>OV702285.1:2125668-3325668 GCA_916181665.1 Avena sativa | reverse complement strand
AATAATCCTAATAACTAAAACAATATAATCCTAATTATAATAATCCTAATATTATTTGTGCTAAAACAATAATCATAATAACTAAAACAAAAAAAGAACCCTAATAAAACAATAAATAAAACAATATAAGCCTAATAAATAAAACAAAAAATAACTAAAACAATAATCCTAATCCTAATTCTAATATTTTAATTAAAACAATAATCCTAATACTAAAACAAAAAACCCTAATATAAAAAACTATAAAAAACTATAGAAAAAACTATAACAAAAAACCCTAATAAACCTAATTATAATAATCCTAATACTAATCCTAATAACTAAAACAATAACTAATCCTAAAAACTATAAAAAACTATAGAAAAAATATAACGAGAAACTATAAAAAAACTATAAAAAGTACTAACATTTCCTAATAATATAATAATATAAATACTAACATTTCCTAACATTTATACAAAACCTAAATATTACAAATAATAATAATAAACATTACTACAAAAACTGTCGTGGTGGTATCACGACATATGCAATGGGTAGGCTAAAGTTGGGGCCGATGGACGTGGAGGAATCAGGGGAGGGATGATGCAGTGAAGACCGCACTCGTATAAACAAACAGAAATACAATGTATCTAGGATTGAGGCTCTCATGTGGAGATAACACCTCTTCCTCTACATCTAATCTCTTATAATCTTGCCATACTTGTGGCTACAATCATGCTCCTTGAGCTGTATTTCCTATGCCTCTATCTAGATCTATCTGTGAGAGTGGAGGAGGAAGAAGAAGGAGAGATCCTATTGAGCAGAGAGGGGAAGAGCCCTTCGGGGCCTCCCCTGTGAACGATCCCCCTGGTGCTCCTTATAAAGGGGAGCCCAGGGGACAAATCTTGTTCCCTACGATTGGCATCTAGAGAGCATATTCCTGGCATCTCCTGAAGATGCTCAGCATATTCCTTGGCATCTTTGGAGATGCCAAGGCATATTCCCTAGCATCTTATTAGATGCCAAAGGCATATCCCATTTACCATGTGCCAGTCTGAGCTGATAGGGACCCAGGACTGGCACAATACTTGTGGAGCTTGGAGGAATATTTGTAGGTGACCTTCTGAGTAATTTGGACGACAAGCTACCTTTCAGGGCAATCTGATTCGGCTCGGGCGTCAATATATGAGTATAACTCAGACTAGGCCCTGTTAATTCGGCCTGGATACCCCAAAGAGGCCCCTGGCCGGATTATTACTGGCACAGCCGAGTTGCACATTGATTCGGCCCACTGGGAGGGAATTCATCTGGGTCCAAGGGAGCCCAGCCGGGTCTCCCCACGTCGGCCCGTGTCCGGGGAAGCCAGCCTTGCGACGTGGCCCCGCGGTGGGCCGAAGTCTCCTATGTCCGGCCCACCCGGGCGAAGTGCTTGGTGAAGCCGGGCGTCGGGGTTTCCTGTGGTAAGTCCCGCGGTGGGCTGAACCTGGCCCACCCGGGGGCAGTGAGTGCTGGTGCCATGGGAGACCCGCGGTGGGCCGAATCTGGCCCACCCAGGGGAGGCGAGACGGCGAGGTTAGCGCAGGAGCGTCGGGATATAGGCGACGTTGGCGGGGATGTACGTTGGCGGGGAGTTTCGGCTGGGGCGAGTGGAACACCTGGCGACGTGAAGCGGGGAACACCATGCTGCTGGGGTGTGGGCCGAATCTGCCTTGGCCCACCCGGGTAAGGAGGGAGTGGGCTGTTTGGCCGACCTTCAGTATAATTCGATACAGGATACAATTTGTCGGCCCATGTAATGTCCTCTGAGGCCGAATTAACCCTAATTTGGCCCAGATTCGTTTTTCTTCTTCTTTTACTCATTCTGTTTACACTTTTCATCTCTAATTGAATAATTCAATGTTTTATTGATTTACTTTATACACTAACTCTGGGGTACCTGGGGGTATACCCCCGACATTAGTCCCCGAGGCTATGTGGGACTCATGGAGTCGCTCATAGGCTTTAAATCAAATATTCCCAGAGTTATTATCTGATACATGTTTTCTTTGATATATATCTCTTAGCCATATAACCTATTTGGGTAAGTTCTTGAATTCCTGCCATTTTTGGCATTGCTCTTTTAACCTTATTGGGTAAGTTGTGAGTTCTAGCCTTCTTGAGCACTGCTCTTTTAACCACTTTGGGTAAGTTACGAGTTCTGGCCTTATTGGGCACTGCTCTTTTAACCACTTTGGGTAAGTTATGACTTCTGGCCTTTTTAAGCACTGGTCTTTTAACCCCTTTGGGTAAGTTTTGAGTTCTAGCCTTCTTGGGCACTGCTCTTTTAACCCCTTTGGGTAAGTTATGACTTCTGGCCCTTTTAGGCACTGGTCTTTTAACCCCTTTGGGTAAGTTATGACTTCTGGCCATTTTAGGCACTGGTCTTTTAACCTCTTTGGGTAAGTTATGACTTCTGACCATTTTTGGCACTCGTCTTATAACTCCTTTGAGTAAGTAATGACTCCTAGCCTTTTTGGGCACTGCTCATAACCTTTTTGGGCAAGTTTTTGACTTCTGGCCTTCTTGGGCACTGCTCATAACCTTTTTGGGCAAGTTTTTGACTTCTGGCCTTCTTGGGCACTGGTCTTAACCCTTTTGGGTAAGTTTTTGACTTCTGGCCTTCTTGGGCACTGGTCATAACCTTTTTGGGCAAGTTTTTGACTTCTGGCCTTCTTGGGCACTGGTCATAACCCTTTTGGGTAAGTTTTTGACTTCTGGCCTTCTCGGGCACTGGTCATAACCTTTTTGGGTAAGTCATAATCCGAGTCATCTGTTTTCAACTCCGAGTTATTTTACTCAAAATTGACTTACGTCTTAAATCTGAGTCATCTGGCTCAAATCTGAGGTATATGACTCAAATCCGAGTCATCTGTTTCCAAATCCGAGTTATTTTACTCAAATTTGACTTACGTCTTAAGTCTGAGTTATCTGGTTCAAAATCCGAGTTATATGACTCAAATCCGAGTCATCTGTTTCCAAATCCGAGTTATTTTACTCAAATTTTGTAGGGGTTCGTAGCATGGAAAACAAAAATTTTCTATCGCATACAAACAAACAAGCCAAGATCTATCTACTAGATTGCAGCAACGAGTCGATGGAATAACTCACCCTCGAAGATTCCAAAGCGGTTAACGAGAGCAGATTCTCGTGGGTGATGTAGTCGTACTCTTTCCGATCTCAAGATCGTGTAGAAGATAGGAACTTGTGTGTTTTAGGAGGGGAGCCCTGCCCCTCCTTATATAGATGGGAGGGGGCTGGCGCGCCAGGGGAGGGAGGGAGTCCCTCCCCAACTCGGCCTAGGGCTGGCCGCCGGCTTGGAGGAGAGAAACTCCTCCTCCAAGTCGGTTCCAACTCCTCTTGCTTGTTTCCCACAGTTTCTTGTTTTAGCCGTTTGACTTTCAAACTGGACATTTGACTTTTCTGTTTTAGGATTCAATTTAATCCTTTATTTGGGACAACAAGAACACTTAGTACATGATGCAATCATTCCAATATATAATGACACATTCATGTACCCCTCCCCCCCCCCGGAGTGCCGGACAATCCGGAACCTTCCAGAACATTCCCGATGAAAACACCGGAATCATTCCCGAACTCCGAAACGGGACTTTCCTTATATGAATCTTATTCTCCGGACCATTCCGGATCACCTCGTGATATCCCGGATCCCATCCGAGACTCCGAACAACATTCGGTCTCTTTCTCATAATACCATAACTACTCAAACAACGTCGAATCCTTAAGTGTGTCTCCCTACGGTTCGTGAATTATGCGGACATGATCGAGACACTTCTCCGAACAATAACCAATAGAGGAATCTGGAAATTCATATGGCTCCCACATATTTCTACGATTACTTTGCGATCGAATGAACCACTTACATACGATACCAATTTCCCTTTGTCTCACGATATGTTACTTATCCGAGGTTATGATCGTCGGTATCTCTGCATACCTAGTTCAACCTCGTGACTGATAAGTACTCTTTTCTCGTTCCCGTGATATGTGATCCCTTGTGACCAAGTCACATGCTTGCAAGCCAATTGGATGACATTCCACCGAGAGGGCCCAGAGTATATCTATCCGTCATGTGGATGGACAAATCCCACTCTTGATCCATGTGTTTCAACCAATACTTTCCGAACACTTAATGCCACCTTTATAGCCACCCAGTTACGGTGTGGTGTTTGATGTCATCAAAGCATCCATCTGGTAAAGGTGATATGCATGATCTCATGGTCGAAGGAATTAGGTTACTATGTATCAGAAAGCATATAGCAATTGAACTATTGAAATGACTTGATCTTTATGCTACGCTTATCTATAGGAGTATGTCCACCATATCATTCTCCTAACGATATGATCCTGTTGTTAATAACATCTCTATGTTCATGATCAGGAAACCATGATCATATATTAACCAACAAGCTAGTTTAACAAGAGGCTTTACTAGGGGCTCTTATTTTAGTTTACAAATCACACAAGTATTAATGTTTCCGGTTAATACAATTATAGCATGGTATGTAAACATTTATCATAAGTGTGAAGATATGATAATAACCACTTTATTATTGCCTCTTGGGCATATCTCCAACAGTCTCCCACTTGCACTAGAGTCAATAATCTAGTTTCAAATCTTTGTGTATTCAACACCTATGGCTTTCCGGTGTTGTATGTACACGATTGCTAGTGGTCAACTGATCTCCGGATCTGACACTTCCAGGTCCGTGTGTAATTGCATGTCTTTGCGTCTCTACGCATCACTCATTCTCTAATGAGATGGCTTTGTATAAATTTGGTCTTTCGGTGTGACCTTTAGTTCTTTGGGGTTAAAACATGTTGATAATATTGTCGCACAATATATCTTCATAGTATTATCCCTCTGTGAACTACACCTAGTTTGATAACAAACTACTTGACACAAATGCCCTCTTTTGCTGCTATAATAGCAGTCATATACTTAGCCTTTTGTTGTAGTATCTGTCACAATGTCTTAACTTTGGAACTCATCCAAATCCATTATGGAACTTACTTTCCATTATATTGTGCCACCCTTAGTTTAGATTGAGATAAACTTAATTTGTACTTTGTGACAAAGCTAGTATCAATGTAGTACTTTTACAATGAACTAACCATCTATTTGTCACTTCTACAAATAATATACTCTTTAGTTCTTCCAAAAGATCATAAGAATATCCTTACTATTGTCCAATGATCATCTTACGAATCATTCTGGTATATGCTCACAACATTTAGAGCATAGGACATATCTGGATTTGTACATATCACAATATGATTGATATATATACTCTTTGTGATTTCATACATCAAGTATCAATCTATACTTGATTATTTGTTTCACTTTACCAAATGTCAATACACTTGAATACATCATCAACATTGAACTCTTTCAATCCTTTCTGTGCGACAAGAACCTCTCTTGTAGTTTCTATATTGAACTCATTCAATATCTTGTCTATGTACTTCTGGCACAACCATATTAGCGTCTATTGATGCCAAATATTTGGGTTTTGCCTAAGTCTTTCATCGAGATGAAATTCTTAATATGTGTTAATAAAAGATACATTATTTCCAATCAACAATATGTCTTCCACATAATGTATTAGAAACATGTCTTAGCGCTCCCACTTAATTTCTTGCAAATGCAAGCATCTTCGTTGTCTCTGATGAAATTAAACCCTTTTAACAGTTTCATCATAGTGAAGATTCCAACTCCGCTATGCTTACTTTAACCATTAAAGTTTGCATATGCTTTTAGCATCCTTTGAATTAACAAAACCCTATGGACCGTGTTATGCACATGTCCTAGGTAACGATTCTATTAGAAGAACTTGTTTTGTTTATTCAACTACCATATAACAAATTATATGTAGTGGTTGCTACATTAATCCGTCTAGACTAAATATCACTATGAAAGATCAGATCTTGTCATAGTCAACCTTTGAAGATTGTTGTGAACTCTTTCCCAACATGTCGACTATTTCATAGATGTGAAACATCCATGTCTATTTCTTTATAGATCCAGACACAACTGTAAGGTCTTACACCTTTCTCGAGGGTCCTTCAAGTTCAAAAACTTGATTTCTCGTGTATGGAACTATCACGGATTTTATGGCTTCAAGCCATTTTACGGAGTCAGGTCCCATCATCGCTTCTTTGCATGTAGTCGGTTCATTATTCTCAAATAATGATTCAACCCTCAAATCTTGGTATTTGATTGTTTATCCGACCTACTTGTTTCAATAGGAACTTAGATCTCCGTGACCACAACCTTTGAGGCACGTGAGCCATGAGCATTGTTGCTGCCTCCGAAACACTTTTCGGTGCTGCGCAACTCTGCACATATAGCTAAGGTTCTTTTAACCTTATCAAAGCTCTATTGTCCTCCCACTTAACTTTTTACGAAAAAATTCCTTCTCAAAGAAACTTGACGTTCTAAGTGACAAACACTTTTGTCTCCGGTGTTATGGAGGATTACTTAACAATTATTCGAAATAACATACAAAGACAGGTTCATCCGACTTTGGTTGCACACATCTTTCTTATGCATAGCATACCAATGTTTAAGAAAGGACAACTTGGGTTTTATCCCAAACCATAACTTTATATGGTGTCATTTCAACGGATTATGATGGAGCTCTTTTCAGTGGAAAAACCGTAATCTCTAAAGCTTTTAATCTTTAAAATATAATGGCATTTTTTATGAATTATACCTTTGATCTTACCATGTCAAACAAGGTTTAATTACATATCTCGAACGTTCCATACTCTTATGGTGTTTCGGGAAAATGCAAATCACGGAACGATTCCTTAAATCTTAGGTATTATGCTAAACTTTGTAACTCAAATATCTTCCTTTATGATCTTATCATAAACTATTTATATTCTTGTTACAATGATTTTGCACTTCATCTTGAAAGTCTTTGAACTCTTCAAACATTTCATACTTCATCCTTATTAAGTAAATATTCATATATTCACTCAAATTTTCGGAGAAAGCATATGAAGTTGAAATCCATCGCTCTTGACTACACATAATGGACTTCGTACAACAATATGTACAAGTTTCAATAAGCTCGTCATTCGTTCCCTTTTGGCCTATGAACGAAGTTTTAATTATCTCTAGGAAAGTTTCACAAGCGACATTTGATTAAAATCAAATAGACTCCAAAATTCCATCCATATGGATTTTCTTCATGTTTTCTTTCCAATATAATTTAAACGGCGATGTCACTTCCTAAGTGATCTTTTAATCAATTTGTCTTTCGACATTTTTAGCACTAGTTTTATGGATGTGATTTCTCCAACGAGATTTGTGAATCATCCATCTTTTATGGATTACGACAATTATTTGAACAACCCTTTTGTTCCCATAATACCTGATAAAACAAATCTTGAAGGCAAGCTTTGATGTTTTAACGAGCAACACAATAACCCTTTATTTGTTCTCGATGAACATCATCACATATTCTTTTGCTAGTTACTTAGGCCATTGTAGTTCATGAATTGTGTTGTTTCGTATGACGATTCACACCAACAAATTCAGTATCAAATACTTAAGAACCACATTGTTTAATAAGCAAAGAATATAGCCATAACATGTATATCATCTATATACTTAAACTGAACAATTCTAGTCTTTTCTTTTCTGCCATATATTTATGAGATTCTCTTTCAATATTTCCTTTTCTGTTTGAAAGAATCTATCAACATCAATAGTGGAGTCATACATATGACACATAGTCCAAAGCGTGTATAGTTAAATACCAATGTCTTTGGACTTGCACTTTGAAGTAGATCACCATCATCAAATGTTTGGTGTTCTTTCAAATTCCTTTCTTTAGTAATCTCTTGGTGTAGTAAACATTTTACCTACATCAAATATTCACCCTCATCATGGATTTATCCATGATCAAGCTACTTTTAGCTTATAACGGTGAATCATGAGTATAATGTTGCTCTCCAAATCCTTTTGGACGATTAGGACAACTAGTGTCTCCAACCTTTTGCAAATTCTCATCAAATATGAGAACATGACTTTAGACATATTATACTCTATCATGTTGCAACCAAAACTTCGTTTCAGATATCACAATATCTTCCACACATCATGGTTTCTGAAACAACTCTTTCAGATCCTAGATAACCTTGATATTAAGACAATCCTTTGAATATCAAGAATCATGGATACAAACATGATACTAACACTTGGAATTGTTACTCTTGATTTAATACTAATTATTAAACTTCATGGAGTAACCGGAACTTACTGAAAGTTTGCAATAGGACTTTTAAACTTTAGATTAACACTTAAAAAACAATACGATACCAGTTCGTAAAGCAACTAACCAGAATTCTATAGTTTTATCATCTCAATTATAACTAAGCGCAAGGTGGTAAACGGATGCCAATGACTACAACAACTATGCAAATTCACTTTGATTTAGTTTATGATAAATTGAGTTCTAATTAATAATTAAATTAATCTAGGTGAACTCCCACTCAAAACAATATCCCTCACATTGTTTTAGTGATCACACGAACCAAATCCACCACATCAAAACCGATCATCACGAGAGTTGATGTAGCTTCAATGGCGAACAATCAACATGTTCATCATATCTACTATATGACTCATGCTCTACCTTTCGGTAATCCGTGTTCCTGAGGCCATGTCTGTACATGCTAGGCTCGTCAAGATCAAACCTTAGCTACCGCATAAGCAAATCTGGCTTGCTTACGTTGTATACACTTGCGGAATCTAACACACCCGATCATCACGTGGTGCTTTGAAACAACAAGCTTTAGCAACGGTGCTAACTAAGGGTGAACACTTTATGACTTGAAATTCATGTGCATGAGGGATCATCTTATAATGCTACCGTCGTCTACTAAGCAATACAAGATGCATAAAGGATTAACATCACATGCAATTCATAATATGTGATATGATATGGCCTTTCTTCTTTGTGCTTCCGATCTCCATCTTCTAGCACGAACATGATCTCCATCATCACCGGCATTGCATCAAGGTCAATGACGCTTCTCCATGGTTGTCCACCGGCTTCAACTATTATAACTACCTTGAATAGACATGCGGGTCTTAACAGAATTTAAAAACAACCATATGGCTCCTGCCGGTTGCCAACTTACAATAAGGAACATTGCATACATCAAATATAATCACAATCATGGCCATATCACATCACTGCACACCCCTGCAAAACAAAGTTAGACGTCTCTACTTTCTTTGCATATTTTACGTGGTTTGGGGCTTTCAATAAGTGTCGTTCTAACTTACGAACAAGAACCACAACATTGATACTAGCATTGTTGATCACCCGTTGTAAATTGGATCTTAACTATGCTAGGATAAACAGGCACCCGCAAAGCCACTTATGCAATACAAGTTGCATGTCAAGCGTGGAGCAAGTCTCATGAACGATGTCATGTAAGGTTAGCCCGGGCCGCTTCATCCCAACATACCGCAAGATGCAAAGTACACAAAAAGTAATCGACAATAAAAGCATCAACGCCCACAATGACCATTGTGTTCTACTCGTGCAACAGATCTACATATAGACACGGCTCTGATACCACTGTAGGGGTTCGTAGCATGGAAAACAAAAATTTTCTATCGCATACAAACAAACAAGCCAAGATCTATCTACTAGATTGCAGCAACGAGTCGATGGAATAACTCACCCTCGAAGATTCCAAAGCGGTTAACGAGAGCAGATTCTCGTGGGTGATGTAGTCGTACTCTTTCCGATCTCAAGATCGTGTAGACGATCCTTCCGGCGCCACGTTCCGGCAGCGCTCCCGCAGTCGGTCACACGTTCGGTACTCGACGAAGACCTTCCTCTCCCTTGTTCCAGCAGGCAGCGGAGGTTGTAGCACTCTCCTCGCGATTCCGGCAGCACAACGGCGTGGTACCGGAAGTAGAGGGGAAATCCCGCAGGGCTTCGCCTTAAGCCGGTGCGAGTATGGTGGAGCTTATGAGAGAGGCTATTAGTGGTCTAGTAATTAGACACACCAATTAGAAGGCTCTAAACCAACTAGAAGGCTCTAAACCGCTGGCTAAAGCAATTAGAAGCTCTAAACCAAAACGGCTCTAAACCGGAGGTAGAAGATAGGAACTTGTGTGTTTTAGGAGGGGAGCCCTGCCCCTCCTTATATAGATGGGAGGGGGCTGGCGCGCCAGGGGAGGGAGGGAGTCCCTCCCCAACTCGGCCTAGGGCTGGCCGCCGGCTTGGAGGAGAGAAACTCCTCCTCCAAGTCGGTTCCAACTCCTCTTGCTTGTTTCCCACAGTTTCTTGTTTTAGCCGTTTGACTTTCAAACTGGACATTTGACTTTTCTGTTTTAGGATTCAATTTAATCCTTTATTTGGGACAGAAAGAACACTTAGTACATGATGCAATCATTCCAATATATAATGACACATTCATGTACCCCTCCCCCCCTCGGAGTGCCGGACAATCCGGAACCTTCCAGAACATTCCCGATGAAAACACCGGAATCATTCCCGAACTCCGAAACGGGACTTTCCTTATATGAATCTTATTCTCCGGACCATTCCGGATCACCTCGTGATATCCCGGATCCCATCCGAGACTCCGAACAACATTCGGTCTCTTTCTCATAATACCATAACTACTCAAACAACGTCGAATCCTTAAGTGTGTCTCCCTACGGTTCGTGAATTATGCGGACATGATCGAGACACTTCTCCGAACAATAACCAATAGAGGAATCTGGAAATTCATATGGCTCCCACATATTTCTACGATTACTTTGCGATCGAATGAACCACTTACATACGATACCAATTTCCCTTTGTCTCACGATATGTTACTTATCCGAGGTTATGATCGTCGGTATCTCTGCATACCTAGTTCAACCTCGTGACTGATAAGTACTCTTTTCTCGTTCCCGTGATATGTGATCCCTTGTGACCAAGTCACATGCTTGCAAGCCAATTGGATGACATTCCACCGAGAGGGCCCAGAGTATATCTATCCGTCATGTGGATGGACAAATCCCACTCTTGATCCATGTGTTTCAACCAATACTTTCCGAACACTTAATGCCACCTTTATAGCCACCCAGTTACGGTGTGGTGTTTGATGTCATCAAAGCATCCATCTGGTAAAGGTGATATGCATGATCTCATGGTCGAAGGAATTAGGTTACTATGTATCAGAAAGCATATAGCAATTGAACTATTGAAATGACTTGATCTTTATGCTACGCTTATCTATAGGAGTATGTCCACCATATCATTCTCCTAACGATATGATCCTGTTGTTAATAACATCTCTATGTTCATGATCAGGAAACCATGATCATATATTAACCAACAAGCTAGTTTAACAAGAGGCTTTACTAGGGACTCTTATTTTAGTTTACAAATCACACAAGTATTAATGTTTCCGGTTAATACAATTATAGCATGGTATGTAAACATTTATCATAAGTGTGAAGATATGATAATAACCACTTTATTATTGCCTCTTGGGCATATCTCCAACAAATTTGACTTATGTCTTAAGTCTGAGTTATCTGGCTCAAAATCCGAGTTACATGACTCAAATCCGAGTTATGTTACTCATATTTGACTTATGTCTCGAATCTGAGTTATCTGGCTCAGAATCCGAGTTATATGACTCAAATCCGAGTCATCTGATTCCAAATCCGAGTTATCTTACTCATATTTGACTTATGCCTCGAATCTGAGTTATCTGGCTCAAAATCTGAGTTATATGACTCAAATCCGAGTTATCTTACTCATATTTGACTTATGTCTCGAATCTGAGTTATCTGGCTCAAAATCCGAGTTATATGACTCAAATCCGAGTTATCTTACTCATATTTGACTTATGTCTTGAATCTGAGTTATCTGGCTCAGAATCCGAGTTATATGACTCAAATCCGAGTTATCTGATTCCAAACCCGAGTTATCTTACTCATATTTGACTTATGTCTCGAATCTGAGTTATCTGGCTCAAAATCCGAGTTATATGACTCAAATCCAAGTCATCTATTTGACAAGATATAACTTGATCCGATGAGATGATGTCAATTTGCCTTTGATATGGATCCGTGATATGGATCGAGATTAAGTTTTGGGATATGATAATAGGGCTAATCACTGAGAGATATGATTCGATATGTTGATATGAGATATAGATTCGAGATATGATAAGATGGAAAATAGTCATCCGAGATATGAGATAACCTAGCAAGATAGTGAAATATCAATCCGAGTCATAACATAACCTGGCAATCTGGCGAGCTGAATCAAACTTCAGTCCGAATCAGAGATATGCTTAGTACGCCGAGTCCGAATACAAATCTGAATTATAATATACCCTGGCAAGCTGAATCAAATGTTAGTCCGAATCAGAGATAAGCTACTAAGCTGAGTTAAAGGTTAATCCGAAGCATAAATAAATTGACTCAAATTATATCTGAATCATCAATAAGCTGGCTGGTGAGCTGAGTTAAAGGTTAATCCAAAGCATAAATAAACCGATTCAAATTCTATCGGAATCATCAATAAGCTGGCTGGTGAGCTGAGTTAAAGTTTAATCCAAAGCATAAATACACTGACTTAATTTCTATCCGAATCATCAATAAGCTGGCTGGTGAGCTGAGTTAAAGTTTAATTCAAAGCATAAATACACTGACTCAAATTCTATCCGAATCATCAATAAGCTGGCTGGTGAGCCGAGTTAAGGGTCAATCCAAAGCATAAATAAACTGACTCAAATCCTATCTGAATCATAAATAAGCTGACTCAAATTCTATCCGAATCATAAATAAGCTGACTCAAATTCTATCTGAATTATAAATAAGCTAACTCAAATTCTATCCGAATTATAAATAAGCTGACTCAAATTCTATCCGAATCATAAATAAGCTGACTCAAATTCTATCCGAATCATAAATAAGCTGACTCAAATTCTATCTGAATCATCAATAAGCTGGCAAATACATACTCAAATCAACATAAGTTTTTCTCCATCTAAAGGTGATTCCATGGATACGTTGGCTAGTCCCCGGGTTGAGTTATTTTCTCCCCGGGGTGAAGGATTGAATGCTGGTGGCTGAGTTATCTGTTACTTATAGTATGCTTGGAGAAGAGTCTGATTCTTTCTTGCTGAGTCTTACCTGCCTTGCCGAGTCCGACTTGGAGACCCCTTTGCTTACCTTTCTGTTCTCTGTTCGCCTGGAGGAGCTGCAGATGCACTATGAAGATGAGTTTGATGAAGATGCTCCCGTCCAGATGGAAACCCAACCAACGCCACTAAAAGGCCCCACGGTGGGCGCCAAATGTCATGGTGGTATCACGGCATATGCCATGGGTAGGCTAAAGTTGGGGCCGATGGACGTGGAGGAATCCGGGGAGGGACGATGCAGTGAAGACCTCACTCGTATGAACAAAGAGAAATACAATGTATCTAGGATTGAGGCTCTCATGTGGAGATAACACCTCTTCCTCTACATCTAATCTCTTATAATCTTGCCATACTTGTGGCTACAATCATGCTCCTTGAGCTGTATTTCCTGTGCCTCTATCTAGATCTCTCTATGAGAGTGGAGGAGGAAGAAGAAGGAGAGCTCCTATTGAGCAGAGAGGGGAAGAGCCCTTCGGGGCCTCCCCTGTGAACGATCCCCCTGGTGCTCCTTATAAAGGGGAGCCCAGGGGACAAATCTTGTTCCCTACAATTGGCATCTAGAGAGCATATTCCTGGCATCTCCTGAAGATGCTCAGCATATGCCTTGGCATCTTTGGAGATGCCAAGGCATATTCCCTAGCATCTTATTAGATGCCAAAGGCATATCCCATTTACCATGTGCCAGTCTGAGCTGGTAGGGACCCAGGACTGGCACAATACTTGTGGAGCTTGGAGGAATATTTGTAGGTGACCTTCTGAGTAATTTGGACGACAAGCTACCTTTCAGGGCGATCTGATTCAGCTCGGGCGTCAATATATGAGTATAACTCGGACTGGGCCCTGTTAATTCGGCCTGGATACCCCAAAGAGGCCCCCAGCCGGATTATTACTGGCCCAGCCGAGTTGCACATTGATTCGGCCCACTGGGAGGGAATTCATCTGGGTCCAAGGGAGCCCAGCCGGGTCTCTCCACGTCGGCCCGTGTCCGGGGAAGCCAGCCTTGCGACGTGGCCCCGCGGTGGGCCGAAGTCTCCTCTATCCGGCTCACCCGGGCGAAGTGCTTGGTGAAGCCGGGTGTCGGGGTTTCCTGTGGTAAGTCCCGCGGTGGGCCGAACCTGGCCCACCCGGGGGCGGTGAGTGCTGGTGCCATGGGAGACCCGCGGTGGGCCGAATCTGGCCCACCCGGGGAAGGCGAGACGGTGAGGTTGGCGCAGGAGCGTCGGGATGTAGGCGACGTTGGCGGGGACGTACGTTGGCGAGGAGTTTCGGCTGGGGCGAGTGGAGCACCTGGCGACGTGAAGCGGGGAACACCATGCTGCTGGGGTGTGGTCCGAATCTGCCTTGGCCCACCCAGGTAAGGAGGGAGTGGGCTGTTTGGCCGACCTTCAGTATAATTCGATACAGGACACAATTTGTCGGCCCAGGTAATGTCCTCTAAGGCCGAATTAACCCTAATTCGGCCTAGATTCGTTTTTCTTCTTCCTTTACTCATTCTGTTTACACTTTTCATCTCTAATTGAATAATTCAATGTTTTATTGATTTACTTTATACACTAACTCTAGGGTACCTGGGGGTACACCCCCGACAAAATCCTAAATATACTACTAATTAATACTAGACTAATTAATACTAGACTAATTATATACAAAAACCTAACTATATAATTAAATAACCACCTCCGGCAAGGTGGGCGGTCGGAGGAACAACGACGCGGCGAGGCGGTGCGGCACGGCAGGGCGGCGTGACACGGCGGGGCGGCGCGGCACGGCGGCACGGCGCGCGCGACACGTACGGCGGGCGGCGCGGCGTGCGGCGGCTCTGTGGTACGGAGGGGCGGCCGGAGACGAGGGCGGCGGTGCGGGAATCGGCCGGCGGGCAGCACCTCCCCTGTTCTCTGCGTCGATGGCGCCTCGTCATCGTCTTGGTCGCCAAATATTGCTAAGTGCTGGTTCGGCGCGCCAGGGGCGAGCGCGCGTATATAAAGGGTCAACCCTTTAGTCTCGGGCCGTGGCTTAACCCACGACTAAAGGCCCCCCTTTAGTCGCGGGTTAAGCCACGACCCGGAACTAAAGGGTTTTTTCGGCCGCTTCGTTTTCGCGCGCGCAGGCATCCTTTAGTCCCGGGTCCAGCCACGACCCGCGACTAATTGTTTTTTTGTAAATTTTCTTTTTTAGTTCAAAACAAATATAAAAACTTTGGAAAATCATATCTTTTATTGTAATAATCTAAATAAAACAAATAATATGTCTATTATTATCAGAAAAATATAAAGAATCTTAATATAATATCCATTTATCTGTTTGCATCATTTATAAATTATTTCATTTGTAAATTTTCTTTTTTAATTCAAATCAAATATAAAACTTTGGAAAATCATATCTTTTATTGTAATAATCCAAATAAAACAAATAATATGTCTATTATTATCAGAAAAATATAAAGAATCTTAATATAATATCCATTTATCTGTTTGCATCATTTATAAATTATTTCATTTGAAAATTTTATTTTTTTAATTCAAATCAAATATAAAAACTTTGGAAAATCATATCTTTTATTGTAATACTCCAAATAAAACAAATAATATGACTATTATTATTAGAAAAATATAAAGAATCTTAATATAATATCCATTTATCTGTTTGCATCATTTATAATTATTTCATTTGTAAATTTTATTTTTTAATTCAAATCAAATATAAAACTTTGGAAAATCATATCTTTTATTGTAATAATCCAAATAAAACAAATAATATGTCTATTATTATCAGAAAAATATAAAGAATCTTAATATAATATCCATTTATCTGTTTGCATCATTTATAAATTATTTCATTTGTAAATTTTATTTTTTAATTCAAATCAAATACTTCCTCCGTCCCAAAATAGATGTCTCAGTTTTTTAAAACTTAGATGAATCTAGACACTATTTAGTATATAGGTTCATCCAAATTTTGACAAATCTAAGACATCTATTATGGGATGGAGGGAGTATAAAACTTTGGAAAATCATATCTTTTATTGTAATAATCCAAATAAAACAAATAATATGTCTATTATTATCAGAAAAATATAAAGAATCTTAATATAATATCCATTTATCCGTTTGCATCATTTATAAATTATTTCACTTGTAAATTTTCTTTTTTAATTCAAATCAAATACTCCCTCCGTCCCAAAATAGATGTATCGGATTTTTTAAAATTTAGATGAATCTAGACACTATTTAGTATATAGGTTCATCCAAATTTTGACAAATCTAAGACATCTATTATGGGACGGAGGGAGTATAAAACTTTGGAAAATCATATCTTTTATTGTAATAATCCAAATAAAACAAATAATATGTCTATTATTATCAGAAAAATATAAATAATATTAATATAATATCCATTTATCTGTTTGCATCATTTATAAATTATTTCATTTGTAAATTTTGTTTTTTTAATTCAAATCAAATATAAAACTTTGGAAAATCATATCTTTTATTGTAATAATCCAAATAAAACAAATAATATGTCTATTATTATCAGAAAAATATAATGAATCTTAATATAATATCCATTTAGTCCTAATTGTAGTCACAAACCGGGACTAAAGATATTTCCCGCCATTTCCCACCGCTTCCCGCCAAGTTTTCCCGCCCTTTCCTTTCTACGAGAGCTTTTAGTCCCGGATGTAGTCACTAACCGGGACTAAAGATATTTCCCGCCATTTCCGAAAGCTTCACACCAAGTTTTCCCTCTCTTTCCCTCTATATTTAGGGCGATCGCGCCATGGCTATCCACACATCCACACCTTCCTCTCTTAGAACAATTGACAACGCCTACTGGGCCATTCTGATCCTCGAGGAGACCGAGGCGCTGTGCGCCTCCAACTACCCTTGTCCGCCGGGCTACCGGCCGCCCGACGGCTGGATGCTGAGCGCTGGAGGGGTTCCTGTCCCTCCTGTCCCTCAAGGTTCCGCACGCCAGGCGGCCATCACAAACCACTTCTACCACGAGCTCACGCCGGAGCAGCGGATGGATCCCCAGTGGGATCTCGACAACTACGACACCTGGAATGCCTTCTTCGCTAATAGGCGAGAAAGGGAGCTCGCTAGGTATGAGGGTGATGGCCTGCCCCCGGTGAACCACAACGAAGCCGACCGTCGTCTGTGGTGGGCGAACCGTACTATCATCGGAGTGATGCGCTACATCGCCGGGGGAGACCATCCTCGCCTGCGGTGCCCACGAGTCCACCCGCCATAGAGCCACAAAAAGGCCCCACACCGGCCCGGCGGTAGCGGCATCGTCTTCTAGGAGACCCCTCCCCCGCCCGCCGTGAATCCGTGGCTGGAATGGCCCCTGGTATATGCCATGGATGGGCTGAGGATCCCCAGAGTGGCAGGTGACTATGACGATGATGATTACGATGACGAAGAAGACCCTGAAGCTACGTACTATAGGACTAGGCATGATTATGACTAAAGGGGGCGGCTTTAGTTCTAAGTGTTAGCTAGTCCCGATTTGTCCCGGTTTTTAATATTAATAAATGTCTTGAGTGTTACCTAATAAATAGAGGGAAATGCCTATAAAGAGAGGGTTCATCTTTAGTCCCGGTTGGAGAAACCAACCGCGACTGAAGGGATTGCGGTAGACTGGGCCAGGCAACACTAATAATAGGGGTGAGTGTCGACATTATGTCGTGCGGCTTGTACCTTGTCCCGGATGGTGTCACCAACCGGGACTAAAGATGAACCTTTAGTCCTGGTTGGAGACACCAACCGGCACAAAACATGAGTCAACACTAATAATAGGGGTGAGTGTCGACATTATGTCGTGAGTGTCGACATTATGCCGAGCTACTTGTACTATAAATAGGCATCCTTGTGAGTCCAGTCCTCCAGCCAGTTTGAGGCATCTCCAAGATGGTTTTCGAGAGCAGGGACACCAGGGATATGCCACCGGAGCCCAGTCCTCCGGCATCTCTGAGAAACTGGTCATAGAGGCACTCCCTAATATGTGAAATTAGTTAGCTCCCAGGCGTATTGATCTAGTTAGAGAAGTTACAAGCTGCAATATGGTTTTCGAGAGCATGGACACCACTACGGCCAGTTTCAGGGAGATGCCGCCGGAGCCCAGTCCTCCGGCATCTCCAAGAAACTGGTCATAGAGGCACTCCGTAATATGTGACCTCACGCGTTTGGAGATCAGATCTTAATGGTAAGTATGAATCGGGACTAAAGGCTCTCCTTTAGTCCCGGTCCAGCCACAAAACGGGAATAACACACTCAAGATTGTTTGCAGACAACACTATAAAAATGGACACATGGAGCATCTTCACTCATAAAATGTTACAATTATTACATATCATTTCTTCGCGTGTGTTCCTTTCTGATCCCGTCGTATCCATGGAGCATCTTCATTCATTAACATGATGCTTGGGTCATCCTTCACCGCGAAGGGCGGAATTTCATGAAACTTATCACAATGTTCTGACATGTCTATCTTGTCCTCCACTCCCATGATGTTTCCTTTTCCTGAAAGAACTATGTGGCGCTTTGGCTCATCGTCTGATGTATTCTTTTTCTTATTTTTTCTTTTTCTAGGTTTGGTAGACATGTCCTTCACATAGAAAACCTGAGCCACATCATTGGCTAGGACGAATGGTTCGTCTAAGTACCCAAGATTGTTGAGATCCAACGATGTCATTCCGTATTTCTTGTCTACCTCAACCCCTCCTCCTGTCAGCTTGACCCATTTGCACCGAAACAAGGGGACCTTAAAAGTAGGTCCATAGTCAAGTTCCCATATCTCCTCTATGTAACCATAATATGTGGTATTTGACCCATTGTTGTCTGTTGCATCAAAGCGGACACCACTGTTTTGGTTGGTGCTCTTTTTATCTTGGGCTATCGTGTAAAATGTATACCCATTTATCTCGTACCCTTGGAAAGTCGATATAGTCGAAGATGGTGACCTAGACAACAAGTATAGCTGATCTCCAAGAGTGTTGTTTTTGATGAGATGTTGCAACCAACTGCCAAAACTCTTCATGTGTTCATCTCTAATCCAAGAGTCATGCTTTCCAGGGTTGTTGGAGCTTAAGATTTTCTTGTGTTCCTCGATATATGGGGCTGCCAAGATAGAATTCTGTAGAACGGTGTAATGTGCTTCGGTGTAAGAATGTTCGTCCCTACATATTATTGATTTCCTTCCTAGAGTACCCTTTCCACTCAGTCTCCCCTCATACCGCGATTGAGGAAGACCAATCGGCTTAAGGTCAGGAACGAAGTCAACACAAAATTCAATGACCTCCTTTGTTCCATAGCCCTTGGAGATGCTTCCTTCTGGCCTAGCTCGGTTACGAACATATTTCTTTAAGATTCCCATGAACCTCTCAAAGGGAAACATATTGTGTAGAAATACAGGACCGAGAATTGGAATATCTTCGACTAGGTGAACCAGCAGGTGCGTCATAATATTGAAGAAGGATGGTGGGAACACCAACTCAAAACTGACAAGACATTGGACCACATCATTCTATAACCGTGGTAGATCTTCAGGATTGATTATCTTCTAAGAGATTGCATTGAGAAATGCGTGTAGCTTCACAATGGGTACTCGAACATTATTTGGTAGAAGCCCCCTCAATGCAATCGGAAGCATTTGCGTCATAATCACGTGGCAGTCATGAGACTTTAGGTTTTGGAACTTTTTTCTGCCATATTTATTATTCCCTTTATATTCGACGAGAAGCCAGACGGGACCTTAATACTGCTTAGGCATTCAAAAAATATTTCCTTCTCTTGTTTGGTAAGAGCGTAGCTGGCATGACCTTGAAACCATCTCCCTGAACAACAAAGCAAATACTTTCGACGCCAATAGCCACTTGGGCTAATCAGTTAAACCAACTAAGTTCGGAACAGGTTTAGTCATCATATCAGCAGGATTATCATGAGTGTTGATCTTGCGTACCTTTAATTTAGTTTGAGCAACAATTTCTCTAACAAAATGGTACTTGACATCAATGTTCTTAGTTCTCTCATAGAACATCTGATCTTTCGTAAGGTACATGGAACTTTGACTGTCACAAAACAAAGTAATGCAAGAACCATCTCCACAAAGCTCAGCAAACAAACCTTTCAACTAAACAGATTCTTTGCAAGCTTCAGCAATAGCCATGTATTTAGCTTCGGTAGTAGATTGTGCAACAATAGCCTGCAATGTAGCCTTCCAGCTAACAACACAACCACCATCATTAAATACGT
Source organism: Avena sativa (assembly GCA_916181665.1). Lineage (NCBI taxonomy): Eukaryota > Viridiplantae > Streptophyta > Magnoliopsida > Poales > Poaceae > Avena > Avena sativa. The sequence continues at coordinate 3,305,191 of OV702285.1, read as the reverse complement.
AACCTGTGAGGGATCTTCTCTTATTCAAATCGGCAGCAAAATCTGAATCCACATAGCCAACGAGTCCCTCACCGGTCCTTCCAAACATCAAACAAGCATTGGAAGTGCCAAGAAGGTACCTGAAAACTCACTGAACAGCCTTCCAATGTTCTTTACCAGGATTATCCATGTATGTACTTATCAAACCCATAGCATATGATAAATCAGGACGAGAACAAACATGGCATACATCAATGGACCAACAACACTAGAATATAGCACCTTTGACATGTACTCAAACTCTTCATCAGTAGTAGGACATTGAGAAACTGACAATTTAAAATGAGGAGCAACATGAGTACTAACTTACTTGGCACCATCCATATTAAAACGATGAAGAACTTTCTTAATGTAACTTTGCTGACTAAGAAACAACAAACCAGATTTTCTATCTCGGGTATTTTCCATACCTAAGATCTTAGCATCTCCAAGATCCTTCATCTCAAACTCACTACTTCGGTGTGCCTTCAAAGTAGTGATTTATTTCATGCTCTTGGCAACAATTAACATATCATCAACATATAGCAGCAGGTATATAGGTGATCCATCAACAAACTTAATATAGACACAACTATCATATTTAGACCTCTCAAAGCCATGTGAGATTATAAATGAATCAAACATTTTATATCATTTTCTTGGAGATTGCTTTAAGCCATAAAGAAACTTCTTTAATTTGCACACAAAATCCTCTTTACTAGGCACTATGAACCATTCTTGTTGGTCCATGTATATTTCCTCATCAAGCTCTTCATACATAAAAGTAGTCTTGACATCTAACTGCTTAAGCTTAAGATCACGCATAGCCACAATACTAAAGAATGTGCGAATGGAACTATGCTTTACAACTAGGGAGAACACATCATCGTAGTCAATACCTAGAATCTGGCTGAACCCTTTTGCTACTAACCTTGCCTTGTACCTTGAGCACAAATGATTTGCTCGAAGCTCAACTTGAGTTGTATCACCACTCCATGGAGTATGTCAAGTCCGCGGCGCTCAGGGCTGCCGTAGATCTATGCATCCCCGATGCAATCCATCGCCACGGCGGTGTCTCCACGTTGTCCGAGATTGCCACTGAAACTGTGTTATAATTGTGACAAGTAAATATAATAAACCGAGATCCATCCGACGAAGTACTCCCACCTCCGTCGGCTCATGCATGCCATCACCATCTTTGGAATCTTCTCCGTGGAAGGTGATGCCCGGTACAAGCTCACTCGGGTCTGCCGCCTCCTTGTGGAAGGTGGTGACAGCTTGTGCACCCAGTCTCCCAGTGTGCGTGTGCTTGTTGACCCGCTGTCTCTGACAGCTCTCTACAGCATAGGGGAGTGCTTCACCGTACCGACGAGCGGGCGTCAGCCATGACAATGTTTGAGGTGGCGCACGGCTGCACACGGGCAGAGATGACAGCAAAGAACGGCACATGTGGCATGTTCAATGCCGGCATGGTCGCCGACAGCCGCCTCATCATGGAGGCGGTGCTACAGCGGCACAGCAACGTGTTTCAGGGCGTGAACTCGCTGGTTGACGCTGGCGGTAGCCATGGTGCAGCAGCTGCAGCCATCAACATCAAGTGCACCGTGCTAGACCTCCCACACAGGGTCGCCAGCGCACCTGCCAGCAGGAACGTCTAGTTTATCGCCGGTGATGTGTTTGAGTACATACCACCAACCGATGTTGTTCTACTCAAGGTACACACAGGACACATCGATACGGGTTCTTTGTTTTTTTTTTATATCCTTTAGTTATTACATATAGACATATTACCGTGTTCTTCCTTTCCAGTGGGTTATGTGTTTGTGGCAAGATGAAGATGCCATCAAGGTACTACGAAGGTGCAAGGAAGCCATACCTGCTAGAGATGATGGAGGGAAGGTGATAATTATTGAAAATGATTTCATTCCTGGTTAGTTGGTTACACACAAGGTGTCAAGTGGGATCCTGTGAAGTATCCAGTTGTAATTCATTTGCCAAGTTCAAAATTTGATCTCGAATTTGGCAAACGAATTAGAAATGGGACTTCAGTGGGATCCAACCCGCTGGATCTAGAGCTAATCCGTCACTGGCTGGTGCCCTTAGATGCATCGGTTCCCCTTCTTCAAGGTCGAGCAGCAAGGATTCGCTGCAGGATCTCGATGTATCTTGCTGATCCGGTTCCCGGTAGGTTGCTAGGCTAGGTCGGCCCCTGCCAGCTGCCTTTAGGCTGACGGTGCTACCATTGGTTGCCACCAGAAGGCCTCGGATGGTTGTGCACCTCCAGGGACGACGCCCTCTGTGTGGTATGGGATGCTTCGCCAATGCCATTACGGGCTCTTTGCTTGGTTGTTTGGCGATCTTCAACCGCACAATGTCGATACCTTGGTTATGTCGAGCGGCCAGGCGGCTTTCCTATGCGCTACTCCACGCAGCGGCGCTAGGTCAATCTGGTGCCACACGCGTTTGTGTTGTCTCTATATGCTCAGTCCCGGAAGGTCCAGTGGCGGTCTTGTCTTCTCCATGCAGGAAGTGGGTGGCAGGGGGAACCGGCTTGGGAATAAAGGTGGCTTGACCCTGCTCATCTTCTTTAATCAAGTAGCTAATCTTTTTCATGTCGGTCTCCTCGATCTGGCTACTTTTGGTCTTCATGTTGGAGATCTCTTCGAATGGTGCCTAGCGCGTGGCGACACTAGATATCTAGATTGGAACTAATCCGATCGTGCGCACCCCTACCTTCAGCCATAAGGCTTGGTGAGGGTGTGGTGTGAAGCTTTGCCTTTTGACCAATGTCAGAGAACTTGTATAACTATAGATTCCTATGAAATTAACTAGGACGAGAAAGTCACATGAAGGGACACGGGTAGGCTACACTAGCGCAAATCAAAATTTTCTACCGCGTAAATCAGGAAAACTGTTGTTATAGATCACAGGATTACCACTAGACGCGCAATTGCGGAATTGATGAAGTGCGTCGAGGCAATGCAGACGTTCCACGTCTCCTCCTTGTCCTCGTCCCCCGAGAAGCTCCCCTTATGCGGCTCGTCCAAGTGCCACAGATGCAGTACCTCCGAGGTATCCACACGTGCGGGGTGGAAGCGTCAGACGCCGGACTGCTAGGTCCGCGCGTGCAACACAGGCGTGAGGTGTGGCGGCTGGGTGGAATGGTCTCATACTGGTCAGCTCACCCCACCCTCTCTTATATAAGCGTCCCTAGTGGACTTCTACATTAGCAGCCCATTAGTAGCCTAAGCCTGGTCTAATTCGGATCCAATCCTCATTAGGCTTCCAGCCTTAAGTGTGTGACCCTATAGGTTCGTATACGTATAGACATGACACGAATACACCTATTCTGTCAATAGTTGGTAGCGGCCTCTAGCAAGACGTGCCAACTCATAAACGTATACAAAGATCACATCGGACGAACCATCACAAAGTTTAGTACATATATTTCACTTTGCCTCACGATATTTGGTCTAGCTCCAAACTGACCTCCCTTTCTCGATACTGTGATTCGGAATCCCTTTACTAGGTTAACTCTTAACCATATGTAGCACGACCATGCATTTCTGGATCCGATCACTCGAGGGGCCCAGAGATATCTCTCTCAAGTAGAGAGGGGTAAATCCCATCTTGATTGACCATGCCTTGCAGCATGCTTCAGGACAAACCCGAAAGCTACCTTTATAACTACCCAGTTACGGAGCAGCGTTTGATAGCCCCAAAGAAGGTCGATCCACATCTCAAGTACATGCGACAATCTCAGGTCTAAGGACAAAATGTACACGATGTGTAGAGAGAGAGCTGCAACTAATTGCCAGTCTCAAGTTGGGTCAGTCCAACCCCATGTTCATAACATGTGTCTACATCATTGGTTTGACATCTCCATGTCTATGACTTGCGAAACATAGTCATCAACCAATCGATGTGCTAGTCTAATATTCACGTGTGTCCTCACATGAACTCCGACTAGGGACAACTCTTAAATAACCATACAAGTATAGAGTTTCACAAACAATTCACATAATTGCCGATCAATACAAGTTGCCTGATATGTATATTCAAGGAATATTACAATAACTCATGGATACATTAGAAATATAATCATCTCTATGATTTCCTTCATCACGTTGGCTGACGATGAATACCATGTGGAACAGGTTCTTCGTGTTGTTGTTTGCATACTTGCAGCACCAGCCTTAGCAAGACGAGATAGCATAGCGTGCATCGCTGAGGCCTTGGTTGTGCATGAAGAGCCGGTGTAACTATTGAGCCCAATGAATAAAATCTGCCATGATAACTTTGCCTAAAAGGGGAAAAAAGGTGGTGTAACAGTATATATTGCGCTGCACTGAAATCTGCGGGACGCGGCCAACAACCGATTCTGTATACAGCAAGCCCTGGCCCACACACACACGTTTCACTCGTGACTCGCCTTCATGGTTTGATGCTTATCATAAATGTGTCATACACTAACCATGGACATCTGCACATGAATAACATCGATCTGTTGTTTTGGTGAAAATAAACGCTGACGAATAGGCAAGGTCGTCTATAGAAAATGTGGCCACTGTCACGACCAGTTCAAATCAGCGATGCAGAGTTTCACATGTCCTGTGACACGACCCAGAATGAGATCAACCAACGAGAGCGTAAAAAACGGGGATTTTTGTGAAGCAACCATCAAATAATTTTTTTTAAATGGTATCAACCCATTCTACAAATTACTAGACAACCTTTTATGGACAATGTATCAACTGGGGGATCTCAAACCTTTTCGTCCACCCCTGGTGAAAAAGATAAATTCCTGCCATATCGGCAGGAAGTTGGTCCGATTTGAACTACATGTACATGATTTAATGCTCCTGATTTAGAAAAACAGTTTTAGAATCACAATATGCTATTTTATCAAAGATCCCATGCAAGTTTAGCGAGGCTGATCCCCTAGATAAGAACCTTCATGCCCGCCCTTTTGACCATAGTTCGAAACGGGCATAAAAATTTCAAAAACGGTCCGAATAATGTAAAACCTTGGCGTGGCACCATGTTATGTGACATAGTTTTAAAGACAAATATCAAACTTGGTATATTGATTGCGTATCAAAAAAACCTTCTCAGAAATGATCTATCATGTCTGAGGTTTCATGGCTTTTAGGCCAAACGACCATTGTTGTGGCCAGAATCACGGCATATTTTGTGATAGTGTCCCATATTGTGCATGCATGTATATCATGAGACAACGAACAATGTTGTAGGAGGAAGTTTTCCTTTTCGTCGCACAAAAAATCCATTTTCCATTTTCCGAGCGCCAAAAACGGGACCGTTTATGAAGCAACCAACAAATGAAAGTTTCAAAATGGTATCAACCAATTTTTCAAAAATACTAGACAACCTTACATCGACAATGTCCTAGCTAGGGATCTCAAAGCTTTCCGTCCACCCCTGGTGAAAAAGACAAATTCCTGTTCAATTGGCAAGAAGTGGTCCGATTTGAACTACATATACATGATTTAATGCTCCTGATTTTTTGAAAAATCAGTTTTAGATTCACAATATGCTATTTATCAGAGATCCAACGCAAGTTTAGCAAGGCTCATCCCGTAGCTAAGAACCTACACACCCGCTGTTTTGACCATAGTTTGAAACGGGCATAAAAAATTCAAAAACGGTTTGAACAATGTAAAACCTTCACGTGGCTTCATGTTATGTGACATAGGTGTGAGGAAAAATATCAAACTTGGTATATTGATTGCATCTCAAAAAATCTTCTTATAAATGACCTATGTCCGAGGTTTCATTGTTTTCAGGCCAAACAACCATTGTTATGGCCAGAATCGCGGCATATTTTGTGATAATCTGTCCATATTGTGCACGCATGTGCATCATGGGACATAGAACAATATTGCAGAGGAATTTTTCCTTTTCGTCGCACAGAAAATCTATTTTCTATTTTCTGAACGCCAAAAACGAGGCGTTTTGTGAAACAACCACCAAATAAAAGTTTCAAAATGGTATCATCCCATTTTTAAAAAATATTAGACCATGAAGTGGGTCCGATTTGAACTACATGTACATGATTTAATGCTTGCAAAAATCAGTCTTAGATTCATAATATGCTATTTTATCAGAGATTCAACGCAAGTTTAGCGAGGCTCATCCCCTAGCTAAGAATCTTCATGTCCGTCATTTTGACCATAGTTTGAAGCGGGCATAAGAAATTAAAAACGGTCTGAATAATATAAAACCTTCGCGTGGCGTCATGTCATGTGACATAGTTGCAAGAATCGTTCAAGTTTAGCGAGGCTCGAGTCTAGCTAATTTGATCATAGATTCAACTCAGCCCTAAACCCATTTTCCTGCTAATTTACCGTGTATCGGACATAAACACTCGGTAATAATTAAGACACGCAGCAAACTATCTCTTTACCGAGTGTTTCAGACTAACACACAACAACGATTCAACGGACACGGCATATGGTTGTTTCAAACTCTAGGATTTTGGCGCGCACGGGAGAAGAAAATTTGTGGCCACCTTTTGTTGTGTATACTTGTGACGACACTCAGCAAACCATAACGCCGTAATCTGCTCCGTCAACTGTGGGTGGAAAGGACGTGTGGCACGATATATAGTTTACCGTGTATCCATCTTTTACTGAGTGTTATTTAGGACGTTATCGTGTATGACTAGTTTTACCGAGTGTTTTCCCCATGCATACTCTGCAAAGAGGTAACTTTGCCGTGAATGACCTGTTTGCCGGGTGTCATCAGTACATACACGACAAAAGAGTTGTTTGTCTAGTGTCCGGGCTTTAAACACTCGGCAAACAAAAAAATACCCAACAAAATCTCGATTTCCGATAGTATATGTAGAAGACTTTTAGTGTGTAGGTTCGTATAGGTTCACTCCGAATCTACACACTAAAAGATGAAAGATGTCTAGATACATTCCATTCACAAACTTAAAAAACTTAAAACATCTTATATTTTGAAACGATGGGAGTATGTATCAGCGACAAAAAGAAAAAACCGAAGCCGCATACATATGCAGGCACGCTTGAACTGATTGAAATAGTGAGTCGATGATCTAAAGCTAGGGTCTAGGCAGGAGGCGTTCCCGAAGCGTCTTCTTCATGATGACAGTGAATTCAGACATCTCTAGATGAGAGTCTAAGATTTCCATCTTCATCATTCCAAAAGAAATTTGCTAGATGAGAGTCTAAGATTTTCAAAGCCCATTTAGGGAATTTGAAAAAGGAAAGCAAGTAAATAGGGATACTAGAGAGGCAAGCTTGAATAAGGACTTTCTTAGCAGCATAAGAAAGCAGCTTTCCCCTCCAACCAGTAATTCTATGAAGAATGTTTTCAATCAAAGGTTGAAGATCTTCCCTCCTAAGCTTATTAAAATGAAGAGGGATGCCTAAATATCTCTCAGGAAAACTACCCAAAACACACTAAAAATATCAATGAAAGGTTGACATTCCTCAACCTCTAGATTTATTGGGATGAGCTCACTTTTAGTATAGTTGATTCTCATCCCAGAGATCTGTTCAAAACAGGTAAGGATCCACTTAAGATTCACTGCCACCCTTTCATTATTCTCTAAAAATAGCAGAGTATCATCTGCATACTGAAGACACACTACATCACCAGGAACAAATTCAGAGCATAGCCCTTTGATAGCCCCTGAAGTGGTACCCCTACTGAGCATCCTAGCAAAAACATCTATCATAATGTTAAACAGAAGAGGGGCAATAGAATCCCCTTGTCTGAGACCTTTGCCAGTCAGAAAAAAGTCACTTTCAACATCATTAACTTTAACCCCAATGGACCCTCCCTGGGAAATTTGCTTAATCAATCTGATAAAGAAAGGGTCAAAACCTCTGAGTTCAAGAATCTCAAAAAGGAAATCTAGATTAACCCTATCATAGGCTTTCTCATAATCTATCTTAAAAATTAAACCTTTGTCCTTCTTTCTATGCACCACATGGATGACTTTATGAGCAGTGACTACACTCTTAAGAATGAACCTACCTCTAATAAAGGCAGATTGGTTTATAGAAATGATTCTATCAATCACTTTAGCAAGTCTGTTAGTAAGAACTTTAGTGAAAAATTTAAAGGAACAATTCAGTAAACTAATGGGTCTAAACTTCTTCATAGATCTAGCATCATTCTCTTTGGGAATTAAAGTAATCATAGCAAAGTTAAGTCTAAACATATCTAACTTATCATCAAACCACTCCTGGAACATGCAAAGAAGGTCAGTTTTAACAATGTCCCAATAAGTCTAATAAAAGAGAAAGGATAGACCATCAGGCTCAGGAGCACCTTCCCCATAAGAACTAAACACGGCAGATTTAATCTCTTCCTCCAGAAAATGAGCTCTTAAAATCAGATTCTCATCTGCTCTAATCTTATCCTCTTCACTAAAAAAATCTTGACTTAAACGAATGTCGGGTCTATCTTCTTTTCTAAAAATATCTTTATAAAAATCAGTGGCCACTTTTAGCATATCACCTATATCAGTTACAGGACCATCTAAAATATGGATCAGCTTCTTCCTTCTACGTTGATTAGCAACAGCATGGAAGTATGTTGTATTCCTATCTCCTTCTAGAATATTTCTATCCCTAGATCTTTGTCTAGCTTTGATTTATTCCATGACCCAAAAAGAGTTTAAATCTTTCAGGATCATATCTAATCTCTCCCTTTCTAATTGAGACAACAAAGTAGTTTCAGATTTTATATCCAACTCATCATACTCTTTCAAAAGAGCTTTCCTATCTCTCCTCAATGCTGCTTCAACATTGATGTTCCAGCCTTTGGTCGGCCTTCTAAAACATCTAACCTTACTCTGCCAAATATCCAAGATATTAGAGCTATCTATTCTAGAAGACCAGGCCTTAATTACAATATCTTTAAAGTCTGGTCTACCAATCCACCACTTTTCAAATCTAATTTTTTTGGTTCTAATCACATGACCTTCCCCTGAATCCCAGATGATGGGGGTATGATCACTACCAACTCTAGGCAAAGCTCTAGCACTAGCTAAAGGAAATCTAGCATCAAACTGGGTGGAACAGAAAATTCTATCAATTCTACTCATAATAAGATCTTCTTGGTTATTGCCCCAAGTGAAAGCTCTACCAGAAAGACCAATTTCCATCAGCCCAGAGTTCAATCCAGGCGTTAAATCTATCTACCCATCTAAAATCTACATTCCCATTATTCTTATCTTCAGGAGATCTGACTAAATTAAAGTCTCCCCCAATTAAAGCTAAACCATCCCAATTTAAGAAAAGTTCATGAAGTTCAGAAAGAAACTCCTGCTTCTTATCCTCCTAAGCAGAACCATAAACAGTAGTAATTCTATAAACCACATCAGTGATTTTATTTCTAAGAATAGTATTAACAGAGAAAGATTTAATGTCCCAGAAAATAACATCAAAAAGATCTAAATTAACTCCTCCGAGGATCCCTTAATCCCAATAGAGGGCAAAAAGTTTCAAGCATGTCTAGATACATTTCATTCACAAACTTAAAACATCTTATATTTTGAAACGACGGGAGTATGTATCATCGATAAAAAGAAAAAACCAAAGCCGCATACATATGCAGGCACGCTCGAACTGATTGAAATAGTCAGTCGATCTATAGCTAGGGTCTAGGCAGGAGGCGCGCCCGAAGCGTCTTCTTCATGATGACGGTGAATTCAGACATCTCTGCGAGCACGTCCACCTCGTCGCCCTCTGCCGGCTTCCACTGGAAGGTGTGGACCAGGTTGGCGACGATGTATTCCATGTGGAGCATCGCAACTCCTATCCCGGGGCAAATCCTCCTGCCGGCCCCGAATGGCATCATCCTGATCTCCCTGGTTCCGGTGATGTCCATCCCCTCGCCTTCTCCGCCCTCCAGGAACCGCTCCGGCACGAACTCCGTAGGGCGTTCCCACGTCTTCTCGTCCATGCCCATGTCCCGCACCCTGAAGTTCATGGTGGTGCCCTTGGGGATGAGATACCCGCCGAGCTGCACGTCCTCCGCCGCCGCGTGGGGCACGAGCTGCTGCCCCGGTGGGTGTCGCCGGAGGCCCTCCAGGACCACGGCCCGGAGGTACGGCATCTTCTGCAAGTCTTCCTCGTCCAATTGTCCTCCTCCTCCTCTCTTGTGCCCCCGGGCAATATTGATCTCCTCGTAGAGCCTCTCCTGGACGGACTGGTTCTTCACCAGCTCCGCCATGATCCATTCCAGCGCCGTCACCGTGGTATCCGTCCCTTGTATGAGGAGCTCCGAGCAGAGACCAATGATCTCCGCCTCCGACAGCGCGCGGCCTCCATCGAAGTCGAGCCTCGCGTCGAGCAATGTGTCCAGATACGAGTGTGGCAGCGTCGTCGTCGTCTCCTTGACCACCTTGTGAATACTAATATGTTTCTCGCGAACCCTCCTCCGCGCCTCGATTAACGGCACGTAAATGCCCTTCAACCGGCCGCGCATGGCCTCGGCCGTCCGCCGGCGGCCCCGGAAGAGCAGGTCCGTCAGGGCCGGCAGGATGAAGAAGACGTCGAGCTTGTTCATGCCGAAGATACTCAGGTCGCGCACGGCGTCCTGGATCTCGCGCACGGAGCCCTCCGGGAGCACCTCCCCGAAGCACATGGCTGTTAGCAGGCTGAACGTGGCGTACCTGAACGCCTCCTTGATGGTGCCCTGCTGGCGCCGCAGCCTGTCGGAGAGATCGGCCACCACCGACGCTCGCAGCGGCGCGAACAGCCGGAGGCGGGCCGGGTGTGCGACCTCCGCCGCGAAGTTACGCCGGAACAGCCGCCAGAAGGGGCCGTAGTTGGAGGACGTGATGGTGACGGCGTCCAGGCCAGCGAAGTTGCGGATTCCGTACTCCGGACGGTCGGCAACCGCGGCGCCGCAGCCAACAAGGGCGGCATGGGCGACGCGACTGTCGGACACGGTGACCTCCAGACGGGAGCCCATGCGGAGCGTCAGAAGAGGTCCAAAGCGCTCGTGGAGACGCCCCTGTGCACGCAGCTTGTAGATGTCGTCCATGGACGTCAACCAGATCAAGTTCCCCAGGAAAGGAAGTGGAGTCGGGCCAGGAGGCAGCAGCCCGCCGCCGTGATTGCTGCCACGTGGGAAGAGGAAGAACGCCATGGAGAAGATGAGAACAACACCAAGGAGAAGCCATCCCAGCTCCATCTTCTCTTGTGCTAGGCAGTGGTGCTTCTCGCATCGTGCGCTTGCTGGGTCATGAGGTCGCTTTATATATAGACGGGTCACTCCAGTCTTGGTAATCACATCCATCTCCATGTCTGTCTTTTTTTTAGAAACACGGTACAAATGCAAGGGTCTTCACAATATAGTGCATACACCCTATCTCTAGAGCACCTCCAAAGAATGAGTTGATAAATCGGATCTTAAGATTATTCCACCTTGAGACACATTATACAGTCGTTTCGACGATATAGAAAACCTTGGTTCTCCTTCATCTCCATGTCCTAAGCAGGTATGTGGGGAACATGGCGTACTTTTTACAAGTTTAGAAATATCCTTCGGATGAGAGCGATTGCAATTATACAGTTGTTTTGACGATATAGAAATAATAAAGTGTCTAACAATAAAGATTCGTCTCTATTGCAGGTTATCTACCGATCTATTGGTATTCTCCGGCTATGGTTGGAGGTTCGGGATATTTTTCATGGAGGTGTCCACGCGCCTAGATGATACATCACAAGATCTTCTTTCCCGTCATAGATGGCAACTTAGTATTCGGATAGGCCTTCCAACTTAGGCAATTTTATAATTTCTCGTTATGATATATAATTCGCCTATTTTTTTTTCTTGGTGACATTTGAATTCTATCGACTGTGTGCATCCTAATTATGCAGAGACCGAGTGTAACGTTTAATAGTCTTTAATTAATAAGAATGTTGTTTATCGGAAAAAATATGCGCAGCTAGGAGCGTTTTTTCTAGAACCACCTGCTCTCCTCATGGTAGACACGAGGTGGGTGAACCTATGTTTTGGTCACCGAGCATGACCGTGGAGAGGCGCCCACACTGCGTCCATAGGGTGTTTAACTATTGGCACAATCATATGTATTCTTTTGACTGTAGAGTCATTAATAAAGATATTTTATTTGAGAGTGGTTTAGAATATGAAAAGCCAGTGATTGGTGGGACAATGGAGGATGAATAAGATTGTATGATAATTTAGTTGTGGAAGTTAGCATTTAAATACACATACTACAAAGCTCGTGTGGTGATTGTTTTGTTAAACTAAGTTGACACAAGCTATGCATGGGGAAGAACACGTAATAACCTGCAAATAAGATTAGGCTATTAGGTGGTAGCAGTTAGCTGGTTTCTCAACCAATTGTGTCAATCCATATGTATGTAGTGATTGGTTAATTATTTCAATTATTAGCGAACATTCCGACAAGAAATAGAGTTATTAATGAGGGGCCTGTTTTCATATCACACATGTGACTAGGTGTGAATAAAACTAGCTAATAAAGATGTCTTTGTTGGATAATAGATTTTTTTAAATGCTTACACTAATAAAAAAACGATCTTTGGTTTGGAGCTGCACTGGCCCACTCTGGAACCGGAACTAGTGTGAGCACTAGTCCCGGTTTGTTCCCTTTGCAACGGCTAGCTAGGAGGCAGCAACTGCCTAGTCCCGGTTTATAGGGGACCTCTAGTCCCGGTTGACTACAGTTCTGACGTCAACGACTGGAACCCAGGAGAACATATAGTTCCGGGTGGTGCTTCAAACCGGGAATAGAGATCCTCTATATATTCCCTGCTTCGACCCTGCACAAACCCATGGTCATTTTCTCCAAGCTAGCTCAAGTTCATCCTTATTTTTTGTCCAAAGTTTGTCAAGATTTGGTGGCATCTATCAATCCAAGCTTCTAAAAAAGCCATCCCAGCTCCATCTTCTCTTGTGCTAGGCAGTGGTGCTTTGAATCGTGTGCTTGCTGGGTCATGAGGTCGCTTTATATATAGACGGGTCACTCCAGTCTTGGTAATCACATCCATCTCCATGTCTTGTCTTTTTCTAGAAACACGGTACACGCAAGGGTTCACAACATAGTGCTGTGAGAATAAAAGAAGAGAGAGAGAGAGAGAGAGAGAGAGAGAGAGAGAGAGAGAGAGAGAGAGAGAGAGAGAGAGAGAGAGAGAGAGAAATAGGGTTTAGGCCTCAAGATGATCAAAGCATAGGGCGCTCGAGTATATATATAGCCTCTGCCATACGGCGGGCACCACAGAAAAGATTACAACCGTAAATTGTTACAACAACTCATATTGCCGTGTGAGTCAAGATGATCTCAATAGCTGTTTAAACTAAGTAGGACTTATCTTAACATCCCCCCTCAATCGAAACGTGGGAAGAACATTGCGATCGCTCCTGAATCGCTCAAACTGCTGCACCATCGGGGGCTTTGTCAGAACATCGGCTAACAGATCATGAGTAGAAATATGACGAATCTCGAGCGCCTTCTTGGATACATGTTCACGCATAAAGTGATAGTCGATCTTGATGTGTTTTGTGCGTGCATGAAACACAGGATTAACCGAAAGATAGGTTGCACCTATATTATCGCACCACAGAGAAGGTGGGCGACTCATGACAAGTCCAAGCTCACGGAGCAATGCCAGTATCCACATAAGTTCAGCAGTGGCGTTGGCAACGTACTTGTACTTGGCTTCTGTGCTTGATCGAAAGACAGTAGGGTGCTTCCTCGAATTCCACGCAACAAGATTACCACCGAGGAACACTGCATGTCCTCATGTAGAGCGCCGATCATCCGGACACCCAGCCCAGTCGGCGTCAGAGAAAGCACTGAGTAGAAATGACGAGGAGCGTTGAAGTACCAACCCGTGTGCAGCTGTACCCTGAAGATATCGTAGCATCCTCTTCATGGAAGTCCAATGAAGATTAGTGGGTGAGTGCAAGAACTGACAAACTTTATTAACACTGTATGCAATGCCTGGCCTTGTCAACGTGACAGTACTGCAAGGCACCGACCACACTTCTGTATTGAGTGGCATCAACGGCAGAGAGCGCGTTCCTGACTCCTTGGAGAGTTTATCTGAAACAGCCATTGGACTAGTACATGCCTTTGCTGAACTCATGTTCGCTTTCTTTAACAAGTCCAAAATATACGTTCGTTGAAAGAGGGCCAGACCACCATCAACAGTGTGTACCTCAATGCCCAGAAAATAACTGAGAGTGCCAAGATCCTTCACAGCAAAATCTCGGCGAAGCTGAACAAGCAGACGATCGATGGTTGCCGCAGATGAGCTGATGACGATGATTTCGTCGACATAAATGAGGAAACACATAGAGATACCCCCTTCCCGAAAGAAAAACAGAGATACATCAGCGGTAGAAGCAGTGAAGCCAAGAGCAAGAAGCCTACTGCTGAGCCGAGAAAACCACGCTCTTAAGCCTGCTTCAAGCCATACAGTGATTTCTAAAGTTTGCATGAGATGACGAGGATGGCGAGGATCAGCATACCCAGGAGGCTGGTACATGTAAACATATTCGGCAAGAATCCCATGTAGGAACGCATTTTGAACATCAAGCTGGCGCATGCTCCACTGACGAGACACAACCAGAGAAAGAAGAACACGGATAGTCATGTGCTTAACAACGGGACTAAACGTATCATCGTAATCGATTCCTTCTCGCTGTTTGAAGCCTTTAGCGACAAGCCTCGCTTTGTGCTGATCAACTGAACCACCTGCCTTGTATTTCAGCTTGAAAACCCATTTACTATCGATAATATTCAGACCTGGGCGAGGAGGCACCAAACTCCAGGTGCCATTGCGATGGAGAGCACCAATTTCCTCATCCATTGCCGCCTTCTAGAGAGGAGACTGAACCGCATCAAAGTAACTAGAGGGCTGAGCAGGAACAACCTGACATGCATACGTGACAGTGCAATTGGTACGCTCAAGTTTCTTGATGATGCCAGACCGTGATCGGGTGTGTGGGCGAGCGGGAGCAGCATCCGTCGAGGCAGATGGGCTGGCGGGAGCATCAGCAGCTGAAGACAGGCTGGTCGAGGCAGATGCGCCAGAGCCAGCAGGAGCATGGGGCCCAGAACGTGGCGAGCGGGCCGCAGAGGAGGACCCAGGCCACGGATGCGCGGGAGAAGCACCCTGATCAACCTCGAGCCCAGCGCTGCCCGCATGATCCATGCATTGCGACGTAGCGACGTCCTCCGAGCCTGTACGTGTACATGTCGACAGATCAAATGATAAGTTGTGCTCATCGGCCATTAGTTCATTAGATCTATTAGTACTTCCGTTCTTGGCTGGGACATGCTCAAGAGGAGAATTGGGTGCCAAAAGTTGAATGTAGGACGGTGGGGACGTGGGGTGGACTCAGGTGAGAACTGGAGCCCGTCTGGCTCAATCCGGATGGAGCCTTCGAGATGGTTCAATCCGGCTGGAGCCTGCCGACCTGCCTAAAGTCAACACCGTGTCCTATCGGACATGATGAGACACTATAGCCACACTGCTGTAGAGACACTGTTCCTTTCCTCAATAGTGCGACGTTGTTCACCGTATCACCCCATGACATCTGCTACAGTGTAGTTAGGCCGGCTGGGCCCCCCTTTATACGGTGTACGAGGGCAGGTTGAGCTCACACGTATGCCCACTTGGTCTCTCCTTTCTTCCACCCTCTAGCTTAGTGTCCTTGCCACACAGCTCAAGAAGCACCATTGTAGCTCAAATATATTCCTCATATAGTTCACACATGCAGGAGTAGGTGTTTTAACTCACCACGAGGGCGTCGAACCTGGGTATACCATTGTGTTTGTGTGTGCCCAATCCTGTTCCGGACGCTGTCGCTGTGCCATATGCTCCCAGACTAGTTTTTCCATCCCGCATGGGCAGAGCCAACGCCGAGGGTGGACAGGACGGTAGAAGCGAGGAAAGCCGCCGTGGACAGGGCTGACGCCAACGTGGGCAGGGCGAGAGAAGCGAGGCAACTCGTCGTGGATAGGGCCAACGCTGACGTGGATAAGGCGTTCCAGGAGGGAAAACACGCCGAGGACGAATAAGGGGACTAGCGATAGCGTGTGAGCAAGCTTGGAGGACGAGGAAGATTGATATCCTACTTGATCCCGCACGTCCTTGAAAAAGGCCACTGGAGTGTTGTAGATTGAAAAAGGCCACTAGGAATTATAAAACTGGGTTTTAATTAGGTTGCTTTTTGTTTTCATTGCATTTGTTTTAGGCTACTTTTTTGAGAGATCACACCCTTCATTGTATTTTATGAGTCAATGAGTAGGTTATATTGTTTGTAAATACATGATTGAGCTATGGAGTGAATATCACACAAACAAACATGTATACAATTAACCAATCAGACTACTATTACATGGATACATATCACACCTTTATTCCTCCATTATTCGTTTATTATTCTTGAGCGAGCGTATGTATGCTGGCGATTATAACATGAAGGAAGCAACCTAGCCGATGCGGGGGATCTCGGCGACAGTGTTGACGAAGATGCGGACGCGGTTAGGCTGGAAGTCCGGGGTCACCACCGAGCCGACGGGCACCGCAACGGTTTCGGCATTGGGCTTGTCCTTGAGGATGATAGCCTCGGCCTCCTTGATGGTCAGTCCGACCACCTCCGGCCATGAAGTCTTCTCGCTCCCGCTGGCGGCGGCGACTTCCGAGGAGCTCATCGTCGACGTACGCGCTGGTTGGGAAGAGATATAGACGATATCAAAAAGATGGATCGTGCGAGGCTAGTGTGTTATGATATGTGTGGAACTTGGTTTGCATCACGCATTGGTCGAGCGATGTATTTATAGGCTTGAGATCACGAGCATGTAGCTTAGTTTGCCCATGTTAGTTAGGTACGACCGTTCCACGTGGTTGCAGGTTGTTCTTCGTGGATATGCATATATGCGTGTAATAAGTCAAACACGCAAAGCTAGCTGGCAAATTAATGTGGCTTTCAGTACACGTGATGGATATCTTATTCTTATGGATATATATGCTAGTACAGTACAAGATACGACCAGTGTTGGAATTTTTTCTATTTTGGACGATCGATAAAAATCGAAATCGAACACACAAGTGGACAGCAATATAATTTTCTCGGGAATATTATTCTTAGCAAGACTAGTATACCATATCCGTGGAAATCAATGGAACAGCAACGTAGCTGGCTTGTTGTAATAAGGTGTCCAATTCATGGTCAGCTAATCCCCGTTAGTCGCGGCATGCATGCACACGCAAAGGAAGAACTATCAAGCTTCACAATATCCACACGTAACACTATGGGAATAACTTTATACGGCGACGGCAAAATTTCAGGACCGTCGACCTAGCTTGACGGGCTCGGCAACCGGGCTAAGCGGCCGTCGGCCTAGTTTTATCGTCGGTGTTGGATGGATAGACCGACGGCAGTCGTCGGCATAAACAGGACTTTCGGTGTAGGTGATTAGGCTAACGACAAAGCGACGGCGTCAAGTCCATGCCGACGGCAAAGTCATCGGCGTAGCTAATTTTCCTTTTTCCCGTATTAATCTTAGAAAAATTATAACTAAATTATTTAAATTCAGAAAAAATACATATAATATATCAAAATTTGCAAAAAATAAGATCTATCTATATAAACTCAATTATTACATATTTTTGTTCAAAAAAAAAATATATAATACAAATACTTTCGTATAACATATTTTCTATTTTTTTAGTGCAAAAGACTGGGTGTTTTATGAAGCAACCACCAAATGAAAGTTTCAAAATGATACCATCCCATTTTTCAAAAATATTAGACCACCTTGAATGGACAATGTACCAACCGGGGTATCTCAAACCTTTCTGTCCATCCCTCGTGAAAAAGACAATTTTTTGCCGAATTGGCAGGAAGTGAGTCAGATTTAAACTACAGGTACATGATTTGATGCTCATGATTTTTCTGCAAAAATCATATTTAATTTCACAATATTCTATTTCATCAGAGGTCCAATGCATGTTTAGCGAGGCTCAGCCCTGAGCTAAGAATCTTCATGTCCGACGATTTAGAAAGTTTGACACTAGTTTAAAACGGACATAAAAAATTCAAAAATGGTCAAAACAATACAAAACCTTCGTTGGTGTCATATTATGTGATATAGTTGCAAGGAAAAATACCAAACTTGGTATATTGATTGTGTCTTAAAAAACCTTCACAAAATAACCTATCTCAATCGAGGTTTTCTGGCTTTCATGTAAAATGACCAATGTTATGGCTAGAATGCGGCATAGTTTGCGATAATATGCATATATTGTGCATGCATGTGTATCATGGGATGGCGAACGGTGTTGCAGGAGAAAGTTTTCATTTTCGTCGCACCAAAAAGCCATTTTTCATTTTCTGAGTGCAAAAAACGGGGTGTTTTGTAAAGCAACCACCAGATGAAAGTTTCAAAATGATACTAATCCATTTTTCAAAAATACTAGATCACCTTGAATGGACAATTTTCCAACCTGGGTATTACAAACCTTTCCGTCCACAACCCGTGAAAAAGACAAATTCCTGCCGAAACGGCAGGATGAGTTATATTTGAACTACATGTACATGATATGATGCTCATTATTTTTTGGAAAAATCATTTTTAGGTTCACAATATGCTATTTTATCAGAGATCCAATGCAAGTTTAGTGAGGCTCAGCCATGAGCTAAGAATCTTCATGTCCGCGGATTTAGAAAGTCTGACGATAGTTTGAAACAGGCATAAATAATTCAAAAATGATCGTAAAAATACAAAACCTTAGCGTGGTGTCATATTATGTGACATAGTTGCATGGAAAATACCTAATTTGGTATATTGATTGTGTCTCAAAAAACCTTCACAAAATGACCTATCTCAATCGAGGTTTTCTGGATTTCAGGTCAAATGACCAATATTATTGCTAGAATCGCGGCACGCGTGTGTATCATGGGATGGCGAACAATGTTGCAGGAGTAAGTGATACATCCAATTTACATCACCATTCTATATCATAATTTGCCTCTATTCATCGATATATTTCATATTAAGAGGTGTTACTTATGTTTTTTCATCTGTTTTTGCATGTTGGGTGATTCTTGGAGGATGAACTTCCGGAGTCAGGATTCTGATGAAAAAGAGGTGTTTTGATGCAATTTCACGAAGATCAGAAAAATACTAAAAAAATTATGAAAAATCATATTTTCTCGGAAGACGAAGGAAGCTAGAAGGGGAGGCGTAAATGGGCCACAGGGGGCCCACCCCCCCCAGGCGCGGGCCACCCCTGGTCGTGCCTACAGGGGGTATGGCCCACCTGGCCCACCTCTGGCTCCGCCCTCTCGCCTATATCTTCTCCTCGAAACCCTAAAACACGGGGGAGCGACCACAGAAAGATTCCGCCGCCTCTGCGGGGCAAAAAACACCGAGAGAAAAAGAGCTCTCCGGTAGACAGATTTCTGCCGGGGAAATTTCTTCTCGGAGAGGGGAGATCGTCGCCATCAACACTATCGTCAAGCTAGAGTTCATCGGGATCATCATCATCATCATCCACACCATCATCTCCACCAGCACCATCATCACCGCTCCATCCCGCTGTAACAATTGTGTTGAGTACTTGCATATTTCTTAGGGGAAACTTTTCCGGTGTTGATTACTATTGTAGTTGATGCTTGTGAGAGGAACAATTGGATTATTGTTTATGTTCAGATTGTTATCCATCACCATATCATCTTTGATCTTGATCCATATGATGTCTTGTGAGTAGTTTGTTTAGTTCTTGAGGACATGTGAGAAGTCATGTTGTTAGTAGTGGACTTGTGTTGATATATTATTTAATGGTTTGGTATTTAAGTTGTGGTGATATTCTTCTAGTGGTGTCATGTGAACGTCGACTATATGATATTTTATCATTTATGGGCCTAGGGGAATGCATTGTTTATTTGGCTACTAATTGTGGGGTTGCCGGAGTGACAGAAACATAAACCCCCGTTAGGACATCATTGCATAAGGGAGCGTAGGATCTTAGAGTTTAAGGCTGTGACTAGGTTTATATCTTAATTGCTTTCATGTAGTTGCGGATGCTTATAGGGGGTTTAATTATAAATATGTATTAGTCGAAGTAAGGTCGGTACATTAGCACAGGTTCACCCACACAACACTTACAACACCAAAGAAGGGTACTCAGCTATTTGAAGCAAAAGCACTTGACAGAATTCCCATGTGTCCTCAAGAACGTTTGGTCCTTATAAGTATTTCCACCGGCTTGTCCTTTGCTAAGAAAGGATTCGGCCACTTGCTGCAATTGTTCGTTGTTTTTATTATTTGTACTTTATTTCTTTGCTTTATCACAAAACCCCTAGAAATCCGTTTGCTAAGATTTACAGAGATTTCCTACTCCATACCACTAGTCAGCATCTTCTGCTCCTCGTTGGGATCGACACTCCTATTTATTGAAAGTACTACGATACACCCCCTATACTTGTGGGTCATCAGGAAGTTTTTCTTTTTGTCGCAAAAAAAGCCATTTTTTTCGAGTGCAAAAAACAGGGTGTTTTGTGAAGCAACCACCAAATGAAGTTTCAAAATGATACCACCCCATTTTTCGAAAATAGTAGACCACTTTGAATGGTCAATTTCCCAACCGGGATATCTCAAACCTTTCCGTCCACCGCTCGTGAAAAATACAAATTCCTACCGAATCGATAGGAAGTGAGTTAGATTTGAACTACAAGTACATGATATGATGCTCATTTTTAGGTTCACAATATGCTATTTCATCAGAGATCCAATGCAATGTTTCCTTTTTGTCGCACCAAAAAACTATTTTTTATTTTGTGAGTGCCAAAAACGAGGTGTGTCATGAATCCTGATATAGTTTTGGTTGGTCTAATATTAAAAAGTTATGATATATAATTAAATAGATGATAGGGATGTCATATTTTGATTCCTCTCATTTTTCTGATCGATTTTGATAGATTATTTATCGAATTATGATTTACGGATTTGTAGATATAAATTATTCAATTTTAAATGAAAAAAGGCAAAATAAATAAATAAAAATTATTTTATTTTATTTCAATTTAAGATTATTATTACTTATTCATTGGTGTTTACTCAAATAATTGTATGGAATGTAAAAAAATAAAGACGTCTAACATTATAGTCCAATGGTTAATAGGATTGATATGATAATATTCACAACAAGTTCTAATTTCTTTGTTTGAAGCTCATGTGGAAGGAATGGAGAAGTTAAACATGTTGGGGCTGGAGTAGTGTTAGGATGGGTGACCGATTTAAAAGTTTGACTATTTGTGCAATTTGATTTGAGACTAAGTATACTTAGAATTAAAGATGTCCATGTGAGATTAACAAGTTAAACAATTCAAAAATTGAAAAAAATTAATTTCTTTTACTAAAATCTAGGCCGACAGCTTTGCCGTCGGCGTAGCCAAACGGCCGTTAGTCATCTAGGTGGGGACCCATATGGGTACGCCGACGGGAAGAGGGGCTACGCCTACAAGGTTGTATGCCGACGGCAGCCGTCGGTGCAGCCTACGCCGACAGGATTTTGGGGCTACGCCGACAAGACCCGGCCGTCGGTCGTATCCATCTTCTCCTATAATGAACCCCTACTCCCCGGCGACAAATTGAAAAAAAAACCTAGCATGGTACATGCCCAAACTGAAAACGATCATCTGATGAGCACATATGGGTTGCTCGAAGCTCAACTTGAGCTGTACCACCACTCCATGGCGTACAAGCTCGCTCGGTACCACACAAGACACATCCAGACGGGTTCTTTGTTGTTTTTTTATCCTTCATTTATTACATAGACATACTATAGCGTGTTCTTCCTTTTCCAGTGGGTCATGTGTTTGTGGCAAGATGAAGATGCCATCAAGGTACTACGAAGCTGCAAGGAAGCCATACCTGCTAGAGATGATGGAGGGAAGGTGATAATCATTGATGCCGTGGTAGACACTTGGGGGTCACAGAATGTTCTTCTTAGGGAGACACAGGCTCTATTCGATGTCCAGATGATGCGCGTCGATGGGTGCGAGCGAGAGGAGCACCAGTGTAGGAATATATTTGTTGAAGCCGGATTCAGGGACTATAAGATCACTCCGATGTTGGGATTCCGATCGATCATTCAAGTCTAGCCATGAATGCCTGCCCTAACAGAAATATATGTATGGTTGTCTGCCAAAATAAGCACGTACTTATATTTGTATTTGGGTTCTTTCAGATATCCACCAAAAACTGAAATATGTGGTGATGACATGTGTCAACATGATCCCATGTTTGGTTGGGAGAATATTAAATCTTAAGTAGTTTTTCAATGAGTAAAAATTACTTTTCTAAAAATAAATAAATAATGCAAGTGATTTAATCTTGAATGTTAGTGAGGATGCTAGATCATCTATAGAACCCTTGTATGTGATGATTGAAAATAGTTAAGTATTATTTGGTGATTGTGTACCTCGTATTTATTCATAGACGCTAGTACCGACCAAGGATACAAGGAGGAAGGAGGATACTACGAAGAAGAAGCCGAGGAGAACTTCAACCACTTATCTGCACAAGGCAAGCCTAATACTACTAGTTGATTGAGCAAGCTAACACTTTCAATTATGAAAGTTAGGTAACCTATGCAATGCACTAAGCATGCTTGGTTAGACACATTTGATGATACCCAATCCTAGTTTTACTTGCAAGCTTCATACTTTATTTCTTTATCAAAGCTTTCTCTTAGAGCTTACTTAAGTGAATTGTATATTCTAGAAAGATAATTGAAGGTTGCATAAAGAGCATAAAATTTGGCCTAAGATAGATAATCTTGATGTCCTCCCAAGGCATGAGATTGAACTTAGATAAACTCCACTAGGTTACCACCCTCATTAGTATTCGCTCCCATTTGTAGATGCTAGTACTAAGCATAAAACTTGATCAACTTTAGATGGGAATACTTGGTTGAAAAATGGTTATCAAAACCTTGGAATGATGGATCATTCTATTGAGATGTTTTGACATGTGTTTCCGAACACCAGATAATTTTGATGATGAAAATGTTAAGGCATGAGCCTTAGCCCTTTATAAAACTGATGGTTGTCTGGATGCGATACCATTCCAATTTTATCGTACAACCACAATACCCGAGAATTGGGTAGGGCTTGACTGGAAACTTATATACATTAGTATTGGTTCCCTCGCGGCCAAGTTCTGAGCTGAGGCTACCTTGTGAAGATTGTCCACATGTGCAGTACCCAAGATGACAGTTGGTCATGGTTGGGAGGCCAAACTCACAAGAGAGGTGCCTATACTAGGGCGTGTAATTGAAAGGTTAGGATTGATTATCCGCATACTGAGTATGGTGAATTCAGGATTTGTTCCTGACGGATGTATCGAATGTTGTGGTGAAAGTGTACAATCTCTGCAGAGTGTCAAACTATTCGAATAGCCGCGTCCGCGGTTATGGACAGTTGGAGTGGCCATACTGTTTCCCCGTCAGATGTTTTCAAAATGACTTGTGAAATGGATGGAGAATTTGACTTGACCACAACAGAGTTGTGATATGAAATACAAGTTCCCACTTAGGTGTTATAAAACTTTAACTAGCTTTTCTTGTTTCTGAACTTAGTAGAGGTAAATCTGGCATTTTTCAAAACAACCATAGAGCTTAGTGTCCTATTACAAAAAACCCCTTCACTTGTTAGTATTAGTTTGCGAGTACTTAAAGAGACTCATGGCTTTGTCCCTGGCTATTCCCGTGGCCAGACTATGAAGAGGAGTACCAGGAGGATGGACCCCAGGAAGGTTACGGCAACTAGGATCATCTCCCATCGTCAGCATTGCCTGTGACCCCGAAGATGGAGCTTCGCCTACGCTACCTTTATTATTACGTTATTCCGCTGCTTGAGTTGTATTAAAAACTGGATCATGAGATCCTTATTTGTGTAAGACCTTATGTATGGTTTGTAATGGATGATGTACTGTGATATCCAATTCTGTTATGTCTCGCAAAAATAGTAATCTGGGATTAAAAATCCGGTTGTTGACAAATAGCATATTTAAAAAAATACAATAATCTCTAACTACTAATAGTAGACGAGTACATGAAAGTATCAAATTGAAGTTTAGAAGTCGCAATCTCATACTCGCCCCTAGGCTTCTCAGCCGCATAGGTTGAAACTTTGTAGGTAAGTTTGACATGTCAGTTTAAATGGGCAGGGTATGGGTATAACCATGGGTACAAGTCTATACCCATGCCCATACAAGTGACTTAACAGGTAGGGTATAGGTATTACCCATGGGTATAAAAGTGTGCCCATACCCTACCCATGCGGGTAGGGTATCCGCGGGTACCCATACCCATGGGTAAAAATGACATCCTTAGCTATTACTGAAGCTTGCAAAGAATCTGTTTGGTTGAAAGGTTTGTTTGCTAAACTTTGTGGAGATGATTTTTGCATTACTTTGTTTTGTGATAGTCAAATTGTCATATATCTTACAAAAGATCAGATGTTTCATGAGAGAACTAAGCATATTGATATCAAGTACCATTTTGTTAGAGACATTGTTGCTCAAGGTAAATTAAAGGTATGCAAGATCAGCACTCATGATAATCCTGTTGATATGATGACTAAACCTATTTCTTAGTTGGTTTAATTGATTAGCCCAAGTGGCTATTGGCGCCGAAAGTATTTTCTTTGTTTGTTTAGGGAGATGGTTGCTGTTGATGCTACAAGAAGGAATTTGTCTCAAGGTGGAGTTTGTTATATGTTGATCCAAAATCTAAAAAGTATAGGTCAACTTTTGATGGGTGGAGCGGACCCGGTACGTACGGATCGTTGAAGACCTATGTTTTCACCGATATATAAATCTCTTATAAGTCGCTGGTTGGGATGAGTTGCATCTGTGAAATCCCCGGCGTTTGTAAACACTTCGCGATATAATGAAGTTTCACTGGCTGGCGCCCGTGGTTTTTTCCTCTCTTTGTTGGAGAGGTTTTTTACGTTAAATCTGTGTCTTCTTGCTACGATTTCGTTTTCATTCTTCGTTATTTACATGTCGCAATTATAACAGTTAGCAAGAACATGGAAAGGGTGGGCGAGTTGGTCTTTGAAAGACAGGAGTGCCGCGAGGTCTGTGTCGCTGCCATTTGGCCGACTCAAGGCTAAAGAAGTAGACGACGACACTGCCGAGAGTGCTAGCACTAGGATGGTGGAGATGATGATGGGAACACAGCCAGATGATAGTGCAGCTGCCATTCTCGCGAGCTGCCTTTTTTATCTTGTGAGATGAGATACGGAGTGAGAGAACTTTGGGAAGAATTTATATGTGCTTTCTGTAGAATTTTCGTCCTGTTTCATGCCACAGGCGCAGCGATCCTTGGATCATTGTCGCATGACTCGCCTTGCAGTCTCCGCACGGCAGCCTGATTCTGACCTGAGCAAAAACATGCGCCAGGAGATACTGATGCTAGGAAAAATTGACTGGTCACACATCACAACGTAAATGGCCTGAAAATAACTAGTGTTGAAATAATCTTCCTTCCTTTCGGTATACTGCCACAATCATGCACCAGTATTCCGAAATACTAAAACCGTTTCAGAATAATTAATGGTCAAAGGTTTATTCTAAAATCGAACTACTTAAGCGTTATCAGGTTCATAGAATAATATATCAGCGTCAACAATACAAATTTATTTTATTTAGATTTACCATACAATATTTTATATTATACTATATGTAGATTTAACTTTGCAGATATCAGAATATTTTTGTTATCCAATCAAACTTTTTTTTGAAAAAAATCCTATCAAACTTGGAGAAGATTGACTTATTAGGACAAACCTTAACCATCAATTACTTTGGAATGGATGTCTAGATGCTGTAGACAAATATATATTATCATGGTTGATGGGTTCATCTAGTCTAGCCACAAATAATAGAATATGTATGGCCAAGTTCTCCTTGTCCTGCTGATCGATGCTTCAGTTTTGGTCTGTCTTGTGCGCTCTAGCACGTCCATATATTGTTCCTTGTGATTTATTGCATGGCTCCATCGTCGGAAATATTTTATTTTCAGGAAGAGGTACTCCATGATGAGAGAACAGAGGCAATCTTATCTTAGTCACCCTCGTCGTCGTTGACGGGGAAGATACAGATGTGCATGTCCTGCTTTGCTTGAGTCGTGCGGTGCCGGCGAGATAGACCATACACTACCGGAAAAACAGCCCTAGTGAATAAGCTCGGAACCGGCGAGGTCCAAACATCACTATGAATAAGCTCAAAAGGAAAAGACGCGACTGTGGAGGAAGAGTTAAACGGAAGACGAACATGTTTGCCTAGACGACATGCTTCACAAGAATGAGCATCCGTTTTATTACAAGTAAAAACAAATCCTTGCAGTATTTGATGCAGGGCGGTGGGGCTAGGATGGCCGAGGCGAGCGTGCCATAGGTCGACACCGGCGGAGAGGGCGAGTGAACTGCTGGCAGTGGTGGAGGACGACCAAACAGGGTACAATCGCCGGGGCTGTCACTGCAGTAGATCAGCATCCGAGTATGACCATCCTTAACAGAAAAACCAGAGGCGTCAAATTCCACAGAAACATTATTATCGCGAGCAAGAGAACAAACACAAACAAGATTTTGGATTAACTGAGGAGAAACAATGACATTATTGAGAGAAAGAGGGGTGGAGGTGGAGGGAAAATAGGCGGGGCTAGTGTGAGTAATAGGAAGAGCATGACCGTTGCCGACGATTATGCGGGAGGAAGTGGAGGCGGGAGTGGAATTAGAGAGGTTACCGGGGTGGGCGGCCATATGCGCGGAGGCGCCGGTGTCGATGAACCAGTCACGCCACCGCCATACGCGCCCGACGTGGAGGCGGACTGGAGGGCGGTCAGCAAGGCGGGGTCCCACTGGGCCATGCTCGGGGGCGCGGCGTAGTAGGCGGGAGGAGCAGGGGCGAGGCGTAACCGGGCGCGGCGGCGGGCTGGGGCGCCGCGGCGTAGAGCACCTAGTGCAGGGCCGGGCGCTGCCCCATGGTGCCCAGGTATGGGGCGCGCGGCACAGGCATGGTGTAGGCGTGGACGACCCCGGTCTAGGGGTTATGACCGGTGATCCATGGCAGCATGGGGCAATCTGCTGCGGTGGACGAGGCATGGTGGCAGTGTCACCGGCATGGCCGCCACGGTTGCAACGTCGACGACCGTTACGTCCTCCATTGCATCCTCCGTTGCCACCACTGTGGGAGGTGGTATGGGCGCGAGCGGCGGGGGCGAGTAGAAGCCCGGGGGCGGACCCGGGGCACATGGGGCAGGGGCCGGGGCGTGCGGGGGCAGGTCCACCCCGGGAGTAGCCGGCGATGAAGGCGGTGTGGGCCGCCCGAAGGTGCTTGATCCGGCGCTCCTCGAGACGGAGATAGGCCACGGCCTGCTCGAATGTCGGCGTGGTGAGGAGCGTGAGGTTGGAGGTGGCGTTTCTAAGGTCCTCGCCGAGGC
The DNA here is from genome assembly GCA_916181665.1 of Avena sativa. Lineage (NCBI taxonomy): Eukaryota > Viridiplantae > Streptophyta > Magnoliopsida > Poales > Poaceae > Avena > Avena sativa. The sequence continues at coordinate 3,277,652 of OV702285.1, read as the reverse complement.
CGGTCGACGGCGTGGAGAGAATGATCTTGTCATCGATCGGAAACTCCAAGTCACGAAGTTCGTCGGAGAGGCTCTTGAGAAGGAGGCAGTAGTCGTCGAGGGAGAGGTCGTTCTGGTGGGTGCCGAAGAACTCCTGTTGGAGGAACGTGACACGCTGGATCTTGTTGTCGGTGAAGAGGCCGGTGATCTTGGTCCAGACGGTGTGCGCGGAGTCGCCGTCGCGGACGACGGTGCGGAAAATCTCGTTGGAGACGGTCTGGAAAAACCAGTGGATGATGGTCGCGTCGATGGCCAACCAGTCGGGGTCGTGCGGCATGGTGAGGAGGTCGATGGTGCCGTCGACATGATCGAGGAGATCATACTCGCGGAAGAGGAGGCCGAAGTACGTCTTCCACGGGAAGAAGTTTGCAGCAGTGTGAGAGAGCTTCACCAGCACGCGCTCGAGGATGGGGACGTCACGGATGACGGCGACGGAGGGGCCGGCGAAGGGGTTGCTGCTCCCAGAGATGGTGTCGCTGAAGGGGTTCCCGGAGTACGGGGAGTTGAGATCGGCCATGACGGCGTCGGGGGCGGAAGCTGTAGTGGTGGGGAGGGGCGGAAACCCGGTGGAAGGGGAGGAGGGGCCGGCGGCGCACTGGGAGGCGGCGGCTGGAGAGGAGAGGGAGGAGGCCGGCGGCGCTCGGGGAGGCGGCGGCTAGGGTTTGGGGAGGAGGGGTCGGCAGCGCTAGGGAGGAGGCGGCGGCTAGGGTAGGAGGACCGGAGGAACCTCTGATACCATGTAGAATAGTATGAGACAATGCACAGGCCCAATAGGGCCGCTGCTCTCATATATATAGAAACAATTACAGTTACAATCCTAAAATACACGGGACCTATATCTATACAATATATATCTCAACATTGTGTAGCACGGTGTTGCCATGAGCCGACCGCCAAGGAAACACGGCAAAGACAGCATTTTCCGTGTAAAAAGAACAACACACTGCAAAGTCCGCCAGAACACATGACAAAGAATAAAAACACGGCAAATGCTTTATAAGTACACCATGAAATTTTAATATGGAATTATAAGTACACCATGGATTCCCAAAAAAATAACTCCTGACTCATGAACATAAAAAAAAACAGGGTTTGTGCAAAGAATTTCCTCCACACCTTCACATACATGCCAAAGCATTTCTGATTTGTATATCATATTATACTGAACCGAGAGTGGACCACTTGATGTGCTGTCGAATCTGCAAACAAAAAAAAGAATAAATAATGACATTTCCATATATTGGCAGTAATTTGATGTAAGATGGTAATCTAGAGAACGTCCGCGCCTTATGACCTGTTGCGTCGTATTGGGATAGCGGCTGAGGAGTCATTAGTCATTACAGGGATTGCGAAGCTTCAAGCGAACATAATCGCCAATTTTTTTATTGTTGATGAATATTGAATTGCACAAGAATAATGAATGCTCGGAGAAATTGGGTCTTCTTGAGCAACCACCACAATATGTGTTAATAAGCCAGATGACTATGACCACTGTATTTTGAAGAAATTGGGCCAACAGAAGCGAACGGGAAAATAATTCCTCAGCTCGGAGAATAGAAAGTACAATCGATCCCTTCGCTCAAGGTGTTACCCGATCAGCAATTAAATATGGAAGAAGTTGAGGCGTTAGCTAGGCTATGTAATATGAGTGTTGATCAAATACTAGGAGGCGCAGATATCCCCAAGGCTAAGGTAGCACAAACACTTGTCTACGGAAACGTCTGGTCAGTCCTGAGCAGCTCCCACTTCTAACAACACAAATACGAAGATTGCATGACTAGTACTTGATTGTCGTAAAGGAGGAAGGTCGAGAAAGGCTCATGGTGGCAGTTAGAGATGAACATTACTTCTGTGAAGACCAGATATCTATTGAGTTTGAAGAATTTTTTCACTTATTCAATCAAGACGTCCTTGATAAATCTCTTATCAGTTGCTATTGTCTATAAGTGATTAATTTATTTCTATAATTAAGTCTCTAGCTTAATGTTTATTGTCTAATTCTAGTGTCATATAAGGGAAAAAAATCCAGTCAAAGTATTTTCTCGAAGTACGTATTTATTTTATAAATCGGAATAAATGTAGTACTCACAAGGTGTCTAGGAGAACGTGCTACAGCTAGCTATTAGTTAAGAGCCTACTTCTCTTCTCTCTCATCTTCACCCTCATCCAACTAAACAAAATAATACTATTTTAATCCTTATAGCCAGCTGACTAGGACTTATTGTACTTGCTCTAATTTTGCTCTATTAAAACGCTTAGCTGAGAATCTCTTAAAAGGCTATAGCCAGCTATTTAAAATATAGCCTAAATTCCGCTAGTATCTTACTACTAGTGATAGATCGTTGTTGTAACACGCAGTCCATAGTTCAGCCACAGACAACTGACTACCTAGGACCTGAACCAAAGCCATTAAATTTTGAAACCTAGCAATATGAATTTAGTTCAGTCATAGTCATCTATCCCATTCAATTAGTTTCTAATCCTAGATTTAAAAGGGTCATATAATTTAATACAGTTATCAAAATAATAATCCGTTTTAACCTTTATATTTATTTTGATTAAATCTTTCAAACAAGCCAAAAATTAACAAAATCTAAAACATGATTTTCGAATGAAATGTGATGATTGCCACTAAAACCCAATGAAACTTGTTTATTTTATTTTTCATAAATATATTTTATGGTATGAACATTCAAAACCCAATGAAACTAGCAAAAAATTAACAAAATCATAAATCTAAATTTCGAAACCCAATGAAACACGGTTAAACAAATTGTTCAAAAAAAATATTTTCACCAGGTTTTATGATGATTTTGAAAGTTTCACTATGTTTCAAAAGTATTTTTTAAAATATTGCTAAAATATATTCAATATTGGCATTGTTTAGGAGATATTTTCGATACGAACACAAATATTCAAACGACTCAAATTAGGTTTCTAGTTTAAAATCTACGGAACTTTCAAATTGAGATATAAATTCACTTAAGTGAGAAAAGAGGAGAGAGAAAATCTAACAGAAGTGGTAGGAGAGAGAAGGTGAGGCATATGCACGTGTATCCCGTGTAATGTAGAATTTTCCTCAAACATCTTCGAAAAACTCGTCATACAGTCACTCCCATATATGTGAAATTTGTTAGCTGCCGGACGTACTGATCTAATGAGAAAGCTTGTGTTTTTTTTACTAGTATGCCTTTTTATGAAGCTTTTTGAATTAACCCTATTATTGTTACAATTTTGTGATTATTATTTTTTACTATGATACATATATATGTCTATGCATAATGATGATGATGTTACTTGTTTATATCCATCCGAAATGTGAAGATGAAGTGGTTACAAATTCCTCTATTTTTAAAGCATGAAATGAGCTAAACTAGCCTTGAAAAATAAAAGGATAAAGTTGCTAACCTTTTAGAACCCTTGGATACATGGGGCGCCGCCAAACCTTGGCAAATCGTGTAAAAAAATGCGATGAACTCGAGCTCAGGAAGGAAACATAGAGGAGAAAGGAGATTGAAAATAGAGTATGGATCGGGCAAGGAGAAGATGATATATGAACACCTTTTAGTCCGGGTTGGTGTCTCCGACCAGGACTAAAGGTCCTCAATCGAAACTAAAGATCCCGTTTGACCTAGAACTAGGGATGACCGTGTTGTGCGGCGTCTTAGCCATTGAAACCGGAACTAATGCTCGCATTAGTCCCGCGCCCAATCACGGCCAGGAGTAAAGCTCTAGACGGAAGGCTTTTTTTCTACTAGTGTCAAGCAACAACTCAATATTCAACTATACAACACAAACAGGTATTTAACCATTCAACTCGCAAGTTTTGTTGACTCGGATCAATGGAAATTCATATAGTTGCTGTTATCTCCAATTTTCCTATGTTTCAGCGGCTAATGGAAAGGCTATCTTTGAACTAAATCATGCTTAGCGGTTTTTGTCATTTAGCGTATAACTAGCACACAGTGGCCCTCGCAATTGCGAGGGCATAGTCTTCGGTGTGTTCAGAGAGTTTAAGGAATAAAATTAGATTTTTTTGGATATCACATTATGTAATAACAAATAATACGGTTACGTAACCATTGTTACGGTGAATAAAATGTCACGTATGGAGGTAATATCTTTCACAATCTTTAATTTCTAGCCAATTAATATTATTTCATTTATTTCACACATACACGCTGGTGCATAGGCATCATCTTTATATAACCCTAAAATTATAAACTGATGAAAAATAAAGTTTATTTTTCTATGTTTTGGGTCAATATTATCTACCCATTTGACCCAATACATTGTGTGTAAACTACAGAAGTACATAATATAGTAATTTCAAGATGCCAATGATTCGAAAGATCCACTTAACCCCAGAAGATTTCTTTGGGAGATTTAATCATGGAGACATTATTTCCAAATATAAATCATTGCGAAAGCATGTGTTTGGTAATAATGTCTTTGCATTTTATTAGTGCATTACAATTTATTGAATGAAGATTGTCCATAGGACAATATCATTTCAAAAGCATGATTTGCTTCAAGGTATATAAGAACACCATAGCAGTAACATACACTGCATGTGGTTGCAGTCACGCATGGATTCCTTTGACTAATTCACATTATGACTTATTTCATTTGATTTTTATTTATGTACATTAAAGTAAGGTTAAATTTACTTTATCGTTCCAACATACTTACCAAAAGGCTGCAATAGGACTTCTCGCTTCACCCTAAATTCTTTAATAGATCACCAACGTTCATAATACATGATAGTTCTATAATTAAATATGTAACATCATGCAAAATCGGAACATGTAAAATAGTAAGTCAGAAAATACGACCATGTCATAGAAGTGCACAATAACATTCTTGGCAAACAAAATGGCCTTGGTTTTTCACAACATTATGGCAATTTTTTAGTTTCTTTGAATAAAAGGAATTTCAGCAGAAAATAACTTCCTTATCCTTTGCATATCGTGTTTGATGGTTTTTGTTCATACTTCATACAATTTATCTCCTTATGGGTCAAATACCAACTCCGTCGTCTTACTCTTATGAACATTTAAAAATATAAATGTGAATTCTTTAGTGCAAATTCATTAATTAGCTTCTTATAAAAAAAAACTCTTAGTGAACATTTCTTCTGCACTAAATGTTAATACATTTGAAGTCTAGAGCTTTTGTATTGATAGTTTCAAGATAGAATTTGGTGGTTCTAGCCAAAAAAAATTTATACAAAAACCCAAAATGACAACCCGGCCCATAGTGGCAACCAAATATACGAGGAATCTAAAAGAGAGGACAAACAAAGGATTTTTTTCATAGAATCTACTAAGCTATAGTAAAACTCAAATTGTGGCACATAAGGCTTACCATGGGGACGTACCAAACAATCTAATCAAATGTAGAACCCAGTTTTGCATGTTAATATAAATTAAATAGATGCAACAATAAGGAAGAAATAATCTTTAGTGATTTAAGTCCAATATCGCCTTTGACAATATAACATGATTGGTACCCTCCCATAGTTTTGCATGCACAACTTAGGTAAAAAAATTATAACTTAGATCCCCCGAACATGTATCAAGCTAAAGGATAATTATTCTAGCCACATAGATACATGAAGATAGTTAAAATATATGCATATAATCCCACATGCTTTAATTTCTTCTATTAGGCTTTCCAAACAATGCGATGCAGGACTATGCTGCACGGAGGACCATATTGAAAAGTTGGAAGCAACTCAACAATGTTAAATTTCCTTTTTCCCTAATTCTAAATCAAATCCAAGAGATCTATTTTTACAGAAAATCCACAAATTATTTGTATTTATTCTAAGGCTTTTGCAGATACCTGGTAAATAAATCTGCCAAGAAAAGGCCTTTGGATCGCACCGTGATTAATTTGTTGTACTGCAATACATGTCGCATGTATGCATGGAATTGTGTCCCGATGCATTAGCTTGATGAATCTTCGGATAAGGACAATCTCACGGGGTCACAGGCTTGCTACTGAATGGCATGGAATTGTGTCCCAATGCATTAGCTTGATGAATCTTCAAATAAGGACAATCTCACGGAGTCACACGCTTGCTACTGAATGCAACTACTGAAATCTACCGATTCAAAATTCAGAGTGAGCGGATGGGGATTGAAAAGCTGAGAGCCAGTCAACAATGTTAAATTATTTTTTTACTTAAATCTAAATAAAATCCAAGAGCTCTATTTTTATAGAAAATCCACAAATTATTTGTAATTCTATGGCTTTTGCACATACCTAGTAAAGAAATCTGTCAGGGAGATACCTTTGGATCACACCGTGATTAATTTGTTGTACATCAGTACAGTCTCATCTATTCAAGTAATTGTGTCCCGATGCATTACCTGCTTGGTGCATCTTCAGATAAGGATAATCTCAATCTCACAGAGTCACATGCATGCTTGTTACTGAATGGAACTTCTAAAATCTACCGATTCAAATTTTTAGAGTCAGAGCGGATGAGCGGATGGGGATTGCTAGGTTATCGTCGACGCTGCACAGGCCAGGGGAGCCAATCCGCATCGCGTCATCGTCAGAAAATCTGATGGAGCAAGCATCTCCCATGCTCCCTTCCGGCCGTCTCCACCATATATTGCCTGCTACAACACTTTTCACCGTCTCTCATTCACCTAGCTCACGTGCTGCAAGCACAGCTAGCGCTAGCTAGCTGTGGGCTGTGGCCTTGTCGCCAGATTCTTGTTCGAGTAGAACAGGGAGATGAATTGAAGTAGGCAACGACTAAAGCGAAGATGCCTAGATGCTGTAGTGTAGTTGGACAATGGCATGTCATCGGGGACGATCGACCGTGCTAGCTAGGGCCGGCGTGTTTTGTTTTCTTGACCGAGTTAAGCGGTGTTAATCGTTTTATATATGCCTGATGACTACCCGCGGTGGAATTGGATTAATAAAGCCAATCAAGGTGTGTAGGATTAGTTTGTTATACGTGTTGGACCATTAACTGGAACACGTGTGTTATGTTAATTTTTAAAGTTCAACCTATAAATTATAAATCTAACCATTAAAATAATTTAGATGATGTGGATCGACGTGGTAGCTTTATTAGACATCCTTATATTATTGCTTTTATAGTATAAAAATAGATAGATAGAAGATGCTAGATGGACTTAGCCTTAGCCTGAGGTCTCCTAAAAGGCTATAGTTAGGGGCTTATAGCTCCTATGCGACGTCTTTACATGGAATTGGAAGGAAAGCGACATCGTTGAAAAGAATAGCTCACATGCGACGGTTGTGAGGCAGCTAATATCCCAGGGCCACACGGGCCTTAAAACGGTCGTAAGGACACATTTAACTTTGTTCCAATATTAGGGTTAAGCCAAACCGGTTGGTTGGGACAGCCAGTCAAACCAACCGCTTCCGACCGAGAGCGCGCGTAACACTGACTGTAGCTTCCCCGACGGCGGCGGCGGACCTCACCCATCGTTCTCGGCGGCGGCGGCGGCGGCACGACAATTAATTTAGGCGGCGGCACGACAATTAATTTAGGCGGCGGCGCTTTCGTTCGACGACGAAGGTGGTGAGTGCCATTTGAAAGCTAATTCCTCTCCCATTCTTCTCAATTCGAGATCTGAGCGTGCCCATTGATGCTAGATTGTGGAGGCGAGGGTGTGCTGAACGGGGCGAGGGGGAACGATATGGAGCATGGAGAGGGGACTTCTAATCGGTATATCCCGTATCTCTGCACTTAATTTCTCTAAGGTTGAGCTCTTTGTTCGCTTCCGCTAGCTCACAGTGCCCGCCAAAAACAGGGGAGACGATGTTGCGCGCCAAACCTTCGAATTTCGCATCAATTTCTTTCCCTCTAGGGCTGTTTTAGTTGATGGCAGCACGCAGATCATTGAGAGAGACACGGTTGTTAAATGGGAGGTGGAATTAGAACATGTTGATCCCCAAGAGCTAATAAACATGGGAGAGGAGGCAGTAAGGAAAATGGTGGAAAAAATTGGGGATAGTGTGGTTTGGGGACCAGAGCAAGAAGTTTCTTTGTTACGATTTGATGATTGCAAATGTGACTATGTTAGGGTTGAGACAGGGGAACATATAGTTGATGAAATCGATGAGAGAAACGGTTGGACAAGCAAAACTGTGCTGTTTTTAGCAGAGCTCATTGATCTGAAACCTGATTCGAGGGTTGGATATGTGGCCTCGAAGCTGGCTGCTCAGATGGTCGAGGATGATTGGGCTGCACAAAGGCAAGTAATGCCTATACTTACTGAGTTGGAAGTGTTAACAGTGGAGGATGATGATGCTAATGCACAAGGGGAGGCTGCAGATGGTAATGCACAAAGGATTGTAACTGTTGATTGGAATTCAGTGGAGATACATGACCGCACTGATTTGGTCATTGCACCAATAGATGACATTGAAATGGCAAAGCTTTTTGGCATTCCTATAGATGACAGAGACAAGGAGAAGAAGAGGGATGAAGCTGCAAATGATGGTGACAACCATTTAAGAGATGAAGAGGCAGATATAGATCTAGAGTTGTTGGAAAATGCTGCAGTTCATGTAGATGATGCACATGATGATGAGCTAGTAACAGTTTATGACAAAGAGGACCCAGTTATTGAAGTTGGGAGATTGTTTCCAAGCATGGATGAATTCAGTATGTGTTTCAGGACATATGCAGTCAAACGTGAGTTTGCTACCAAGACTATGTGGACTGATAAAAAGAAGTTCTATGCAAAATGCATAGGTTATGATGGTGGTGCCAAGCCTTGCAAGTGGTATATATCTGCTAGACGCCAACCTGATGGAAGGACAATAAGAGTGAATCAAATTCCAAAACCTCATACTTGCATTACAAGTTCTCAAACAGTTACAAAGATGACATCACAATTATGGGTTGCAGAAAAGATCAAGCCCATTTTAGCCACAACACCAAACAGCACTGCAAAGAGACTGAAAATAGACTTGGAAAAGCAGTACCCCATTAAGCTGAATTATACTACAGTGTGGAAGGCAAAGCAAAGGGCAATGAAAGAGCTATATGGTGATTGGGCAAATACCTTTCGAATGCTTTATAACTTCAAAGCAGAAGTAGAGAAGAGGTCACCTGGCAGTGTTGTGGAGATAGATACTGAGGTAACAGCTGATGGGAAAGTCTTCTTCTCTAAATTCTTCATGGCTTTAAAGCCTTGCATCGATGGCTTCAAAGCAGGTTGCCGTCCATATTTGAGTATAGACTCATCTTTCTTGACTGGAAAGTGGAATGGTCAACTAGCAGCATGCAATGCTTTAGATGGACACAATTGGATGTTCCCTGTAGCTATTGGCATGTTTCAGTCTGAGACAGAGGCATCATGGACATGGTTCATGATGCAGTTGAAAAGATGCATAGGGCCAGTCTCTCCATTGGCAGTGCACACAGATGCATGTAAAGGTTTAGAAAATGCAGTGAAGATTGTTTTCCCTCATGCTGAGCAGAGGGAGTGCTTCGGCCATATGTGGATGAATTTGATCAAAAAATTCAGAGGAGATGATTTTGGACGCATGTGGCCAGCAGCAAGATCTTACACCAGGCAGACACATTCATATCACCTTGAGAAGATTAAGGCGGCATGCTCTGAGGAGGATAGGGTCAAGTTTTGTACATGGTTGGAAACCTACCATTCTCTTTTATGGTACATGTCTGGTTTTAACACTGCCATCAAATGTGATCATATCAACAATAATTTGGCAGAAAGTTTCAACAACAAAGTGAAGGAGTTAAAAGACTTGCCTGTCCATGACATGGTTGACCAGATCAGGATCATGATCATGAGGTTGTGGGAATTGAGAAGAAGGCTTGGTGATGTTCTTCAAGGAGATAAGATTCCTGATGTTGTGCAGCAGGTGGTCAACAGGAGTAGAAATCTTGCACATTTGCGTGTTGAGAAATCCTCATTGTGGGGTGCTGAAGTCAGAGATACAAAGACTGGCAGGAGGCATGTTGTTGACACTCAATTGCATGAATGCACATGCCTTGAGTGGCAACACACTGGGAAGCCTTGTGAGCATGCCATACTTTTCTTGGCCTCCAAACACAAGCTAAATATGCACCCATATTTGCATGAGTATTATTCTGTAGCAAAATTCAAGGCTGCATATGGAACACCAATTCCAGCACTTACAGATCAGTCTCAGTGGCCTGAAGTGGAAATTCAGTTCTCCTTGTGTCCTCCTTTGATGAAAAGAAAGGCTGGCAGGCCCAAGCAGAGTAGATTCAAGGCTTGGTTTGAGAAAGGTGGGAGCAGCAAGAAGGGAAAGAAAGATGAAAAGAAAGATGCCAAGCCAAAAAGGGCCCAAAAAGGTAACAAGAATAGATGCAAACTCTGTGAAGAACTTGGACACCGAGCTGGCTCTACCAAGTGCAGATACACTACTGAAAAGCCAAAGTATGTTCATCCAAAATCTATCCCATTTCTTATTGATGATTTTTCTCCCCCAGCTAAATTGCTTGTTTTCAGGAGGAAGCGTGGAGAAAAAGGCCCACCTCTTGTTGTTGACGAATGCTGGCCAGTGAAAAGGGCAAGAATCAATGGCTAAAGAAAGAAGAGAACTAACCAGATCATGTTTGGTGCTGCTGAGGTGCAATCTGAACTTGTTTTGGAGGATGATGTGCAAACTGTTGAGGCTTTAGGGCACACCGTTTCTGATTTGGAAGCTCTGGTGCAAAATGAGGGGCAAAATGAGCCTGTTGTTGAGGCTCTAGTGCAAAATGAGCCTGTTGTTGAGGCTCTGGTGCAAAATGAGCCTGTTGTTGAGGCTCTGGTGCAAAATGAGCCTGTTGTTGAGGCTCTGGTGCAAAGTGACCATGTTGTTGAGGCTCTGGTGCAAAGTGACCATGTTGATGAGGCTCTGGATCATGATCATGAGGTTGTTGAGGAGGTGCAGGAGGTGAAGGAGACTCTTGGACGTGCTGTGGGGAGGCCAGATGGTAATGGTAAGAAAAAGAAGAGCATAAACCTATTGTGTGGTGTGAAACTTGTGAAGGAGAAGAAAACGAGGGGTAAGAAGAGCCAAAAGAAATAGACATTTGTTATTGTAAACATTTGTTATTGTTGTAAACATTTGACACTTGTTGTTGTAATAATTTGGCACTTGTTGTTGTAAACATTTGTTATTATAATAATTTGTCACTTGTTGATAATTTGGACAAAATTCAAATATGATGGTAAATTTGAATTTCAACCTATGTAGCTATGTCACTTTTCTATGTTTGTATGAGCTTCCAACGTTTTTCTCATATGTACAATACAACTCATCCTCACCCTGATCCCTTTTGTGAAGTACAACTCACCCTCACCCAAAATGGGGTAGAAATGGGCTCCAAAGCTAGGGTAAACCACCCCATTTCTAAGCAAGTTTTTTTTCGACCATTTCTAAAACCAAGTTAGATATTTTTCCTCAGAACTATGTCACATAACATGACACCATGCGAAGGTTTTGTATTTTTTTGATTTTTTTTGAATTAGTTATGCACATTTGAATGTCTGGTCAAACTTGAAGGGTTTTCATAAATATTCTTAGCTAGGGGCTGAGGCTCACAAAACTAGCATTGGATCTCTGATGAAATAGCATGTTGTGAACCTAAAAAATATTTTTACAAAAAATCATCAGCATGGAATCATGTACCTGTAGTTCATATCTTACCCACTTCCAGCCGATTCGGCAGGATTTGTCTTTTTCACCAGGGATGGAATAAAAGGTTTGAGATACTCAGGTTGGGAAATTGTACATTCTAGGTGGTCTAGTATTTTTTAAAAATAGGATGTTACCATTTTGAAACTTCAATTTGGTGGTTGCTTCACAAATCCCCCCCTCTTTCGGCACTCAGAAAATAGAAAATGATTTTTCTGTGCGTCGAAAAGGAAAACTTTGTGCTACAACATTGTTAGTCATCCCATTATAGACATGCATGCCAAATATGGGCACATTATCACAAACTATGCCTTGATTCTAGCCATATCATTGGTCATTTGACCCGAAAGCCAGAAAACCTCGGAGGAGATAGGTCATTTTGTGAAGGGTTTTTTGAAATATGATCAATAGACCAAGTTTGATATTTTTCCTCACAACTATGTGACATAACATGACACCATGCGAAGGTTTTGTATTTTTTTGATTTTTTTTGAATTAGTTATGCACATTTGAATGTTTGGTCAAACTTGTGAAACCCTGTTGACTGCATCCTAAACCCCGCTAACCCTAAGGCCGAATGAGGACCGTAGATCTAACCCTAGCGCGACACTGTGGCCGTCCGATCGCGTCTTCTAGAAGGATTCCGCGGGTGGCTCTGGGCGATCCGTGGAAGGGCTTGTTCTGCAACCTGATTGGTTGGCGTCTCTTAGAAGGATTTCGTGGCTAGCTCTTGGTGATCCGTGGGATGGATGATTCTGGAATCTGATTGACTTCATCGTTTTTACGTGCAACAGCGTGGCATGCGAGCGTGGCATGCGAGGGCGCTGGGCGGGGCGGGCTGCACCATGCGGGCATGCAGCTGCCCCTAGCGTCGCAGTCTAGCTATTTTACGTCCAACAGCGCTGCAGCGTATTTACTCCCTCCGTCGCATTAAATAAGTTTACGTGTAACAACTTTCTCCAATCAAACTTACTCCCCTCAGGTTCATTGTAATAAATGAGACTTTGCATGATACCACATCTATGTTATTTTGGCTTGTGGATAGCCTTAGGCTGGTCATAGTGCTAAGTAACTAAGACTAGTAACTTGCACATGTTACTAGTTGATGTTACTACCTTCATAGTGGGTGATAACATATGTATGGTGTCATGCAAGAGCTAATTAATTAGGTTGTAGACTCATATGATCTTGGTATGTGTGATGTTATGGTAACTAGCTAAGTTACTACCTCTCTCTCTTTCTTCATTAATTGTCATGCCATGTCACCAATTTGCCTAATTGGCATTGCATGTACATGCATGTTACTACCTAAGTTACTCCCACTATGACTAGTCTTATGGACTACTTTTTGGCTTGTGGATAGCCTTATGGACTACATAGTGGATGCCCAAGTGCATTGGAAAGGTAGAAGTACATTTTTTGTGGACAAATTTTGAAGCCAAACGTACACTTATTTGTGGACAGAGGGAGTATGCATGTCACTATGACCAGCAGAAAAAATATCAAAATCTAAAATATGTAATAAATATAACGTACAGCGTTGGCACACTCGAGACCGTTGGACCGAGCGTGGCATGCGAGGGCGCTGGGCGGGGCGGGCTGCACCATGCATGCAGCATGCAGGGTCGGGGGCGGCGGTGCAGGGGTTACAGTACGTCGCATCCTAGCTATTTTTTTTCTCTCTTTCGCATTGATCACGCCCGCTTCCCACACGCAACGCAGCGCACGCGTCTCGTCTCGGCGTCTGGGCGGGCTGCACCATGCATGCAGCAGCTGCCCCTAGCGTCGCAGTCTAGCTATTTTGCGTGCAACAGCGCTGCCCCATTAAATAAGTGTACGTCGAACAACTTTCTTCAGTCAAATTTACTTCCATCTGGTTCATGCGCCATACAAAAAGTCAATATTACTCCCACCGATTTTTCTTGCGTGTGTAAAAACGAACGAGTACCTTGGTACTAGATTCCTGCATTTATTACCGAAGTAAATCAAGGCCAAATTATATTTTCCCTTTTATTTTTCACTGCCAATGAACAACTACCTTGGACGTTTTTTTCTCTCTTTCGCATTAATGCACATGCATGCATGCAGGGGCGGGGGCGTCGCATCCTAGCTATTTTTTTCTCTCTTTCGCATTGATCACGCCCGCTGCCCCGCTTCCCGTCTCTTTCGCATTGATCATGCATGCAGGGGCAACGCAGCGCACGCGTCTCGTCTCGGCGTATGCGCCAACGCGACGCTGGATTCCCACGCCGCCCTTCACGCTCCGCCCTCAATAAATAGGCAAAACGCCTTTGCCTCCTCATCTCATCTTGCCCCTCATCTCTTCAACCTCGAGCCCGTCCCTTTGCCTCCTCCCAGCCGCCCCCCAAACACTCCGACCATGGCGACCTCCCCCTTCCGCCTCCCTTCCGACACCGAACTCAGCGACGAGGACAACCACCCGGACCACAAGCAGTGGTGGGAGCAGCCCACGCGCCGCCCCAAGCGTGGCAAGAAGGAGAAGTCCCCGCCCTGCCCCTGGGGAGACCAGGGCCCCATCGTCCACAACCCCGTCCCCAACCTCCCCGGCGGCGGCGACCTCCCCTCCGCAGCCTACTGGGCTAAGGCGGCGAAGGAGGAGGCAAGGCAGGAGGCTCGCATCGCCAGGTGGGAGGAGAAGGAGGCCCAGCGCGCCTTGAAGAAAAGGCGCAGACGGCAGGAGGAGGAGCAACGGGAGGCCAATGGCCGGGCCTTCTGGGAGGAGCAACGGAAGCGGGACCAGCGGGAGAGGCTGGCGGCGTGGGATGCGGCCCGGAATGCGGCTGCACCGGCACCGCCTCCACCGCCGATGGAGTAGGGGGTTAGGGTTTAGGGGCTAGCCCAGGGTTTAGGCGGGGCGCCTATTCCGCCCCTTCTATATTATTGTACCTTTTTATTTTTATTGTAATGTTATCGATCCCCCCTATCTAATATAAGTAATGTTATCTGTGTTTTATTGTAATATTATTGCGCCTATTCCATCCCTTGTTTCATTGTAATCTGTGTTTTATTGTATTGTCATTTGTCAAAACACCCAAAACAACAAGTGTATAAAACAAAAGACACAAAAACAAGTTCATATAATACTCGTGCAATATTTATATATTTACAAGTGTATTAAACAAAAGACACAAAAACAAGTTCATATAATACTCGTGCAATATTTATATATTTACAAGTGTATAAAACAAAAGACACAAAAACAAGTTCATATAATACTCGTGCAATATTTATATATTTACAAGTGTATAAAACAAAAGACACAAAAACAAGTTCATACAACACATGGTTCATTTTCAAATAAGACATTTACATATTTACATAAGTTAAAGGAGCGCCCAAGTTATGTTAGTTAAATGGATGTCCTTGGACTTCATTTATATATTTATTTTTGCAAAAAAAAAGATTGCAACCTGAGCACGAGTATCTGCAGATCCACACGTTCCTATTTAGATTGTAACGTGAGTACCATTTTTTTTGCCCAATCAACATATAGTTACTATTGAGCCTGGATACGTCCATTTTGGCATGGCTAAGTTATATTTGGGCCTGACCTTTTTCAATCCTCGTCAATTGTTTTTTTACTTTTCAACCCCTCCCCCTCCCCTGCACACGGGCGCCCCCTGCACACTGATAAAAGGAACACTGACGAAACTGACGAAACTGAAGAAACACTGATTTCGAAAACAGAGCAGCTCAAAATTAGCCCGAATTTGTGTTGCATTTTATTCAAGCCAAAGACATAGACTGTTACATCCATTACAAAGCATCACTCGAACACTGACTGCGCTGTCTAATGACTAACGATGAGGAGATAAACTAATCCGAGAGAAATTACACAAAAATAAAAAAAACCGGCCATCAGATTGTCCTGCTTCTTCAATTCGATGATTTGCCTTAGCTGCTTGTTCATCTTCTTTAGCTCGGCCTTCACTTCCGTATCCACCGTAGTACCAGCGGAAATGGGGTTGCCACATCCCAATTGCTCCACCACGGACGGGTTTTCGAGCTCCCGGGATGCTACCTCCACCCCAATTCGATCGATGTACTCATCAAGCCACTCAAAATGCCCACATTTTGGCAGTTCCTGAAATCGCAGAGATGAACCCTAAATCCCAAATTCGATGAAATGCATGAAATTTCGAAAGAAAAGCGAGAAATTGGCGCTCGGAACACTCAGATCTCACCTTTCCCGGCTCGGGCTTGCTCTCACACTTCACAAATTCCCGACCAATGTTGCCGTTCTTGTCGGTGGATGTGACAAGCCGCTTCAGGGGCGCGGTACGGGGGCAATCGGGGCACCTCCTCATCGGCACCGCACCATACCGAGGCCATGAGCGGTGGGAGGAAGCAGAGCTCGACATCCCTCGCCGGCGTTGCCGCACTTGCTCGCCGGAGAAGAAAACAGAAGGGGATGAGATGCTGGAACGGTGGCGGGAGTGCTCGGGTGCGGGGACGGATCGGGGCCAACGGCTCTCTTCAACCACAGGGTGGGTCCCACGATATGAGGTGGACATCAGGTGAGTTCCGCCGTGACGTGGAGAGGCTGTGGGTCCTACTGTGCTCAACTGATTCGAACTCGTTGACGGTCTCGTGGGGTTAAGTGGAAGTGTCGCACGGGAGCTATTTGCCGCTTCAGAAGTGTCGCGCGCGAGCTATTCTTTTCAACGATGTCGTGTTCCTTCCAATTCCATGTAAAGACGTCGCATAGGAGCTATAAGCCCCTATAGTTAGACTATTACCGGCCTATAGCCGGCTATTAATTTAAAACATTGGTAAATTCCGCTAGCTTCTTAGTACTACTAGTGATACATCATTGTGACACGCAGCCGACGGTTGAGCCGCACACACAGCCATAACTTTGGATGGAAGCATGTAGTATGTAGGAGTACTATATATAGGGTTGTCAAGCGTTGAGTAACTCTAGCCAGTTTATTAGTCCATTAAGAACTTAATTAACTACGATGTCGATGTCACGTGGGCTCCAGAATTGCACGCCGCGGCCGGCTCAACTGCTCGATTCTGACGTCTTCCGGCGGCAAGGCCATCAGGTGATCGACTTTATCGCGGAATACTACTCCCGCATCTCCGACTACCCCGTCCACCCCTATGTGCTCCCTGGCTTCTTGAGCCGCCGTCTCCCCGAGGCCGCGCCGTCGCAACCGGAGCAGCCCGACCCGCTCTCTGCGGCGCTGAACGACGTCCGCGACCTCATCCTGCCAGGTATCACGCACTGGCAGAGCCCGCGCCACTTCGCACACTTCCCGGCGTCGAGCAGCACGATCGGCGCTCTCGGCGAGGCCCTCGCCGCGGGCATCAACGTCGTGCCGTTCACGTGGGCCGCCTCGCCGGCCGCCACCGAGCTCGAGGTCGTTGTCATGGACTGGCTAGGCAAGGCGCTTCACCTGCCGAAAAGCATGCTGTTCGAGGGAGGCGGCGGCGGCACGCTGCTGGGCACCTCCTGCGAGGCCATCCTCTGCGTCCTCGTCGCCGCCAGGGACAGCAAGCTTGCCGAGGTTGGCGACGGTAGGATCGGCGACCTCGTGGTCTACTGCTCCGACCAGACCCACTTCGCCTTCCACAAGGCCGCACGCGTCGCCGGTCTGCGCAAAGACAACTGCCGCGTGATACCGGCACGCCGTGAGGATATGTACGCCCTGCCGCCAGCGGCACTCCAGGCCGCCATGCAGGCTGACGTGGAGGCCGGCCTGATCCCACTCTTACTGTGCTCGTCCATGGGGACTACCCCAACCACCGCCGTGGACCCCATCCGCGAGCTCTGCGCGGTGGCGTCGCCGCACGGCGTCTGGGTCCACGTGGACGCCGCCTACGCCGGCTCCGCGTTGATCTGCCCAGAGTTCCGCCACCTGGCTGACAGCGTGGACGCCGTCGACTCACTCAGCATGAACCCTCACAAGTGGCTTCTCGCCAACAACGACTGCTGCGCGTTGTGGCTGAAGCAGCCGTCCGCGCTGGTGGCGGCGCTCGGTACCGACGACGACGTGATCCTCAAGGACGCCGCCACCGCCGCCGCCACGGACGACGGGGTGCCGGTTGTGGACTACAAGGATTGGCAGATCTCGCTCACGCGGCGATTCCGCGCGCTCAAGGTGTGGCTGGTGCTCCGCTGCTACGGGACCGACGGCCTGCGCGACGCCGTACGCGCCCACGTGCGCATGGCGGCGGCGTTCGAGGACATGGTGACCTCCGACGCCAGGTTCGAGGTCGTGGCAACGAGGCTGTTCGCACTGGTGTGCTTCCGGCTCCGGCCACCGACGGCGGCGACGTCGCGCTGTGAAGCGGACGACCTCAACAAGAGGCTTCATGCGGCGGTTAACGCGACGAGGGAGGGGCCGTACATGAGCAGCGCCGTGGTGGGCGGCGCGTACGTGCTTCGGTGCGCCGTCGGGAGCACGCTCACTGAGGAGCGGCACGTACGGGATGCGTGGAAGGTTGTCCAGGACCATGCCACGCTCATCCTCGCCATGTACTAGTATTATACAACCAGCTATGAGTATTCCCTTCATCCATAAATAACTAATTTGGATTTGTCTAAATTCAAACATATCTATATCCTAAAATACACATTTTTTTTAAATAGACGTATTTATATAACATAAAATGTTTAATGCTTACACCCGGTCTCTGCATAACTAAGATGCACACGACCACACGAACGACATAACTAGGAAATAAAAAGTAGAAAAACATTAAAAAAAGCACTATCAAAATAATTGTCTTCAATCTAAGGTAGATCCAATCCTCAAATCACGCGGTCATCCAGGTCGGGAGAAAATATTTCTCGCCGTGTCCTTCAATCACGTATATCCCTTCACAAATAAGTCACGAAACTCCATACGTTGGAAAATATTCCATAATCTGAGGATACCGTGGCTCGATAAATTACATGCAGAGGAGAATACACAATGTTACGAAAAATCTCCCACCCTAAACAGAGTTCTGTACTTATCAACAATTCCATGCAACCAATTACCAAAAACATTGATTACTGAACATGAAGAAGATAAACCAGAAGCTATTTGAATGAATGACCATATAGAGCGAGCAAATTTGCAATGGAAGAATCAATGACGAATTGTCTCATCGTGATGACAAAAAACACATTGTGTGCTTCTATGCCAATTCTTCTTTGTAAGATTATCTTTTGTTAGAATTACACCTTTACGTAGATACCATGCAAATAGCTTCGTATTAAGGGGTATTTTCATTTTCCAAATTTTACTATTATCATCGACCGGGATATCAGGTTGGACCAAAACTCTATAAAGTGAGCCAACAGAAAATTTACCACTTTCTAGTAATTTCCATTTGGACACGTCAACACCGTCCGACAATTGTATCATGGATAATCATAATAGTAGATTGTTCCAAGATACCAGTCGAGGATCAATGAGACTTCTTCTGAAAGACACATTAAGAGGGTTGTTTTCCATCATCGTGGAAATTGTATCCCCTTTGTGTCTAACAATCGAATATAGAGCTGGATATTGTTCGCGAAGAGTAGTTTGGCCAAGCCACTTATCTTTCCAAAATCTAATTTGTGATCCATCATTAATCTCGAAAGCACCAAAACGAAAGAAATGTTTTTTGGTGACCATAAGGCCCGCCCAAAAGTGTGAATCGCCGGGTTTCCAAACCATGTGAGACACAACTTTGGACCCCATATATTTTCTCCATAACATGGTTTGCCAAACACCATCTTCTGTAAGTAGTTTAAAAAGCCATTTTCCCAGAAGCGCGGTGTTTTTGACTTGCAAATCGTGTATGCCTAGTCCACCATACTCCTTCGGGCGGCAAACTACATTCCATCTGGCCAATCGATACTTATTTTTCTCACTATCCCCTTGCCAAAAGAATCTTGAATAAAAATAATCCACTTTGTTTAAGACACCTTTTGGTAATTGGAAAAACAAGATCATATACAATACCATGTTAGTAAGTATTGAATTTATGAGTACTAGTCTTCCACCAAGGGATAACAATTTGCCTTTCCAACTATTAAGACGTTTTTGTAGCCTTTCCTCAACAAGTTTCCATTCAACAATTGTGAGACACCGATAATGAATCGGTATTCCCAAATAGTCGATTGGAAATTTCCCCTAATCACATCCGAAAAGTTCAGCATATAGGTGGGCCTCATTTTGGGCCTCGCCGAAACAATACAAATCACTCTTATAGAAGTTAATTTTAAGTCCAGATAGCTGCTCGAATGCTGATAAAATTAATTTCAGATTCTTAGCCTTCTCCAGATCATGTTTCATAAAAAAGATTGTGTCATCAGCGTATTGAAGAATAGAGAGTCCACCATCAATAAGATGTGGAACTAATCCTTAAATTTGACCATCAGCCTTTGCTCTCTCAATAAGGATGACCAACATATCAGCTACTATATTAAATAGTAAAGGCGATAATGGATCCCCTTGTCTTAGTCCTTTCTTGGTCTAAAAGTATTTGCAAGTATCTTCATTTAATTTAATGGCAACACTACCCCCACACACAGAGGACTGAATGAGAGCACGCCACTTCTCAGAAAAACCTTTCATGCGGAGTGTTTGCTGGAGGAAAGACCAATTAACTTTGTCATATGCCTTCGCAAAGTCAATTTTGAATAGTACACCATTTAATTTTTTTAGTGAATTTCATGGATTGTTTCATGCAGAATTACAACCCCATCTAGGATATTTCTTCCTTGCATGAATGCAGTTTGAGACGGGCTAACAACATGGTCAGCAACTGAGTTTAGTCTAATCGTGACAACTTTAATAAAAAATTAAAGCTAACGTTAAGCAAGCAGATTGGACGATACTGTTGTATATATTCTGCATTGTTAACCTTAGGCAGTAAAATTATGTTGCCAAAGTTTAGTCTAAAGATATCCAACTGACCGACTTGTAAAAACTCAAACAAATTCATTAGGTCCTCCTTGATAACGTCCCATAATTTTTGGTGAAATTCCACTAGAAAACCATCAGGCCCTGGTGCTTTGTTATGTTCCATTTGAAAAACAGCTTTCTTAACCTCTTCCTCGGTATATGAGGTAGTTAGAAAGTTGTTTTCTCCGGCAGAAACCTGGGGGATATCGGCCGTTTGGGACTCATCCTGAGAGAATGAATTCTCCGCTGGAGCCCCAAATAAGGATTTATAATAAGCTGTAATATATGACTTCAGTTGCTCTTGTCCCTCAATTATACCTTCGTCCTAGATCAGAGAGTGAATAAGTTTCTTCTTGTGCTTGCCATTGGTAATAGCATGGAAGTACCTTGTTTTCGCATCTCCTTTCAGAATGAATTTTGCTTTAGAGCGTTGTTACCATTTGAGTTCCTCTTCGCGCAGAAGTCGGGTTATCTCTGCATTCGATTGGCTTTTAAGCTCAATTTCTTGTGCAGTTAACGGCCTGACCTCCGCGGAAGCCTCTAAGTCATCAATTATAGATGTTAGGCGTATCTTTTCGTTTTTAGGATCCCAGCTGTGTGCATGGTCCAGCCACAAAGGAACTTACGTAAAGCACGCATTTTGTTATTCCATCGTAGGATAGGCGTTTTACCACCAACCGGTTTCTCCCATATAGCCTTAACCATCTCGTAAAAACCATCATGGATCATCCATCCGAGTTCAAATTTAAACTCATTCATAGACTTCCGTGGCGGTGATCCAAAAGATAAAAATAAAAGAGCATGATCCGATAAAGTCTCAATACACTCTAAAGCGCGAACAGTTATCATAGGGAACTTATGTTCCCAGTCTGTATCCATAAGCATTCTATCTAGTTTTTCATATGTTGGCTCCGGAAGACTATTAGCCCAGGTAAACTGTCTTTCTAATATTGTAACCTCTCTTAAGTCCAGACTGTCTATAACAACATCGAACAAAAAAGTCCAATGTTCATCAAACCGGCCCGACTTTTCTCGTGAGGGAATCTAAGCAAATTAAAATCCCCTCCAATAAGAATATGGTATGGATTGTTCTTTGGCAGATTCACTAGCTCGTGTAAAAATTCAGCTTTATAAACATCCTGGACAGTCCCATAAACAACGACTAAAGACCATGTAAAATTGTCAGCCTTGTTACAGATATGGAGTTTTATAAAAATATCTCCCATCGAACTAGTCCTAAAATACGCATAGGTACATTCCTTTTCTTGCGGAAAACTTGGAGAGCTTTATTCATCACAAACAGTCCCAGCTTCATCAGCCTTCACGCCTAAGTACATTCGAGGCAAACTCAAATCAGTTATTTTTAGACAACGGTATTTTTAGACAGGGAGTATTATACATAACACTGTGTATCATATGCATATACAGCACCCGGAGACATAAAAAACTCTAGAATACACCCACAAACATAACTGCGGTAAACTATGTAGAATGAAAGGGTTTCTGGGAACTCACAGGCCCATGCGCCTCGCGTCGCTCCACGTACCTCTCCTCGCCGGCCATCCTTGTCCCCTTCTCCTGCCACCACCGGATAAAGCACGTGCGGTGCCAACGGTGCAAGGTCCTCCTTTACCAGCCCGTTTGGGGGTCTGGCGGGGTAAACTTGGCAGGCGGCGGTGCGCATTGCAGAGTTGGGTCTCGGCCCAGCGGCGGGACATAGTGGTGACGGTGCCTGGCGCTGGACGCGGTGAAGCTGCAGGAACGACAGTGGGCGGCGTGAGCTCCAACTACCCATGGCACTCGGCCGGATCTGGGCCCGTGGTCCTGATAAGGCCGTGCGGGCTTCAGCCACCAAGCGCAGGTCCGGCCAGCGGGCGGCTCGGCTGGCTCCTGCGGTCCTGCCTCACGTCAGGTCGCTGGGGTCTCCCCCATGACCGCATGGTTGTCTGGTAGTTCCCTTTGGTTCTACGAAATAGGACTTGTCGGAGGCTCGAAGGCATCGTGACTTTCTTGCTCGTCCCTCCGCTGTCCTTGAGTGCTGATACGCTGCCTTGTCATTTTTATCGGGCCGACCCAAACGGTGCGTGTCCGAAATTATTCACGTGGACGCGTCGCGGCCGATCCATTCGGTGAAACATGGGCTCGACCCATCCATGCATCTAATCTGGATCTCGGTTGCGTCGTCCCGAAAGCGCGCGGACAGCGCAGGGACTTGTCCACAGGCCCACCTGTCAGCCACCGCTTACCGGCGACATTGATTCAGACGGTCAGCGGCACCGATTCAGACTCAACCGCGGTAGCGAGACGCTACGCGGAAGGATGACCGGCGGCAGCCTGCATGCATTGATACGTCGGAAACGTATCTATAATTTTTTATGTTGCATGCTTGTTTAATATCCACTTTGCTATGTTTTGTCTACACTTTGAGGTATTTTTATGCACTTTCTGGAACTAACCTATTGACAAGATGTCACAGTGCTAGTTGGCTGTTTTTTTCTGTTTTTGGTTCCAGAAAAGGTAGAAAATCAATATTCTCGGAATTGGACGGGACAAAAGACAAATTCAGTATTTCACAGAGGGGAACACAGAATCACAAAGAAGATACGGAGGAGGGCCTTTGGGGACCCACACCCCGCCTGGGCGTGGCCAAGCCTGGCCCGCGCCTGGGGAGGGTGTGGCCACCCCGGGCACCCCCTCGGCCTCCCCTTTCGCCTACATATACGTCTCCTCGGGACATAAACCCTAACGTGGGCAAAAATCCAAGAAAAGTTCCGATGCGCCGCCGCCACAGAAGGGGAGATTCGGGGGTCAGAAAGTCTCTGTTCCGGCGCCCTGCCGGGATGGGGAAGTGCCCCCAGAGCCATCTCCATCGATCTCCACCACTATCTCCATCGCTGTTGCTGATTCCAATGATGAGGAGGGAGTAGTTCTTCCTCTAGGCTAAGGGCTCTACCGGTAGCTATGTGTTCATCTCTCTCTATGCATGATCTTGTTGTGGTCATGAGCTTTGTAATCAAGTAGATCTACCTTCACTACTAGAGAAAAGGCTATAGAAGACATGCTTATAGGAGGCACATTTAGACCATATGCGCCTCCTATAAAATAGACGAGGCACATTTCCTTTCCATGCGCCTCTAGTATAAAAATAGGCGAGGCGCATATGATTATAAAGATCCTCCTATAATCCCTGTACGGACGAATCTGGCAGCCCCAGATTATGCGAGGCGCATTCTAATCATATGTGCCTCCTATATATATCATATATGCGAGGCACATATGGGAAGAATGCGCCTCGCATAAACTACGTGGGCCCGGGTGAAGATCGGTGATCAAATATGCAAGGCGCATATAGTCATATAGGCCTGTTATAGCTGATAATATGCGAGGCGCATTGAGCCGACTGTGCCTCGAGTAACTCCCTCGCTCCGACACACCCATGTGCACGCGCAGAACTTTTCCCACCCGCGGTCAAACTAGACCCGCGACCCCACCCCGACCCCGCACTTCTCTCGCGGCCCACCACCTCGTCTCTCCTCACAATTCCCTAGCGCCCCAACCCCCCCTCCGCCGCCGCTGCTAACCTTCCTCCTGACTGCCTCTCCCTCCCCTCGTATCCCACCACCCTGAGCTAGACGACCTCGCCGGAGCCCCTTCCGTCCCAGCGTGTCTCCCTCCGCCGCCAAGTGCCATGGCCGCACTTCCTGGGATCCTCAACCTCGCCCGCTGGCTCCTAGTCGCCCCCGTCACGCCAGCCTCTCCCCAAGGCCCCCATCCTTGCATCGGCCGCCACCCTCCGCCACAACGCCGACGCCCCTCCGAATCCTTGCCCGCACAAGCCGCTTCCCGAGCTCCCCACTGCCGCCTCGCGCGCCCCTCCTGTTGCCCTGCAGCGCCGGGCCGCCTCCTCTCCACCAGCCCCTCGCCCCGTGCAGGCCCCGACCTCGCCGTCCTCCGCCCCATGTCGCGCGTCCTCGCCCGACGCATGTGCTCCTCTGCCTCATTCTGCCTAGGTGCCCTCAAGGTGTTTGACATAGTGCCCCTTTGGTATTTTGGCTTAGGCACCTAACGGGACCAAGGCCATGGCGACGACCCCGACGCTCAGGTACTCCTATCCTACTACTCCTAGGTTTCTAGTGGCGGAAATATCAAACTTTGGACATCATCCTCTTCGATCTAGTCTTCCCAGATCGTCAACATGGACTCGAACAACAGCCCAACGCCAACTTGTCCTCAATATGTGGAGCCAAATAAATTGGTGGCAGCGACTTTAATTTAGGACGGCTTCTTCGACTTGGACCAACAAGAACGACTACATGCCAATAGGTGCATCCTTCTGCTGTCTTTTACCCATAGTTTTGTACTGTTTTTGGCTGTCCGGCCGTGCAACACAATCCTTGGTCGTCGTGAATTTAGCTAATTGATGATATTGTTGTGCTTCCTCTTTCCTACATTGACTGCCGTTTTAACATGCAATACTTTATCAGTAAGCATATCAACGGATGATTACGGAAGTTGAACACAGTATATCAGTTTATACACATTGGTAGGAGCAGCATAAACTACGTCATGGAGCAGCAGCAAAGTTTTGCCTTCTTACAACTTTGAGAAAATTACAAAATTTAAATGCTATGCTTCTTATTGACCTAAGGCACCATATCATTCTTCTAAATCAGCATGCAAGGATAGGTAAAAGTAGATGAAACTGGAAGTAGCATGATTTAAAATATTATTATGTGTCATATCAGATGAATGATAAGTCACATATTAGTAAAAACACCTGTACTTATGATAGGAGAAGAGGCAAAAACAGTTATGTTGTAAGTAGGTGCTGATCCCAAATAAATTCAATAAACATAGAATTAGGATCTTACTGAGCTGTTTCTTATTGTTATATTTCCAACTAAAACGTCTTTAAGATACCGGTATATCAATTTGGAACTAAAAACAAAGACAAATTTTTCATTACAAAAGAGTTTTCTTTGACACTTTACTTAATGAATAGCGTTTATTTGTCTGCACAGGAACTCTTGCTCGCACATGTCTTGAATATCGATGCTGCCTTGGAGCTTAATAATGGGCAGCGGCTTTAGGACGACTACTTCCACTCGGACCCAGGGGACAAGAACGACTACAATGGATAGGTGCATCTACCTGCCTTTTTCTCATAATTTTGTGGCGTTTTGGCTGCCTGTGCAACGTAATCCTTGGTGGTCACCAGATTGTGAAATTAGCTGTTGTTGTTGGTTCTCGGTAATACCATGCGCTGATTTGATGTACATTTATAGCCTCCTAAACCATGCGGAGAATCATTAGCTGGTCTTGGTTTCTTTCTCTTCACTTATCTTGTTGTGCTAGCTCCTTCCTGGGAAGACGATGAACAGAAATTAAGAGTCAGATGTAATGCATTCTATTACACAATGTTGACAGATTTAATTTACTTCTATTTTAACAATCGCATAACTGAATATCCATCTTTGAATATGCAGTACCACCTAATATGAAGTTTAAGAGCTAATTTGGACTTGACCGTTACATATTTATAGCTTGAGTTTAGGAGCTAATTTATGGAATGCTTAAACAAACAATCCATGAGTACCTTGTATATATTTTTAAATTTATCCCAGTCAACAAAATTCAACCGCAAGGCAATGCAGTAGTATCTCTCTAAATATGCCAGTAACTTCTTTTCGACTTGACTTAATGAGTAGTGTTCTCATCTAATTGTTCTCTTCATTTGTCATCACAGAAATTCTTGATGGCAATTGTCTTGAATATGGATGGTGCCTTGGAGTTTAATAATTGTCAGAAGGATCAGGACGACTTCCTCCACTAGGATGATCGTCTCAATGGAACAGATGATATTTTCGGCTCTCTATATGAACACGGATGTTGTAGACTGTCATCCGTTCTCTTAAACCATGTGGACAACCATTGTTTTTGCTGTAGTCTTGGCTTCTGTCTAGAGGATGCAGTGGTGGTGCCTTCCTGGGGTGTTGTAATGGTGATGAATGGTCAATTGGGTCGGTCTGTTTAAGGTTCCTTGTTAGTTCTGTGGTGGGCATGGGACAATTACTTTAGTTCTTGATTGACTCAGCATGTAAAGAAAATTACTATATTCTGGATTGAGAATTACTTGAGTTCTTGATTGACAATTGCATGTTTTTGGAAAAGTCTGTGCTGTTTATACCGTATTTTGGACTGTATTTTATATTTGAATATTTGTATACTGTTATGTACAATGATCTGTAAAACTTGAATTTCGTAAATATTATAGGAGGCGCATATTAGGTACTATAGGAGGTGCATATACTATAAATATACGAGGCGCATTGTAAAACATATGCGAGACGCATATGATATGCGCCTCCTATACTTCGCATATGCGAGCTCCTATATGTTATAGGAGGCGCATATCATATGTGCCTCGCATAAAAAATAGACGAGGATCAAAGTTAGAGGCGCATATGATATGCACCTCGCATATGCTTTTAGATGCGCCTCGCCTATGGTTTTCTCTAGTAGTGCTTGCTACTCAAGTGCTTCATTAGATCTCTGCTCTCCCCATGTGTGTGAAAGTGACAGCGTGCAAGCCATGCTGGTACTTAGGCTTGAGTCTACATAAATACTCTTTGTGCTTTAATAGATCTATGCTTTTCCCCACGTGTGTGAAAGTGACAGCGGGCATACCGTGTGTGGCACTTTGACTAGATTGAATATTTGTTATGGGTTATATTTGGAGTTGGATGTCTCTATGAAATTGTGGTGTTTGTTGGAACCATCTAGTGCTCAAGGTGACAGTGTGGGGTTACTAGATGGGGAAGGCAGACTTTGAGGAGTGCTATTATAGCTGTAAGATTCCCAACCTTTAATAAGGTAGAGATCCCTATGTTTACAATGCTAGTCCCTGGATCAATAGCTAGCATCCACAGTTAAGATGTAATATCAAGAAACAAAGGTCATAATACAACTTTATGACCAGGAATAAAATAACTTATTACACCTTACATAGCTCATTTGGCTATCTCATTACAATGCAGCAGAATAAAACAATAGCATGGGGTCCTTCATCTTCAAAGTGCCACAGGCAGTCATGTTGGTTGTAGACTTGTAATCCTAATCAATAAACTTCACTAACATCAAACAAACCTGCAACATAATAAGTTACAGCCACAAGGGTCAATACATTTGAATTGTATTGGCAAGTGATACTATGGTAGTATAGTGGAGTCTATCATCTATATGCATTTGGCTAAGTGGAGCTTAGGCTTGCTTTGCTCAAAATAGATTTTTCCTTATCATTTGAAAACACTATGTTTTTGCTTGACAAAAATCACCCAAGGCATCTCCCAATAGAAATTGGTGATCCTTTAACCCTTGTTCGACCTCAAGTTTTTAACTTAGAAAATTGGGATGAGGAGATTCTTGATAGCTTCCATGTCTTCATGCTCAAGTTGTCCAATACCAGGGACATGGCTAAGTAATTAGATTCTTCCATCTACAGAGGTTGTGCACTTTCCCCACAAGACTTGGTTCCCCAAGACAAGATCTTTCAGAAGCCTTCCCTTAGACCAAATGGACGCGCTCCAACCTATCATCCCACTACCACCAACTGTCCAAATGGCTAAGTTATTGCAACCTATATGATCCAGGCAGAGCCCATATTGCCAAGTGGCTGCACTAGAAGCTTCTTAACACTTGGCCTCTCAAATCTCTTTGTTCCTGGGTCGCCATCCACAAGTGAGATACACAATGTAAACCATAGAAATGGGCCTTGTGAACCACTCAACACAAACCATTCTTTCCATTCCACCCAGGTGATTCATTCACTTAGTTGTTTTATTAAACAAAACACAAGTCTTTGACTTAGAAGCATTCCATAGTATGAATATAATCCACCCTTGTTTTCTACTAGTTAAGCTAAGCATGATAGTAGTAGGAATCTTAACTTAGGAAATTTCTACTAAGGTTTCATCTACTAGGATTTCCCATGGCATAGTTTACACTTAGCAAAATTCCATGCAAGTCATACTTCAAAATATCACCAATGCATAGTGAAAATAATGGGACAAAAGTATGAAGCATCACTTGCCTTTTTGGTAGAGAGTATAAGTTCACTCCTTGATGTTGCAACAATCACACTCTTCAAATTCCACTACAATTCAATCAAGCAAGCAATATTTCAATCTACCATTCAAGCAAAACATCACATAAAATAATAGAAACAAGACAATGCACGCAAGCATGCCAAAGTTTGTTTTATTTACAAAAGTGGTTTATAATAGGTTATAAACATTCTAAAACACTTATTGGAAATTTTATAAAGGGGCAAAACTATTTGCAAAAGATTTTACCTATAAACCATTTTTAAACCAAATCATTATTTTATATGGTTGAAAATGCCTTTATCAAAGTAGCAATCTTTATAGGGTTCACCAAATACATTTTTAAATCATAAAGGTGCTTGGGGTTAGAGAGTTTATTCCAAAACATTTCTCAAAGATTTTCTCCCAAAAGTATTTTTAATAAATAAACATTATTTTTATTTGACTAGAAATGCCTTAAATCAAATATTTATTCTTTTGCTTCACCTAATATGTTTTTGAAACCACAAATTGATTTCTATGGTCAGTAGGTTCAAAACAAATCATTTGCCAAAGGTTTTATCTCAAAAATCATTTTAGAACAATTTTTATATTCTAAATATACCTACACAAGTTTCTGCAAAAGCAAACAATTTAACAGAAGCAATTTTATAAACAAAGGGCATGGTCAGAAAGTACTTGTCTTGCTGATTACATTGATATAAAATTTGCAAAATTTGGACGTGTGGTTTGAAAGTTATAAATTTTTCAAATTGGAACATCAAATAGATTATTTCTGGTTTTATTCAAACAGACAGGGCCACGTGGCGTGTTGCTATTCGTCTGTACTGCTTCGTGCGGATCGTGCAACAAGAGGCGTTGGATTTTAAACAGATCGTGTGGCTCAGAAGCAAGCGCACCCCTTCGATCATGTTCTATCGTGGCGCTTGGATCTACATCCTACGGTGCATAACACGCTAGCCATCGAGTGGCGGCGCTGGCGGTGGCAGGTGGCGGCGCGCGGTCAGATGGTGGCGGTGTCGACGTTACAGGAAGCAAGAGAGCGAAGGGAGATGCTCACCGAGTTCGCCGTGGCGTGGGGATGCTCAAGGTGGTTGTAGCTCGTCGAGGGGCGCACCGTGGTGACGTGGATTCCTCGCCGGAGTTGAGCTGCGCCTCGGGCTCGTCTGTTCGTCGACGGGGGCAAGTCTACGGTTCACGCCAAACCAAACAAGCAACGCAAATAGGTTCATGAGAGAAAGGCGAATACGGGAGTATCAGCCAGAGGGAATGGGGCGGCCAGGAATTACCAGGGGGTTTCGCCGGAGAGGTAGCAGACGACGGCGGCGTGCAGAGGTTGTCCTTGCCGACGCTCTGGGGCAAGCGCGAATGAGTGGAGCACACGGACAGGTGCGCATGGGACTGGAGAGCAAGCTCGTATGCTTTGGGAGTGGAGAGGTGGTCGAAGTCGCCGGGATTTCGCCGGAGAGGCTCGTCGGGTCAGTGGGTTCAAGCTCGCAATTCTCCCAGCCTGGAGGCAGAGAGGGAATGGCGCTTGGGGGAAAAGAGAGAGGGAAGCCTGTCGATTAATACTGCATGGTCAGGACGAGGAATAAACGCGGCATTAAGGCGGATTAAAGCAGAGAAATTAGTGCAGCAACGGCAGCGGGGTTGGGGGAAGAAAAGGTCGTCGCGGGGTAGGAGAGAAAGCTGACAGGTGGGGCGTGGCTGTCTGCGAGAGAGAGAAAAAGGAAGTGGGGTCCAGCGGTCAGTGCCTTTGCGGGTGGCTTCTCAGGTTCGAAACGTTTTCCTGCGGGAGAAGAGAGGGAGTGGGCTGCTGGGCCAGGTGGGCTTAGCTGGGCTGGGCTGTTCCGTTTCATTTTTTTTTGTTCTGAATGTTTTTCTCTTTTTTCATTTCTAATTTCTGTTTTGATTTTGTTTAGTTATTCCAAACATCAATTTGATTTCAAACCTCAACCAAAATTTGTGTAGATTCATATACTGGTTAATAACACATTCCAAAGTCAAATTTAGAATAATATATTTATTCTTTTTAGGATCTTTTAATTATTTAAAATAGGCTCTAGTATTAATTAAATAAGATTTAATAATATTTTTCAATCTCCATTTGAATTCAAATTACCACCAAACTTTGGGTGAATTTTTAATTTTGTTTACCAACATATTTCAAAGTCCAAAAAAATAATAATTCTTTTATTCTTTTAGGATCTATTAATAATTAAAAAAATAGACCATAGTCTTTAATTCAAATAGGTTTTAATTTATTTTAAAACTCTTTTTGAAATCTAAATAATATCAAAATCTTTTCAGTAGGTTTCATTTGAAAAACTAAAACACTTGGAATTCCTATTTTAAAAACTTTAATAAATTTGAATGTTTATTTGAAAGGGAAAAGCCTTTACTTAAACAAAATTGGATATTAATAAATCCTTATTTTTTTATTTAAATAAACCTTTACTCTATTTTATCAAATAGAAATATTTTAATTCAAAATTTTGGCCAAGATTAAATTTGACTCTTTTAAAATAATACTTATTTATATTTCTACCTATGCTTATCAAAACCATATCTTTTTATTTAAAGATCCAAAAATAGTGATTCCAGCTATTATTACTTTATTTATTATTTGTTTATCTTTTTAAATCCTTTTAGGATTATTTTCTCACCATTTGTTATGGATTTTAGACAGGTGCTTTATTAGCTTTGGAAATTGCTTTTCCTTATCTTATTGAATTCATAAAATTTTATTCATGGCTCCAAAGTAAGTGAATCCAATTCATATGGTTTTATAATATTTCTAATAGTCATTCTTGATCAATTTGAAATGTTTGTTTGACCAAATTTTATATGGGTCAAATCCATAGTCTTAGAGATAACTTGAAAATGATTTTCTTCCATTAGGGTTTTGGGGTTTTGGTTTATTTCTCAAGTGTTTAAATTTCAAGATGCATTTTAAGAGGAATGCATTCCACTTGATTTGAATTTAGTTGGATTCAAACTTTACTCAAGTTTGTTCAAGATGGGATTTTAAGTTTCCATTTAGAAACAAAAGTTTCTTTTCACCCTAATTTTCAATAATTATTTATTTTGTTTATTTATTTTTCACATTACAAGATTTGGAAAATCTTGGGATGTGACAGGCTACCACCCTTAAAATAAATCTCGTCCCGATATTTGGGAAGTATAGGGGTTACAAGCTGGCTCAAAGCATCTAGGGTACTACCACCCTTAAAATAAATCTCCATCTAGATTACTTCTTGTCCTGCTTAGAATCTTGGTGAAGATTCTCTAGGCAAACATCTGCATAGTGTCCTTTGTTTCCACACTTGAAACATGTGACAAGGCTGAGATCCTTCATAGGATTTATCTTGTGTTTCATCTTTTCTGGGCAATTGCTTGCATAATATCCTTGGTTACCACAATTGTAACATGTGATAAGATTGAGTTCTTCACGTATCTTCTGTGGACAAGTTGACACATAATGGCCTAACTCTTTGAAGTTGTTGCACCATACTTGGCTAATCTCCTTATACTTTTTCTTCTTCTCTGGACACTCATTGGCATAGTGTCCCATCTCTTTGCAATGGCAACATTGCACTTGGCTTTTGTCCTTCTTCTTCTTGGGTTTCTCCAAAGCTAGGAGTGCTTCTAGTTCATGCTCTTCATATCTTATCTCAAAGGTAGGAAAGTTTCCTGGTCTCGTTGACCTTTTACTTGGATTATACATATGTCTCCTCTTTGGTCCTTCAAATTGAGTCTTATTGCATGGAGGTGCAAGCTGAGATTTTCCTTTGTCTTCATCCTTCTTGGTAGAAGTTGTTCCCTTATGGTAGTCTGCAATCAGTTGTTTCACTCCACCTTGTTTCCTTTGTTGAACTATGGAATAGATGGGGCATTGGATAGGGACATGATTATTTCCTTCATATAGGAAGCAAGTAGCTTGGATTGTGAGGCATTGATTATTTGGATGTTTCTCTTCACAATTGGGGCATTGATCTTCATGCTCTTTGGAAGTGTGATCCTTGTCCCCACAAATATTGCAAGCTTGGGTTCCTTCTAGAATATCATCCTTGACATTATTGTTGTCACAAATTCCTTGGGAAGAGTTGCCTCCCATGTTGATCATTTGATCTGTCACCTAATGCAACAATTGGGTTTGGGTTTCCAAAAACCTTTGCATGGCTGCATCTAACTCACTGGTGTTGGCTAAAAATTGAGCTGTCACTTGGTTCAATTGGGTTTGGGTTACTATGAGTTCCCTCATGTTGATCTCTTGGTTGTTGTTGTTGTCACCCTCCTTGACGTTGGAGTTTCTTGGAGTAGTCATCTGTTTGGGTTGGATTGGGATTAGAATAGGCAAAAGATTTCTGAAGAAATAATTCTAATCACACACATCACAATTTACACAAGCAATGTGCAAGAAATCACAAACAAACATTCCACTCAAACAACAAGTTTCAAACACATTTTTAGGCAACAAAAATATTTTTGTTACACCACATAAGTTGGTGTGTTTAAACTAAACATGGTGGTCCAACTATATGGTTCACTTGAGATCTTTCCATCCTTCTTAGTTGGTTCTTCTTGAATGAGATCATGGTTTCCTTGGGAAATTTCTTGGTCACAAAACTTTAAAGTGATGATGGTTCCTTCTAAGTTGTATTTCCTTAGTCATCAAATCTTGAGTAATATTTCTTGTCTCACTTGTAGTCCTTAGTGATATCCAAGTTGAAGTTCTTGTTGATACTAAGGTTGAAGTCACTTGAAGATGTTTAAGTCATTTGAGTTGATGAAGTCCTTTGCACATGGTGAAGTCTTTGGCCATGGGGTAGGCTTTGTCCATCAAGTTTGAAATAGACAAGATGTAGAATCAAAACCAAAATGGTTGAGGAAAGGGTCTACAAGATTGTTTGTAAATAAGTTTTGAAACAAATTCAACTCCTATGTTTCTAAGGGGTTTTATCCACTCCTAGGGTTACAATCCTACAGGCAACACAATGCTCTGATACCATCTGTAAGATTCCCAACCTTTAATAAGGTAGAGATCCCTGTGTTTACAATGCTAGTCCCTGGATCAATAGCTAGCATCCACAGTTAAGATGTAATATCAAGAAACAAAGGTCATAATACAACTTTATAACCAGGAATAAAATAACTTATTACACCTTACATAGCTCATTTGGCTATCTCATTACAATACAACAGAATAAAACAATAGCATGGGGTCCTTCATCTTCAAAGTGCCACAGGCAGTCATGTTGGTTGTAGACTTGTAATCCTAATCAATAAACTTCACTAACATCAAACAAACCTGCAACATAATAAGTTACAACCACAAGGGTCAATACATTTGAATTGTATTGGCAAGTGATACTATGGTAGTATAGTGGAGTCTATCATCTATATGCATTTGGCTAAGTGGAGCTTAGGCTTGCTTTTCTCAAAATAGATTTTTCCTTATCATTTGAAAACACTATGTTTTTGCTTGACAAAAATCACCCAAGGCATCTCCCAATAGAAATTGGTGATCCTTTAACCCTTGTTCGACCTCAAGTTTTTAACTTAGAAATTGGGATGAGGAGATTCTTGATAGCTTCCATGTCTTGATGCTCAAGTTGTCCAATACCAGGGACATGGCTAAGTACTTAGATTCTTCCATCTGCAGAGGTTGTGCACTTTCCCCACAAGACTTGGTTTCCCAAGACAAGATCTTTCAGAAGCCTTCCCTTAGACCAAATGGACGCGCTCCAACCTATCATCTCACTACCACCAACTATCCAAATGGCTAAGTTATTGCAACCTATATGATCCAGGCAGAGCCCATATTGCCAAGTGGCCGCACTAGAAGCTTCTTAACACTTGGCCTCTCAAATCTCTTTGTTCCTGGGTGGCCATCCACAAGTGAGATACACAAGGTAAACCATAGAAATGGGCCTTGTGAACCACTCAAAACAAACCATTCTTTCCATTCCACCCAGGTGATTCATTCACGTAGTTGTTTTATTAAACAAAACACAAGTCTTTGACTTAGAAGCATTCCATAGTATGAATATAATCCACCCTTGTTTTCTACTAGCTAAGCTAAGCATGATAGTAGTAGGAATCTTAAGTTAGGAAATTTCTACTAAGGTTTCATCTACTAGGATTTCCCATGGCATAGTTTACACTTAGCAAAATTCCATGCAAGTCCTACTTAAAAATATCACCAATGTATAGTGAAAATAATGGGACAAAAGTATGAAGCATCACTTGCCTTTTTGGTAGAGAGTATAAGTTCACTCCTTGATATTGCAGCAATCACACTCTTCAAATTCCACTACAATTCAATCAAGCAAGCAATATTTCAATCTACCATTCAAGCAAAACATCACATAAAATAATAGAAACAAGACAATGCATGCAAGCATGCCAAATTTTGTTTTATTTACAAAAGTGGTTTATAATAGGTTATAAACATTCTAAAACACTTATTGGTCATTTTATAAAGGGGCAAAACTATTTGCAAAATATTTTACCTATAAACCATTTTAAACCAAATCATTATTTTATGTGGTTGAAAATGCCTTTATCAAAGAAGCAATCTTTATAGGGTTCACCAAATACATTTTTAAATCATAAAACTTGGTGCTTGGGGTCAGAGAGTTTATTCCAAAACATTTATCAAAGATTTTCTCCCAAAAGTATTTTTAATAAATAAACATTATTTTTATTTGACTAGAAATGCCTTAAATCAAAGATTTATTCTTTTTCTTCACCTAATATGTTTTTGAAACCACAAATTTATTTATATGGTCATTAGGTTCAAAACAAACCATTTTCCAAAGGTTTTATCTCAAAAATCATTTTAGAACAATTTTTATATTCTAAATATGCCTACACAAGTTTCTGCAAAAACAAACAATTTAACAGAAGCAATTTTATAAACAAATGGCACGGTCAGAAAGTACTTGTCTTGATGATTCCATTGATATAAAATTTGCAAAATTTGGACGTGTGGTTTGAAAGTTATGAATTTTTCAAATTGGAACATCAAATAGATTATTTCTGGTTTTATTCAAACAGACAGGGCCACGTGGCGTGTTGCTATTCGTCTATACCGCTTCGTGCGGATCGTGCAACAAGAGGCGTTGGATTTTAAACAGATCGTGTGGCTCAGAAGTAAGCGTACCCCTTCGATCATGTTCTATCGTGGCGCTTGGATCTACATCCTACGGTGCACAACAAGCTAGCCATCGAGTGGCGGCGCTGGCGGTGGCAGGTGGCGGCGCGCGGTCAGATGGTGGCGGTGTCGACATTACAGGAAGCGAGAGAGCGAAGGGAGATGCTCACCGAGTTCGCCGTGGCGTGGGGATGCTCAAGGTGGTTGTAGCTCGTCGAGGGGCGCACGGTGGTGACGTGGATTCCTCGTCGGAGTTGAACTGCGCCTCGGGCTCGTCTGTTCGTCGACGGGGGAAAGTCTACGGTTCACGCCAAACCAAACAAGCAACGCCAATAGGTTCGTGAGAGAAAGGCGAATGCGGGAGTATCAGCCAGAGGGAACGGGGCGGCCAGGAATTACCAGGGGGTTTCGCCGGAGAGGTAGTAGACGATGACGGCGTGCAGAGGTTGTCCTTGCCGACGCTCTGGGGCAAGCGCGAATGAGTGGAGCACACGGGCAGGTGCGCGCGGGACTGGAGAGCAATCTCGTATGCTCTGGGGGTGGAGAGGTGGTCGGAGTCGCCGGGATTTCGCCGGAGAGGCTCATCGGGTCCTTGGGTTCGAGCTCGCAATTTTCCCAGCCTGGAGGCAGAGAGGGAATGGCGCTTGGGGGAAAAGAGAGAGGGAAGCCTGGCGATTAATACTGTGTGGTCACGGCGAGGAATAAACGCGGCATTAAGGCGGATTCAAGTAGAGAAATTAGTGCAGCAACGGCAGCGGGGTTGGGGGAAGAAAAGGTCGTCGCGGGGTAGGAGAGAAAGCTGACAGGTGGGGCGTGGCTATCTGCGAGAGAGAGAAAAAGGAAGTAGGGTCCAGCGGTCAGTGTCTTTGCGGGTGGCTTCTCAGGTTTAAAACATTTTCCCGCGGGAGAAGAGAGGGAGTGGGCTGCTGGGCCAGGTGGGCTTAGCTAGGCTGGGCTGCTCCGTTTCATTTTTTTTTGTTCTGAATGTTTTTCTCGTTTTCCATTTCTAATTTCTATTTTGATTTTGTTTAATTATTTCAAACATCAATTTGATTTCAAACCTCAACCAAAATTTGTGTAGATTCATATACTGATTAATAACACATTCCAAAGTCAAATTTAGAATAATATATATTTTTTTGGGTCTTTTAATTATTTAAAATAGGCTCTAGTATTAATTAAATAAGATTTAATAATATTTTTCAATCTCCATTTGAATTCAAATTACCACCAAACTTTGGGTGAATTTTTAATTCTATTTATCAACATATTTCAAAGTCCAAAAAAAATAATTCTTTTATTCTTTTAGGATCTATTAATAATTAAAAAAATAGACCATAGTCTTTAATTCAAATAGGTTTTAATTTATTTTAAAACTCTTTTTTAAATCTAAATAATATCAAAATCTTTTCAGTAGGTTTCATTTGAAAAACTAAAACACTTGGAATTCTTATTTTAAATACTTTAATAAATTTTAATGTTTATTTGAAAGGGAAATGCCTTTACTTAAACAAAATTGGATATTAATAAATCCTTATTTTTTTATTTAAATAAACCTTTACTCTATTTTATCAAATAGAAATATTTTATTTCAAAAGTTTGGCCAAGATTAAATTTGACTCTTTTAAAATAATACTTATTTATATTTCTACCTATGCTTATCAAAACCATATCTTTTTACTTAAAGATCGAAAAATAGTGATTCCAGCTATTATAACTTTATTATTATTTGTTTATCTTCTTAAATCCTTTTAGGATTATTTGCTCACCATTTGGTATGGATTTTAGACAGGTGCTTTATTAGCTTTGGAGATTTCTTTTCCTTATCTTATTGAATTCATAAAATTTTATTCATGGCTCCAAAGTAAGTGAATCCAATTCATATGGTTTTATAATATTTCTAATAGTCATTCTTGATCAATTTGAAATGTTTGTTTGACCAATTTTTATATGGATCAAATCCATAGTCTTAGAGATAACTTGAAAATGATTTTCTTCCATTAGGGTTTTGGGGTTTTGGTTTATTTCTCAAGTGTTTAAATTTCAAGATGCATTTTAAGAGGAATGCATTCCACTTGATTTGAATTTAGTTGGATTCAAACTTTACTCAAGTTTGTTCAAGATGGGATTTTAAGTTTCCATTTAGAAACAAAAGTTTCTTTTCACCCTAATTTTCAACAATTATTTATTTTGTTTATTTATTGTTCACATTACAAGATTTGGAAAATCTTGGGATGTGAAAAAATCCCTACTAAAATGGATCGTATGGGCACCTAGAGGGAGTGGGGGGTGAATAGGTGCTACCAAAATTTTAATACTTTTTCAATTTTAGGCTTGACACAAAGTAAATTCTCTAGATATGCAACTACGAGAATTTCTCTATATGCAACCCTAACTACTAAGGACGTAAAGAGAGGAGCGAAGGAACCGTAGTGGAGCACGCGAAGACACAGGGATTTGTTTTACGCAGTTCCTTCCTTGTTAAGGGAAGTACATCTGCGTTGGAGGGGTGGGCGGTTCTAAGACCACCACGCCACAATAGGCCTCACCCTATTCTCCGATGGATCTCGCCACGAGAGGCCTGATCCACCTTCTCCACTATTGGATCCCTTCGAGGCGGGAACTGGTGCCTTTTACAACTCTACCGGAGCACACACCCACAATCGAATTGGGGGCTCCCGAGATGACAACAAGCTGCCATAAGAACAAGGTTTATCAATATAAACAAAAACGACGATCTAGGTACTTGCAAGAAATACTAGATCAGTGGTTCTCCAAATGAATGGAGAGGAGATGAAGCGCGTGATTGCAGTTGATGATGATCGAGTCCTCCTCCTTTGATACCCCAATGGATGGAGCCTTTGAGTGCATCTAGGTGGAGTTCTCTCGGATGAAGGTTGCAGATCAGGTCTTTTCTTTTTCGAAGCAATCAAGAGTTTTGGACAGAGGGGGAAGGCAGACTTAAAGACCCCCTGCCCAGAACAAGCCGTTGGAGAAATTTGGGGGCAGATTATCTGCCCCCCTTTGGGGCGGACTATCCGCCCTGCGGAGAAAATCCGCCCCCAGGACGGAAACTCCGGGGAAAACTCCGCCCCCCATACAGAGAGGAACGCAACCTTGACTTGAAGAAAATTCCAGGGGGGGTGGGGGATTATCCGCCCCTGCCAGGGGTGGACTATCCGCCCTTGGGAGAAATTCTTCCCAAGGACCGGACAGTCAGAGGGAAACTCTGCCCCCCATACAGAGAGCGACGCATGCCTTGTCTTGAAAGAAATCCTCGAGGGGGCGGACTATCCGGCTGGGCCGGAAAATCCAGCCACAAACTCCGCCCCCTCTGTGGGGCTCGCGCACTCTTGGTTAGAGGGAGGGGCGGATTATCCGCCCCTGGTGGGGGCGGATTACCCGCCCCCCAAAGGCAGAAACATTTCCCTTTTTCTTAGGGAGATCTGCAACACTTCAACACACATTAAATAATCCTTGATATTGTTATCTAACACGCAAAACACTAGGGATTAAGAATTGTTCTTTCAATCTCCCCCTTATTGGTTTTAGATGACAATACTAGGATTTGCAATGAGACCGGCTAACGCCACCTTTAAAATTGAAAGACGCTCCCCCTAGCTGTGTGCATATTTAATTTTTGCATTTGAATACAAATACACACACTAGAGAGAACACAACTTTCATAGCAAATATAATTGATATAAGGTGGGTTGGGAAACAAGGCCATACCACCGAGATGTGATTATAGCCAAAGAAAATAATTAGCTTGACAGCCTCCAAGCACATCCCATCAATATTTAAGCATACATTAGATAATCCCATGATTCCATATGCCATCAAAGTGCTCCATAGATAAATTCAAAATTCCATAGTCTTACATAATCCAAGCATAAATAGAAAATAAGTTCATGCTAAAAAGAGCACAAGCAAGCAAATAAAAACAGCGAAAAGACAATTGCTTATGCCCGACCCTTGCAAATCCACGAGACCTAATAGAACTACTTCTCCCCCTTTGGCATTGAAACGCCAGAAAGGAAGAAGAGCGATGCTAACGCCCCAGAAGATCACGCCTCCTCGTCCTCGTCGTAGTCGTCCCCGTCCCCTTCCTCTTTGTCATACTCATCATCATCATCATCATCGTCATCAGCTGGAGGAGTGGGTGCCCTCGGAGGTGGAGCAAATAGGTAACTCTCAAGCTCACCATAGTTGATCCCTGAAGTGTTCCACTGAGTATATGGTTCTGGATCAGTGGAAGGAGGTGGATGGCCAGTGGCACCAGAGACATGGTGCAGAATGAGCTGCTGAGTGTGATCCCTCGCATGGTCCCTACAGTACGCCTCATACTGTCCCTTGTGAGTGTCAACACCCATGCAAAGAATGTGCCGCTGGAACCAAGTGAGCTGTTTAACTTCGCGTGCCATTTGGGACACGGCAGAACGATGACCACTAGCCCGTGCATCGCGCATAAAGGACTCAGGGGCAGTGAAGGGGTGAGAGGTCTTCTGAGCTTTGTTGTAAATTTTCTTTGACTTGTGCAAACCATCCAAATCAGTGCCAAAATCCTCATGAGGCAGCATATGCTTGATGAGCATCATGATAAAAAGGAGCATATGGGATGGACAGCCTGTTGAGCATCGCATCGGTCATCTCATGATAAATGAAATCTATCACATCCAACTTGTATCCTGTAGATGAGCCAGCATTGGTGGCACACTCATGAGCAAAGGCAAGAAGAGGAGCCAAGTGAACACAGATCCTGTCATTGTTTCCTCCACTGGGGTCTGGGAGTAATGTTGTCCCGAAACATCCCAACAAGGGTGGCATACAGTGGTGAAAGACCAGCGATGGTACCAGAAATGCCATTTGGCGACAGACATGGAGCAAGTGCAGTATCCTTGGATGGCCTGAGTGGAGAGATAATGCGGTGTCCTGAAGGGGTGTCCCGCCCGTGAAAAGCATAGCCAAGAACCTGACCAAAGGTGTGGAAATCAGACCGAATCATTGATGTTCCCGTCATCCACTTCATAGTACGAAGCTCATCGCCATAGATAACCAGAGTGGAGAAAAATTGCTTCACAATCTTGGAATCATAGTGGCACTGCAGAGTCATAAGGGGATGAAGCCCCATCTTGTTTGTCACATCCAAAGCTTCACGAAGGCGAGCCTTTGATTGAGCCTCAGTCATATTCAGAGGGTGCATGGGGCGAATTTTGAGAGGAACATAGATATCATCATGGATATACCGAAAATGAGAGCACCAAAACATAGAATCCTCTGGCTCACCATCACTATCAACATCTGCATAATGATCTGTCTGGCGCATGGAGGAGTAATCAGTGCTGTCCATGGCCTTGTAGTTAGGGCGAGCCTCCTTGCATTTACCCTTGCCCTTGCGAGATGCAACCCGCTTGGCTTTCCTTGCCGCCTCTGCCATCCGTTCAGCTTCTCTGGCTAACCTGCGAACCTCAGTTTCGTCAACAAATGTGCCCTCTGCAGTGGGCCTGAGATAACGGGCACGAGGACGACGCTTGTAAGTCTTAGGAGGATGAGAACCACCTGTGAAAAGCAGGGAGAGGTAGCATGGGGATAAGCGCACACACAAGTCCAGGAGACATGTTAGAACGAGTAAGAAAACAGTCCATGAGCCAGAAGAGTGCATGGGAGAAAATCGAAACCAAACCAGACCAGACACGTTGTCTCCAGGCCAGACTTTACGGCCA
Source organism: Avena sativa (assembly GCA_916181665.1). NCBI lineage: Eukaryota > Viridiplantae > Streptophyta > Magnoliopsida > Poales > Poaceae > Avena > Avena sativa. Next base: position 3,236,044 of record OV702285.1, on the reverse strand, counting down.
TGGGGGCGGATAATCCGCCCCTGTCGAAATTTTTCTGGTTTGGCCCAGATTTACCACGGCAACACAGATCGGGCACAAGGGATGTATTTCTACGGATTCTAACATGCATGGGAAGACACCAAGTAACATCTACCACGAGATGTCCACCACAACAATGAATCTCAAGCAAAAGAGATGGATGAGGGAGTTACCCTCACTCATTGGAGGAAGAGCTCGGAGGAGAAGGTACCCGGAGACGCGAGGAAGAAGATCCGGGGGAGGCCCGGAGAATCCGGTGGTCAAATCGACTCCGGGGAGGGGCGGAAGCTCCGGCGGTGGCTGGGGGATGAGGGAGGGTTGGGGGAGGACGGGCTGCTCTGTTTGAGCCTGCCCTCCCCGACCCTGCCTATAACAAGTGGATTTCGCCCGGGGCGGATTATCCGCCCCCACTTAGGGCGGATAGTCCGCCCCCGTCTGAAAATTTTGTTCAGCACAGGTTCAAGCCGGAGCAACCTAGCAAAACCCCTCGATGGTGTATAGGGGACGTGTGAGCAAGAGTAGATGTTTCAAGGAGGGAAAGAAGGGCTTGGGTTTAGATCAAGAAACTGAGATGGTACTACACACCCAAATTTGCAAGAATCAAATCCAACAAAAGCCGAAATTGAGTGTGTTTTCCATAAGAACACAAGATATGCAAGAAAATCCAAAAAGAACCAGTAGAAACCAACTCTTCTCTAGGAAGAGGGCGGTGGACGAAGCCACCATGTTGGAGCGCATGGCATGACACCGCGAAGATGTATCTTGAGTTCAAAACCAATGCTCATCGATGACCCACATATCACAAAATGATATTAAGGGAAATGATTTTACTTGATTTCGGCATTATGGGGGGAGGGTTGGCCCAATCAATTAGGACCACACTCCCCTATGTCTATGCCCGCATCTAAACCAAATACATGAATAAGAGCAAGTGAGTGTGCAAGGATAGTCAAGCCAAGCTCCTTGAATCTATGATATTTAGCTCATTCCTCAAATAAAAAAATCTTGCTTCGTCAATGGGCTTCGTGAAAATATCAGCAAGTTGGTTCTTCGTGCTCACAAAGGATAGGGCAATATCACCACGAGAAACATGATCCCGAATGAAGTGGTTGCGAATCTCTACATGTTTTGTTCTTGTATGCTGCACGGGATTGTAAGCATTTTTGATAGCACTTTCATTGTCACATAATAGAGGCACTTTGTCACAATTGACACCATATTCCTTTAAAGTTTTTCCTCATCCATAACAATTGTGTACAAGCACTTGCAGAAGCAACATATTCAGCTTCGGTGGTTGAGAGTGAAATACAATTCTGTTTCTTTGAAGACCAACACACTAGAGACCTGCCAAAGAATTGACATGCACCAGAGGTTGATTTCCTATCATCTTTGTCACCAGCCCAATCTGAATCAGTTTAACCACATGGAGAGAAACTTGAACCCTTGGGATACCATAACCCAAAATTTGGGGAATGAACCAAATATCTGAAGATTTGTTTGACCGCCACTAAGCGGATTTCTTTAGGAGCGGCTTGGTACCTTGCACACACTCCTACACTTAACACGATATCAGGCCTAGATGCGCAAAGGTAAAGGAGAGAGACGATCATGGATCGGTATACCTTTTGGTCCACGTCTTTACCCTTGGGATTGAGCTCAAGATGACACTTTGTTTGCATTGGAGTAGCCACACCATTGAGATCCGTCATCTTGAACCTTTTGAGCATGTCTTGGATGTACTTAGCTTGATTAATAAAGGTTCCCTCTCTAAGTTGTTTGATCTCAAATCCAAGAAAGAACCTCAGCTCACCCATCATTGACATCTCAAACCTGTCAGTCATAAGCTTTGAAAATTCATCGTTAAAAGCTTGGTTCGTGGAGCCAAAATAATGTCATCTACATAAAGTTGGCATACAAAAAGCTCCCCATTAACCTGTTATCGCCATATTTTGGCCAAAGGAGGAGATGGGCCGTAATCAAGATGGGCTTGGAAGATATATATATGCAACGTGTTGTTGAATCGGCCTTGTGCGTGGAATTGGGCTAAATTGCCCGTGTATCTTATGTTGTAGTAGGTTACGTTTCAGTTTAAGTAAAGAGATAGGATTGCTAGGTTTATTCCAAAGATAGGAAGTCTCCGGACTATAAATATGTACCTAAGGTTATTGAGAAAAGGAGGACGATCACGTTCACAACAAACACAATCTGGGCGCATCGCCACCCCTTGTTTCTAGGGTTTCTTTCGGTTAAGTGTCATGCTGCCTAGATCGCATCTTGCGATCTAGGCAGTATCTGCTTATGCGTTATTTGGTGTTACTCGTACTGAAGCCTTGTTGATGGCGAGTAATACTTTTATCATAGATTTGTTTAGGCTAGCATCAGTACTTTTTACTATGATTGCTTAGCTATGCTGCCTTTGCTTATCTCGCTGCCTTTGCACCTGTTCGGGGTGTAAGGGTAGCATCTTGCTTGATCTTTATTCCGTCGATTCGATCCGTTATAGTTTTGCCTTGTTTTCCAAGGTTTAGTTTGATATCCACGTGGTCAGGCCTTGCAAACGGGTTGAACGATCCAGTAGTACGTAAAGATATAGTTTGCTAATTCGAGAGGAGTTGTTCCGGGAATTGACTTTACGTCGGTTGTTAGGCCTTCTCTAGGGTTAGTTTTCTATCATCTTTCGTATTTACCAGGCTCAATTACGTGTAGGATGTTCCAATTACGTGGTGAAAACATTAAACTGTCGTAGATCGATTTAACTTGTATTGATGAAGCAAAACCCCATGTTATCGTAGATCTAATGCAGAACCATGGGATAATCGGCTCCAAGAGCCGATTCACAGGGAAACCTGAAAGCCGGTCACGGCTTGAATTTTACGTATGTTTGTTTGCCATGCAGGAAACCAATCGAAGCAATCTTTCACCTTCCTGATCAGGTATAGGTCAGGTGGCACGCCCTCGAACCAGCCAGGACGTGTGCCGGAGCTTTGCGGGCCGTTGCCCGAGGGACCAGGGCCCACCAGCAGTCCTGGGAGCCTCCCGGCTCTCCGTGTTGCCCGTCGCTGCTCGCCGGTGGGTTTTGGCAGGCAACACATTCTGGCACGCCCGGTGGGACTTTCAACAACGTCTACATCAACATCCGACGCTGCGATGGAGAACAGACCGGTCACGTACGACGATCTGCCTGAGGAGCACAAGGCGAAGTATGATGACATCAAAGCTCTCTTCGAAGCCGATATCATCGGCTCTTTTGAGAGGACTCGTAAACATGGTATCAGGTGGAAAGGATTTTCACCTGAAGGTGCTCTTGATGAGGTGGATCTATCTGTTCCTTCAGAGGAGCGCACCAGAGCTCTGCGACAGGAAGTCAATTACATGGTGGCTCATTCTCTTCATCGCCATTCTGAGAGCCTAGTGAACGCTTTCGAGCGTGTCGCGGTTCGCGTAGTTCAGGAGATCATGAAACATCAGTACTCTCCGTCGGGGCCTACTCTAGGGACTCACCAGGGAGAAAGACCGCTCCAGACTAGGCCACAGCTGCCATTCACGCTTGCAGCTCCGGAGCCACCAGGGGCACCGGCGTACGTCGTCTACGAGGTTGGAGGTGACCCTGGCGATTACCAATTCCTGTTTGAACCACCTAAAGAGATCCCACATGGATATGTGTGCACTTACGTGCCGGACTGCAATAACCTGACGCGCACGAACCAGGTGGCAACTGCAGGGATTTCTGGAACAGGAGTTTCTGGAGCAGGGGCTTCGGGAGCAGGTATTTCCGGAGCAGGGATGTCTGGGATGGACGCTGATAAACAGGCATGGCTAGCCAAGTACGCCACCGGAGCGAGTTCTGAGAATTTAGCCCCTGCAGCTCAAATGGTGGAGCAAATCCGTACCATACTGAGAGACCAATTCGGCTTCGTGCCGAAGAGAAGGACAATCGGCTACTCCAAGCCGTACCCCAACGAGTTTGATCTGATTCCGCTGCCACCCAAGTATCGGCTCCCTGAGTTCTCAAGGTTTAGCGGATCAGAAGGGTCGAGCTCGATCGAGCATGTGAGCCGATACCTGGCACAGTTAGGCATGATTTTAGCATCGGATCAGTTACGCGTAAGGTTCTTTGCGCAATCTCTGACAGGACCAGCTTTTGGGTGGTACACCTCGTTGCCACCGGATTCTATCCAGACCTAGAAGCAACTGGAAGAGCAGTTCCACATCCAGTATCATTCAGAAGCTACCGAGGCTGGCATTGCAGATCTGGCGCAGGTGCGGCAAAAGCGGGGAGAAACGGTAGCTGAGTACATTCAACGTTTCAGGACTGTCAAGAACCGATGTTATTCGGCTCGTTTAACTGAGAAAGAAGCGGTCGAACTAGCAGTGTTGGGTCTCTCAGCACCTATCAAGGATCTGGCTTTCCAAGTAGAGTACAATTCATTGGCGCACATGGCCCAGAAGCTGACAATGTATGAACAGCGCCACCCTGAGTTGTACCAAGACAAGTTCAAACGTCCGATAAGCCTGGTCGATGCAGAAGAAGAGGATCCTACACAAGACCAGGAGGTGGCCGTGGCTGAATGGGCTCGGGGGGCAGATCCTGTGTCCTGCAAATGGGTAAAACAGCAAGGGCCTGCAAAAGGGTTCGACTTCGACGTGAGCAAAGCTGAGCAGATATTCGATTTACTGCTGAAAGAAAAGCAGCTGAAGTTACCCGAAGGCCACAAAATCCACCAATGACTGCAAAGAGCTACGTCGCCAGATCCAAACGGCGATAGAACAAGGCCGTCTGATCCTTGGGCAGTTCGCCATGAAAGTAGACACAAACCCATTTCCCGGCGTCAACATGGTAGAACACAGCCAGTCCACGAGGCGTCAGTTGGATTTCTCGTTCAATGTTAATATGGCAGGACCTGTGTACCACCGTGGCGCATATAAGGACGAAGACGGTCGCTCTCGGGGCAGAGAAAGAGAGGAGGCCGGTCCACGTGACCGGCCCCGTTATGATGACAGGAGGTATTTGACCGAGGAGCAAGTGAGAAGCGTGCGATGTCAGAAGCCACACTCCACACATCTCCTTAACAAGTATGAGCATCAGTATGACCGACGTCGCCGGCACGAGAGAGATGATGAAGGATATGAGCACCTCACTAGTAAAAAGCCGAAGGAAAAAGAAGGCGTAGATAAACATTGGGATTGTCCTTTCTTCAAGTATTGCTGGGACGCAGGAATGAGCCGATTACCTACAATCGACAACTGCCCAGAATGTGGACAGCAGAAGGATGACACAGGTCCAGTCTCAGTGTTCAAGTGCCTAGGGCCTCTCCCTCCTCGAGCGAAAGACTTCGAGGAGCCAATGGATGGAAAAGAAGAAGACAGATATCACCGGCCAAGGTGGTGCCCCGATGGACTCAGGCACACCCAAAAGCGTCGAGTTCAGCAGCTGCGTAACTTGGAGGAAGCCGAAGCGCAGTACCTCCACGCTTTAAGGAAGGCACGGCCCGATCTGGCCGTGAAAGTGCAGCAAACCTTGGAGACGGAGGCTCGTCCGAAAAGAAAAGAATGGCGCCCCAAACCAGTAAAAGCCGATGCGAAGACATCGGCTGGCACAAACATGGTGTTTACACTTCCGTCAGAGTTCTGCGCTCCAAGAGCCAAAGAACTACCAGTGGCACAGTTTGACTGCGGCCCACGACCGGTTATCTTTGAAAAGCCACAAGAGAAGGGCTACAAACATCTGAAAGCCCTGTACCTACGAGGTTATATCAATGGGCAGCCTGTCCGCAAGATGCTGGTTGACACCGGAGCAGCAGTGAATATAATGCCATACTCCATGGTACGGCGTTTGGGACGCTCCACTACAGATCTGATCAAAACCAACGTAACGTTAAGCGACTTCAACGGCCAAACTTCAGAGACGCAAGGCGTTCTGAATGTGGACTTGACCGTGGGCAGAAAAACCATCCCTACGTCATTCTTCATCGTTGACAGCAAAAGCACCTACGCTGTCTTGCTGGGGAGGGATTGGATTCACGCCAACTGCTGCATTCCATCCACGATGCACCAGTGCCTGATACAGTGGGATGGAGATGACGTGGAGGTCATTCATGCAGATGACTCGATTGAGATCTCCATAGCTGGTACGAACATCTGGGAGGCAGGAGACCAAGAGCCGATCTCTGGAGTCAGTCTAGACGGCTGTGAGCGCATTGAAGCTACAAAAAACGGGGTGAGGCTGGTCTTATCCACTGGCCTGACAGAGTAGCAAGGTCCACGATCGTACGTGGTAAGGCCGATCCCTGCGATCGGCCACAAAAAATAAAAAGCAGCAATCTTACGACAAACAGGTCATGCAGTCGTAGCAGGGAGGTTCCCTGCCATTGTGGAGAACAGATAAGTTGTAAACCTTCCTTGACTAATGCAATGAAAAAGGGGGCCGATTCCGGCAATCGGCCCAAACTATCTTTGTTATCCTCACCAACTGTTTGCCCCGTGTTTAGCATCGATTTAACAGGTGACGGAAAGCTAGGGTATGGGTTTACATCCGCTGATGAGCTAGAGGAGATTGACATCGGTCCTGGGGATAAGCCAAGACCAACATTTATCAGCAAGAAGTTAGATCCGAATCTGCGGGGTCCGATGATAGCTTTGTTGAAAGAATATCCAGATTGCTTTGCCTGGGATTATACAGAGATGCCCGGGCTAGACAGGAGCATCATTGAGCATCGACTCCCGCTTAAAAAAGGATTTCGGCCATTCCAGCAGCGAGCACGACAGATGAAGGCCGAAATTTTGAAAGAAGTCAAGAAGGAGATCGAGAAAATGTTGACAGCCAATTTAATCAGGCCATGCAGGTATGCTGAGTGGATTTCTAGTATCGTACCTGTAGAGAAAAAGGATGGCCGCTGGCGTGTTGCCATAGATTTTCGGGATCTCAATAGAGCCACTCCGAAGGATGAATATCCGATGCCGGTAGCAGAGACGTTAATCAACGCAGCTGCTGGTCATAAAATCTTGAGCTTCATGGATGGCAATGCCGGTTACAACCAGATTTTTATGGCTCCGGAAGATATACACAAGACTACATTCAGAGTCCCAGGTTCGGTGGGGTTGTTTGAATATGTAGTCATGACGTTTGGACTGAAGAACGCCGGCACCACATACCAAAGAGCCATGAATTACATCTTCCATGATCTGATCGGCAAGCTGGTGGAAATTTATATCGATGACGTGGTGGTCAAGTCAGCTTCAGTACAAGGACACTTGGACGATCTGCGACACGTCCTGGACCGAACAAGAAAATTCGGGCTACGGATGAATCCAAAGAAGTGTGCCTTCGGTGTGACGGCCGGTCAGTTCTTGGGTTTCTTGGTCCATGAACGAGGAATTGAGATCGGCCTGAAAAGTCAGGAGGCAGTGCGAACAATGAAGCCACCTACCACGAAGAAAGAACTGCAGTCTCTCATCGGCAAAATCAACTTCGTCAGAAGATTCATCTCCAATCTGTCAGGAAGAATAGAGACGTTCATGGGACTGGTGAAAATTAAATCTGATGAAGAATTCCGCTGGGGGACAGAGCAACAACGAGCCTTCGACGAAATCAAAGAATATCTAACGAAGCCACCAGTATTGGTTCCGCCCCAGCCGGATAGGCCGTTCTACATTTACTTATCAGTAGCTGACACGTCCATCGCCTCGGTGGTGGTGCAGGTTTATGATGGTCTGGAGCGAGTTGTGTTTTACATCAGCAGAAGGATGCTCGACGCAGAGACAAGGTACCCTGAGATCGATAAGTTGTTCCTCTGCCTGTTTTTCACCTGCACCAAGCTGCGTCACCTCTTGCTCTCGGCAGAGATTATCATTATATGCAAATCAGATGTCATAAAGCACATGCTGTCGGCTCCTATGTTGAAAGGCCGACTCGGCAAATGGATGTTTGCATTATCGGAATTTGACATCCGGTACCAACCTGCGAAAGCAGTTAAGGGTCAGGCATTAGCCGACCTTATTGCTGAAAGGATCAACACTGATATAGCAGCGCTGTCTATACGAGCGTGGGCTATGTTTTTCGATGGATCGGTTTGTGATGATGGTTGCGGCATTGGCATTCTACTCGTGTCGCCCCGGGGGGCAACATATTCCTTCTCCATCAGGCTAGCTACCCCGTGCACCAACAACGTCGCCGAGTATGAGGCGATACGCAAGGGAATGGAGTTGCTCATAGAAGCTGGGGCAGAGGCAGTGGAAATTTTTGGAGACTCCGAATCGGTGATTTCCCAGCTCACGGAGGAATACAAGTGTGAGAGCAAGTCGCTCTTCCCATTATGGCTGCAATGCCGTGAGCTCATGGCACAGTTCCGGTACATAAACTTCACCTGGATCCCGCGATCGCAGAATACCGAGGCGAATGATCTTGCACAAATGGCTTCAGGCTACAAGGACGTAGCAGAAGGAGCCGATGTTCAGGTACACTTCCTGGAAGCAGACGACTGGAGAGCCGATATCTTCAATTACTTGAAGGATTCGGCTCGGGGGGCACCTAAACGGATAAGGTACAAGGCCATGAAGTACGTGCTTATCGGGGACGACATGTTCTACAGGACCCTGGAAGGGTTGTTGCTCAAATGTCTAGGGCCAACCGAGGCCAATCGGCTCCTGCACGAGGTACACGAAGGCGCCTGTGGAACTCACCAATCGGCTCACAAGATGAAATGGTTGATCAGGCGATCAGGGTTTTATTGGCCCACCATGCTTGAGGACTGTTTTAAGTACTACAAAGGGTGTCAAGCGTGTCAGAAATTTGGAAAAATTCAGATGGTGCCCGCGTCAGCAATGAACCCCATCATCAAACCTTGGCCGTTCCGAGGTTGGGGCATGGATATGATTGGCAAGATCAATCCTCCATCAAGCAAAGGCCACATGTGGATTTTGGCCATTACGGATTATTTCACTAAATGGGTTGAAGCCGTCCCTATGAAATCAGTGAGCTCAAAGGATGTTATCGATTTTGTGAAAGAACATGTTATTCATAGATTCGGGATCCCCCAAACGATCACGACCGATGGAGGTTCGGTCTTCACTTCTTACGAGTTTAGAGAGTTCTGTGAGGACACGGGAATTAAGCTGATCCGATCATCTCCGTACTATGCTCAAGCAAATGGGCAAGCTGAAGCGTCCAACCAGAGCCTTATCAAGATGATCAAGAGGAAGATCGATGAGCACCCTAGGCGTTGGCACGAGGTTTTGTCAGAGGCTTTATGGGCTTATCGCATGTCATGTCATGGAGCGATAAGAACCTCGCCATACCATCTAGTCTATGGACAAGAAGCCGTATTGCCCTGGGAAATTACGGCTGGATCGAGGCGTGTCACCTTTCAGAACGATCTAACGACTGAAGAATATACGGCCCCGATGAGTGACAGTGTTGAGGATTTAACTGAGCTTAGGCTGTGGTCGCTTGAGAAAATCAAAGAGAACAAGGCCAAGGTAGCTCGTGCATATAATAAGAAGGTGAGACCGAAGGAGTTCCACGTTGGCGATCTGGTATGGGAAGCTGTATTGCCATTGGGAACTAAGGATGCAGCATATGGTAAATGGTCTCCAAATTGGCACGGGCCATACAGGGTCGATCAAGTTTTAAGGGGAAACACGTACATGCTTGAGGAACTGGATGGCGTAAAATTCCCAGTGGCTGTCAACGGGCAACACCTCAAGAAATATTTCCCAAGCATGTGGGATGATGGACACTGAAATATGGGGGCCGATACATGAAATCGGCCAATAAAAAATAAATATATATAGCCGATGCACAGTCATCGACTCTAGAGGTTCAAACTGTTACAAGCAGATGCCAGTTTACATAAACGAGCTACTGAAGAAATGCCTCGAAGGCATGGAGGGCGTCAGCACGGACACGATCCACCTCGGCGATCTCAGCTTCGTCATCTTCGTCCTTGCCCGTCACTAGCTGCTTGTTCAGGGCACGTATTTCTGCCAGATCGGTCTTCAGTTGAGCTTTGAGGCTTTCTGCTTCGTCTTGGGAGCGGGCGATGGATTCTTCCTTGTCACGGATGAGCTGTTTAGTCGCCCGGACCTTCTCTTCAAGATCTTCCAACTCCCTTTTCAAGGATGCGAGCTCGGCGGTACTGACAGAGGTGTCAGTTTTGGCATCCAGAGACGCCTTTTTCTCGTTGAGCTGCTGACATCTGTCTGCGATATTGGCCTTCAGTGGAAGTTGGGCGCGGCGCAGACTGATCCTCTCACGAGCTAACTTCACCCTTGACCCGAAGAAAGACAGAGTTACAACTGGCCAAAGCTTCACCTGCATTGCTACTGGGAGTTGGTCTTTTATTTCAGTAAGAACGCTCTTCACCTCCTCAGAACCCTCGATCAACTCTTCGATCGGGGAGGACAGCAGGGTTTTAAGTCGATGGAATTGAGGTGGAATAGCCCTGGCTCGTGGTTCATCATCGGCAACAGAGGGAGCTGGTTCGATGGATTCAGGGTCGAACGTCAGCAAGCCTGAAATATCACAACTCTGGCAGCCCGAAAAAAGCGTCAGTACGCGTCCAACGTGTAAGGATGAGCCGAAAAAAGCTAACATACCTCTCCTAAGATCGAGGGGATAGCAGATGAGGAGACGATCGGTTTGTGTGTGGTTGCTGGGGGCTTGGCCGAAGTGGTAGCCGTTTCATCTGCACCTTCGGGGATTGCTGGATCCGGCTTGGCTAAAGGCGTCGGCACTGCCCCAGCTTTCCCACTAGAAATGTCAGTCGCCTGCATGGAAGGTGCTTGCCGATATAAATGATGATGAATCGGCAGATAAAAAGAAGTAAGTGGTAAGAGCATGAAGGGTGATGATTTTCGAAACCTCCTGGCTCGACGAAGAAGCTTGCAGTCCTTTGCGAGCTCTCTTGGGACCCACAGCTGGCCCCGCCTCGACTGGTGCTCGGGGGGCAGTAGGTTCAGGAACCGACCTTTTCCTGGAAGCCGATGGTGGTGAATCTGGCTGGCTCGGTGTGATGGTCCTCTCAGAATCTGTGGGGCCTAGTTCTCCTCGATTGGTCTGAGTGTCCTCGCTAGAGGTGTCTTCGACGGAAGCCTGTAAAAAAGGAGAACCAGTAAGCACGAGCATGTCTGCAAGAATGGAAGAATGAGAAGGATCGACCAAGACATGGATCAGCCTACATGCGAGCTTTCTGGAGAAGGGCTCCGGCGCCTCAAGGTCTTCCTGGCAGCTACCTTCCTCACCATCATTCTTGTCTTAGTTGGAACTCGAGGGGCAGCTGACTTAGGAGTTGCTTGGTTCTTGGAAGGCGATTGTGGTGTGATCGGCTGGTTCTGCATCATGACCTTTTTGAAAGGTGGCGAGTTTTTGCAGAAAAGAACCACATGAGCTGGCGGAAAGAACTCGAAGGGGGGAGCCATCACTGTGCGTAGGTTCAGGGCCATCTTGTTGCTGCAAAGAGAAAGAGTGGGTTAGTAGAAGAATCAGTTGTGAGCTGCATCAAGAAAATTTACAAGTAGTGGTACCTGTTCCACGGGGATGTCATAGTCGGCGTCGAGCTGCTTCAGCAACGGTCCCAGAGCTCTCCTGAAGGCATGAGTCTTCCACATCGACCACCAGTCTTCAAAGCCATCAGTTGATGAGGCGAAGGTGAGGTCATTTGGGATAGGGATGGTCAGAGCATCAAAGAAGGAATAACACCTTTGGCTGGTGAGAGGATCAGGCAGGTCGACTCTGCTCTCTGTCAGGTGGTGGAGAAAGAAATGGGGAGGTACTTGCCCAAGGCCAAATTGCCGAGCCACTACGACTGGCTGGTAGAATTCATATCCAGGCTTGATTATTCTATTGGATGTACTCGTGCCAACTGGAAGGAAACAGGGACGGATCACAGTGGAAAAGAGCTGCCGAGTGCTGGCGTCATCGGCAAAATTGTCTAGCCTGAAGGAGATTGGATTTTCGAAGTGTTCCGATTCTTCCATGTAGGGAAAAAAGATAGGATTGTCCAGGCCTTGAAAGAAAATGCTAAACCATTTAGATGCTTCCTGAGGGGTCAGTTTACTACCTGGCAGTCTATACAAAGCTTGGCCATAGCTGGTGCATCGGATCTGCCTCCCTTTGACATCTGGAAAGGTGCAACTCGCCAAAAGGGGGAAGTTTGGGACGTGGTTTTGAAAATACAGCTGAGCCCATAGCTGAATGAACCACCAAGGACCACCTGTTTTGACTGCTATGCCAGAGAACAGCTTGACAGACATCAATTGGAGATATCGATAGACCTCTCCAAGGAACAGTTTGCCGATGCCAAGTTGAGTGCCTTTGGCCAGTTCGTGGGCTAAGGAGAGATAATTCTTGGTTGGAGCCAGGGAAGGGCCACAGAATATGAAATGTTCCAGCCAGAAGTTGAGAAAGGCTGTGTGTTCTTTCTCTATGACAGGGCCCTTTGTTTTCATATGGCGTTGGAGGTAGGCACCCCAGTTCGTGCAGTCTGTTTTAGAAGACAGTTTGTAGGGGACTTTGGTCAGTTTAAAAGCAGAGGGGCTGGGTGATGTAACATCCAGACCAGTAATCATCACCACGTCTAGCAGGGTTGGTGACATGGGGCCATGACCGAACATGAAGCAGTTCAGAGCGTCAGACCAGAAGTAGCCGATGGTCTTTAGAAGGTTCTCATGTTTCTCAAGGGGAGACAATGACAGATGCAAGGCATCGGCTATTCCCGTGGTTTCCCATTGTGATTGGTAAGCTCTAGCTACCCTGCTGAACCAAGAGACCCAATGTTCAGGGGGATTAGGCCAGGCTCGCAAGCAGTCGGCCCAAGAGTTTAAATCTAGGTCTTGGCTTACGAAGGGGATTCGGTTTGCTTCGCAAGAGATCAGATGGGCAGGACTAGATTCTGTGCGAGGGCCAAGACAGAGAGAATTTGGGAGAGAAGGATGCGGCAGCAGGATGTCTGAAACCTAAAAAATTTAATGGTGGAATAGGGCGTTAATTCAGGTGTTCGCCATTAATTCTAGCATCGCGTTCAGACTGCGAGGAGTGGACGTACCTTCAGACCGGAGACCTCTGGGTTGGTGTTAGACGACTCCGCCATCTGGTTTGCCTGCGGAGATGGATCTATGCAGTTGGGGATCGAGGGTTCTTGTCGCTGTGGGCTCGATCTGGTCGGTGGGCAGTTGGAGATCTGGGTCGCCCTTTTTTGAGGAAGGTCGCAGTTTACCGTTTGAAACTGGAAAGTGGCCGCTCAGATTTGTCTAAGTATGCGACCAAGTTTTGACCTTGTCAACGTTTTTGGGAAAGCCGATGTGTTGTCATCGGCTCTTTGAGCTTTGACTTGGTTGGCTAATGAGCGTAGTATGGTGAAAGCCGATACGTTGCTATCAGCTTCTGGAGCATCGACCTATTTTGACTATCGGCAAAATTGGGTCGAAAAAAAGCAATCTTCGAGTTGGAAAAGCAATCTTCATTCATTCAAAAGACGATTATTTACAGTGGATCTGATTGCTTACAAAAGGAAATCTACTACTGCTAATTCCTAATCTAGAGGCCGAGGTCGTCGCCGCTGTCTTCGCCGTCGTCTTGTTCGCTGTCATCAGCGCTGCTGCCGGTGTCGTCTTCGCTGCTGCTGCTGAAGATGCCAGCGGGGGCCTCCTCGTCCTCGTCGTCGTCTTCGGTGTCCTCGCTGGACCCGGCGCGGAAGCGCTTCACCGGTGGATACTCATCGGAGGAGGTGTCCTCCTCCTCCTCCTCCTCCTCGTCGGAGGATTCGACGCCGTCCCAGGACATGGCGTCGTCGGTGCTGTCCGCCTCCAGTTCCCCATCGGCAAGGAACTGCAGGCCCTCCTCGCCATCGGTCAAGGACTCGTCGTCCTCGGACCAGGTGGCGAAATCCCAATCCCTCTCGTCCCACCATTGTGGGGCGAGAGCATTGTACGCCGCCGTCGGCGGGTGCTCTGGCGTCGGCTCCCGGTCGCTCATTGTGTTGGAGGCTTGGGAGGACAGGCCAGATGAAGAAGAGGAGGCCATGGCGGAGAAAGAGGGTTTTTTCGGCGGAGGAAGAGGGTTTTATGGCTAAGGGAGGAAGATGGGGGCTGCAATCTGCTTAGATGAATTTAAATAAGGGGAATAGTGGAAGACGGTTCAATGCTATAGCAGTTTCCATAATGTGGTGCCAAAAACGGTCAAATCATGCACTGCGGAGAAGTTGAGAAGACAGGGCATCATGATGAAGGGGTGGCGTGACGATTCTGCTCTGCAACGCGTAACTCGATACAAAAAAAAGGAAGAAGGGAAGAAGAAAAACATCAACAGAGTGGTTTTGGAATTATTATTGCCAAAACCAGGGGGGCATGTGTTATCGCCATATTTTGGCCAAAGGAGGAGATGGGCCGTAATCAAGATGGGCTTGGAAGATATATATATGCAACGTGTTGTTGAATCGGCCTTGTGCGTGGAATTGGGCTAAATTGCCCGTGTATCTTATGTTGTAGTAGGTTACGTTTCAGTTTAAGTAAAGAGATAGGATTGCTAGGTTTATTCCAAAGATAGGAAGTCTCCGGACTATAAATATGTACCTAAGGTTATTGAGAAAAGGAGGACGATCACGTTCACAACAAACACAATCTGGGCGCATCGCCACCCCTTGTTTCTAGGGTTTCTTTCGGTTAAGTGTCATGCTGCCTAGATCGCATCTTGCGATCTAGGCAGTATCTGCTTATGCGTTATTTGGTGTTACTCGTACTGAAGCCTTGTTGATGGCGAGTAATACTTTTATCATAGATTTGTTTAGGCTAGCATCAGTACTTTTTACTATGATTGCTTAGCTATGCTGCCTTTGCTTATCTCGCTGCCTTTGCACCTGTTCGGGGTGTAAGGGTAGCATCTTGCTTGATCTTTATTCCGTCGATTCGATCCGTTATAGTTTTGCCTTGTTTTCCAAGGTTTAGTTTGATATCCACGTGGTCAGGCCTTGCAAACGGGTTGAACGATCCAGTAGTACGTAAAGATATACTTTGCTAATTCGAGAGGAGTTGTTCCGGGAATTGACTTTACGTCGGTTGTTAGGCCTTCTCTAGGGTTAGTTTTCTATCATCTTTCGTATTTACCAGGCTCAATTACGTGTAGGATGTTCCAATTACGTGGTGAAAACATTAAACTGTCGTAGATCGATTTAACTTGTATTGATGAAGCAAAACCCCATGTTATCGTAGATCTAATGCAGAACCATGGGATAATCGGCTCCAAGAGCCGATTCACAGGGAAACCTGAAAGCCGGTCACGGCTTGAATTTTACGTATGTTTGTTTGCCATGCAGGAAACCAATCGAAGCAATCTTTCACCTTCCTGATCAGGTATAGGTCAGGTGGCACGCCCTCGAACCAGCCAGGACGTGTGCCGGAGCTTTGCGGGCCGTTGCCCGAGGGACCAGGGCCCACCAGCAGTCCTGGGAGCCTCCCGGCTCTCCGTGTTGCCCGTCGCTGCTCGCCGGTAGGTTTTGGCAGGCAACATAACCTTCTTAGTAAAAAGAGTGGGATCGATTTGCCCAACTTCGAATCCATGGTCTAGCAAAAGCTCTTTAAGTTGCTCATACCACGCACGTGGGGCTTGTTTAAGGCCATAGAGTACCTTATCGAGTTTGTAGACATGGTTCGGAAATTTGGGGTCCTCAAAACCCGGGGGCTGCTTGACGTATACTAACTCATGGAGAGGACCATTAAGAAACGCACTCTTAACATCCATTTGCTGTAATTTAAAGTTATGATGGGCAACATAGGCAAGAAGGATACAGATGGACTCAA
Source organism: Avena sativa (assembly GCA_916181665.1). Lineage (NCBI taxonomy): Eukaryota > Viridiplantae > Streptophyta > Magnoliopsida > Poales > Poaceae > Avena > Avena sativa. The sequence goes on along the minus strand of OV702285.1, from coordinate 3,220,237 downwards.
GACGAGCCACAGGAGCATAAGTCTCGCCAAAATCAATTCCTTCCACTTGAGAGAATCCTTGAGCCATGAGTCTTGCTTTATTCCTCACAACAATGCCATTTTCATCTTGTTTGTTCTTGAAGATCCACTTGGTGCCGATAACATTGCGGCAATCCTTTGGTTTCTCTACGAGCTTCCAAACTTTGTTGCGTTCAAAGTTGTTTAATTCTTCATGCATTGCAGCAACCCAATCAGGGTCTTCAAGAGCATAAAAGACCTTCTTCGGTTCAACCATGGAAATGTGAGCTTGATGATCACAGAAGCTTGCAAGTTCTCTTCTAGTAGATACTCTTCTTCGTAGATCACCAACAACCTTGTCAAGAGTGTGACCCCTTAGTTCAAGGTTCCGATCAGCACGAGCCTTGTGACGAGCCTCAATGTCCTTATTGTTTCTCGAAGGAGTTGATTCAGTATTTGTATCCTTGTCTTGACCACTACCTTGCCCTTGATCTTGATCTGAGTTAACACCAGGAGGTTGCTGCAGAGCTTGTTCTTCAGGGGCGGATAATCCGCCCCCTGGAGGGGCCAGACTATCTGTCCTGGGAGATGAAACACCAGTTACTTCTTCGTGATCATGCTTGACAGGACTTGGGGAAACAGGGCCGGATAATCCGCCCTCGGGGGCCGGAGAATCCGGCCTAGGAGTTTCTTTGCTGTTGTCTTCTCCTTTGGATCCCCTGGAACGAGTTGGAATGCCAGGGGCGGATTGTCCGCCCCTTGGAGGGGGCGGATAGTCCGGCCTGGGACTACCAACTTGTCCAGGAGACAGATGATCTTCAACAAGTTATGGTGTTGGTGCAGAGTTTTCTCCAATAGTAGGAGCTTGTTGATCTTGTGTAGATGAGGGCTCCACTTGAGTGGAACATTGTCCTTCCCTATCTACCACAAGGGTTTCCTCAATGGGGCGAAAAATCCCACGCCCATTCTTCTTATGGCATCTTGGGGTATTTCAACATCTGCATCACAAACATCAACTTGCCCTACAAAGGAGCCGTTATTTTCATCGAACTCCACACTACAAGATTCTACAACAATCCCAGTGAGCTTTTTGTAGACTCTGTAAGTGTGGGATTCGGCACCATAACCTACAAAAATACCTTCTAAAGCCTTGGACTCAAATTTAGACAAGCGAACACCTTTAATAAGAAAGAAACACTTACACCCAAATACCCTGAAGTATGAGATCTTGGGCTTGTTACCGGTAAGTATTTCATAAGGAGTCTTGTCCAAAATATTACGGAGGTAGAGCCGGTTTGATGAGTGACAAGCAGTGGATATGGCTTCAGCCCAAAAGTTGTAAGGAGACTTGAATTCAGCCAACATTGATCTTGCCATATCCATCAAAGTCCGCTTCTTCCTCTCAGCTACACCATTTTGTTGAGGGGTGTACGCAGCAGAATTTTGATGTCTAATCCCCTCTTCGCTGAGAAACTCATTCAAGGTGTAGTTTTTGAATTCGGAGCCGTTGTCACTCCTTATTGCCAAGATAGGAACATTGTGTTGACGTTGAACTTCATTGGCAAAGTCAATGACTGTTTGTTGAGTCTCACTCTTTAGTTTGAAGAAATAGACCCATGTATATCTTGATTAATCATCGACAATGACCAAGCAATACTTCTTCCCACCAAGACTTGCATGAGAAGGAGGACCAAATAAATCCACATGAAGTAATTCCAAGATCCTCTTTGACGACACAATAGTCTTCCTCTTGTGGGGAGAGTCGTGCATTTTGCCTTCAACACAAGCCCTGCAAACACGATCTTTGGCAAAGGAGACATTGTCTTTTAGTCCAAGGATGTGGCCACCCTTGTGGAGACTTTGCAAAGTTCTCATGTTGACATGGGATAAACGGCGATGCCATAGCCAGCCCACGTCGGCCTTTATGAATAGACACATTGGACCCGAAGTGGTTTTCCCTGAAAAGTCCACCACATACAGGTCATTTTCGACATATCCGACGAAAGCGACCTTTAGAGACTTGCTCCACAAGAGCACCACCAAATCATCATCGATAAAAACAGCAAAACCCATCTTGCCAAGGGCACGAACAGAAAGAAGGTTGTAACCAAGGGTCTCAACAAGCATGACGTCCACGAGAGAGATATCGTGGGCAACCACAACCTTGCCAAGACCCAATACCTAAGATTTAGACTTATCACCATAGGAGACTGTGATATTATCATGATTTTGACACATCTCCGTGATGATCTCCTTGCTCCCGGTCATATGACTAGTGCATCCACTATCCAGCACCCATTTCGACCCACCGGAAGCATAGCCCTATAAGAGAATTACTTCTTGGTTTTAGGTACCCATTTTTCAATGGGTCCTTTCATGTTAGTAATAAGGGTCTTTGGGACCCAAATAGACCAAGCAATATATTCATCAAAGGGACCGATATAATAAGCATATACATCGCCATAATCATCACAAAAGATTTCATAATTTGGATTGTGAGACCCTACAAAACCGATATTATTAGTCTTGTCTTTTGTGACATTCTTCTCAGCGGTGTTTGTCTTTGATTGCACATTTTTGGTCTTGTTCTTCTTGTTTTTCTTTTTCTTGGACTTGGTGACATACCCAAGTCCCTCTTTACCATGATTTGACCTTTGCTTGCCAAGAACTTCATCAAGCACACTCTTATCCTTGGGGGTGATGTCCTTGACCACTTCTTTTTCCACACTAGCATTTTCCTTGTGACTATATGTTGAGTTGGATGAGCTAGGAACATCATATTTGGCCAATTGACTTTGAAGCTGATCATGTGACTCATTGATAATGGAGAAATCGTTTTTCAACGCCTTGTGAGCATTGTCAAGTTTCTCCAATTCCTCGGAGAGTCTATCATGAGCAGCCCCAAAGTCAATCTTCTCCTTCTTTAACTTCTTTGCTTTGGTGACTGCATTGTCACGTTCCTTAACAAGTTTAGCCACAATTTCTTCATGTGACTCTTCAATGGACTCAAGCCTCTCTTCAAGAGAGACCCGAGCTTCTTCTTCCTCAAGAGCATTTTTTAAGGATGCAATTTCCATTGCATCCTCCCTTTCAATTCTGCCCTTTTCTTCGAGAAGAGCTTCGTTTTGGGCCAGCTGATCCATAAGAGCTTCAAAACGAACTTTGTACTCACCTTGCAAGTTAGTGTAGAAGTAATCCAAAGCAATAATCTCTTCTTTAACCTTAAGACTAGTAGGATCATCCATGTCAATCATAGCCTTAGAAAAGGAAGAGTTAGAAGTTGTTACCTCGGAGCTTCTTGCCATGAGACAAGTAGCATTCTTGTTGATGATGTTTTCGTTCGGAGAGTCGAAGAGAGACGTTGATGAAGATGTGGTGGCTATAGCGTCCACCTCTTGAGAACTATCGTCCTCGTCCTCATCTTCACTTCCCGATGAATATTATTCTTGTGCCACTAGAACAATCTTTGGTTGCTTCTTGAAAGGAGCATTTTTCTTTACAAACTGTTTCTTGCGTGGAGCCTTTGACTTGTCCTTGAAAATGAGTCTTCCTCCATTATCTTACCTACTTTGATATGGACACTCAGCTACAAAGTGCAGCCGGTCACCACAGTTGAAACATGTTCTCAGCTTGGGACCATTTTCTTTTCTTCCATAGGCTCCACTCTTGCGTTCTAGTTCAGCTTTAGCCTTGGCTGGATCTTTTCAAAAGTTTCTAGCATAAACAACCAAGTATTTTCCGTGGATCCTTTTATATCCTCGGGACAGTCCAGACCTTCTGTGGCATATTCATCATGATCAATCACACTAGTCTTCAAGGCCACGTTGATCCCCTTTTGCATCCCCATAGCTCGAGCACGAGAATCTTCGGCATTCTTGGCAGCCACTATGAAAGCGGCCCTTTCTTGCATTACCTCATTGGATGTCATGAGGTGATAGTTATGCCTAACTTGGAGACTTTTCAAATCCGTGGGCTCAAATGGCATAAGAGCACTGACATACTTGCGCTTTATACAAGCATCATTAACATGAGCGACACCATGGTTTCTGAAATTTGTGGCTATTGCCTTAAGCCTCCTATACATGTCTTCATGGTCTTCTCCATCCAACATATAGAATCCTTCAGCTTCGTTGCTCAATGCATCATATCTATTCCTTTTCATACTTTCATTTCCGATGAAGAGCTCGGTGAGAGCATCCCAAGCTTCCTTAGCTGTACTAAGATGTTGAATGTGTGGCATATCTTTGTTACTCACACCAAGCTGTATCATGTGGAGAGATGAACATGACATCAACATACCTGGTCTAGCCCAAGGAAGGCCCACGAGAATATACGCGGCCCATGAAGATTTTCAGGTGGCCCAAGCCCAGGATATCTTCGGATCCTTGGAGAGCAAGACTAGAACAAAGATAGAATATTCAAAAGGGGGAAACCCTAAACGTGTAACCGACTCGATCTGTGCCCGGGACCTGCCTACCTCTATATAAAGGCTAGGAGGGAACGACGACGAGGATCTCTCATACCACCGCATACACACCTCCACGCCAGATTGCATCTGCGCACCCCTGTAACTTTCGGTTCCGCCGTAATCAAGAGCAGACAAGAAGGAGTAGGGTTTTACCTCTAGGGGCCTGAACCTGGGTAAATCTCGTGTCCCCTGGTTGCTTGTCTATTAACCGTTCCGTGATCTCCAGCACCCCCATCTTCTCCAAAACCCAAGCTCATAACAATGGGCATTGACGAGATTAAACCTTGTCAATTGGCGCCGTTCGTGGGGAACGGGGGCGCTGATTGTGCGATCGTGACAGTCCCAACCAAAGCGATCTACAACTCTTCGGCGAAGGAGAGCCATCTCCTCTTCGGCGCTTTCGACTTCACTGCACACTCGCCAGCCACCATGAAGGATTTCGAGCCCGTAGGCGACGGACTCGAGATCCTATCCGGGAGCTTATGCTTCCACGTGCGATAGAGTCGGCACACTCCGCCTCCCAGAGCGGGTGCCACTACCATCGATCAATCCCGCCTCGTGGGCCTCGCACCCCGTGCTACACACATCACCATCGACAGATGAGTCCTATGATAGCAGCAGCTGCAACTCAGATCTGTGTGATCCACCACCGGATGAAGGGACCTACGGTTCCAGATTCGAAAGCTGCGGTAGCAGCAAACCGACCTACGAGCGCTACTAATGCGTCGCAGTCATCCAGAGTGATGTGGATCAGGAACAACCCAACCTGCCAACCAACCCGCAGGGTAGAAACGGCGAAAACAGGAGGAACCAGTCCTCCCGCCCAATGAGGAGGACACTGATCCCAATCGGGTAATCCACCTCAGCGAGGTAGGATGGAACCAAGCACGCGAAGCCATGGAAGGCAACAAGATCCTGCCCATGGGTGCTTCACGGGACCTACTGATGGCGTACCACCTGCTCCTCATCGAAGAGCACAAAAGGCAGGTGAAGATGCAAGAGGTGCTTGACAAACGCAAGCAAGCGGCCTCGGAGTCCAGTGCGCGGCGAGCTGCGCTCTCCGCCATGGGCGGCTCCAGCTCGCACGGCAACAATGCCAACAAGCACCATTCTCGCATAGAGAACATGGACCCCACTGCACGTCGCGAGGTGACCCAAACCTCAACACATCCTTCATGGATATGGATGCCAACGACAATGTCATCCCAAAGACACCGCAAGCTGCGATCATGGCAGCCACCACATACCTTGCGTCCCATCCACCTCCGGTGGGGGACCCGAAAAAAGGCCATGCACAACTCCGCACTATCCGGACTCGGACTCGTTGGAGCTGCGCTCCACGGAGAAGCTCCTACGGATCCAAAAAAGAAGGCTGCGGTCAGGTTCAACCGCAGTGCCACACCTTCATCCGACGAGGAAGAACACGACCTACCTCGAAGGCACAAGAGCTCGCGACATCGCATCTGCGACTACGACGCTTGAAGCGAGCTCACCCAATGCAAGATCGACAAGGCACGCGCTAAGCGCGTATGCTCATCCGAATCTAAAGAGGATGACGATGAAGGAGAACTCTGCGGGACCTGATGCTTCAGCAGATCTGTTCGACGGACACGGATGCCAAGGAATTTCAAGATCCCTTCGGACACTCCGAAGTTTGACGGCACACAGGACCCCAAGGCGTGGCTCAGCGACCACCTATCGTCCGTCAAGCTGCACGGCAGCAGCAAAAACACCGCCCTACAGTGCCTTCAGCTACAGCTGACAGGCGCAGCCCGGATCTGGCTCAGCAGCCTATCCTCGGGATCCATCCGAAGCTGGGAGGAACTGGCATATAGTTTCATCCGAAACTTCAAAGGCACCAGCAAAAGGCCGGCCTTGATCGAGGAGCTACGGGCCTGCACCCAGCGTACAGGCAAGTCCATCCGCTCATACATACTGCGCTAGACCAACATCAAAAACTCCGCGGCACACATCTCGGAAGAAAGGACGATCGATGCCTTCAAGGACGACGTCAAACGCCCTAACTTCAAGGAAGAGCTCGGGCGCATCAAGCCCAAAACACTGGACCAGCTCATGGACATTGCCAACAGTTGGGCAGATGGCGAGGATTCCCTCCACTGGGCGCATTCGGATGATGAGGATGAATACGACCGAAGACGTGAACGCCGTAGAAACGAAGATCGCGTGTCTACGATGATCGCGATGGACCCGACATGGTTGCGGCTGGCTACGCTGACCTCCACAATGAGAGTAACCGCAACAGCGGCGGATACCGTGGAAACAACTTCCGCGATGGGGGGCGCCCAACGCAAACGTGGCAAGCAGGATGGAAAAAATAAGGCAAGCCACATGCTTAAGGACTGCCGCGAGTTTCGGAAACTCAGTGAGAGCATGGCCCAGATGAGACAGCAGGCCCCGAATCCTGGATACGGGCACACACCCGCACTAGGCGACATTGCCCATGGAGCTCCTCCACCACCACCCACGAGACCTGCAAATCATCCAATCGCACCCGCACAGAACAACAACGGAAACGGGTACCCCGCACCGAAAGGGTCACTGATGATCCAAAAGGGGTGCCCAACAAACAGGGTGCAAAAGAAAATCACCCGCCAAGTCAGTTTGGTTGTGACCGCTCCACCCGCCAACCCTGAGTACCTCAGCGGTTCGGAGTCCTGCATCACATTCAGTCGTTCGGATCACCCCCATCAGATCCCTCGCCTAGGTCACGCTGCACTAGTTCTCGAGGCGCAGATCGGAGGGTTCGAGATGAGCCGCGTCTTCATGGACGGCGGCAACGACATCAATCTGATGTTTGCTAGCACCTTAGCGGCAATGCGTATCCTGTTGTGCAGCCTGGAACAATCCGACACAACGTTCCACGACATCGTCCCAGGGAAGGCATATTCCCCCTAAGAAAGATATGGCTCGACGTCATCTTCGGCAAGGCCGATAACTTTAGATGCTAGCGACTTGAGTTCGAGGTGGTGGATTGGCCATCACAATACCACGCCATCCTTGGGCGCGTGGCATTCGCAAGGTTCCTGGCAGTACCGCACTATGCGTACCTGCTACTCAAGATGCCAGGACCTAGGGGCATCATCACGGTCCACGGGAGCTTCACCCGATCGGATCACTGCGACAGGGACTTCAACAGAATCTCCCAGTCATTCGGCATGAAGGAGGAGGAGCTCACAAGGCTCCGAGAAGTGACAGACAATGGGGCACCCCTAGTCTCAAGGCAAAACACAACCGACATGTCGTTCGACTCAACAGTCAACACGAAAAAGGTGCAGGTCCTCCCGATGGACACTTCCAAGACGGCGCTGATCACCAACGACCTCAGCCCCGCATAGGAAAGCGCGCTCATAGAATTCCTCCGTGAGCGCTGGGAAATCTATGCCTGGTGTCCTGCGGACATGCCAGGAGTTCCTAGGGAATTCGCCGAGCATGCACTCAATGTGTTCCCAGATACCAAACCCGTCAAACATTCAATCAGGCGACTGTCCGAGCCACGAGCCGAAGCCATCGGAGTCGAATTCAACAGACTGCTCGACGCTGAATTCATCAGGGAGATCAAGGAAAGCGAGTGGCTGGCCAACACCGTGATGGTCCCTAAAAAGGACACGGACATCCTGCGGATGTGCATGGATTTCATCTCGCTGAACAAGCACTGCCCAAAGGATCACTTCCCTCTCCCTCGGATCGACCAGATTATCGATTCAACTGCAGGATGCGAGAAACTCTCCTTCCTCGACGCCTATTCAGGCTACAACCAAATTCTACTGAAGGTCGAAGACCAGGAGAAAATGGCGTTCATCACACCGTTCGGGGTGTTCTACTACAACACAATGCATTTTGGGCTGAAGAACGCAGGTGCCACGTACCAGCGGTGCATGCAGGCATGCCTGAAGAGTCAGATCGGTCACAATATACAGGTCTATGTCAACGACATAGTAATCAAAACAAGGGAGGCAAAGACACTAATCGACGATCTCCGAGAGACGTTCGACAACCTTGATCGCTACAAGATCAAGCTGAACCCAGAAAAGTGCGCCTTTAGCGTCCCATCTGGCCAACTACTTGGCTACTTCATCTCCCAGCGAGGGATCGAGGCAAACCCGAAGAAAATCCGGGCCATAATGGCCATGGAGAAGCCGAAGAACCTCAAGGGGGTCCAACAGCTCGCTGGACGCATCGCGGGGCTAAGCAGGTTCATCAGCCGCATGGGCGAGAAGGCCCTGCCTTTCTACCAGCTGCTACGCAAAGCAGACAAATTTGAGTGGACCCCTGAAGCAGACGACGCATTCGAAGACCTGAAGCGGCTGCTCTCCACCTCGCCCGTCTTGGTCACACCTAAGGAACGCGAGCCTATACTGCTATACATAGTAGCCACGCATCAGGTGGTAAGCACCGTGCTTGTGGCAAACCACCGAAAGATGGCAAGACTCAAGGGGTCCAACGCCCTATCTACTACCTTAGCGAGGTACTGACACCAACAAAACAGAGGTACCCTCACTGCCAAAAACACGCCTACATCGTGTTCATGATGGCTCATCGGCTGAGCCACTACTTCCAGGAGCATCAGGTGATGGTCGTCAACGAGGCACCCCTGAACAGCATCCTAAACAACCCGAAGGCCACGGGACGCGTGGCCCTATGGGGCATCGAGCTGTCCCCTCTAGACATAGTCTACGAGAAATGCCATGCGATCAAGTCACAAGTCCTACCGGATTTTCTAGTCCACTGGATGGAGCTGTAGCTGCCAGACACTCCGGACATGACTCAGTCATGGACGATGCACTTCAACGGCTCCAAGCGCAAGGGTGGAGCAGGAGCCGGGGTCATACTGACCTCCCCGCAGGGCGAAAAGATGAAGTATGTCCTCTGGATGAAATTTAGAGCTTCCAACAATGAAGCCGAATACGAGGCCCTCATCCACAACATGAGGATGGCGAAGATCTGCGGCGCGACACACCTGGTCATTTACCGCGACTCGAACCTCGTCGTCCAGCAGACGATGAATGAGTGCGACGCGCACGCCGCCAACATGATCGCGTACCGCACGCTCTACAACTCACTTGAAGGAGACTTCGACGGCTGCGAGCTTCGGCATGTTGGCAGAGAAAGCAATGAAGAAGCCGACATACTCGCCAATATCGGCTCCACCTGGGAACGGGTACCACCAGGTGTGTTCCTCGAGCAGATCTGCATGCCATCCATCAAAAGGAAATTCCCCAAGGGATCACCCGAAGAGGCAAAGCACTCGGGGGCTATGCTACCCGAAGGACAGGAAGGACCCGAAAATCTCGACACAGAGTTCGCAATGGTCAACCTGATGCAGGTCATGGAAATCAAAGAAACATGGTCGCAGCCATATCTGCGGTACCTGATAAACAGGGAACTGCCTGATGACACGTTAGATGCCCGACGTATATCTCGCCGGTCCAAGGCCTTCACCATCATCAATGGCGAGCTGTACAAGCGCAACATTTTGGGTGTGCTCCAAAGGTGTGTCACCATCGGTGACGGCAAAACTATCCTCCAAGACATCCATGAGGGCATCTGCGGCCATCACGCGGGCAGCCGCGCCCTCGTTGCCAAAGCTCTACGAGCTGGATTCTACTGGCCAACGGCCATGAACGACGCCAAAGACATCGTCCGAAGGTGCAACGGGTGCCAGCGGTTCATGGAAAAACCGCACGCACCAGGATCGGAGCTCAGGCCCATACCCTTGGTCTGGCCCTTCGCCCAATGGGGCCTCAACATGATCGGCAAACTGCCCAAGTCCTCGAAAGGAGGCCATGTCTACCTCCTGGTCGCAGTCGACAAGTTCACCAAGTGGATCGAGGCCATGCCCTTTACCAACCAAAAGGGTAAGACGGCCGTGAAGTTCTTCCAATCCATAGTCTACAGGTTCGGCGTGCCGCACAGCATCAACACCGACAATGGCTCGAACTTCATCTCCAAAGAATTCCAGGACTTCTGCGAAGGCCTTAGGATCAACATATCATACGCCTCCGTGGAACACCCACAGACCAACGGGCATGTCGAAAAGGCCAACGGCCTCGTCGGTGGCGGCATCAAGAAACACATGCTGAGCCCAATCGAACGACTCGCGGGAGCATGGGCAGAAGAGCTAACCTCCGTCCTCTGGAGCCTGCGCACAATGCCAAAAAGCTCAACTGGCTACACGCCCTTCTTCATGGTGCACGGAGCCGAAGCCGTGTTGCCTGCAGAAGTACGCCATAAGGCCCCACGGGTCGTCGCATACAGCGAAGCCGAATCGACGGCCGCACTCGAAGACACCGTCAACACACTCGACGAGGCACGCGACATTGCCGCGGCTTGATCAACATTCTACCAGCAGAGCCTCCGCAACTATCACATCCGTTGGCTGCGCCCAATGTCCTTCGTCGAAGGAGACCTCGTCTTACGACTCAAGCAAGAGCGACCGAAGAAGCTCGAGTCACCCTGGGAAGGACCCTACATTGTCACCGAAGTCATCCCAGGTGGCGCCTACCTCCTAAAACACGTGGAGTTTGGAGTCGCATACTCCAACCCGTGGAACGTCGAGCAACTGCGACGCTTCTAACCCTAGCTATCCTCCCTTTACTTTCAATAAGGCTATTCAGCCAAGGCTACTCAGCCGAACAATGTACCTCCTCATTACGATATGAATAAAGCTAAGTGTCTCGCCCCAAAATTTATCTTTTACCCGCATTTCTTCATGCCACAACACACTCGGGGGCTCCCCCCTCACCTCACGACTACGTCAACTGAGGATAACACATGTACACCTAAGTAGCTGATCACGTCAGGCTAACGAAAAGGGCATGTATACAAACAAGCACCACGTGCTAATACAATTAACCTTCTACATCTAAGGGCGTAACACGCCCATTCAACATATATATAAATTTTACATCCATCTTTTTACAGGTCCTACCTATTCTGAAGGATAACCTGCGCACGATGCTCAAAGAGATCTAGAACCTCCTCGGCATACTGCCTCATAGCCGCATAATGTGGACGCATATCCCATAGGTTACCATCTGGTCGAAGGGGCGGCCCAGCCGCCACAGTCACAAGATTTACGTCAGGGCGATGCAGTCGCACAAGGGAAAAAGCGGCCTTCACCCCAGCAACCAACTGGTGCCTCACCAACTCCCTGACATGACGCACATCACGAAACTTCGCCAGCAAGTCCTAGAGAGCCGATGGCGCTTCGTCTAGAGGAAACATGACGTGAAGAATTGACGCCAAGGATATCTTCACCTGCCGCAGCACCCGTGACACCTGTTGGGCATGATCCTACACAGTCACAAGGACCGTGGCACGGTCGCGGTCCATCCAGAAAAAGCCGCCAGCCTCTATATCTTGCTGGGTCAGGCAGTTGATCCGAACAACAATGCGCTCCTTTTCCTCCCTAGGAACAAGGTTAGAACCTGCAACATCTACAAAGTAAGATGACAAGCCAACAGGCGCATCCGAAAAATGAGCAGCAGCTTGAAGAAACTTACATTGAAGTTGTTCGGCCAAACGCCACAACTCCCCCATCAGATACTCCTCTCTGGTGGCGCCTCCTCTGCCTTCGACTTCCAAGCATACGCGTGGCCTTGGATGCCAAGCAACTCCTTCTCAATACTACAGACGTGGTCACGAATAAATATAAGCTACGACGCATCATCCAATGATGGTCGCAGCTGCGGAGCAGACGAAGTATCAACGGGGTCATCCCCCGAAGGTTCCTAGAGGAAAAGAGACAAGGATATGAACAAACACATGAATGGGCAACAACTCGAAGATTCATTATATAGAACAAAATCCACTGCGTGGCACAAGTAGTGTTTGTAAATATATTACAACAAAAGCAGACGAAAACTATCCTACAACTACAAGGCCTAAGGAGCAGCATACTGGGTGGCCTCGGAGCCAGATTGCCTGCTCTTGGCCTCTCCCTGCTACCTCACCTCATACTCCGCCAGCAGGTCAATCAGCTTCGGTCCATAGCGTTTACAACGGGCAGCATAGAGGGCAAAAGCTACCTCAGATCCGTCATGAGCCGTTGGCATCTAGGAGGTGACCTGATGAAGATCCAGCTCCGCTCTAGACGCCATGGATATCGCCAGCCCCACGGATGTGCCGATGCCCTTCTGCTTGCGCTTGTACGCCCCGACCGCCTCGGCTAACAGCGCGTCCGCCAACAAGTCGACATCCTCGAGGGCAACGCCCTTGGGGATGAGGTCCTTGTAGAAGCGCCCGAGCACCTCCTTGGCTTTCGCAAGAGAGTCAACCACAGTGCTACAACGGTCTTCGACCGCCGCAGTAGCATCATCCAAAGCACTTCCATGCTCCAGAGCACTGCGGTCAAACTCAATGCCGGGGCATCTAGATAACTGGAAAAGGCAAAGTGAGTATCAAACAAAACCAGAGAGACAAGGAATCCGAAAAGGAACAAGTAACAAAAGAAATTACTCACCCGAAATAGCCTTGGCAGCAGCCATCAGCTTGTCGGCTACCTCCTTCTCGCGCGAAGCTGCAGTGGTGGCGAGCTGCTCCTCGCGGTCCGTAGCCTCTTGCTGCAGGCGCTCCTTGGCCGCAGCTGCGTCGGCTAGCTCCCGCTCGAGGCGCTCCTTAGCGCCAACGGCATCCTCAGCTTTTTCCTCCGCTCGCCCGAGGCTCTTTTTGAGAGCATCAAGCTCGTGGAGGGTAGTGTTATTCTCATCTGCAACAAAGAACATGCATGAGATTCACGAGTAAGCAAGCAGACAAAGAAGTAGTATATCTATCTAAAGATGAACCTTGCAGCCGCTGCAGGCTGGCCTCCAACGCCAGATGCTGCTTCACCAGCTGGTTGGCGCCTTGCACAAAAGGCTGCAAGAAGAAGCAACTAATCAGGAAAAGAGCTCGGGGGCTGCGCCCAAGAAGTGAGCAAAACAAAATAAAGCACACAAAAAGCGCTCAGGGGCTCCCCCGAGACACGCAAAAAAAAGAAGCACTGATCAGCAGATCATACGAAAAGCGCTTGGGGGCTCCCCCATGACACGAACAAAACTACTTACATGATCAGACGGAGACTCCTAAAGTCCGTATGTAGTCTTCTGGTAGACGATCACCCGAGCCTCCTACGGAGAGGGGTTCAGAGCAATCCCCCTAGAGGTGGCCACCGTCTAAGAAGGAGGGGGGCGTAATCTTTGACTCCCCCACCATCTCATGAGTGCCATCGCTAAACGAACCATCAGAAGAGCGGCTACACAAGAAAGCAATAATGAAAGATAGCAAAAGTCAACCGAAGTTACTACGAGTCCAGGTCACTCAAGTGAAAAACAGGAAGGGGCCACTGGCCTTTCTTATCTTCCTTCTTCCTCTTCGTCGGCGGCTGCGGCGCTACAGCCCGCATAGGCATGGCTGCGATGGGAGAGGAAGAGTCACCATCATCGTGTCCGGACAAGGAACGGCGGATCCCTAGGAGTTGGCGGAGTCGAGGCATCCGAAGATTCGCTCGCCCTCCGTTCCAGCTTTCAGGTCCGCCCCTCGCTTGCCTCGGGGGCTTCCTCGGTTGGCGACTGCGCCGGCGGAAGCTCAGACACCGAGTCCACGATCTCATTGTACGGCGCATCCGGAAATCGTTCGGGTAGTGGAGGCACCATGCTAGGCACCTTGAACTCCTGCAAATGAAGACAAAGTTTTAGAACATAGAACCGCAAAGAAAACACACTCGAAAATAGCGCTACACGCACATCCCAGATCTACACCTGAGAACAAGTCGAGAAGCACGGAATGGAGGAGTCTGCGACTTCTCCGGAAGGACCTCGTTGGTTTTGAACTTCAGTAGCGGCCGAAGGACTCTGTCAAGTCCCCCTGGAAAGATCTTCAGTCGCAACTCTTGTAGGATCATGACAACCAGAATAAAGGAACATCGGGTGCGCCCTAGCCTGAAGTGGCTGCACCCGACGTCTGAGGAAGGTGCAGATAATGTCCACACTGTTCACCTCCTTCTCCGGAATCACCTGGAGGTCCTCCACCCGATGATAGAGCTCCTCTATCTCCTCCACCTCACCCTCCAAGATATGGTTCTTCCAGGATCTTTTCGGCTGGATTTTTAGGGTGACATCGAAAGGGGCAAGGCCAAAGTTTTGTCCGTCCACTGTGGAGTCGCGGATGTAAAACCAATTCCTCCGCCAGTTCTGGACGGACTCAGACATAGAAAAAGAAAAGAAAAGAATAGTGGATTGGAGAGAAATGATGCAGCCGCCAATCGGATAAATTCTGTCGGAGCTAGATTGCCTCTTCACAGAATAGATCTTCTAGAAGAGGCCAAAGTGCGGCTCAATGCTGAGCCAGCACTCGCAAAACGTAACAAAACAAGCGATATGGAGAAGAGAATTGGGGGAAAGATGGTGGAGCTGAATACCATAGAAGAACAATAGTCCATGAAGGAAGTCATGGACTGCGAAAGAAAAACCGCGGATAACGAAGGCGATAAACATCATCCGAAACCCTGGAGGAGGACGGGGAAATACCTTGTCACCAGGAACCTTGACGGCCTCCCTGTCCTGCGAGATAAACCCCGCTCACGAATTTTGCGCATCTCGCCCTCGCACGTCTCCGACCGTCGCCAGCCACCATCGGTTACGCCAGCGGCGGCGGTGCCCTTCTTGCCGCCGGCAGCAACGCTGGTACCAACTGCGGCGGAGGCCTTCTTCGGTTTCCCCATTGCAGTTCGACGATGGCGGCAGCGTGAGCGCTGAAAAGAGGACGGGAAGGATCGAAGAACTTCTAGCACGCGGCGAGAAAAACTCAAGAAAGTGGAAGCATTGAAAAGCGAATGGCTGTAGTGAAAACAAACAAAATTATCCCCACAGATTATAAGGACGAAGACGATAAATAGGGACCGTCAATCGGGAAGCCCTAGCGCCAGCGTCAAATCCAGCCGTCCACGTGTCAGCACGGCAGCAAACCGTCGCTTGCACGCCGTCCATTACGCGCGGAAACTGAGGAGACGCCGTAATTATCGCCACGTCACGCATGACCAGTCAACTCCAAGTTACAAGGTGGGACCCATGTTCGTCCAGTCGCGTCAACTCTGGCGCCGCAGATGCTTGAGGTCACCAATCGTCAGCACTGATGTCAGCAAAGCCATACTGGCAACGGTAAAAAACTTTCGGCTAACAGCTAAAAGTACTCTACGATGCGATCAACTAATTGGGGGCTACTCCTATCAGGAGCACTGACCGTGCACCCGAAGCATGAATAACGTAATATGCCAATGACCTATTTTTCTTCGAGTCCTACGTCGAGTCTTAGACTGCACTACGGACTCGGGGGCTACTCCCATAGGGAGGATTGATTCAAGCATCCGAAAAATCTGTGTCCTATGGATCTGAAGCCCATAATGGCTGAATTAAAGTCTCTGCTCGAGTCTGCGACTCGAACAGACACTCGGGGGCTACTCCCATAGGGAGCACTGACCGCACACCCTATGAATTCTTCGACTGCGATCCTTCCGATCAGAATACAAAAACTTTTCGGCAACTCTACCCCAACCAACGCTAAGTGAGAAGCATTCTCCTTGGCCACCCGAAACACCTCCGCGGTGATAAAACTTCAGATGTTGTGTCTGCGACGCAAAGATAAGACCTACAGATATCATCTGATGGATGAAAATGCACACAACTGCGCTCTTCTAGTGAAAATCCGTCCTAACAGGCATGATGAACATCACGACGGACGCGTTGGGTGCATCATTTGAAAACAATTGGGATTCCGCTCCTGTAAGTCCTCAACGGCCTGAGTCGAATTTGCGCCAGCATGTATTCCAGGTTCGAGTCGAGGGACTCAAATCTGAAGAAGATCGTGTTGTTTTGTCCTAAGACAATTAACTGACCCTGATCCATCGGAGAGTCAGGCAGACGCATCAACAATCCCTACATACTAAAATCATTCTCTGATGAACAGAAATAGCTGCACCCGAAAGATTGAAGAGTCCTCAGCCAAATATACGATTCGACTGAACACTCGGGGGCTACTGACATGGTTATACCCTGCGGGTACACGACATCAGCATACCTGGTCCAGCCCAAGGAAGGCCCACGATAATATACACGGCCCATGAAGATTTCGGGTGGCCCAAGCCCAGGACATCTTCGGATCCTTGGATAGCAAGACTAGAACAAAGATACAATATTCAAAAGGGGGAAACCCTAAACATGTAACCGACTCGATCTGTGCACGGGACCTGCCTACCTCTATATAAAGGCTAGGAGGGCACGACGAGGAGGATCTCTCATACCACCGCATATACACCTCCATGCCAGATTGCATCTGCGCACCCCTGTAACTTTCAGTTCTGCCGTAATCAAGAGCAGACAAGCAAGAGTAGGGTTTTCCCTCTAGGGGCCTAAACCTGGGTAAATCTCGTGTCCCCTGGTTGCTTGTCTGTTAACCGTTCCGCGATCTCCAGTACGTCCATCTTCTCCAAAACCCAAGCTCATAACAATGGGCATTGACGAGATTAAACCTCGTCACTCGCCATTCCAAAACCTATCCCGCTGTCGTCGCCACCACCACCACCATCAACGATGAAGACCCCATCGTGGCTGAAGCGGAGCAAGAACAACCATGAAGTAGCAGCCGTGGCTCTCGGTTGCCGGACTTCCTCCGCGACACGTCCTTGGCACCTCCGCCGTGGTCGGAGGATTTTGGGAGCGAACCCGTGGGGGACTACCCGCCACCGCGGGAATGCCACACCCGGCGGTACTACCGTGTCGGGGAGTGCGACCGCCTTTGGAGGAAGGGTTGCGGCATCCAGCGCAGGGATGTCTCCCTCCCCACCGGCAGGCACCTCAACTGGGACCGTGTCGCGGTGCCGCCACCGCCCAAGGCGGACAGAGGGCTGGCGGAGGAGATCTACCAGTGGATCAGCAACCTTCCCCATGCCCAACACTCCAAGGCGTACTGGATCAAGTTCCTAGAGTGGGAGCACAAGGCACGGCGCGCGACCACCGTCCTCCGGGACCTGCAGCCGTGGGAGGTCTACGACGTCCCCGATATTGACTCAGACGACGAGGGCGCCCACAACCACTCCGACGTCGACCTCGGCAGCGAGGACGACAACAGCGACTATGACAACAACGTCGTCGTCAAACTAGAGGCGTCGGACGATGTGGCAGCGAACCTGCCCCCGGAGTACCACGAGTTGCTGGCTCGGGGCTACAACGAGGACGTCTGCACTGAGAAGGTCACTACGGCCAACACGTGTGAGGAGGAGGCCCAGTGGCGCGGCTACGAGGAGGCCCTCCAGCTCACCCGCATGGTGGCGAAGACGAATGCGCAGCTGCCTCCACTGCCGCCGCTGCCGGGTTGGGCGCCTACGATCATGCAGGTGGGGATGGAGTTGGCCAACCTCCAGCACGGTTGGGAGACGTGGCCTGGGTAAGTGATCAACCCGCCTGCTCCCGCTCCCGCTCCAGCCCTGCCACCGCCCAACCTCTGGACGCCGTCGGAGTACATTGACCTTGACCCAAAGATGGTCGAGGCGGCGTCGGCGCACGTAGTTCAGTACCTAGGGCTATTAGTAGTTTAAATTACGTTTTATATATTTTGGATGTAAATTAAGTTCGAATCTTTCCTATTTTAGCGCGAACTGTTTGTGTTTCAAAAAAAGTTGTCTCGCCCAGCGCGGACAAATGGGTCGCGCCGCTAGGCGTGGCTAGACGAGCAGGCCGCATGCCTACCCAAATCGACCGGGCCTCGATCCAAACAGACAAAAACATACCGTTTGGGGTGACTGTATAGGTTGGACCGGTGGAGATTCCCTTACCCTTTGAGACATGGTGGTTGTTGCGTTTGTGTTTTTGTTCGCTAGGACAAGGTCTTGGATGTCGGGAGGCAGCCTTGGAAGGTGGTCTGCATAGGCGACTCCGATGGAGGTTGCTCCGGAAGGTGGCTTTTGGTGGTGACGTGTGCTGGTAAGCGGCGAGCATGGTGGAGAAATACAAATCGAACACAATGTGAGATAAGAAAAGAAAAAATTTCAAATAGCATTTTCCACGCATAGTCGCCCATAGGAGTTTGCCGGTGGAGCCTTCCGAAACTCGCCGCTCTAGACCAGACCATCGAGGATAGGTAGCCAGCAAATCTTTGTCTTCAAGCGAAAGGAACCCTAGGACTGCCACCATTATTCAGGCCGATCCAGCAGTCCCCAGACTGCCGTCCGACCAACATGACGAATGGGTCAGCCTTCAGCCCTTTCGAAGCTATGGCTGAACCCACATATCGGTCAGAGAGAGACCGAGATGCAGCGTCGCCGCCTAAGGTAACCACCATGCCGCTTCCAAGTCTGCTGCATCGTCCCCATCTTCTCCTCCGCGCCTTCCTTCCAAGACGTTGGCAAACACCCTCGGGTGAGCGACGCCACCCGGCGCTTGTTGGATCCATCGGCACTGCCCCTTCGTGTCCACCCCCTAGCACGAAGAGGACCGGCGTGGCCAGTGCAGATCGCCCACCGCCTTCGGCAGCCTAGGCATGGCCGCCACCGCAGGCGAGGGCAGAGGCAGCGGCCGAAAGGTGAGCGATGGCGGCGACTATCTAGTGTTCGGATGGGGGCGCCCCAGGGTCGCCTCACGCGTGCAACCGGGAGCGATCCGTTGCTTCAGAAAGTTTACGAGAGCTCAAACTTTGTTATGATATGCTAATTTCTGTTGATATGTCAGTAAAAAGAGTAAATGATTTTGATTAATGTGTAGGTGATTGTAAATTTATTCATTTAAAAGTAAGGGGCTGTTTGGTTGCCAGCCACACTTTGCCAAGCCAAACTTTGGCTAGCCACACTTTAATAGGCATGTGTTTGGTTTGTGCCAAACTTTGGGTTGCTATATTTTATTACCCCTATGGCCCATTTGTCATAGAGTCATCATTTTTGCCAACTTTTGCCAAAGTTTGGCTTCAAAATTTGAAGCCACACTCTTTGTGGCTGCCACACTTTTATGTATTGCCACACTTTGGCTTAGCAAAATGTGGCTGAGAACCAAACAAGCGCTAAATGTTGACTCAAGCAAAAAGTACATATGAATTGTTGTATGAGCTGTACCTTTATTGGGGGAGCTTGTCAAGCTCACGAAAATCTGGATGCTAAGGTGCATCTCAGGTTGGTCATAGTGGGGGTAAATTCACTAGTAACTAAGAGTTTAAGTCATCATTTCTTCTTATGTGGCATTGCACGAAAAAGCCATTTTCCATTTTTCGAGCGCCCAAAATGGGTCTTTTTGTGAAACAACCATTTCCTTTCCGTCCACCCCTGGTCAAAAAGGCAAATATCTGCCGAACCAGTAGGAAGTGGGACCGGTTTGAAATACAGGTATAAAGTGTAATGCTCATGATTTTTTGAAAAATCATATTTAGACTCACAATATGATGTTTCTTCATAGATCCAATGCAAGTTTTAGCGATGCTCGTCACCTATCTCCATGCCCGCCGTTTGACTATAGTTTGAAACAGGAAAATTTTAAAACAGGTATAAGAAATTCAAAAAAGGCCCGAACAATGTACATCCTTCGCATGGTGTCATATTATGTAACATAGTTGCAAGCAAAAATACCAAACTTTCTAAATTGATTATGTCTTAAAAAACCTTCACAAAATGACCTATCATGTTATGGAAAGAATCAGGGCATAGTTTTGATAGTGTGCCCATATTGTGCATGCATGTTATGAAAACAATGTTCCAGGAGGAAGTTTTCCTTTTTGTCGCATGAAAAATCCATTTTCCATTTTTCGAGTGCCTAAAACGGGTTTTTTTGTGAAGCAACCACCAAAATGCTGCCACCAGATTTTCCAAAAAATACTAGACCAACTTGCATGGACAATGTCGCAACCGGGACATCTCAAACCTTTCTATCCACCCCTGGTCAAAAAGACAAATATCTGCCGAACCGGGAGAAAGTGGGACCAGTTTAAACTACAGGTACATGATTATCTGAAAAAAAATCATATTTAGACTCACAATATGATGTTTCTTCATAGATCCAATGCACGTTTTAGCGATGCTCATCACCTATCTCCATGCCCAGTATTTTGACTATAGTTTTGAAACAGGACAATTTTAAAACGGGCATCAGAAATTCATAAAGGGCCCGAACAATGTAAATCCTTCGCTTGGTGTCATATTATGTGACACAGTAGCAAGGAAAAATACCATAGTTGGTAAATTGATTATGTCTCAAAAATAACCTTCACAAAATAACCTATCATATTCGAGGTTTCCTGGATGTCGGGTCAAATGACCAATGTTATGGATAGAATCATGGCATAGTTTTTCATAGTGTGCCCATATTTTTCATGCATGTGAACAATGTTATGGAAAACAATGTTTCAGGGGTAAGTTTTCCTTTTCGTCCCATGAAAAAGCCATTTTCTATTTTTTGATCGTCCAAAACGGGTTTTTTATGAAGCAACCACGAAAATGCTGCCACCAGATTTTCCAAAAATACTAGAACACCTTGCATGGAAAATGTTGCAACCGAGAGATCTCAAACCTTTCTGTCCACCCCTTGTCAAAAAGACAAATATCATCTGAACCAGTTGGAAGTGGGACCGGTTTGGACTACAAGTACATGATTTTCTAAAAAAAATCATATTTAGACTCACAATATGATGTTTCTTCATAGATCCAATGCAAGTTTTAGCGATGCTCATCACCTATCTCCATGCTCGCTGTTTTGACTATAGTTTGAAATAGGAAAATTTTAAAACGGGCATAAGAACTTCAAAAAAGCCCGAACAATGTAAATCCTTCGACGTGGTGTCATATTATGATACATAGCTGCTAGGAAAAAATACAAAAATTGGTAAATTGATTATGTCTCAAAAAACCTTCACATAATAGCCTATCATGTTCGAGGTTTCCTAGCTTTCAGGTCAAATGACCAATGTTCTGGATAAAATTAGGGCATAGTTTTTGATAGTGTGTGCCCATATTGTGCATGCATGTGCATCATGGTATGACAAACAATGCTGCAAGAGGAAGTTTTACTTTTTGTCGCACGAAAAAGTAATTTTCCATTTTATGATCGCCCAAAACGGGGCTTTTTGTGAAGGAACCACCAAAATGCTCATTCAAAATGCTGCCACCAGATTT
Organism: Avena sativa; assembly: GCA_916181665.1. Classification (NCBI taxonomy): domain Eukaryota; kingdom Viridiplantae; phylum Streptophyta; class Magnoliopsida; order Poales; family Poaceae; genus Avena; species Avena sativa. The sequence goes on along the minus strand of OV702285.1, from coordinate 3,198,632 downwards.
TCCAAAAATACTATACCTCCTTGCATCGACAATGTCCCTACAGGGAGATCTCAAACTTTTTTTTGTCCACCCCTGGTCAAAAATACAAATATCTGCCGAACTGAGAGGGAGTGGGACCGGTTTGAACTACGGTTACATGATCTAATGTCATGATTTTCTAAAAAAAATCATATTTAGACTCACAATATGATGTTTCTTCATAGATCCAATGCAAGTTTTAGAGATGCTCATCACCTATCTCCATGCCCTCCGTTTTGACTATAGTTTGAAATAGGAAAATTTTAAATCAGGCATAAGAAATTCAAAAAAGGCATGAACAATGTAAATCCTTCGCGTGGTTTCATATTACGTGACATAGTTGCAAGGAAAAATATGAAACTTGGTAAATTTATTATGTCTCAAAAAAAACTTTACAAAATGACATATCATGTTCGAGGTTTCCTGGCTTTCGGGTCAAATGAACAATGTTATGCAAAGAATCAGGTTAATAGTTTTTTGTAGTGTGCCCATATAGTGCATGCATGTGCATCACGGTATCACAAACAATGTTGTAGGAGGAAGTTTCCTTTTCGTCGCACGAAAAAACTATTTTCCATTATTCGACCGCCCAAAACGGTTTTTTTGTGAAGCAACCACGAAAATGCTCATTCAAAATACTGCCGTCAGATTTTCGAAAATACTAGACCACCTTCCATGGACAATGTCCCAACCGGGAGATCTCAAACCATTCTGTCCATGCTTGGTAAAAAAGACAAATATCTACCAAACCGGTAGGAAGTGGGACCTGTTCGAACTACAGGTACATGATCTAATGCTCATGATTTTCTAAAAAAATCATATTTAGACTCACAATATGATGTTTCTTTATAGATCCAATGCAAGTTTTAGAGATGCTCATCAGCTATCTCCATGCCCTCCGTTTTGAATATAGTTTGAAAAAGGAAAATTTTAAATCGGGAATAAGAAATTCAAAAAAGGCCCGAATAATGTAAATCCTTCACGTGGTATCATATTATGTGACATAATTGCAAGAAAAAATACCAAACTTGGTAAATTGATTATGTCTCAAAAAAACCTTCACAACATAACCTAGCATGTTCGAGGTTTCCTGGCTTTCGGGTCAAATGACCAATGTTATGGAGAGAATGCGGGCATAGTTTTTGATAGTATGCCCATATTGTGCATGCATGTGCATCATGGTATGTCAAACAATGTTGAACGAGGAAGTTTTCCTTTTGTAGCATGAAAAAGCCATTTTCCATTTTTTGAGTGCCCAAAACGGGTTTTTTTGTGAAGCAACCGCCAAAATGCTCATTCAAAATGCTGCCACCAGATTTTCGAAAAATACTAGACCAACTTGCATGGATAATGTCCCAACTGGGAGATCTCAAAACTTTCCGTCCACCCCTGGTCAAAAAGACAAATATCTGCCGAACCGATAGAAATTGGGACAGGTTCGAATTATATGTACATGATCTAATGCTCATGATTTTTTTGAAAAATATCGAATTTAGACTCACAATATGATGTTTCATCATAGATCCAATGAAATTTTTAGATATGCTCATTACCTATCTCCATGCCCTCCGTTTTGAATATAGTTTGAAATAGGAAAATTTTAAAATGGGCATAAGAAATTCAAAAAAGGTGCGAAAAATGTAAATCCTTCGCTGGTGTCATATTATGTGACATAGTTGCAAGGAAAAATACCAAACTTGGTAAATTGATTATGTCTCCAAAAAACCTTCTCAAAATGACCTATCATGTTCGAGGTTTCTTGGCTTTCGGGTCAAATGACCAATGTTATGGATAGAATCATGCCATAGATTTTGATAGTTTGCCCATATTGTGCATGCATGTGCACCATGGTATGGAAAACAATGTTGCACTAGGAAGTTTTCTTTTTCGTCACACCAAAAAGTCATTTTCCATTTTTTGAGCGCCCAAAACGGGTTATTTTGTGTAGCAACCACCAAAATGCTCATTCAAAATGCTTCCACCAGATTTTCCAAAAATACTAGACCACCTCGCATGGACAATGTCCCAACCAGAATATCTCAAACCTTTTCGTCCACCCCTAGTCAAAAAAATAATATCTGCTGAACCGGTAGGAAGTGGGACCGGTTTGAACTACAAGTACATGATCCAATGCTCATGATTTTATGAAAAAAACATATTTAGACTCACAATATGATGTTTCTTCATAGATACAATGCAAGTTTTAGCGATGCTCATCACCTATCTCCATGCCCGTTATTTTGACTATAGTTTGAAACATGAAAATTTTGACTATAGTTTGAAACATGAAAATTTTAAATCGGGCATAAGAAATTCAAAAAAGGCCCGAACAATGTAAATCCTTCGTGTGGTATCATATTATGAGACATAGTTTCAAGCAAAAATACCTAACTTTCTAAATTGATTATGTCTTAAAAAACCTTCACAAAATGACCTATCACGTTCGAGGTTTCATGGCTTTCGGGTCTAATGACCAATGTTCTAGATAGAATCAAGGCATAGTTTTTGACAGTGTTCCCATATTATGCATGCATGTGCATCATGGTATGGGAAACAATGTTGCAGGAGGAAGTTTTCCTTTTCGTCGTACAAAAAAGCCATTTGCCATTTTTCGAGGGCCCAAAACAGGGTTTTTTGTGAAGCAACGACCAAAATGCTCATTTAAAATGCTGCCACCAGATTTTCCACTAGACCAACTTGCATGGACAATGTCCCTATCGGGAGATCTCAAACCTTTTCGTCCACCCCTGGTCAAAAAGACAAATATCTGCCAAACCAGTAGGAAGTGGGACCAGTTTGAACTACAGGTACATGATCTAATGCTCATGGTTTTCTGAAAAAAAACATATTTAGACTCAAAATATGATGTTTCTTCATAGAGCCAATGCAAGTTTTACCGATGCTCATCACCTATCTCCATCTCTGCCGTTTTGACTATGGCTTGAAACAGGAAAATTTTAAAATGGGCATAAGAAATTCAAAAAAGCCTGAACAATGTAAATCCCTCGCGTGGTGTCATATTATGTGATATAGTTGCAAGGAAAAATACAAAAATTGGTAAATTGATTATGTCTCAAAAAAACCTTCACAGAATGACCTATCATGTTCGAGGTTTCCTGGCTTTCGGGTCCAATGACCAATGTTATGGACAAAATCAGGGCATAATTTTTATTAGTGTGCCCATATTGTGCATGCATGTGCATCATGGTATGGCAAACATTGTTGCAGGAGGAAGTTTTCCTTTTCCTCGCACGAAAAAGCCATTTTCTATTTTCGAGCGCCCAAAACAGGTTTTTTGTGAAGCATCCACCAAAATGCTCATTCAAAATACTGCCACCAGATTTTCAAAAAATACTAGACCACCTTTCATGGACTATGTACCAACCGGGAGATCTCAAAAGTTTTCATCCATCCCTGGTAAAAAAGACAAATATTTGTTGAACCGGCAGGAAGTAGGACCGGTGTTAACTACAAGTACATGATCTAATGCTCATGATTTTATAAAAAAAATCATATTTAGATTCACACTATGATATTTCTTCATAGATCCAATTCAAGTTTTAGCGATACTCATCACATATCTCCATGCCCGTCGTTTTGACTATAGTTCGAAACAGAAAAATTTCAAAACGGGCATAAGAAATTCAAAAAAGGCCCGAACAATGTAAATCCTTCACGTGGTGTCCCATTATGTGACATAGTTGCAAGGAAAAATACCAAATTTGGTAAATCGATTATGTCTCAAAAAAACCTTCTCAAAATGACCTATCATATTTGAGGTTTCCTTGGTTTCGGGTCAAATGACCAATGTTGTGGATAGAATAAGGGCATAGTTTTTGATAGTGTGCCGATATTGTGCATGCATGTGCATCATGGTATGGCAAACAATGTTGCAGGAGGAAGGTTTCTTTTTCGTCACACGAAAAAGCCATTTTCCATTTTTTTAGCGTCCAAAACGGGTTTTTTTGTGAAGCAACCACCAAGATGCTCATTCAAAATGCTGCCACCAGATTTTCCAAAAATACTAGACCACCTTGCATGGAAAATGTTGCAACCGAGAGATCTCAAACCTTTCTGTCTACCCCTGGTAAAAACAAATATTTGCCGAATCGGTAGGAAGTGGGACCAGTTTGAACTACAGGTAAATAATCTAATGCTCATGGTTTTCTGAAAAAAAATCATATTTAGACTCACAATATGATGTTTCTTCGTAGATCCAATGCAAGTTTTAGCGATGCTCATCACCTATCTCCATGCCCACCATTTTGACTATAGTTGTAACAAGAAAATTTAAAACGGGCATAAGAAATTCAAAAAGGGCCCGAAAAATGTAAATCCTCTGCGTGGTGTCATATTATGTGATATAGGTAAGGAAAAATACCATACTTGGTAAATTGATTATGTCTCAAAAAACCTTCACAAAATGACCTATCATGTTCGAGGTTTCCTGGCTTTCGGGTCAAATGACCAATGTTATGGATACAATCATGGCATAGTTTTTGATAGTGTGCCTATATTGTGCATGCATGTGCACAATGGTATGGAAAACAATGTTGAAGGAGGAAATTTTCCTTTTTGTCGCACGAATAAGACATTTCCCTTTTTCGAGTGCCCAAAACAGGGTTTTTTGTGAAGCAACCACCAAAATGCTCATTCAAAATTCTGCCACTAGATTTTCCAAAAATACTAGACCATCTTCCATGGACAATGTCCCAACTAGGAGATCTGAAATCTTTCCGTCCACCCCTGGTCGAAAAGACAAATATCTGCCGAACTGGTAGGAAGTGGGACCGGTTTGAAATACAAGTACATGATCTAATGCTCATGATTTTCTGAAAAAAATCATATTTAGACTCACAATATGATGTTTTTTTATAGATCCAATGCAAGTTTTAGCGGTTCTCATCACCTATCTCCATGCCCGCCGTTTTGACTATAGTTTGAAATAGGAAAATTTAAAATCAGGCATAAGAAATTCAAAAAAGGCCTGAACAATGTAAATCTTTCGCGTGGTGTCATATTATGAGACATAGTTGCAAGTAAAAATACCAAAATTGGTAAATTGATTATATCTCAAAAAACCCTTCACAAAATGACCTATCATGTTCGAAGTTTCCTGGTTTTCGGGTCAAATGACCAATGTTGTAGAAATAATCAGGGCATAGTTTTTGATAGTGTGCCCATATTGTGCATGCATGTTCATCATGGTATGGAAAACAATGTTGCAGGAGGAAGTTTTCTTTTTCGTCGCACAAAAAAGCCATTTTCCATTTTTCGAGCGCCTAAAACAGAGGTTTTTGTAAAGCAACCACCAAAATGCTCATTCAAAATTCTGCCACCAGATTTTCCAAAAATACTATACCACCGTGCATGGAAAATGCCACAACTAAGAGATGTCAAAACTTTTTGTCCACCCGTGGTCAAAAAGATAAATATCTGCCGAACTGGTAGGAAATGGGACCGGTTTGAGCTACAGGTACATGATCCAATGCTCATTATTTTCTGAAAAAAATCATATTTAGACTCACAATATGATGTTTCTTCATAGATCCAATGCAAGTTTGAGCGATGCTCATCACATATCTCCATTCCCACCATTTTGATTATACTTTGAAACGGGAAAATTTTAAAACGGTCATAAGAAATTCAAAAGGGACCCGAACAATGTAAATCCTTCGCGTGGTGTCATTATGTGACATAGTTGCAAGGAAAAATACCGTACTTTGTAAATTGATTATGTCTTAAAAAACATTCACAAAATGGATAGAATCATGGCATAGTTTTTGATAGTGTGCCCATATTGTGCATGCATGTGCACAGTGGTATGGAAAACAATGTTGTGGGAGGAAGTTTTCCTTTTTTTAGCACGAAAAAGCCATTTTCCCTTAGTGCCCAAAACAGGGTTTTTTGTGAAGAAACCACCAAATTGCTCATTCAAAATCCATCATCGACAATTTCCCAACCGGGAATCTCAAATATTTTCGTCCACCCCTAGTAAAAAAGACAAATATCTACCGGACCAGCAGGAAGTGGGACCAGTTTGAACTACAGTTACATGATCTAATGCTCATGATTTTCTAAAAAAAATCATATTTAGACTCATGATATAATGTTTCTTCATAGATCCAATGCATGTTTTAGCGATGCTCATCACCTATCTCCATGCCCTCTGTCGTGGTGGTGTCACGGCAGATTCCATGGGTAGGCTTAAGTTGGGGGCCGAATGGACGCTTGTGGTTACCGGGGAGGGATTGCACGGTCTAGCTGCGCACAAAGAACAAGATGAACTCTCCACACTTAGGATATTTATTGACCCAAGAAGTTTACAAGTGCTCCTAGAGCTGTTTCAGCATAGCCTCACGGCACTAGTTTCCTACTTGGTCCTACCTCCCTCAACCCTAGCTATGCCCCTCCTTATATAGGCGATGGACAGCTAGGTTACATACCTTTGGGCCTTAGGGTTACTATTTGGAACTTTGTCCTTACTATGCGGGCCATGTCATGGGCTAGCCCTGAGCCCTTGACCTAGTCCACAAAGCCTTCCAGCTAACGGTCTTCTCGTACGTAGCCTCCAGCTCTTCTGGCGTCACATGGTGACTTTGTACATCAGCCCTTGCTTTGGGCATCACCCGGCTTATTTTGTGTCATTCGGTGTTGCCCTTCTATTTTGACCATGCTTTACCTTGGTCCCTACTGAATCTCACTCAGAAAGTTGCCACGCATCCTCTCTGACTCGACCTTCCCTCGTGAGACTCGACTCGTTGCTTCCTGCAAGGTAAACTAATTTTTATTATGCGGGCCGACATAATTCTCATGTAGGCCACACACGACCTTCATAGCCGGCCATTGATACCCGTCCCGAGACATCTTTCATTCGGCATTAGCCAAGCTGGGCAATTTTTTACCCCTTAAGACCCTGCCGGGGGTTATCCCCCCGACATTTGTCCCCAAAGCTGGTGATGCCTAGCAGTTTTTGCTGTTAGGTGTCTCTAGGTTCCTTTTATGTGCTTGGAACTTCCTTTTTCTCTTAGCATTTATTGAGCAGGGCACACTATTTGGCGCAACCTTGATCTTCGCCGAGTCTGTCCTGTCCTATCTGAGTCTCATCTTTGACTTTCTGGTTATTTTTGCCTCATTCCAAGTCATTTTCGACATCGCTGAGTCATTTCGGGCTTGCCTTAGTCAATGACAGGCTGTAATCATGATTGCTTGCCTCAAATTTTGTCTCAAATCCTGACTGCACACTGACGGCGGCGCAGTAACTCTCGTCACTATGGCAGTCTCATCGCTCAGCACCTCGTGTCCTGCGCAGCGTGACGTGGCTCTGGATTTTCCGTGTATCGCCTACAGGTGGCGCTCGCTGATGTGCTCACTCGGACAAATACACGCCAACATATGGCCACACAGTGCAAAGGGATCCCACGCTAGGGTTTTTTACTCTCCTTAAGTAGGGGTGCGGGGAACTTAACTGCCTTTGCCTGTTCAGTTTCCTCCTTGCCTTCTTCTTCTTCCTTGCGCCTCCCAATCCTAAACCGCCCCTTTGTTGCTCCTTTGTCCTGCTGCCCCGCTCAAGCGATTCTCTTCTTTTCCTTTCGATCCTTCGATGGGTCCTTGCGTTTCCAGGCCTCTTCCAATGGCGGAAGAGCCCGAATCACACGATATTATGGACGCCCGCTACGTCGGTGAGGAGGTGGAGGAGAACGAGGCCGCCGGCGAGCATGGCGGCTAGGAGGGCTCTAAAGTCATGGTGGAGGAGCTTGAGTGGCTGCGCTCCACCAGGCATTGTCCGCTCGAGGTCGATTGTCGCCTCCCCCTAGGTGAGATCATCCCCAAGCCTGAGCCCAACAAGAGGGTGGTTTTTTTATGCACTTTGGGCGTGGCTTTCCTCTCCCAGTTAGCAATTTCTTCATGTATTTTCTTTCCACCTTCCAACTTCAAACCCATCATCTGCCTGCCAATGACATTGGCTCTCTCTCTTGTTTCATCTCTGCCTATGAAGGCTATCTTAGCATTTGGCCCACTGTACTTCTTTGGGCCAAGTACTTTAATTTACAAATCCAGGTTGTGCCTGATCCCGACATTCCTCGCGCTGAGAAGAGGCCCACTAGGTGTGGTGATGCTATGTAAGATCCCTCCTTTGTAAAGGAAAGGATCCCTGTGATTGCAATGCTAGTCCCTGGATCAATTCTAGCATCCACAGTTTAAGATGAAGTACACAGAAACAAAGGTCATTATTACAAGTCATTCCAGAGACAAACATAGTATTTTACAACTCCATGGCCACATTCCTAGTACAAGAGTTTAAATATATAATAAGATAAATAAGTCTTCATCTTCATGTGCCACAGGCAAGCATGTTGAGTGTAGACTCATGACCCCTAATTATCATCAGAATAACCTGCAACATCACAAGTTACAGCCACAGTGGGTCAATACATTGGAATAGTATTGGCAAGTGATACCTTAGTATAATATTGGTAGACTAAATACTATATGCATTTTGGCTAAGTTTAGGTTAGGCTTGCTTTGCTCAAAATAGGTTTACCTATTAGTTGAAAACACTAAGTTTTTCTTTGTCAAAATCTTTCCCAAGGAACCACCAATAGACATTGGGGAACCTTCACCCTTGTTCAACCACAAGTTTTTACTTAGAAATTGGGATTAGGAGATTCTTGATAGCTTCCATGTCTTGATGCTCAAATTGTCCAATACCAGGGACATGGCTAAGTACTTAGATTCTTCCATCTGCAGAGGTTGTGCACTTTCCCCACAAGACTTGATTTTCACCAAGACAGGACCTTTCAGAAGTCTTTCCTTAGACCAAATGGACTCGCTCCAACCTATCATCCCACTACCACCAACTGTCCAAATGGCTAAGTTATTGCAACCTACATGATCCAGGCAGAGCCCATATTGCCAAGTGGCTGCACTAGAAGCTTCTTAACATTTGGCCTCTCAAATCCCTTTGTTCCTGGGTGGCTTTCCACAAGTGAGATACACAAGGTAAACCATAGAAATGGGCCTTGTGTATCCACTCAACATAAACCATTCCTTCCATTCCACCCAGGTGTTTCATTCACTTAGTTGTTTTATTAAGCAAAACACAAGTCCAAAGACTTAGAAATATTTTATCATAGCATGAATATATAACCACCCTTGGTTGCTACTAGCTAGGATAAGCATGGCATAGATAAGCATCTTAACTTAGAAATTTTCTAGCAATTCTACAACTACTAGGATTTCCCAAGCATAACATATAGATCAAAATATCCACGCAAGACTAGCAAAATATTTCTAATGCATAGTTGAAAAACATAGGAATAAATCATGAATCACCACTTGCCTTGGTAGTTTGGAGAGTAGCTACAATCCTCACAATCACAATCACTATTTGCACCAAAATCTACACATAAAATAATAGCACCAAATCACATATACAATTTATACAAGCAAAAATACATGAATGTATGCAATATGCCATGTGATGATTTTCTACATCAAACAAGACAAGTGCATGGTACTGAATCATAAACAAGTACAAAACAAGCCAAATAAACCTTATTTGAATAGCAAAATATTTTCCAAATAATTACTATACTCAAATTAGGCCTACACATGTTTCTGTAAAAACAACCATTTTAACAGAGGCAAAACTTTAAACACATTGCATAAATGGAAAGGATTTTCTCTCCTAATTCCATTGATATAAAATTTGTCAAATTTGGTCGTGGGAATCAAAAGTTATGAATTATTCAAATTTAAACATCTAATAGATCTAATTCAGATTTTTAAAACGAAGAACATGCCACGCTGCGCTTCCTGATTGGCTGGTACCGCTTCGCGCGGATCACACACGCGCACCGTTAGATCTAACTTACATCCTGCGGCTCTGATCTGCCCGTACCTCTTCGGCCTGGCTTCTAATCTAAGACACTGGATCTAGATCCAGCGGATCAAAACTCTCTGACTCTAAATCGACGGCGCTCATGGGCTTAGCGGTGACGACGGCTCTGCCGGCGATGGTGCGGTGATTCTAGGAAGCAAGGGAGGAATCAGAGGGGCTTACCGAGCTCGTGATGTCGTCGCGGTGCTCGGGGTGGTCAACAGAGGGGCAGGGGCGCACGGACTTGGCAGCAGGACCTCGTCGGAGTTGCTGGCGATGTCGAATGCTTACTGTCAGAGTCGAAGACGACGTTCTGAGGCGCAAGGATCCAAACAGAAGGTGTTAGCAGGTGCGCTAGACGCTGGCGAACACGACCGTGTGATTCAGAAACAGAGGGGAACGCGGGGCTTACCGGAATTGGTCGCCGGAGTCGAGGTGAGCTTCAGTCGTTTCCAGAGGTGGACGATGGCGACGGTCTAGGGCGATTTAGAACAAAACAGAGGTGTGAGGAGATGCGCAAGATGATTGCGAAGCAGTTCGCGTGAACCAGAGAGAAAGGGGAACACAAGACTCAACGCGATGGCTCGCCGGAGTGGTTCGGGGCAGCGGCGACGCGAGTTCGATTGTGGACAGCCTAGCGGCGCTCTGTGGTTGGTGAGTGAGGGGAATGGAGCGGATTGGGGAGGAGATCTTATAGACGGAGCAGGGGCGGAGATCGCGCTCGCATTCATCGTCAATTAAGCGGAGTAAAATCGTGGCAGTGATGGTGGAAGAAACGGGCGGCGACGGCGTCTGCGCTGGATTTGGGGAAGAAGGAGCCGACGTGGAGAGGGACCACCAGTCAGCGATGTGTGGGTTGGTTCGGTGCGGGTGAGAGAAGAAGCAGAGAGGAGATGTCCCGGGTGGGCTTTTGGGCTGGTTCTGGTTTTGGGCTCGATTAGAAACGCCGGCCTTTTTCTAATTCTTTCTCCTTTTCTATTTCTGTTTTTGATTTTCTGGGTTCATTTTCAAATAAATTCCAATGCAATTTTAATTCAAATCTTTTCTGGATTTTTGTAGAGTGTAACATTCATATTTCTAGGCATGAAAACATGTGGTCTCTCTGTACTAGCTTGGTCCTTTTGATTAAACAAAATAAACAGTGACATAGCACTTGATTTGAATAAGTTTTGAAAAATGGTTTTAAAACCATATTTGTTTTGTAAATTTTGGTCCAAGCACAATCATTCAACCAAAAACAATCTGAGAGCAACAAAGCTTGGTTTTAAAACAATTATACTCTCAGTTGAGAGTGGCATTAGATTAGTGCTTGCTCACATAAAATCATAGCTCTCAAGTTTCTGTTTCTATCAAATGAGTTTGAATTTGATCCCTAAATGATATGCATGCATGCATGATATGAAATCTTTGAAAACATGATTTTAGTGATGTTACAAATCTAACCCCCTTAAGGTGAATCTCGCCCTCAAGATTCTGGTTGGCTAGCAAATAGGTGAGGGTGGTCTTTCCGAAGATCATCTTCTCTTTCCCATGTTGCTTCTTCTCCGGAATGATGGTTCCATTGAACTTTGCATAATTTGATAATCTTAGTCCGAGTAACTCTTTCTGCAGTCTCAAGAATCTTGATAGGCTTCTCCTCATAAGTGAGATAACTTTCCAATTTGATAGTATCCATCAAAGAAGTCTCTTCCATTTCTGGATGACATTTCTTAAGCTGACTCACATGAAACACATTATGAACAGCAGACAAAGACTCTGGCAATTCAATCTCATAAGCTACTTATCCTTTACGACTCAGAATCTTGAATGGTCCAACATATCTTGGGGCTAATTTGCCTTTGACACCAAATCTCTTCACTCCACGAAGTGGTGACACTCTAAGATAAGCTCTATCACCTACTTCATAGGTGACTTCTCTATGCTTAGGATCTGCGTAGCTCTTTTGTCGGGACTGTGCTATCTTCAATCTGTCCTTAACTAGCTTGAATTTCTCTTCAGCCTCTTTGATTAGTTCTGGTCCGAACAAACTTCTTTCTCCCACACCATTCCATAGCAATGGGGTGGTACACTTTCTCCCATAGAGAAACTCAAATGGTGCCATCTCAATACTGGCTTGATAGCTGTTATTGTAAGAGAATTCTACGTAAGGCAGACTTTCATCCCAACTGTCTCCATAGTCTAGAGCACATGCTCTCAACATATCTTCAAGAATCTGATTGGTCCTTTCTGTTTGTCCATCAGTTTGAGGGTGAAAAGCAGTGCTGAATTCCAACCTCGTTCACAATGATTCATGTAGTTGCCTCCAAAAATGAGAAGTGAATTGAGTTCCCCTATCAGACACAATATTCTTGGGTACTCCATGTAGACATACAATTCTACTCATATAGATCTTGGCTAACTTAGCACTTGTGTAAGTTGTCTTCACGGGTATGAAATGAGCCACTTTAGTTAGGCGATCCACTACTACCCAAATAGAATCATATCCTGACCTGGTCCTTGGCAATCCGGTGATGAAATCCATACCAATCTTGTCCCATTTCCAATCAGGAATAGGTAGTGGTTGCAACAATCCTGCTGGTTTCTGATGTTCCGCTTTCACTCTACTACATACATCACACAAATCAATATGTTCGGCGATGTCCTTCTTGAGATTATTCCACCAAAATCTTTCCTTCATATCCATGTACATTTTGGTATTAGCCGGATGAATAGAATTTGGTGAGTTGTGGGCTTCTTGTAAAATCAGTTTCCGAAGCTCCGGATCTTGTGGAACATAGATACGTTTCCCATACCATAAGGTACCCTGTTCATCTTCATGAAATCCTTTGGATTTTCCCTTGCCAATCTTTTCCTTAATCTCTTCAATTTCCATATCTGCCTTTTGGGCTTCTTTGAACTTGTCCAACAAAGTGGGTTGAACATCCAATGACATGAGATGTCCTTCAGGCACAATCTCCAATCTGAGATCTCTGAATTGAGCACACAGATCATCTGGAAATTCTCCCTTAGTAAGGCCATTCACAAAAACTTTACGGCTTAGAGCATCCACTACAACATTTGCTTTGCCGGGGTGGTATTGTAACCTCAAGTCATAGTACTTGATGAGTTCTAGCCATCTTCTTTGTCTCATGTTAATTTCTTTCTGAGTGAAGATATACTTCAAACTTTTGTGATCTGTCCTTTATAAAGGAAAGGATCCCTGTGATTGCAATGCTAGTCCCTCGATCAATGCTAGCATTCACAGTTTAAGATGAAGTACACAGATACAAAGGTCGTTTATTACATTCATTCCAGAGATAAAACATAGTCTTTTACAAATCATGGTCGTAGGCCTAATACAAGAGTTTTAAGGAACAAGTAAATAAACATAAGTCTTCATCTTCATGTGCCACAGGCAAGCATGTTGAGTGTAGACTCATGACTCCTACTCATCATCGGAGTAACCTGCAACATCACAAGTTACAGCCACAGAGGGTCAATACTTTGGAATAGTATTGGCAAGTGATACCTTAGTATATTTTAGGTGGACTATAATACTATATGCATTTTGGCTAAGTGTAGCTTGGCTTGCTTTGCTTGAAAATAGGTTTTACCTATTAGTTGAAATCTCTAAGTTTTTCTTTGTCCAAAACATTCCCAAGGAACCACCAATAGACATTGAGGTCCTTCACCCTTGTTCACCCACAAATTTTACTTAGAAGTTGGAATGATGAGATTCTTGTAGCTTCCATGTCTTGATGCTCAAATTGTCCATTGCCTTGGACTAGGCTAAGTACTTAGGTTTTCCATCTGCAGAGGTTGTGCACTTTCCCCACCAGACTTGGTTTCCCAAGACAGGACCTTTCAGAAGCCTTTCCTTAGTCAAATGGACGCGCTCCAACCTATCATCCCAACTACCACCAACTGTCCAAGTGACTAAGTGCTAGCAACCTATATGATCATGGCAGAGCCCATATTGCCAAGTGGTTGCACTGTAAGCTTTCTCAACACTTGGCCTCCAAATCCCTTTGTGCCTGGGTGGCATTCCACAAGTGAGATACACAACCCAAGTCCATGGCCTTGTGTAACCACTCAACATAACCCAATCATTCCATTCCACCCAGGGGGTTCATTTGACTTAGTTGTTTTTATTAGAAAAGCATAAGTCCCATGACTTAGAAATATTTTTATCATAGTGTGTATGGATTTCCACCAACCCTTGTTTGCTAAATAGCTAGGCTAAGCATGATAAGATAACCTAACTTAGGAAAATTCCTTAGCAATTCTACAATTCTACACTACTTAGGATTTCCCAACTTAGCATTAGGCAAAATAACATGCAGTACTTAGCAAAATATCTAATGCTAGAACAAAACATAGGATAGAAATATTCATGAAAATATCACTTGCCTTGGTAGTGGGGAGAGTAGCACTCTTCACAATCACAATCACTAGCAAAATCTACACAAGAAATCATAGCATACAATTACACACAATTATATACAACCAAAAATAATATGAATGCATGCATGCAAGAATTTACTAAGTGGTGATTTTTGAAAATTCTACCAAGTATGCTCATGTCTACAGAAACTTAACATGTCACAAATTTGCCAACTAAACTTATTTGGCACCAATATAATTTACCCAAAATAAATCTATATCTAAAATAGCCTTAAACTTGTTCTACAAATAAAATCATTTTATCTGTTACTATATGCTAAATAAATTGGATATTCAGAAAGGTCTTGTTTCACTGAATCCAACGGTATAAAATTTGCAAAAATCTAACGTGGCATTCAAAAGTTATAAGCATTTGAATTTGGAACAAATTTCTGATTTTAAATATATTTTCAGATCTAACCTAGCCACGCGTCATGTTCTTATTCGCCCATACCGTTTCGCACTGGATCGAGCTCCACAGCCGTAGGATCTAAATGAAATCTGGCGGCTCAGATCGCGTACCACTTCAGGGTTAAGTGGATCTATCCTAGCGCTACGATACAGATCTAACGGCTCCTATTGTCCTGGCCAAGAACTGGCGGCGGAGCGGTGGCTACCGGCGGCGGAACTGTCGGTCGACGACGGAGGCGGCACTACAGGGGGTAAGTGAGAACGAGGAGTAGCTCACCGGGCTCAGGGGGTCACGGCGAAGCTCGTCGTACTCGCGGTTGGTCAAGGGGCGCTCGGGCACGGTTGCGATTGCTCGCCGGAGTGGAGGACGGCGTTGGTGTGTCGGGTGGTCGTTGTGGACGTCGCTGTGAACCACCCCAAGGCAAGACGAGGACACGGTTAGATTCACAGAGTCAAGGCAGAGTTGTGTGCCTGAACTAGAAGACGCGGGGCGGTCGGGGCTTACCACTAGAGCTCGCCGGAGTTCGTACAGAAGACGGTGGCGGCCAGTCGACGATGCTGCCGGAGCTACGGTTCATGCGAGGGTAAACAAAAGGTGTTAAAAGAAGCGCAGAGGCTCACTGAACTAGTTTGCAAGAACGAGAGGCAGAGGGAAGCTCAGAACTCACCGGAATTTGCCGGCGCAGTCGCCGGAGACAGCGGGGTTACAGAGGGTAATGCTCGCAGCCTGGTGGCGCTCTGGGTTCGGGGTTTGAGGGAGAAGAGAGAGGGGGCAGAGGGGGTTTATATAGCCTGGTCGTGAGCGAGAATCACTCGGCCAATAAATCGAATTGACGCCGCGAATTAAACACAGAAACGCCCGCGTTGATTTGGGGATGAACGGGTCGTGCGGGTGGAGACGACGCTGACGTGGAGAAGGCCCGCTTGTCAGCGAGGTGCGCGGAGTATAGGTGGGGTCTGCCTGTCAGCGGCTCAGCGCGTGCGCTTGCGCGTGAGAGAAGAATAAGAAGACCCCGGGTGGGCTTGCTGGGCTCGATTTGCTGCTGGGCCAGATTCTGGCCGCGCGGCCTTTTTCCATTGAGGAGTCCTTTTATTTTTCTAAATTCATTTTCTGGTATGAATTTGATATGAATTCAAATCCTTTTGAATCCAAACTGCTTTGGGAATTTTTGCAGGGTTTTGTGGGTTCAAAAACAGTCATTTTAACTAAGTGGTTACTTTGCAAGGCTTGGTCAAGCTTGGGTTTCAAAGTAAACCGAGATTTGCTCTAGTTTGCAAATATTTGAAAAAGGATTTTGAAACTTGTAACATCCCAAAAATCATAGTTTCAAAACTCATACATATCATCTTTGCATTTAGGGTTTTCTCAAAAATCATTTAGAAACATAAGTTGGAGCTATGATTTCATGTGGGCAATTTATTCCAAATGACCATCACCCTGTGAAATTTGAAAGTTTAAATACTTGTTTGCTTGTCTCTAAATGATGGAAAGATTATGTGAAGCTTTTAACCCAAGATTCAAAATTTAGAAATGGTTTCCAAACCCTAATTCAAATATTTGCTAACTAGAGCAAATCTCTGTTTACTTTGAAAAACCAAGCTTGACCAAGCCTTGCAGGGTAAACATTTAGTTAGAATGACTGTTTTTGAAACCACAAAACCCTGCAAAAATTCCCAAAACAGTTTGGATTCAAAAGGATTTGAATTCATATCAAAAACCATTCTAGAAAATAGAAATAGAAAAAGAAAAGAAATAAACAATAGAAAAGGGCCGCGCGGCCAGAATCTGGCCCAGCAACGGATCAAGCCCAGCAAGCCCACCCGGGGATCTCCTTTCCTTCTCACACGCGCGAGCGCACGCAAACAGACGCTGACAGCCCGACCCCACCAAAATCTTGCGCGTTCACTGACGAGCGGGTCCAGTCCACGTTGTCATCGTCTTCCTCAAACCCCGCCCGCGACCACGTCGCAGCTGCAGTGACTGCCGGTGATGGCGCAGCTTAATTGGGCAATTAAACGCAGACGTTTCCTGTCGAGGCACCGGCTATAAGATCCCCACCTCCCCACGATCATTTTCCCCCAGTCAATCGCACACTCACGCCCCCAGGCTGCCCCCGACTCGCTCAAAACCACCGCAGACAGAGCAACTCCGGCGACCGATTCAGGTGAGCCTCGAGCGCCCCTTTCCCTCTGGTTGGTTCGAGACGCTTAGTAAACCTCCCGCGCACCTTCTAACCACAACAGAGCATCCTGTATTGCCCCAGGTCGACGTGTTCACTTGACGCCGTAGGCACCCGACGACCACCCCAACTCCGGCGAGCAATCTCAGTAAGTTTCGAGCGCCCCTTGCTTTCTTATTCACCCGAGCGTGTTCGCGGTTGTCCTGCGCATCTTCTAAACCCATTGGTTCGTGCTCAGGCGACACAGAACTTCGGCAACGACTCCGACAACACCCACCCGACGCCAGACGCAACTCCGACGAGATCTAGAGCCCATCTCCGAGCGCCCCTCCGCAAGCCAGCACCACGACGAGCTTCAGCAGCCTCCGGCGAACCTGGTAATACCCCTCTCCCTCTCGCGAACGATGTAGAACGCCGGCGCCGCCGTAGTCAGACGCACCGCCGCCAGTTAGCACCGCCAGCGCCGCCCGTTTCTGGCTTGATGATGTGGACTGTTGGATCTGCATCGCAGCGCTAGGATAGATTCACTTAAACCGAAGAGGTACGCGATCTGAGCCGTGCAGCGTTAGTTAGATCCAACGGCACAGAAGGGTGATCCGGTGCGAACCGGTACGCGCCAGTAATAACGCGACGCGTGGCAAGGTTTAAACTAAAAACAGAATTTAAAACCAGATTTAGATTCAAACTTCAAATGCTTATAACTTTTGAATGCCACGTTGGATTTTTGAAAATTTTATACCGTTGGATTCAGTGAAACAAGGCCTTTCTGAATATCCAATTTGTTTAGCATATAGTAACAGTTAAAATGATTTTATTTGTGGAACAAGTTTTAGGCTATTTTAGGTATAGATTTAATTTGGTAAATTAAAATGGGGCCAAATAAGTTTAGTTGGCAAACTTGTGACATGTTAAGCTTCTGTACTCATGAACATACTTGGTATAATTTTCAAAAATCACCACTTAGTAATTTCTTGCATGCATGCATTCATATTATTCTTGGTTCTATATATTTGTGTGTAATTGTATGCTATTGTTTCTTGTGTAGATTTTGCTAGTGATTGTGATTGTGAAGAGTGCTACTCTCCCCACTACCAAGGCAAGTGATATTTACATGAATAAATTTGTCCTATATATTTTGAACTAGCATTAGATATTTTGCTATAGTGTTGCATGCTATTTTTTGTCTAATGTAAAAGATGGGGAAATCCTATGTAGTCTAGTAGAATTGCTAAGGAATCATCCCTAAGATATGTTGCCATACTTTGCTTAGCCTAGCTTATAGCAAAACAAGGGTTGGTGAAAAACTACTCATATTATAAAGAAAATATTCTAAGTCAAGAGACTTATACTTTTCTAATAAAACCACTAAGTCAAATGAACCTCCTGGGTGGAATGGAAAGTATGGGTTATGTTGAGTGGTTACACAAGGCCATGGACTTGGGTTGTGTATCTCACTTGTGGTAAGCCACCCAGGCACAAAGGGATTTGGAGGCCAAGTGTTGAGAAAGCTTACAGTGCAACCACTTGGCAATATGGGCTCTGCCATGATCATATAGGTTGATAGAACTTAGTCACTTGGACAGTTGGTGGTAGATGGGATGATAGGATGGAACGCGTCCATTTGACTAAGGAAAGGCTTCTGAAAGGTCCTGTCTTGGGAAACCAAGTCTGGTGGGGAAAGTGCACAACCTCTGCAGATGGAAAACCTAAGTACTTAGCCTTGTCCAAGGAAATGGACACTTTGAGCATCAAGACATGGAAGCTACAAGAATCTCAACACTCCAACTTATAAATAAAAATTGGTGGGTGAACAAGGGTGAAGGACCTCAATGTCTATTGGTGGTTCCTTGGGAATGTTTTTGACAAAGAAAAACTTAGTGATTTCAACTAATAGGTAAAACCTATTTTCAAGCAAAGCAAGCCAAGCTACACTTAGCCAAAATGCATATAGTAATATAGTCCACTTAAAATATAATAAGGTATCACTTGCCAATACTATTCCAAAGTATTGACCCACTGTGGCTGTAACTTGTGATGTTGCAGGTTACTCCGATGATGAATAGGAGTCATGAGTCTACACTCAACATGCTTGCCTGTGGCACATGAAGATGAAGACTTGTGTTTATTTACTTGTTCCTTAAAACTCTTGTATTAGGCCTATGGCCATGAGTTGTAAACAACTATGTTTTTATCTCTGGAATGAATGTAATAAACGACCTTTGTATCTGTGTACTTCATCTTAAACTGTGGATGCTAGCATTGATCCAGGGACTAGCATTGCAATCACAGGGATCCTATCCTTTATAAAGGAGGGGTTTAACAGATGGTATCAGAGCACTGTGTTGCCTGTAGGATTATGACCCTAGGATTGGAAAACCACTAAGAAAAAAAAAAATCGACTACTTCTACACTTGTCTATTCTTCTCGTAAAACTTTTCTAATCTCTTCCAACTTCCTTTGTAGATGAATTCCATCAACGAAGCCGTGAAGAAGGGACCACTCATGACCATGACCTTGGAGTGTGAAACTGAGTTTCCCAATATTCTCAAGGATCTCATGGAGGCAATGGATGCACATGGTGAAGCCGTGTACAAGGGCTTTCCAGTGATGGATAAAGGAGTGGAGTATTGGTGGGTGCAACTTCACTTGTACAAAAACAAGGAAGACAACCACAAAGAAAGGGGATTCTGCATGTACACCAACACTACAATGCACACCACATTCTTTGAGTCAGCCAGGGATGCAGCTTGGAGGACTATCAAAGAACTAAGTGCTAGAGTCAAGTGCAGAATGCTCAACCTCCAAAAGGACTTAGAGAAAGAGAAGGAGCTTACTCAAGAGTTGGAAGACACCAACCAAGAGATAAGGGGAGATGTTATAGACTTAGTGATAGAGTCAAGAGAGCAAGATTGGTGGATTGCATCTAGGAACATAGTGTTTAATAATAGGTCCCGTGAGATTGGATTGTAAGAACACTTCGTTAGATGGACCACCACTTATCACCTTATTTTCCAAAATGATACCTTAAATAAGTTGGACCTTGTTTGATGTAATGGATTTATATAAGCATGACTTGTGTGAAATTGTGTTCCATGGTTATGTATGAGATGATTGTTTTGTGTTCATAAGTGTTGTTCTAACTTTTCAATTTTATAAATAGATGCCTATTGCCATCAGCACTGTCGAGGAGTTCCAGGTTACTCGTTTCGGACCCCGTATCGTTGAGCTTACCACTCTGCTCGATCTCCCTCTTCCTACCATCACGGTGTACCCACTCACTAAGTTCGAGAGGAAGGACCTCTGGGGCTTCAAGGTGAACCAGCCCGGACGCCAGACTGAGCCTACTACGGAGGCCATCGTCTTCAAGCTGATGCACGACGACAGGGAGAGAGGCATGGAGGTAGTCATGCAGGACCTGATAGGACGACTGTTAGGCCGTCACTCACGACAGGTTAGGGGCACTCACTTCCACGCCTTCGGAAGGCGTGATGTAGATGGAGATTCCATCGACTTTGAGGACGACTCAAGGAGCACTGCAGAGCCGATACGCCTCTATCTTCAGGACTTAGAGACTCTTCTCAGGCACGTAGATACAGACAGGACGAACATCATGCTGGGCAATGACGAGCTTCAGGTGCAGCTACGCGAGAAGGACAAGCTTTTCGCACAGCAGGATGAGATGATCAAGGAAATGGAGACGAAGTTCGAGGCTCAGGATCGCAAGTTCAAGAGTCAGGAGAAACGCGTCCAGGATAGGAACAATAAAATCCGGGACATGACCGAGGAACTGAAGTCCAAGGACTTCGAGCTTGAGCAGCAGCAGATGGTTATTGAGAGGCTTCGCTCCCAGAAGCGGGCTCTCAAGGCCAAGGTCGATTCCTTGACCACTACGATTGAGGAGAACAAGACCGCGATGGAGAACGCAGGTCTTACCTTCGTAGAGGAGGAGATTGACGCTGAGGAGTAGACTTGACTACTCGTTTACCTTTCATATTCATACTTGTTATTGTGAAATTATTATTGGACCATCCGACATGTGGATGGCTTGCCACTTGTGTGTTTACCTCATGAGCTTGTTATGTGGTTGTTGAACTTCTATTCTTATGTTGCTTGTTATGTGTTTGCTTATGATGTATTGTGCATGAATCATCTATGGGTATCTCATTCTTATCTATTTGAACAAACCACAGATGCCTCCCCGTCGCGCAAACCCCAACCCCAACAACATCACCCCGGAAATGCAACAAATGATGAATGCGCAAACACAGCTTATGCAAATGATGACAACGTTCATCCAAAACCAGAATAACAACAACAACAACGACCCCAACAACAACAACAACAACAACAACAACAACAACAACAACAACCCTCCGGGTTTCGATATGCTCACCAGATTTCTGCGTCTGAGGCCAGCAAAGTTTTCGGGAACAACTGATCCCATGGTAGCCAATGACTGGTTACGTTCTGTGAACAAAGACTTAGTGACCGTGGGCTGCACGGATGCTGAAAAGGTCAGGTTTGCAGCACATCTGTTGGAAGGACCAGCCGCCACATGGTGGGACAACTTCCAAATCACCACTCCTATTGATGAGGTGACTTGGGCTATCTTTGAAGATGGTTTTCGCACGGCTCATATCTCATCAGGGATAATGAGTCTGAAAAAGAAAGAGTTTCACAACCTGAAACAGCGCCACCGCAGCGTGGCAGAATACATAGAAGAGTTCAACAATCTGGCGCGCTATGCACCGGATGAGGTTGATACAGATGCCAAGAGAAAGGAAAAGTTCTTGGAGGGTTTGAATGATGAACTGAACCTACAGTTGTCTGTGGCATATGTTCCAACTTACCAGTCGTTGTGTGACAAGGCTGCTATTTTGGAAAGTAAAATGAAGCAAGTCGAGAGTAGAAAGAGGAAACACTCCGACAAGCACAGCTCGGGATCGTCTCACAAACGATCTCACTATGATGACAGTGGCAGCTCAGGATCCCATAAACATGGGAAATTCAGCAAGCACAACCGTCATGACAACAAGCATCACCGCAGTCATGACAAGGACAAGTACAAGAACCACAAGGGTGGACATAAGAGCCACTATAGTGGAAATGGTAGTGGAAGTGGAGGCCAACCTCCTAAAAAGGACATCAGTCAAGTTGAATGCTTCAAATGCAAGAAGATGGGACACTATGCAAATGAGTGCCCCGAAAAGAAGGTGGAAGGACCTAACAAGCCGAACCCTTTCCAGAAAGGACAGGTTAACCACATCAATGTGGAGGAGGTCTATGAGGAACCTGATGCCGTGGCTGGTAAGTTCAGACTCAATTCAATTTCAGCATTTGTACTCTTTGATACCGGTGCATCTCATTCATTCATATCAAAGGCATTTGTTGAAAGAAATGAACTGCCAGTAGAAACCATTGGGTGTCCTATAAGAGTAAGTTCTCCGGGGGGAGAAATGATAGTAAACTCGGGTTGTCATGACTTAGTCATAGAGTTTGGAAAATATAAGTTTCCAGTGAACCTAATAATTCTGGATTCCCAAGGACTAGATGTAATTTTGGGAATGGATTGGATGGCTAAACATGAAGGAGTACTAGATTGTGCCAATCGTACAGTTACACTCACAACCCTAGAAGGGAAAAGAATAAAATTCAGGTCAAACTTTGAATCCAAAGGAAGTAAGCTGAATTCTCTTAAGGGGGTTAGCATGGACAGTGTACCAATAGTATGTGAGTATCCGGATGTATTCCCGGAAGAGCTACCAGGAATGCCACCGGATAGAGATGTAGAGTTTCTGATAGATTTGGTGCCAGGATCAGGACCAATAGCTAAGAGACCGTACAAAATGTCTGTTGATGAATTGAAAGAGCTCAAGAAACAACTAGGTGAACAGTTACAGAAAGGGTTTATTCAACCAAGTTCTTCATCTTGGGGAGCCCCAGTATTGTTCGTGGAGAAGAAGGATAGAACCCAAAGATTATGTATTGACTACCGTTCTCTTAACGAGGTTACCATCAAGAACAAATATCCTTTGCCAAGAATCAACGATTTATTTGATCAGTTAGAAGGAGCATGTGTATTCTCGAAGATTGATCTCCGGTCAGGTTATTTTCAGCTCAAAATAAGAGAACAAGATATACCAAAAACAGCATTCACCACAAGGTATGGATTGTATGAATACACTGTGATGCCTTTTGGTTTAACCAACGCTCCAGCATACTTCATGAATATGATGAACAAGGTGTTCATGGAATTCCTTGACAAGTTCGTTGTCGTTTTCATCGATGACATCTTGGTTTACTCCAAGAGCAAGGAAGAGCATGAGAGACACTTACGCTTGATACTTGAGAAACTAAGGGAACATAAACTTTATGCCAAATTCAGCAAGTGTGAGTTCTGGTTGGAGAAAGTGGGTTTTCTTGGTCATGTGATGACAAAAGATGGTGTGGCAGTTGATCCTGCTAAGGTTTCAGCTGTGACAGAATGGGAATCACCTAAGAATGTGAAAGAAGTTCGTAGTTTCCTCGGCTTAGCAGGTTACTACAGAAGGTTCATTGAAAATTTCTCGAAAGTTGCTAAGCCTATGACAGAATTGCTAAAGAAGGACAAGAAATTTGCTTGGTCTGAAGGTTGCGAAGTCAGTTTCCAAGAATTGAAGAAGAGACTTGTAACAGCACCAGTTCTATGTCTGCCAGATTTGGAAAAGGATTTCCAAGTATATTGTGATGCTTCTCATCAAGGTTTGGGTGTTGTACTTATGCAAGATGGTAAAGTCGTAGCCTATGCTTCGAGACAACTCAAAACCCATGAGGTAAATTATCCTACTCATGATTTGGAGTTAGCCTCTGTCGTCCATGCACTCAAAACATGGAGGCATTACCTTTTGGGAAAGCGTTGTGAAGTATTCACCGATCATAAGAGTTTGAAGTATATCTTCACCCAGAAGGAAATCAACATGAGACAAAGAAGATGGCTAGAACTTATCAAGGATTACGACTTAAGTTTGCAATACCACCCCGGTAAAGCAAATGTAGTAGCGGATGCTCTAAGTCGAAAGACATTTGTAAATGGCCTTACAAAAGGGGAATTGCAAGATGACTTGTGTAAGCAATTCAAAGAACTCAGATTGGAGATTGTACCAGAAGGACATCTCATGTCCTTAGATGTTCAACCCACTTTATTGGACAAAATCCGAGAAGTCCAGAAGACTGATGAGGAAATTGAAAAGATTAAGGTAAATATTAGTCTAGGGAAGGCTAAGAGTTTTCATGTTGACGAACAGGGTACTTTATGGCACGGGAAACGTATATGTGTTCCACAAGACCCAGAATTGCGGAAACTGATCTTACAGGAAGGTCACAACTCTCCGTATTCTATTCACCCGGGAAATACCAAGATGTACATGGACATGAAGGAAAGGTTTTGGTGGAACAATCTCAAGAGGGACATCGCCGAACATATTGCTTTGTGTGACGTGTGTAGCAGAGTCAAAGCAGAGCACCAGAAACCAGCAGGTTTACTTCAACCACTGCCTATTCCTGAATGGAAGTGGGAAAATATTGGTATGGATTTCATTACCGGATTACCAAGGACCATGTCAGGATATGATTCCATATGGGTGGTAGTGGATCGCCTAACTAAAGTGGCTCATTTTATACCAGTGAAGACAACTTATACAAGTGCCAAGTTAGCAAAAATTTATATGAGCAGGATTGTATGCCTTCACGGTGTGCCAAAGAGTATTGTGTCAGATAGAGGAACCCAGTTCACATCTCACTTTTGGAGACAACTTCATGAATCCTTAGGAACGAGATTGGAGTTTAGCACTGCTTTTCATCCTCAAACAGATGGACAAACAGAAAGGACCAACCAAATTCTTGAGGACATGTTGAGGGCCTGTGCTCTAGATTATGGAGCAAGTTGGGATGAAAGTTTGCCTTACGCGGAGTTCTCTTACAATAACAGCCATCAATCTAGTATTGGAATGGCACCGTTTGAGTTACTCTACGGAAAGAAATGTACCACCCCATTATTATGGAATGGTGTGGGAGAAAGAAGCTTATTTGGACCTGATCTTATCAAAGACGCCGAAGAGAAAGTCAAATTGGTTAAGGACAGATTGAAAATAGCACAGTCCCGACAGAAAAGCTACGCGGATTCTAAACGTAGAGAAGTCACCTACGAAGTTGGGGATAGAGCTTATCTCAGGGTATCACCACTTCGTGGAGTGAAAAGATTTGGAGTCAAAGGAAAGTTGGCACCAAGATATGTTGGGCCATTCAAGATTCTAAGTCGCAAGGGAGAAGTTGCATATGAAGTTGAATTGCCAGAATCTCTATCAGCAGTCCATAACGTATTTCATGTGAGTTAGCTTAAGAAATGTCACCCAGAAATGGAAGAGTCTTCTTTGAAGGATACCATACCTTTGGAAGAAGTTCAGCTAGAAAGTGATCTCACCTATGAGGAAAAGCCTGTCAAGATTCTAGAGACAGCAGAAAGAGTCACCAGGACCAAGACTATTAAGTTTTGTAAAGTGCAATGGAACCATCACTCCGAAGAGGAAGCAACATGGGAAAGAGAAGATGATCTTCGGAAAGACCACCCTCACCTATTTTCTAGCCAAACCGAATCTCGAGGGCGAGATTCATCTTAAGGGGGTTAGATTTGTAACATCCCAAAAATCATAGTTTCAAAACTCATACATATCATCTTTGCATTTAGGGTTTTCTCAAAAATCATTTAGAAACATAAGTTGGAGCTATGATTTCATGTGGGCAATTTATTCCAAATGACCATCACCCTGTGAAATTTGAAAGTTTAAATACTTGTTTGCTTGTCTCTAAATGATGGAAAGATTATGTGAAGCTTTTAACCCAAGATTCAAAATTTAGAAATGGTTTCAAAACCCTATTTCAAATATTTGCTAACTAGAGCAAATCTCTGTTTACTTTGAAAAACCAAGCTTGACCAAGCCTTGCAGGGTAAACATTTAGTTAGAATGACTGTTTTTGAAACCACAAAACCCTGCAAAAATTCCCAAAACAGTTTGGATTCAAAAGGATTTGAATTCATATCAAAAACCATTCTAGAAAATAGAAATAGAAAAAGAAAAGAAATAAACAATAGAAAAGGGCCGCGCGGCCAGAATCTGGCCCAGCAACGGATCAAGCCCGGCAAGCCCACCCGGGGATCTCCTTTCCTTCTCACACGCGCGAGCGCACGCAAACAGACGCTGACAGCCCGACCCCACCAAAATCTTGCGCGTTCGCTGACGAGCGGGTGCAGTCCACGTTGTCATCGTCTTCCTCAAACCCCGCCCGCGACCACGTCGCAGCTGCAGTGACTGCCGGTGATGGCGCGGCTTAATTGGGCAATTAAACGCAGGCGTTTCCTGTCGAGGCACCGGCTATAAGATCCCCACCTCCCCACGATCATTTTCCCCCAGTCAATCGCACACTCACGCCCCCAGGCTGCCCCCGACTCGCTCAAAACCACCGCAGACAGAGCAACTCCGGCGACCGATTCAGGTGAGCCTCGAGCGCCCCTTTCCCTCTGGTTGGTTCGAGGCGCTTAGTAAACCTCCCGCGCACCTTCTAACCACAACAGAGCATCCTGTATTGCCCCAGGTCGACGTGTTCACTTGACGCCGTAGGCACCCGACGACCACCCCAACTCCGGCGAGCAATCTCAGTAAGTTTCGAGCGCCCCTTGCTTTCTTATTCACCCGAGCGTGTTCGCGGTTGTCCTGCGCATCTTCTAAACCCATTGGTTCGTGCTCAGGCGACGCATAACTTCGGCAACGACTCCGACAACACCCACCCGATGCCAGACGCAACTCCGACGAGATCTAGAGCCCATCTCCGAGCGCCCCTCCGCAAGCCAGCACCACGACGAGCTTCAGCAGCCTCCGGCGAACCTGGTAATACCCCTCTCCCTCTCGCGGACGATGTAGAACGCCGGCGCCGCCGTAGTCAGACGCGCCGCCGCCAGTTAGCACCGCCAGCGCCGCCCGTTTCTGGCTTGATGATGTGGACCGTTGGATCTGCATCGCAGCGCTAGGATAGATTCACTTAAACCGAAGAGGTACGCGATCTGAGCCGTGCAGCGTTAGTTAGATCCAACGGCACAGAAGGGTGATCCGGTGCGAACCGGTACGCGCCAGTAATAACGCGACGCGTGGCAAGGTTTAAACTAAAAACAGAATTTAAAACCAGATTTAGATTCAAACTTCAAATGCTTATAACTTTTGAATGCCACGTTGGATTTTTGCAAATTTTATACCGTTGGATTCAGTGAAACAAGGCCTTTCTGAATATCCAATTTGTTTAGCATATAGTAACAGTTAAAATGATTTTATTTGTGGAACAAGTTTTAGGCTATTTTAGGTATAGATTTAATTTGGTAAATTAAAATAGGGCCAAATAAGTTTAGTTGGCAAACTTGTGACATGTTAAGCTTCTGTACTCATGAACATACTTGGTATAATTTTCAAAAATCACCACTTAGTAATTTCTTGCATGCATGCATTCATATTATTCTTGGTTGTATATATTTGTGTGTAATTGTATGCTATTGTTTCTTGTGTAGATTTTGCTAGTGATTGTGATTGTGAAGAGTGCTACTCTCCCCACTACCAAGGCAAGTGATATTTACATGAATAAATTTGTCCTATATATTTTGAACTAGCATTAGATATTTTGCTATAGTGTTGCATGCTATTTTTTGTCTAATGTAAAAGATGGGGAAATCCTATGTAGTCTAGTAGAATTGCTAAGGAATCATCCCTAAGATATGTTGCCATACTTTGCTTAGCCTAGCTTATAGCAAAACAAGGGTTGGTGAAAAACTACTCATATTATAAAGAAAATATTCTAAGTCAAGAGTCTTATACTTTTCTAATAAAACCACTAAGTCAAATGAACCTCCTGGGTGGAATGGAAAGTATGGGTTATGTTGAGTGGTTACACAAGGCCATGGACTTGGGTTGTGTATCTCACTTGTGGTAAGCCACCCAGGCACAAAGGGATTTGGAGGCCAAGTGTTGAGAAAGCTTACAGTGCAACCACTTGGCAATATGGGCTCTGCCATGATCATATAGGTTGCTAGAACTTAGTCACTTGGACAGTTGGTGGTAGATGGGATGATAGGATGGAACGCGTCCATTTGACTAAGGAAAGGCTTCTGAAAGGTCCTGTCTTGGGAAACCAAGTCTGGTGGGGAAAGTGCACAACCTCTGCAGATGGAAAACCTAAGTACTTAGCCTTGTCCAAGGAAATGGACACTTTGAGCATCAAGACATGGAAGCTACAAGAATCTCAACACTCCAACTTCTAAATAAAAATTGGTGGGTGAACAAGGGTGAAGGACCTCAATGTCTATTGGTGGTTCCTTGGGAATGTTTTTGACAAAGAAAAACTTAGTGATTTCAACTAATAGGTAAAACCTATTTTCAAGCAAAGAAAGCCAAGCTACACTTAGCCAAAATGCATATAGTAATATAGTCCACTTAAAATATAATAAGGTATCACTTGCCAATACTATTCCAAAGTATTGACCCACTGTGGCTGTAACTTGTGATGTTGCAGGTTACTCCGATGATGAATAGGAGTCATGAGTCTACACTCAACATGCTTGCCTGTGGCACATGAAGATGAAGACTTGTGTTTATTTACTTGTTCCTTAAAACTCTTGTATTAGGCCTATGGCCATGAGTTGTAAACGACTATGTTTTTATCTCTGGAATGAATGTAATAAACGACCTTTGTATCTGTGTACTTCATCTTAAACTGTGGATGCTAGCATTGATCCAGGGACTAGCATTGCAATCACAGGGATCCTATCCTTTATAAAGGAGGGGTTTAACAAAACTATTTCTAAATTTGGAATCTTGGTTTAAAAGCTTCACCTAATCTTTCCATCAATGGAGGCAAGCAAACAAGTATCTAACATTCAAATTTCAAAGGGTGATGGCCATTTGAGATAAATTGCCCACATGAAATCATAGCTCAAACTTCTGTCTCTAAATGATTTTTGAGAAAAACCCCAAATGGATGAATGATGCAAAGATGATATGAATGAGTTTTGAAACTATGATTTTTGGGATGTTACAAATCTAACCCCCTTAAGATGAATCTCGCCCTCGAGATTCGGGTTGGCTAGCAAATAGGTGAGGGTGGTCTTTCCGAAGATCATCTTCTCTTTCCCATGTTGCTTCCTCTTCGGAGTGATGGTTCCATTGCACTTTACAAAACTTGATAGTCTTGGTCCTGGTAACTCTTTCTGCGGTCTCTAGAATCTTGACAGGCTTTTCCTCATAAGTGAGATCACTTTCTAGCTGAACTTCTTCCAAGGGTATGGTATCCTTCAAAGAAGACTCTTCCATTTCTGGGTGACATTTCTTAAGCTGACTCACATGAAATACGTTATGGACTGCTGATAGAGATTCTGGCAATTCAACTTCATATGCAACTTCTCCCTTGCGACTTAGAATCTTGAATGGCCCTACATATCTTGGTGCCAACTTTCCTTTGACTCCAAATCTTTTCACTCCATGAAGTGGCGATACTCTAAGATAAGCTCTATCCCCAACTTCGTAGGTGACATCTCTACGCTTAGAATCCACGTAGCTTTTCTGTCGGGACTGTGCTATCTTTAATCTGTCTTTAACCAATTTGACTTTCTCTTCGGCGTCTTTGATAAGATCAGGTCCAAATAAGCTTCTTTCTCCCACACCATTCCATAACAATGGGGTGGTACACTTCCTTCCGTAGAGTAACTCAAATGGTGCCATTCCAATACTAGCTTGATGACTATTGTTGTAAGAGAACTCTGCGTAAGTCCCAACTTGCTCCATAGTCTAAAGCACAGGCTCTCAACATGTCTTCAAGAATTTGGTTAGTCCTTTCCGTTTGACCATCAGTTTGGGGATGAAAAGCAGTACTGAATTCCAACCTTGTTCCCAAAGATTCATGAAGCTGTCTCCAAAAGTGAGAAGTGAACTGGGTTCCTCTATCTGACACAATACTCTTAGGCACACCGTGAAGGCATACAATTCTGCTCATGTAGATTTTTGCTAACTTGGCACTTGTATAAGTTGTCTTCACGGGTATAAAATGAGCCACTTTAGTTAGGCGATCCACTACCACCCATATGGAATCATACCCTGACCTGGTCCTTGGTAATCCGGTAATGAAATCCATACCAATACTTTCCCACTTCCATTCAGGAATAGGCAGTGGTTGAAGCAAACCTGCTGGTTTCTGGTGCTCCGCTTTGACTCTGCTACACACATCACACACAACAATATGTTCGGCGATGTCCCTTTTGAGATTGTTCCACCAAAATCTTTCTTTCACGTCCATGTACATCTTGGTGTTTCCCGGGTGAATAGAATATGGAGAGTTGTGAGCCTCTTGCAGGATCAGTTTCCGCAACTCCGGATCTTGTGGAACACAAATACGTTTCCCGTGCCATAAGGTGCCTTGTTCGTCTATATGGAAACTCTTGGCTTTCCCTAGACTTATATTTTCCTTAATCTTTTCAATTTCCTTATCAGTCTTCTGAACTTCTCGGATCTTGTCCAATAGAGTGGGTTGAACATCTAAGGACATGAGATGTCCTTCTGGTACAATCTCTAATCCGAGTTCCTTGAATTGTTTACACAGGTCATCTGGCAATTCCCCTTTTGTAAGGCCATTTACAAACGTCTTACAAGTTAGAGCGTCCGCTACTACATTTGCTTTACCGGGGTGGTATTGCAAACTTAAGTCGTAATCCTTGATAAGTTCTAGCCATCTCCTTTGCCTCATGTTGATTTCTTTCTGGGTGAAGATGTACTTCAAGCTCTTATGATCGGTGAACACTTCACAACGCTTACCCAAAAGGTAATGTCTCCATGTTTTGAGTGCATGGACGACAGAGGCTAACTCCAAATCATGAGTAGGATAGTTTACTTCATGAGTTTTGAGTTGTCTCGAAGCATAGGCTACGACTTTACCATCTTGCATAAGCACGGCACCCAAACCTTGATGAGACGCATCACAGTATACTTGGAAATCTTTTTCCAAATCTGGCAGACATAGAACTGGTGCTGTCACAAGTCTCTTCTTCAACTCTTGGAAGCTGACTTCGCAACCTTCAGTCCAAGCAAATTTCTTGTCCTTCTTTAGCAATTCTGTCATTGGCTTAGCAACCTTTGAGAAATTTTCAATGAACCTTCTGTAGTAACCTGCTAAGCCGAGGAAACTACGAACTTCCTTCACATTCTTGGGTGATTCCCAATCTGTCACAGCTGAAACTTTAGCAGGATCAACTGCCACACCATCCTTTGTCATAACATGACCAAGAAAACCAACTTTCTCTAACCAGAACTCACACTTGCTGAATTTGGCATAAAGTTTATGTTCCCTCAGTTTCTCAAGTATCAAACGTAAGTGTCTTTCATGTTCTTCCTTGCTCTTGGAGTAGACTAAGATGTCATCGATGAAAATGACCACAAACTTGTCAAGGAATTCCATGAATACCTTATTCATCATATTCATGAAGTATGCTGGAGCGTTGGTTAAACCAAAAGGCATCACAGTGTACTCATACAATCCATACCTTGTGGTGAATGCTGTCTTTGGTATGTCTTGTTCTCTTATTTTGAGCTGAAAATAACCTGACCGGAGATCAATCTTCGAGAATACACATGCTCCTTCTAGCTGATCAAACAAGTCGTTGATTCTTGGTAAAGGATATTTGTTCTTGATGGTCACCTTGTTGAGTGAACGGTAGTCAATACACAATCTTTGTGTTCTATCCTTCTTTTCCACGAACAATACTGGGGCTCCCCAAGATGAAGAACTTGGTTGAATAAACCCTTTCTGCAACTGTTCTCCTAGCTGTTTCTTGAGTTCTTTCAGTTCATCAACTGGCATTTTGTGCGGTCTCTTAGCTATTGGTCCAGAACCTGGTACCAAATCTATCAGAAACTCCACATCTCTATCTGGTGGCATTCCTGGTAATTCTTCCGGAAACACATCCGGATACTCACACACAATTGGCACACTGTCCATGCTAACCCCCTTAAGAGAATTCAGCTTACTTCCTTTGGATTCAAAGTTTGACTTGAATTTTTTTCTTTTTCCTTCTGGGGTTGTGAGTGTAACTGTATGATTGGCACAATCTAGTACTCCCTCATGTTTAGCCATCCAATCCATTCCCAAAATTACATCTAGTCCTTGGGAATCTAGGATTATCAGGCTTACTGGAAACTTATGCTTACCAAACTCTATGATGAGATCCCGGCATCCAAGGCTTACTATCATATCTCCCCCCGGAGAACTTACCTTTATTGGACACCCAATGTTTTCTGATGCAAACCCATTTCTATCAACAAATGCCTTTGATATGAATGAATGAGATGCACCGGTATCGAAGAGTACAAATGCTGAAATTGAATTGAGTCTGAACTTACCAGCCACGGCATCAGGCTCCTCATAGACCTCCTCCACATTAATGTGGTTACCCTGTCCTTTCTGAAAAGGATTTGGCTTGTTAGGTCCTTCAACTTTCTTCTCAGGGCACTCATTAGCATAATGCCCCAGCTTCTTGCATTTGAAGCACTCAACCTGACTGATGTCCTTTTTAGGAGGTTGGCCTCCACTTCCACTACCATTTCCACCATAGTGGCTCTTATGTCCACCCTTGTGGTTCTTGTACTTGTCCTTGTCATGACTGCGATGATGCTTGTTGTCATGATGGTTGTGGTTGTGCTTGCTGAATTTCCCATGTTTATGGGATCCTGAGTTGCCACTGTCATCATAGTGAGATCGTTTGTGAGACGATCCCGAGCTGTGTTTGTCGGAGTGTTTCCTATTTCTACTCTCGACTTGCTTCATTTTACTTTCCAAAATAGCAGCCTTGTCACACAAAGACTGATAAGTTGGAACATATGCCACAGACAACTGCAGATTCAGCTCATCATTCAAGCCTTCCAGAAATTTTTCCTTTCTCTTGGCATCTGTATCAACCTCATCCGGTGCGTAGCGCGCCAGATTGTTGAACTCTTCTATGTATTCAGCCACGCTGCGGTGGCGCTGTTTCAGGTTGTGAAACTCCTTCTTTTTCAGACTCATCATTCCTGATGAGATATGAGAAGTGCGAAAGCCATCTTCAAAGATAGCCCAAGTTACCTCATCCAAAGGAGTGGTGATTTGGAAGTTATCCCACCATATGGCGGCTGGTCCTTCCAACAGATGTGCTGCGAACCTGACCTTTTCAGCATCCGTGCAACCCACGGTCACTAAGTCCTTGTTCACAGAGCGTAGCCAGTCATTGGCTACCATGGGATCAGTTGTTCCCAAAACCTTAGCTGGCCTCAGACGCAGAAATCTGGTGAGCATATCAAAACCCGGAGGGTTGTTGTTGTTGTTGTTGTTGTTGTTGTTGTTGTTGTTGTTGTTGTTGTTGTTGTTGTTGGGGTTGTTGTTGTTGTTGTTATTCTGGTTCTGGATGAATGTTGTCATCATTTGCATAAGCTGTGTTTGCGCATTCATCATTTGTTGCATTTCCGGGGTGATGTTGTTGGGGTTGGGGTTTGCGCGACGGGGAGGCATCTGTGGTTTGTTCAAATAGATAAGAATGAGATTCCCATAGATGTTTCATGCACAATACATCATAAGAAAACACATAACAAGAAACATAAGAATAAAAGTTCAACAACCACATAACAAGCTCATGAAGTAAAACACACAAGTGGCAAGCCATCCACATGTCGTATGGTCCAATAATAAGTTCACAATAACAAATATGAATATGAAAGGTAAACGAGTAGTCAAGTCTACTCATCAGCATCAATCTCCTCCTCGACGAAGGTAAGACCTGCGTTCTCCATCGCGGTCTTGTTCTCCTCAATCGTAGTGGTCAAGGAATCGACCTTGGCCTTGAGAGCCCTCTTCTGGGAGCGAAGCCTCTCAATAACCATCTGCTGCTGCTCAAGCTCGAAGTCCTTGGACTTCAGTTCCTCGGTCATGTCCCGGATTTTCTTGTTCCTATCCTGGACGCGCTTCTCCTGACTCTTGAACTTGCGGTCCTGGGCCTCGAACTTTGTCTCCATTTCCTTGATCATCTCATCCTGCTGCGCAAAAAGCTTGTCCTTCTCGCGTAGCTGTACCTGAAGTTCGTCATTGCCAAGCATGACGTTCGTCCTATCCGTGTCCACGTGCCTGAGAACAGTCTCTAAGTCCTGAAGATAGAGACGTATCGGCTCTGCAGTGCTCCTCGAGTTGTCCTCAAAGTCGATGGAATCTCCATCTACATCACGCCTTCCGAAGGCGTGGAAGTGAGTGCCCCTAACCTGTCGGGAGTGACGGCCTAACAGTCGTCCTATCAGGTCCTGCATGACTACCTCCATGCCTCTTTCCCTGTCGTCGTGCATCAGCTTGAAGACGATGGCCTCCGTAGTAGGCTCAGTCTGACGTCCGGGCTGGTTCACCTTGAAGCCCCAGAGGTCCTTCCTCTCGAACTTGGTAAGTGGGTACACCGTGATGGTGGGAAGAGGGAGATCGAGCAAAGTGGTAAGCTCAACAATACGGGGACCAAAACGAGTAACCCGAAACTCCTCAACAGTGCTGATGGCAATAGGCATCTATTTATAAGGTTGAAAAAGTTAGAACAACGCAATTCAAGGTAAATCAAGACAAACATTCATACATATCCATGAAACATAATCGTCACACAAGTCATGCATACATAAGTCCATTACATCATTCAAGGTCCATACTTATTTAAAGTATCTTTTTGTAATTAAGGTGATAAGTGGTGGTCCAACTAACGAAGTGCCCTTACAATCCAATCTCACGGGATCTATTAGCAAACACAATGTTCCTAGAGGCAATCCACCAATCTTGCTCTCTTGACTCTATCACTAAGTCTATAACATCTCCCCTTATCTCTTGGTTGGTGGCTTCCAACTCTTGAGTAAGCTCCTTCTCTTTCTCTAATTCCTTTTGGAGGTTGAGCATTCTGCACTTGACTCTAGCACTTAATTCTTTGATAGTCCTCCAAGCTGCATCCCTGGCTGACTCAAAGAATGTGGTGTGCATTGTAGTGTTGGTGTACATGCAAAATCCCCTTTCTTTGTGGTTGTCTTCCTTGTTTTTGTATAGGTGAAGTTGCACCCACCAATACTCCACTCCTTCATCCATCACTGGAAAGCCCTTGTACACAGCTTCACCATGTGCTTCCATTGCCACCATGAGGTCCTTGAGAATATTGGGAAACTCAGTTTCACACTCCAAGGTCATGGTCATGAGTGGTCCTTTCTTCACGGCTTCGTTAATGGAGTTCATCTACAAAGGAAGTTGAAAGAGCTTAGAAAAGTTTTACGAGAAGAATAGACAAGTGTAGAAGTAGTTGAAGAAAAACTTTTTCCTTAGTGGTTTTCCAATCCTAGGGTCATAATCCTACAGGCAACACAGTGCTCTGATACCATCTGTTAGACCCCTCCTTTATAAAGGAAAGGATCCCTGTGATTGCAATGCTAGTCCCTCGATCAATGCTAGCATCCACAGTTTAAGATGAAGTACACAGATACAAAGGTCGTTTATTACATTCATTCCAGAGATAAAACATAGTCTTTTACAACTCATGGCCGTAGGCCTAATACAAGAGTTTTAAGGAACAAGTAAATAAACATAAGTCTTCATCTTCATGTGCCACAGGCAAGCATGTTGAGTGTAGACTCATGACTCCTACTCATCATCGGAGTAACCTGCAACATCACAAGTTACAGCCACAGAGGGTCAATACTTTGGAATAGTATTGGCAAGTGATACCTTAGTATATTTTAGGTGGACTATAATACTATATGCATTTTGGCTAAGTGTAGCTTGGCTTGCTTTGCTTGAAAATAGGTTTTACCTATTAGTTGAAATCTCTAAGTTTTTCTTTGTCCAAAACATTCCCAAGGAACCACCAATAGACATTGAGGTCCTTCACCCTTGTTCACC
Source organism: Avena sativa (assembly GCA_916181665.1). Classification (NCBI taxonomy): domain Eukaryota; kingdom Viridiplantae; phylum Streptophyta; class Magnoliopsida; order Poales; family Poaceae; genus Avena; species Avena sativa. The sequence continues at coordinate 3,162,725 of OV702285.1, read as the reverse complement.
CACAAATTTTACTTAGAAGTTGGAATGATGAGATTCTTGTGGCTTCCATGTCTTGATGCTCAAATTGTCCATTGCCTTGGACTAGGCTAAGTACTTAGGTTTTCCATCTGCAGAGGTTGTGCACTTTCCCCACCAGACTTGGTTTCCCAAGACAGGACCTTTCAGAAGCCTTTCCTTAGTCAAATGGATGCGCTCCAACCTATCATCCCAACTACCACCAACTGTCCAAGTGACTAAGTGCTAGCAACCTATATGATCATGGCAGAGCCCATATTGCCAAGTGGTTGCACTGTAAGCTTTCTCAACACTTGGCCTCCAAATCCCTTTGTGCCTGGGTGGCATTCCACAAGTGAGATACACAACCCAAGTCCATGGCCTTGTGTAACCACTCAACATAACCCAATCATTCCATTCCACCCAGGGGGTTCATTTGACTTAGTTGTTTTTATTAGAAAAGCATAAGTCCCATGACTTAGAAATATTTTTATCATAGTGTGTATGGATTTCCACCAACCCTTGTTTGCTAAATAGCTAGGCTAAGCATGATAAGATAACCTAACTTAGGAAAATTCCTTAGCAATTCTACAATCCTACACTACTTAGGATTTCCCAACTTAGCATGAGGCAAAATAACATGCAGTACTTAGCAAAATATCTAATGCTAGAACAAAACATAGGATAGAAATATTCATGAAAATATCACTTGCCTTGGTAGTGGGGAGAGTAGCACTCTTCACAATCACAATCACTAGCAAAATCTACACAAGAAATCATAGCATACAATTACACACAATTATATACAACCAAAAATAATATGAATGCATGCATGCAAGAATTTACTAAGTGGTGATTTTTGAAAATTCTACCAAGTATGCTCATGTCTACAGAAACTTAACATGTCACAAATTTGCCAACTAAACTTATTTGGCACCAATATAATTTACCCAAAATAAATCTATATCTAAAATAGCCTTAAACTTGTTCTACAAATAAAATCATTTTATCTGTTACTATATGCTAAATAAATTGGATATTCAGAAAGGTCTTGTTTCACTGAATCCAACAGTATGAAATTTGCAAAAATCTAACGTGGCATTCAAAAGTTATAAGCATTTGAATTTGGAACAAATTTCTGATTTTAAATCTATTTTCAGATCTAACCTAGCCACGCGTCATGTTCTTATTCGCCCATACCGTTTCGCACTGGATCGAGCTCCACAGCCGTAGGATCTAAATGAAATCTGGCGGCTCAGATCGCGTACCGCTTCAGGGTTAAGTGGATCTATCCTAGCGCTACGATACAGATCTAATGGCTGCTATTGTCCTGGCCAAGAACTGGCGGCGGAGCGGTGGCTACCGGCGGCGGAACTGTCGGTCGACGACGGAGGCGGCACTACAGGGGGTAAGTGAGAACGAGGAGTAGCTCACCGGTCTCAGGGGGTCACGGCGAAGCTCGTCGTACTCGCGGTTGGTCAAGGGGCGCTCGGGCACGGTTGCGATTGCTCGCCGGAGTGGAGGACGGCGTCGGTGTGTCGGGTGGTCGTTGTGGACGTCGCTGTGAACCACCCCAAGGCAAGACGAGGACACGGTTAGATTCACAGAGTCAAGGCAGAGTTGTGTGCCTGAACTAGAAGACGCGGGGCGGTCGGGGCTTACCACTAGAGCTCGCCGGAGTTCGTACAGAAGACGGTGGCGGCCAGTCGACGATGCTGCCGGAGCTACGGTTCATGCGAGGGTAAACGAAAGGTGTTAAAAGAAGCGCAGAGGCTCACTGAACTAGTTTGCAAGAACGAGAGGCAGAGGGAAGCTCAGAACTCACCGGAATTTGCCGGCGCAGTCGCCGGAGACGGCGGGGTTACAGAGGGTAATGCTCGCAGCCTGGTGGCGCTCTGGGTTCAGGGTTTGAGGGAGAAGAGAGAGGGGGCAGAGGGGGTTTATATAGCCTGGTCGTGAGCGAGAATCACTCGGCCAATAAATCGAATTGATGCCGCGAATTAAACACAGAAACGCCCGCGTTGATTTGGGGATGAACGGGTCGTGCGGGTGGAGACGACGCTGACGTGGAGAAGGCCCGCTTGTCAGCGAGGTGCGCGGAGTATAGGTGGGGTCTGCCTGTCAGCGGCTCAGCGCGTGCGCTTGCGCGTGAGAGAAGAATAAGAAGACCCCGGGTGGGCTTGCTGGGCTCGATTTGCTGCTGGGCCAGATTCTGGCCGCGCGGCCTTTTTCCATTGAGGAGTCCTTTTCTTTTTCTAAATTCATTTTCTGGTATGAATTCGATATGAATTCAAATCCTTTTGAATCCAAACTGCTTTGGGAATTTTTGCAGGGTTTTGTGGGTTCAAAAACAGTCATTTTAACTAAGTGGTTACTTTGCAAGGCTTGGTCAAGCTTGGGTTTCAAAGTAAACCGATATTTGCTCTAGTTTGCAAATATTTGAAAAAGGATTTTGAAACTATTTCTAAATTTGGAATCTTGGTTTAAAAGCTTCACCTAATCTTTCCATCAATGGAGGCAAGCAAACAAGTATCTAACATTCAAATTTCAAAGGGTGATGGCCATTTGAGATAAATTTCCCACATGAAATCATAGCTCAAACTTCTGTCTCTAAATGATTTTTGAGAAAAACCCCAAATGGATGAATGATGCAAAGATGATATGAATGAGTTTTGAAACTATGATTTTTGGGATGTTACAGTGAACACTTCACATTGCTTTCCCAAAAGATAATGTCTCCATGTTTTGAGTGCATGGACAACAGAGGCTAACTCTAAATCATGAGTAGGGTAGTTTACCTCATGAGTTTTGAGTTGTCTCGAGGCATAAGCCACAACTTTCCCTTCTTGCATAAGTACTGCACCTAATCCATGATGAGATGCATCACAATACACTTGGAAATCTTTCTCCAAATCTGGCAAACATAAGACTGGTGTTGTCACTAGTCTCTTCTTCAATTCTTGAAAGCTGAGTTCACATTCTTCAGACCAAGCAAATTTCTTGTCTTTCTTTAGTAGCTCTGTCATTGGCTTAGCTACCTTGGAGAAATTCTCGATAAATCTTCTGTAGTACCCTGCCAAGCCAAGGAAACTGCGAACCTCTTTCACTGACTTGGGAGATTCCCATTCAGTTACAGCTGAAACTTTAGCAGGATCAACTGCTACACCATCTCCTGACACAACGTGTCCAAGAAAACCAACTTCATTTAACCAAAATTCACACTTTCTGAATTTGGCATATAACTTATGCTCTCTAAGCTTGTCAAGTATCAAACGTATATGTCCTTCGTGCTCTTCTTTTCTCTTGGAGTAGATCAAAATGTCATCGATGAAAACGACAACAAACTTATCAAGGAACTCCATGAACACTTTGTTCATCATGTTCATAAAGTATGTTGGTGCATTGGTAAAACCAAATGGCATCACGGTATACTCATACAATCCATACCTTGTGGTGAAAGTTGTCTTAGGTATGTCTTGTTCCCTTATCTTGAGCTGGAAATATCCTGACCGGAGATCAATTTTTGAGAACACACAAGCTCCTTCTAACTGATCAAACAAGTCATTGATTCTAGGTAAAGGTACTTGTTCTTGATAGTCACCTCATTGAGTGAACGATAATCTATGCATAACCTTTGACTTCTATCTTTCTTTTCCACAAACAAAACTGGTGATCCCCAAGATGAAGAACTTGGTTGAATAAATCCTTTCTGCAACTATTCTCCAAGTTGCTTCTTGAGTTCCTTCAACTCATCAACTAACATCTTATACGGTCTTTTTGCTATTTGTCCGGAACCTGGTAGCAAGTCAATCAAAAATTCCACATCCCTATCTAGTGGCATTCCCGGCAATTCTTCCGGAAACTCATCCGGATATTCACTCACATTTGGCACACTGTCTATACTAACCCCCTTAAGAGAATTAAGCTTACTCCTTTTTGCTTCAAAGTTGGTCTTGAATCTGATCCTCTTGTTTTCAGGAGTTGTGAGTGAGACAGTATGGTTGGCACAATCTATCACTCCCCTGTTCTTAGTCATCCAGTCCATTCCCAAAATAAAATCCAATCCTTGGGAGTTTAGGATTATCAGGTTAACAGAAAACTTATACTTCCCAAACTCTATGACTAGATCATGACATCCCGAGTTCACTATAATTTCTCCGCCAGGAGAACTTACTTTTATAGGACACCCAATAGTTTCTACCGGTAGTTCATTTCTTTCAACAAATGCTCTTGATATGAATGAATGAGATGCACCAGTATCAAAGAGAACAAATGCTGGAACAGAATTGAGTTTGAACTTACCAGCAACAACATCAGGTTCCTCATAGATCTCTTCCACATTGATGTGGTTCACTTTCCCCTGTTGAAAAGGGTTGGGCTTGTTGGGTCCTTCAACTTTCTTTTCTAGGCATTCATTTGCATAATGCACCATCTTATTGCACTTGAAACATTCAACCTGACTAAGATCCTTCTTGACAGGCTGGCTTCCACTGCCACTTCCACTTCCATTGTGGTGGCTCTTATATCCACCCTTGCGATTCTTGTACTCATCGTTGTCATGACTACGGTGGTGCTTGTTGTCATGATAACGGTTGTGGTTGTGGTGCTTGTTGAACTTCCCATGCTTGTGGGATCCAGAACTCCCACTATCATCATAATGGGAACGCTTGTGAGACGATCCCAAGCTGTGCTTATCAGAGTGCTTTCTCTTCCTGCTTTCAACTTGTTTCATCTTGCTCTCCAAAATAGCGGCCATGTCACAAAGAGACTGGTATGTGGGAACATAGGCCACAACTAATTGCAGGTTCAATTCATCATTCAATCCATCAAGGAACTTTTCCTTCCTCTTTGCATCAGTGTCAACTTCATCCGGTGCATATCGCGCCAGATTGTTGAACTCCTCAATATATTCAGCCACGCTGCGGTGGCACTGCTTCAGGTTATGGAACTCTTTCTTCTTCAAACTCATCACTCCGGATGAGATGTGAGCAGTACGGAAACCATCTTCAAAGATAGCCCATGTCACATCTTCAATGGGAGTGGTGATCTGGAAGTTATCCCACCAAGTGGCTGCTGGTCCTTCCAACAAGTGAGCTGCAAATCTGACTTTCTCTTCATCAGTATAGCCAACAGTTACCAAGTCCTTGTTCACAGAGCATAGCCAATCATTGGCCACCATAGGATCAGTAGTTCCTGAGAACTTTACTGGCCTCAGTCTTAAGAACCTGGTAAGCATGTCAAAACCCGGTGGGTTGTTCTGATTGTTGTTGTTGTTGTTATTATTATTATTGTTGTTGTTATTGTTGTTGTTGTTGTTGTTGTTGTTGTTGTTGTTATTGTTGTTGTTGTTGTTGTTGTTGTTGTTGTTGTTGTTGTTGTTGTTGTTGCTGTTGTTGTTGTTGTTGGTGTTGTTGGTGTTGTTGTTGTTGTTGCTGCTGTTGTTGCTGTTGTTGCTGTTGCTGTTGCTGTTGCTGTTGCTGTTGCTGTTGTTGTTGTTGTTGTTGTTGTTGTTGTTGTTGTTGTTGTTGTTGTTGTTGTTGTTGTTGTTGTTGTTGTTGTTGTTGTTGTTGTTGTTGTTGTTGTTGTTGTTGTTGTTGTTGTTGTTGTTGTTGTTGTTGTTGTTGTTGTTGTTGTTGTTGTTGTTGTTGTTGTTGTTGTTGTTCTGATTCTGGATGAATGTGTTCATCATTTGCATCAACTGAGTCTGAGCTATCATCATCTGCTGCATCTCAGGGGTGATGTTTTTGTTGTTGGGGTTGGGATTGGCACGTCGGGAAGGCATCTGTGGTTAGTTCAATAGAGATAAGAATGAGATACCCATAGATGCTAACATGCACAATACATCACATAACAACCACAATCATGCAACATAGTAGTAAAAAGTTCAACAACATAGACAACAAGTTTTTGGAAAAGTAAACACACCAATAGCAAGCCATCCACATGTTAGATGGTCATTGCGACTCAATAATCAAAATCATGGTAAATAAATGGTAGATGAGTAGTCATCACTACTCCTCTGCATCAACCTCCTCGTCGACAAGTGTAAGACCTGCATTCTCCATAGCGGTCTTGTACTCCTCGACATTGGTGGTCAAGGTCTCTACCTTGGCTTTGAGATCCCTCTTCTGTGAACGAAGTCTCTCAATCATAGTCTGCTGATGCTCAAGCTCGAAGTCCTTGGCCTCTAGTTCTGCAGTCATGTCTCGAATCCTGTTGTTCCTATCTTGGTCTCGCTTCTCTTGGCTCTTGAACTTTCTATCCTGACTCTCAAACTTGGCCTCCATTTCTTTGACTATCTCATCTTGCTCCGCGAAGAGCTTGTTCTTCTCACGAAGCTGCACCTGGAGTTCGTCATTGCTGAGCATGATGTTGGTCCTATCAGTATCTAGGTGCCTAAGAAGAACCTCTAAGTCCCGGAGGTATAGACGAATCGGCTCTGCCATCTCTCTAGAAGTATCCTCGAAGTCAATGGCCTCACCATCCTCGTCACGTCTGCCGAAGGCGTGGAAGTGAGTACCTCTAACCTGTCGAGAGTGTCTCCCTACTAGACGCCCTAGCAAATCCTGCATGACTACCTCTAGGCCTCTCTCCTTGTCATCATGCATGAGCTTGAAGATGATTGGCTCCGTGGTAGGCTCAGTCTGGCGTCCTGGCTGATTAACCTTGAAGCCCCAAAGGTCTTTCCTCTCAAACTTGGTGAGGGGAAGCATCATGATAGTAGGAAGTGGGAGATTGAGCAGACTAGTGAGCTCAACAATACGAGTGCCAAAACGAGTTCCCTTGGACTCTTCAGCCGTGCTGATCGTAACATTAGGCATCTATTTATAAGATAGAAAAAGTTAGAATCAACACAATAAATAAATTACAAGACAGAGCATCACAAGCATAACATTGGCAAACACACAAGTCATAGCATACATAAAATCCATTACAAGCATCCAAGATTCAACTTATTTTAGACAACATTTTTGGAAAATAAAATGATAAGTGGGGTGGTCCAACTAACGAAGTAAGTTACAATCCCATCTCACTTGCCAAGTTGGCTAACAGGGCATCCCTAGAGGCAATCTGTTTATCTAGATCACAAGACTCCATTGCTAAGTCTATGATGTCCTTCCTTAAACTTTGGTTGGTAGCCTCTAACTCTTGGGTATGCTTCTTTTCTTTCCTAAGGTCATTCTAGGTGTTAAGCATTCTGCACTTGATTCTATCACCAAGTTCTTTGATGGCCTTCCAAGCTGCATCCCTTGCTGAATCAAAGAATGTAGTGTGCATCACTGAGTTGGTGACCATGCAGAAACCTGAGTCCTTGTGGTTGTCTTCCTTGTTTTTATACAAGTGAAGTTGCACCCACCAGTACTCAACTCCTTCATCCATCACAGGAAAACCTTTGTACACAGCTGCACCATGTATTCCCATGGCAACCATGAGGTCCTTGAGAGCCTTGGGGAATTCTGTCTCACATTCCAAATTCATAGTCATGAGTGGTCCCTTCTTCACGGATTCGTTGATGGAGTTCATCTGCAATTAGAGATGAGAAAGAAGATTAGAAAAGTTTACGAGAAGAAAAAACAAGTGTGGAAGTTGTTGAATTTTTTTTCCTTAGTGGTTTACAATCCTAGGGTCATAATCCTACAGGCAACATAGTGCTCTGATACCATCTGTAAGATCCCTCCTTTGTAAAGGAAAGGATCCCTGTGATTGCAATGCTAGTCCCTGGATCAGTGCTAGCATCCACAGTTTAAGATGAAGTACACAGAAACAAAGGTCATTATTACAAGTAATTCCAGAGACAAACATAGTCTTTTACAACTCCATGGCCACAGGCCTAGTACAAGAGTTTAAATATGTAATAAGATAAATAAGTCTTCATCTTCATGTGCCACATGCAAGCATGTTGAGCGCAGACTCATGACCCCTAATCATCATCAGAATAACCTGCAACATCACAAGTTACAGCCACAGTGGGTCAATACATTGGAATAGTATTAGCAAGTGATACCTTAGTAGAATATTGGTAGATTAAATACTATATGCATTTTGGCTAAGTGTAGCTTAGGCTTGCTTTGCTCAAAATAGGTTTACCTATTAGTTGAAAACACTAAGTTTTTCTTTGTCAAAATCTTTCCCAAGGAACCACCAATAGACATTGGGGAACCTTCACCCTTGTTCAACCACAAGTTTTTACTTAGAAATTGGGATGAGGAGATTCTTGATAGCTTCCATGTCTTGATGCTCAAATTGTCCAATACCAGGGACATGGCTAAGTACTTAGATTCTTCCATCTGCAGAGGTTGTGCACTTTCCCCACAAGACTTGATTTTCACCAAGACAGGACCTTTCAGAAGCCTTCACTTAGACCAAATGGACGTGCTCCAACCTATCATCCCACTACCACCAACTGTCCAAATGGCTAAGTTATCGCAACCTATATGATCCAGGCAGAGCCCATATGGCTGAGTGGCTGCACTAGAAGCTTCTTAACATTTGGCCTCTCAAATCCCTTTGTTCCTGGGTGGCTTTCCACAAGTGAGATACACAAGGTAAACCATAGAAATGGGCCTTGTGTAACCACTCAACATAAACCATTCCTTCCATTCCACCCAGGTGTTTCATTCAGTTAGTTGTTTTATTAAGCAAAACACAAGTCCAAAGACTTAGAAATATTTTATCATAGCATGAATATATAACCACCCTTGGTTGCTACTACCTAGGATAAGCATGGCATAGATAAGCATCTTAACTTAGAAATTTTCTAGCAATTCTACAACCTCTAGGATTTCCCAAGCATATCATATAGATCAAAATATCCATGCAAGACTAGCAAAATATTTCTAATGCATAGTTGAAAAACATAGTAATAAATCATGAAGCACCACTTGCCTTGGTAGTTTGGAGAGTAGCTACAATCCTCACAATCACAATCACTATTTGCACCAAAATCTACACATAAAATAATAGCACCAAATCACATATACAATTTATACAAGCAAAAATACATGAATGTATGCAATATGCCATGTGATGATTTTCTACATCAAACAAGACAAGTGCATGGTACTGATTCATAAACAAGTACAAAACAAGCCAAATAAACTTTATTTGAATAGCAAAATATTTTCCAAATAATTACGATACTCAAATTAGGCCTAAACATGTTTCTGTAAAAACAACCATTTTAACAGAGGCAAAACTTTAAACACATTGCATAAATGGAAAGGATTTTCTCTCCTGATTCCATTGATATAAAATTTGTCAAATTTGGACGTGGGAATCAAAAGTTATGAATTATTCAAATTTAAACATCTAATAGATCTAATTCAGATTTTTAAAACGAAGAACATGCCACGCGGCGCTTCCTGATTGGCTGGTACCGCTTCACGCGGACGTGCACCGTTAGATCTAACTTACATCCTGCGGCTCTGATCTGCCCGTACCTCTTCGGCCTGGCTTTTAATCTAAGCCACTGGATCTAGATCCAGTGGATCAAAACTCTCAGACTCTAAATCGGCGACGCTCATGGGCTCAGCGGCGGCGACGGCTCTGCTGACGATGGTGCGGCGATTCTAGGAAGCAAGGGAGGAATCAGAGGGGCTTACCGAGCTCGTGAGGTCGTCGCGGTGCTCGGGGGTTGGTCAACAGAGGGGCAAGGGTGCACGGACTTGGCAGCAGGACCTCGTCGAAGTTGCTGGCGACGTCGGGTGCTTACTGTAAGAGTCGAAGACGACGTTCTGAGGCGCAAGGATCCAAACAGAAGGTGTTAGCAGGTTCTCTAGACGCTAGCGAACACGACCGTGTGATTCAGAAATAGAGGGGAACGCGGGGCTTACCGAAATTGGTCGCCGGAGTCGAGGTGAGCTTCAGTCGTTTCCAGAGGTGGACGATGGCGACGGTCTAGGGCGATTTAGAACAAAACAGAGGTATGAGGAGATGCGCAAGATGATTGCGAAGCAGTTCGCGTGAACCAGAGAGCAAGGGGAACACGAGACTCACCACGATGGCTCGCCGGAGTGGTTCGGGGCAGCGGCGGCACGAGTTCGATTGTGGACAGCCTAGCGGCGCTCTGTGGTTGGTGAGTGAGGGGAATGGAGCGGAGTGGGGAGGAGATATTATAGCCGGAGCAGGGGCGGAGATCGCTCTCGCATTCATCGTCAATTAAGCAGAGTAAAATCGCGGCAGTGATGGTGGAAGAAATGGGCGGCAACGGCGTCTGCGCGCGGGATTTGGGGAAGAAGGAGCCGACGTGGAGAGGGACCACCAGTCAGCGATGTGTGGGTTGGTTTGGTGCGGGTAAGAGAAGAAGCAGAGAGGAGATGGCCCGGGTGGGCTTTTGGGCTGGTTCTGGTTTTTGGCTCGATTAGAAACGCCGGCCTTTTTCTAATTCTTTCTCCTTTTCTATTTCTGTTTTTGATTTTCTAGATTCATTTTCAAATTAATTCCAATGCAATTTTAATTCAAATCTTTTCTGCATTTTTGTAGATTGTAACATTCATATTTCTGGGCATAAAAATATGTGGTCTCTCTGTACTAGCTTGGTCCTTTTGATTAAACAAAATAAACAGTGACATAGCACTTGATTTGAATAAGTTTTGAAAATGGTTTTAAAACCATATTTGTTTTGTAAATTTTGGTCCAAGCACAATCATTCAACCAAAAACAATCTGAGAGCAACAAATCTTGGTTTTAAAACAATTATACTCTCATTTGAGAGTGGCATTAGATTAGTGCTTGCTCACATAAAATCATAGCTCTCAAGTTTCTGTTTCTATCAAATGAGTTTGAATTTGATCCTTAAATGATAAGCATGCATGCATGATATGAAATCTTTGAAAACATGATTTTAGGTATGTTACATGCTAGCATCATGCCCAGGAGGGATTCAGTCTTTCCTCGGGTCACTAGCATTGACTCATGTAACAAATGGCATATAACCTTTTTCTATGTCAAGAATAACGGATCAAATGACTACATCCGGCTTCGCCCCTTCGAGTACGAGGTTCCCAGCAAGGAGCTATGGAAGCTTGCCCGCGATACAAGAATCAGGCGGTGAACGAGGCTCACGAAATCATCGAGAGGCTTCTTCACCCGGATGATAACTTCCACCTAACCGAGGAAGACCTCATGTGTGCCTTCATCGCGCGCTGAGTTAGCCCCATCTAGGCCAGAGCCATAAGATGTGCTTCATGAGTGGCCCGCGAGATCCTACCCGGCACTCCACTCTTGAGATTACCAATGACTCAGTGGCCCGCCGAGTTAGGTCGATCTTCAAGCTAAACATAGCGGAAAACTGGGCCTGGAGTTGCCCTCCTTTCAGCCAAGATAGGCCTGTCCCGTGGGTGAGCATCCGAGTCGTTGAATCACTGCCGACATAGCTTACCTTGCGTTTACTCGCTGTTCTGTTTCTTTATTGATTTCATTTTGTTTGTCTTTCACAGAATCTTGTTCACCGGTTGATGATAGCATCGTCCCACCTAGCGCTTATTTTGATGATCGTTTTGACATTGACGAGGTCGAGTATGACTTGGAGTGCTTCGTGCCGATCCCGCGTGCTGCCGTCGCTCCTGCTTCAGGTAAGACCTTGACTCGAAATCCTTTGCGAGATTGGTCTGATGACGATGATGTGGATTGTGAAGTCTTGGAGGTACTTGTCCTTTTACCTAACTTTCTGACTTGTCCCATTGAGTTTTTTATTTACTGATGCAGCTGGCCAGGTAAATGAGGAACCTCCTCTCCCCTTAGGCGGATATGGCAAGCTCCTAGCTGCTAAGACGAATAAGTGGCGCGGGGCCTCCTCCAGCACTCAGCCCTCGAAGAAGCACCGAGTCGATCCTGCCACTCCTTATGCAACCACATCCTCACAGTCTCGCAAGACCACCACACGTCGAGTCACTGTTCGTCGCACCCCGCATGATCCGACCATCTACAGGTAACTTTGGTTGTCTGTTATTTTTCGTTCTATTTTCCTTTCTGTATTCGTTTTCTTATAGACTTCTGTTTTTATTGTCAGCGCTGCTATGTCCGCCAATCAATTTGCTCCTAGTATGGCTTCTTCCCAGTCTAAAGATTCTTATCCTCCTCATACCGATCCCGTGGTGTAGAGCCCCGTTCGGATCACTTCCCCCACTACTGAGGCTCATGAGTCCCAGAGTGAGGCGGATTTGTCGGTGCATTTGACAGAGGAGATCCGGCATCCGTCTCCAGTTGCTCTCTCCGATCAGAACCTTGGACTTGGCGCCAACAATATCGGCACCGAGAAAACCCCTGTTGTCGGTTCCCCTGTTGTCAGTTTGCCAGTTGATCCAGTCATTGTGCCTTCGTCAGTCGTTGAGCCAGCTCAGTCGGCTCGTTTATCCTCCTCAACCAGTTACAGACCTACTCCTTCTGCCCTTTTGGCTAAATACAAGACTCAGCCCGCCGCTCAAGGCCAAACTCTCTCCGCGCCTAGCAAGCCATCAGCTTCCATGTAGATGACCTTGATCCATGCCCCAGGCTCTGCTCCGCAGATTTGGCACACACTTTCAACAATGACAACTGCTCCTACGGGTCATTTGGGCGAGTCTGCCATTGCTGGGTCTGGCAGCGTTTCCAAGCCTGGTGGCTTGCACACCAGTGCCGCCGTTACCCGTGCCAGGGTAGGGATTAGCCTAAAGAAAGGGCAAGTTCTTACTCGAAGACTCGCACTGATGGATCTTTTGGACACGCCTTATTGAAGTTCATGTAGTCAATACACATGCGCCACACCACTGCCACATTCGGGTCATACTTCTTCTTTTTGACCAAGACTGGATTTGACAACCATTCTGGGTGTAGTACTTCCATGATAAACCCGGCAGCCAAGAGCCTAGCTATCTCGGCGACTATCACTTTCCTCCTATCTTCGGCGAAGCGTGGAGGGGTTGCTTCACCGGCTTGGCATCTGTCCTTAAATGAAGAGAGTGCTTAGCCAGCTCCCTCGGAACTCCCTGCAGGTCTTGTGTGGACCATGCAAAGATATCCCGATTCTCACGGAGGAAGCTGGTGAGCTCACTTTCCTATTTGTCAGATAGCCCGACACCAATGGTAACTGTGAGCTCTGGCAAGGCCTCATCAACTTGTATCTTCTTTGTTTCCTTGGTGGCTTGGAAAGAAACACTCCCATGCGGGTTAGTGAGTGCCGGCATAGATATCTGTGCCGCCTTGGCCAGTGCTGCAACCTCCACCATTTGTTGTTTTTCCTGCACTATGACCAGTGAGTCGGCCAGCGAAGATCCGGCTGAGGCGCATGCAATAGATCTCTTGTAGTCACCCTTAACTGTGATAACTCCACACAGGGCTGGCAACTTCATGTTTATATAAGCAATATGAGGAGTAGCCATAAACTTTGCCATAGACGGCGTGCTGAGTAAGGCATGGTATGAGCTGACCAAGTCTACCACCTCGAACTCTATGGCTTCAGTGCGACAGTTTTCCCTATTGCCGAATAAGACATCAACCCAGATCTTACCAATTGGCTCACATGACAGTCCTAGCACAATACCATGGAAAGTTGTCTTAGTCGGCTCCAACATGTTCATAGTAATGCTTATCTTGAGCATGGTATCCTTGTACATGATGTTGATGCTACTTCCATTGTCTATCAGCACCTTGGAGAACTTTACATTGATATCCAGGCCCATGAACGTTGGATCCAAGACAAGAGCAGAACTTCTTGGCGTTGGCATGATCTTGGGGTGATCCTTTATGCTCCAAGTTATCTCCTTTTCAGACCAATGCATGTATTTTGATATTGTCGGCATTGTAGCGTTCACTTCCATCATCTGTATCTTTTAACTTTTCTTGTCATTCGGCTCTGTGACAAACATGACATAGCTCTGGTAATGCTCCCTGTACTCATTTCTGGTCCCATGGACGACATGAGCGTCGTCACCTCTTGGGTTATGCACCTGGTGCACAACCTCTCTTCTTTCTTGGTTATGATATCTCGACTGTCTGTTCTCATATCTATGCTCAGCTCAAACAGACTGAGCATTTCCTCCCGTGAGCGGCGGTGGGGGAGGTGGTGATAACTGTTAAGTCGGCGAGTCCACTCTATCTCCTTTCTGAAACCAAGTGCATTGTCTTGTTGTATGATTTACCAGCTTACTCGAACTTGGCGTGTGAAACTTACACGGTTGATCCAACATCATCTCATAAGTATACTTCTGCCTGTCTTAATATGGCTTTATCTGTTCATATGGCTTTTTGCCATCATTCTTTGGTATCCATTGTTGTCGCCCACTTGTCCTTTGATGTTGACTACTTCTAGCATCTAGATGATCCTGACTCACAGCTGCGACTTGAGTCGAACCATACATGTAGTCTGGTCTTTCATTTCTTCTTTTGCTTCTATACTCGGCCCTTTCCTGACGCCTTTGCGACTCGTCCGTGTCATAGATCTGAGTGTCAGTTATTCCATCTGGCGACATAATAAGAGGCTGAGTCGAATCTCCTAACGCGTATGAGTCAATAATTCTTATTTTTTCTGCCAAGATTGTCGGCATATCTCTCTGTAACCTTTGCCAAAGTACACTTCCATGCCTACATCCTTGTGCAAACCATGCAATGGCCTGAGATTCAGTTACCCCTTCACAAGAGTTCCGCATATTGCACCACCTAGTGAGGAACTCCCTGTCTGTTTCATTCGGATTTGCTTGCACATGGCCAGTTGTTGCGGGCGATTCGGCCGCTTGTACATGCTTGTGAAATTGCTCACAAAAGCTTCCTCGAAGTCAATCCAGCTGTTGGTGCTTTCGGGTGGCAAGTTATTCAGCCACATCCTCGCTAGTCCTTCTAGCATTTGCATTACATACCGCACTGCCCATCTCAGATTTCCTTGCGCAATCTTTACTGCGGTTCCATAATCTATGAACCAGTCCTCTAGCTTTGTGCTTACATCATAGGTTTTTGTTCCTCTGGCCAGCTAAAGTTTGGCACTGGCGGCTCTTTCATGATCCTTGGGCCAAAACATGGTGGACTCTGTGGACCTTGCGATTCGATTAGCTTTGCCATCTTTATTCGATCGAGCATTAGCCTTGCATCATCCAGCTAGAGATTTCTGCCTTCGAGTCTTGCTCCCATTGCTTGATACACATGATCTGGAAATTCATACCCGTCATTTACCAATGCTGAGTAACCATCATTGTATCTGTTGGCGTTCGGGTCTGCGGGCTGTTGCACTGCTTTTCCCGCGCTTTGCTGTCTCCTTTCGAGTTGGGTTGGTGGAGGATTTGGAGCTTGGTTTCCCCCTCCTACCGAGTGATTTCCATGCCTAGGCTGAGGTGCATAGTTCTGCCCTCCATTGTCATTTCTTTGTCCTACTTGCCTTTCTCGGCCAGCATTTTTGTGTTTCTCATTTCCCTGAGCGACATTCCTTCTTGTTCCCTGCGCACGGGCCGGGTTTGTTGAATCACTGCTGGGTCATAAGAAACCATCTGCTTGTTCCTTCCTGAATCTACACTCTTTTCTTTTCTTTGTCTCGACGCCGCTCCTGGTGAGGAGGCTGTATGGCTTGTTGATCTCGCCGGGATTGGAGTTGCCGAGTGAACCAGCTGTGACCTTCCATCTACACCCGGATTTTCCCTATAGTATGCTTCATTCAACATCTCTGCTGCTCTCACCAATTCATTGACTCGTTCCTGTTGTTTCTCTTGGCCTCACCCGTCAGGTGGGGTAACTCGGCCATTACCACCTCTGCGGATCACAAATTTGCTGCTACCGTGTTGTATGTCGGCCGCATGGTTGTTTTGTTGCTGTTCTCTGGTGTTATCTTAGATGTTGCGTCCACTAGCTCTTCGTTGAGGTTCCTTCCTCTTAGCCTTGCTGCATCGAGCCGGGTCTTAGAACCCTTGAATCGATTTACCAAGTTATACTCACAGATCGTGATATCCATATCCATATCGAGCCGGGTCTTAGAACCCTTGAATCGATTTGCCAAGTTAACTCCTTCGCCTTCTCCAAGACCTTTTTCCTAGCCACCTCTAACTCGGCCTGCACACGCGCCGGATCAGCGACTGGCGCTACTAGCTCTGCTAGTTTTTCTATCGCTTCTTGCAACTCTTTGGCTCTCCTACTCCTAGCTATGTTCTCTAGCTTCTCCAGCGGTGCTTTTGCTGTTCTCGCTGCCCTTGGCGTCCCTTTTGGGTTTTCTCCCTCATCATTCTCATTCAGTACAGGAACTACTGGAGGTGCTAGGGGGTGCGATGGGTTTGGAGCTGTCATCATTACCTCGACGGAAACGAGTTAATGAAGCTTTCCTGTGGCATGAACCGCAGGTGGATCCGGTGCCAGGATGACGCGCTCCGGGTACGCGGGCTCCACGCGCACTACGACGTAGACCTGGTGCTCGACGAACTTGATGAAGCGACCGCCCCTTGGGAACGGATTGGTCCCGAAGCAGCCCGCGTTGTCTCTAAAGAAGTTGAGTGCCCCGAACCTCTAGAGGAGTCCGAAGTAGACGCGTTCGCCCGTCTTGGCGATGATGTTGCCTGTCCGGATGAAAACTCCAGGAAGCGCTTACTTCTGGTAGTGTCACGGCAGATGCCATGGGTAGGCTTAAGTTGGGGGGGCGAATGGACGCTTGTGGTTACCGGGGAGGGAGTGCACGGTCTAGCTACACACGAAGAACAAGATGAACTCTCCACACTTAGGATTTTTATTGACACAAGAAGTTTATATGTGCTCCTAGAGATGATTCAGCATAGCCTCAGTGCACCAGTTTCCTACTTGGTCCAACCTCCCTCAACCCTAGCTATGCCCCTCCTTATATAGGTGATGGCCAACTAGGTTACATCCCTTTGGGCCCTAGCGTTACTGTTTGAATCTTTGTCCTTACTATGCGGGTCGGGTCATGGGCTAGCCCTGAGCCCTTGACCTAGGACACAAAGCCTTACATCTAATGGTCTTCTCGTATGTAGCCTTTAGCTCTTTTGGCGTCAGACGGTGACTTTGTACGTCAGCCCTTTCTTTGGGCGTCACCCGGCTTCTTTTGTGTCATCCGACGTCGCCCTTCGCTTTTGACCGTGCTTTACCTTGGTCCCTCCTGAATCTCACTCGGAAAGCTTCCACGCGTCCTCTCTAACTCGGCCTTCCCTCGTGAGACTCGGCTCGTTGCTTCCTGCATGGTAAACTAATTTGTCTTATGCGGGTCGACATAATTCTCATGTCGGCCACACACGACCTTCATACCCGACTGTTGTTACCCGGCCTGAGACATCTTTGATTCGGCATAAGCCAATATGGGCAATGTTTTACCCCTTATGACCCTACCGGGGGTTATCCCCCCGATACCCTCCCTTTTGACTATATTTTGAAACACGAAAATTTTAAATTGGGCCTAAGAAATTCAAAAAAGGCCTGAACAATGTAAATCCTCCGCGTGGTGTCATATTATGTGACATAGTTGCAAGGGAAAATGCCAAACTTGGTAAATTGATTATGTCTAAAAAAAACCTTCTCAAAATGACCTATCATGTTCGAGGTTTCCTAGCTATCGGGTCAAATGACCAATGTTATGGATAGAATCAGGGCATAGTTTTTGATAGTGTGACCATATTTTGCATGTATGTGTATCATGGTATGGCAAAAAAAGCCATTTTCTATTTTTCGAGCGCTCAAAACGGGTTTTTTTGTGTGAAGAAAACACCAAAATGCTGCCACCAGATTTTCCAAAAATACTATACCACCTTGCATGGACAATGTCCGACCTAGGAGATCTCAAACCTTTTCGTCCATCCCTGGTCAAAAAATACAAATATTCAATAAGGTACCCTGTTCATCTTCATGAAATCCTTTGGATTTTCCCTTGCCAATCTTTTCCTTAATCTCTTCAATTTCCATATCTGCCTTTTGGGCTTCTTTGAACTTGTCCAACAAAGTGGGTTGAACATCCAATGACATGAGATGTCCTTCAGGCACAATCTCCAATATGAGATCTCTGAATTGAGCACATAGATCATTTGGAAATTCTCCCTTAGTAAGGCCATTCACAAAAACTTTACGGCTTAGAGCATCCACTACAACATTTGCTTTGCCGGGGTGGTATTGTAACCTCAAGTCATAGTCCTTGATGAGTTCTAGCCATCTTCTTTGTCTCATGTTAATTTCTTTCTGAGTGAAGATATACTTCAAACTTTTGTGATCTGTGATAACTTCACATCGCTTTCCCAAAAGATAATGTCTCCATGTTTTGAGTGCATGGACAACAGAGGCTAACTCTAAATCATGAGTAGGGTAGTTTACCTCATGAGTTTTGAGTTGTCTCGAGGCATAAGCCACAACTTTCCCTTCTTGCATAAGTACTGCACCTAATCCATGATGAGATGCATCACAATACACTTGGAAATCTTTCTCCAAATCTGGCAAACATAAGACTGGTGTTGTCACTAGTCTCTTCTTCAATTCTTGAAAGCTGAGTTCACATCCTTCAGACCAAGCAAATTTCTTGTCTTTCTTTAGTAGCTCTGTCATTGGCTTAGCTACCTTGGAGAAATTCTCGATAAATCTTCTGTAGTACCCTGCCAAGCCAAGGAAACTGCGAACCTCTTTCACTGACTTGGGAGATTCCCATTCAGTTACAGCTGAAACTTTAGCAGGATCAACTGCTACACCATCTCCTGACACAACGTGTCCAAGAAATTCAACTTCATTTAACCAAAATTCACACTTGCTGAATTTGGCATATAACTTATGCTCTCTAAGCTTATCAAGTATCAAATGTAGATGTCCTTCGTGCTCTTCTTTTCTCTTGGAGTAGATCAAAATGTCATCGATGAAAACGACAACAAACTTATCAAGGAACTCCATGAACACTTTGTTCATCATGTTCATAAAGTATGTTGGTGCATTGGTAAAACCAAATGGCATCACGGTATACTCATACAATCCATACCTTGTGGTGAAAGTTGTCTTAGGTATGTCTTGTTCCCTTATCTTGAGCTAGAAATATCCTGACCGGAGATCAATTTTTGAGAACACACAAGCTCCTTCTAACTGATCAAACAAGTCATTGATTCTAGGCAAAGGGTACTTGTTCTTGATAGTCACCTCATTGAGTGAACGGTAATCTATGCATAACCTTTGACTTCTATCTTTCTTTTCCACAAACAAAACTGGTGCACCCCAAGATGAAGAACTTGGTTGAATAAATCCTTTCTGCAACTATTCTCCAAGTTGCTTCTTGAGTTCCTTCAACTCATCAACTAACATCTTATACGGTCTTTTTGCTATTTGTCCGGAACCTGGTAGCAAGTCAATCAAAAATTCCACATCCCTATCTAGTGGCATTCCCGGCAATTCTTCCGGAAACTCATCCGGATATTCACTCACAATTGGCACACTATCTATACTAACCCCCTTAAGAGAATTAAGATTACTCCTTTTTGCTTCAAAGTTGGTCTTGAATCTGATCCTCTTGTTTTCAGGAGTTGTGAGTGAGACAGTATGGTTGGCACAATCTATCACTCCCTTGTGCTTAGTCATCCAGTCCATTCCCAAAATAAAATCCAATCCTTGGGAGTTTAGGATTATCAGGTTAACAGAAAACTTATACTTCCCAAACTCTATGACTAGATCATGACATCCCGAGTTCACTATAATTTCTCCGCCAGGAGAACTTACTTTTATAGGACACCCAATAGTTTCTACCGGTAGTTCATTTCTTTCAACAAATGCTCTTGATATGAATGAATGAGATGCACCAGTATCAAAGAGAACAAATGCTAGAACAGAATTGAGTTTGAACTTACCAGCAACAACATCAGGTTCCTCATAGATCTCTTCCACATTGATGTGGTTCACTTGCCCCTTCTGAAAAGGGTTGGGCTTGTTGGGTCCTTCAACTTTCTTTTCTAGGCATTCATTTGCATAATGCACCATCTTCTTGCACTTGAAACATTCAACCTGACTAAGATCCTTCTTGACAGGCTGGCTTCCACTGCCACTTCCACTTCCATTGTGGTGGCTCTTATATCCACCCTTGTGATTCTTGTACTCATCGTTGTCATGACTACGGTGGTGCTTGTTGTCATGATAACGGTTGTGGTTGTGGTGCTTGTTGAACTTCCCATGCTTGTGGGATCCAGAACTCCCACTATCATCATAATGGGAACGCTTGTGAGACGATCCCAAGCTGTGCTTATCAGAGTGCTTTCTCTTCCTGCTTTCAACTTGTTTCATCTTGCTCTCCAAAATAGCGGCCATGTCACAAAGAGACTGGTATGTGGGAACATAGGCCACAACTAATTGCAGGTTCAATTCATCATTCAATCCATCAAGGAACTTTTCCTTCCTCTTTGCATCAGTGTCAACTTCATCCGGTGCATATCGCGCCAGATTGTTGAACTCCTCAATATATTCATCCACGCTGCGGTGGCACTGCTTCAGGTTATGGAACTCTTTCTTCTTCAAACTCATCACTCCGGATGAGATGTGAGCAGTACGGAAACCATCTTCAAAGATAGCCCATGTCACATCTTCAATGGGAGTGGTGATCTGGAAGTTATCCCACCAAGTGGCTGCTGGTCCTTCCAACAAGTGAGCTGCAAATCTGACTTTCTCTTCATCAGTACAGCCAACAGTTACCAAGTCCTTGTTCACAGAGCATAGCCAATCATTGGCCACCATAGGATCAGTAGTTCCTGAGAACTTTACTGGCCTCAGTCTTAAGAACCTGGTAAGCATGTCAAAACCCGGTGGGTTGTTCTGATTGTTGTTGTTGTTATTATTATTGTTGTTGTTGTTATTGTTGTTGTTGTTGTTGTTGTTGCTGTTGCTGTTGCTGTTGCTGTTGCTGTTGCTGTTGCTGTTGCTGTTGTTGTTGTTGTTGTTGTTGTTGTTGTTGTTGTTCTGATTCTGGATGAATGTGTTCATCATTTGCATCAACTGAGTTTGAGCTATCATCATCTGCTGCATCTCAGGGGTGATGTTTTTTTTGTTGGGGTTGGGATTGGCACGTCGGGAAGGCATCTGTGGTTAGTTCAATAGAGATAAGAATGAGATACCCATAGATGCTAACATGCACAATACATCACATAACAACCACAATCATGCAACATAGTAGTAAAAAGTTCAACAACATAGACAACAAGTTTTTGGAAAAGTAAACACACCAATAGCAAGCCATCCACATGTTAGATGGTCATTGCGACTCAATAATCAAAAGAATGGTAAATAAATGGTAGATGAGTAGTCATCACTACTCCTCTGCATCAACCTCCTCGTCGACAAGTGTAAGACCTGCATTCTCCATAGCGGTCTTGTACTCCTCGACATTGGTGGTCAAGGTCTCTACCTTGGCTTTGAGATCCCTCTTCTGTGAACGAAGTGTCTCAATCATAGTCTGCTGATGCTCAAGCTCGAAGTCCTTGGCCTCTAGTTCTGCAGTCATGTCTCGAATGCTGTTGTTCCTATCTTGGTCTCGCTTCTCTTGGCTCTTGAACTTTCTATCCTGACTCTCAAACTTGGCCTCCATTTCTTTGACTATCTCATCTTGCTCCGCGAAGATCTTGTTCTTCTCACGAAGCTGCACCTGGAGTTCGTCATTGCTGAGCATGATGTTGGTCCTATCAGTATCTAGGTGCCTAAGAAGAACCTCTAAGTCCCGGAGGTATAGACGAATCGGCTCTGCCGTCTCTCTAGAAGTATCCTCGAAGTCAATGGCCTCACCATCCTCGTCACGTCTGCCGAAGGCGTGGAAGTGAGTACCTCTAACCTGTCGAGTGTGTCTCCCTAATAGACGCCCTAGCAAATCCTGCATGACTACCTCTAGGCCTCTCTCCTTGTCATCATGCATGAGCTTGAATATGATTGGCTCCGTGGTAGGCTCAGTCTGGCGTCCTGGCTGATTAACCTTGAAGCCCCAAAGGTCTTTCCTCTCAAACTTGGTGAGGGGAAGCATCATGATAGTAGGAAGTGGGAGATTGAGCAGACTAGTGAGCTCAACAATACGAGTGCCAAAACGAGTTCCCTTGGACTCTTCAGCCGTGCTGATCGTAACATTAGGCATCTATTTATAAGATAGAAAAAGTTAGAATCAACACAATAAATAAATTACAAGACAGAGCATCACAAGCATAACATTGGCAAACACACAAGTCATAGCATACATAAAATCCATTACAAGCATCCAAGATTCAACTTATTTTAGACAACATTTTTGGAAAATAAAATGATAAGTGGGGTGGTCCAACTAACGAAGTAAGTTACAATCCCATCTCACTTGCCAAGTTGGCTAACAGGGCATCCCTAGAGGCAATCTGTTTATCTAGATCACAAGACTCCATTGCTAAGTCTATGATGTCCTTCCTTAAACTTTGGTTGGTAGCCTCTAACTCTTGGGTATGCTTCTTTTCTTTCCTAAGGTCATTCTAGGTGTTAAGCATTCTGCACTTGATTCTATCACCAAGTTCTTTGATGGCCTTCCAAGCTGCATCCCTTGCTGAATCAAAGAATGTAGTGTGCATCACTGAGTTGGTGACCATGCAGAAACCTGAGTCCTTGTGGTTGTCTTCCTTGTTTTTATACAAGTGAAGTTGCACCCACCAGTACTCAACTCCTTCATCCATCACAGGAAAACCTTTGTACACAGCTGCACCATGTATTCCCATGGCAACCATGAGGTCCTTGAGAGCCTTGGGGAATTCTGTCTCACATTCCAAATTCATAGTCATGAGTGGTCCCTTCTTCACGGCTTCGTTGATGGAGTTCATCTGCAATTAGAGATGAGAAAGAAGATTAGAAAAGTTTACGAGAAGAAAAGACAAGTGTCGAAGTTGTTGATTTTTTTTCCTTAGTGGTTTCCAATCCTAGGGTCATAATACTACAGGCAACATAGTGCTCTGATACCATCTGTAAGATCCCTCCTTTGTAAAGGAAAGGATCCCTGTGATTGCAATGCTAGTCCCTAGATCAGTGCTAGCATCCACAGTTTAAGATGAAGTACACAGAAACAAAGGTCATTATTACAAGTAATTCCAGAGACAAACATAGTCTTTTACAACTCCATGGCCACATGCCTAGTACAAGAGTTTAAATATGTAATAAGATAAATAAGTCTTCATCTTAATGTGCCACATGCAAGCATGTTGAGCGTAGACTCATGACCCCTAATCATCATCAGAATAACCTGCAACATCACAAGTTACAGCCACAGTGGGTCAATACATTGGAATAGTATTGGCAAGTGATAACTTAGTAGAATATTGGTAGACTAAATACTATATGCATTTTGGCTAAGTGTAGCTTAGGCTTGCTTTGCTCAAAATAGGTTTACCTATTAGTTGAAAACACTAAGTTTTTCTTTGTCAAAATCTTTCCCAAGGAACCACCAATAGACATTGGGGAACCTTCACCCTTGTTCAACCACAAGTTTTTACTTAGAAATTGGGATGAGGAGATTCTTGATAGCTTCCATGTCTTGATGCTCAAATTGTCCAATACCAGGGACATGGCTAAGTACTTAGATTCTTCCAATCTGCAGAGGTTGTGCACTTTCCCCACAAGACTTGATTTTCACCAAGACAGGACCTTTCAGAAGCCTTCACTTAGACCAAATGGACGCGCTCCAACCTATCATCCCACTACCACCAACTGGCCAAATGGCTAAGTTATTGCAACCTATATGATCCAGGCAGAGCCCATATTGCTAAGTGGCTGCACTAGAAGCTTCTTAACATTTGGCCTTTCAAATCCCTTTGTTCCTGGGTGGCTTTCCACAAGTGAGATACACAAGGTAAACCATAGAAATGGGCCTTGTGTAACCACTCAACATAAACCATTCCTTCCATTCCACCCAGGTGTTTCATTCACTTAGTTGTTTTATTAAGCAAAACACAAGTCCAAAGACTTAGAAATATTTTATCATAGCATGAATATATAACCACCCTTGGTTGCTACTACCTAGGATAAGCATGGCATAGATAAGCATCTTAACTTAGAAATTTTCTAGCAATTCTACAACCTCTAGGATTTCCCAAGCATAGCATATAGATCAAAATATCCAGCAAGACTAGCAAAATATTTCTAATGCATAGTTGAAAAACATAGTAATAAATCATGAAGCACCACTTGCCTTGGTAGTTTGGAGAGTATCTACAATCCTCACAATCACTATTTGAACCAAAATCTACACATAAAATAATAGCACCAAATCACATATACAATTTATACAAGCAAAAATACATGAATGTATGCAATATGCCATGTGATGATTTTCTACATCAAACAAGACAAGTGCATGGTACTGAATCATAAACAAGTACAAAACAAGCCAAATAAACTTTATTTGAATAGCAAAATATTTTCCAAATAATTACTATACTCAAATTAGGCCTACACATGTTTCTGTAAAAACAACCATTTTAACAGAGGCAAAACTTTAAACACATTGCATAAATGGAAAGGATTTTCTCTCCTGATTCCATTGATATAAAATTTGTCAAATTTGGACGTGGGAATCAAAAGTTATGAATTATTCAAATTTAAACATCTAATAGATCTAATTCAGATTTTTAAAACGAAGAACATGCCACGCGGCGCTTCCTGATTGGCTGGTACCGCTTCACGCGGACGTGCACCGTTAGATCTAACTTACATCCTGCGGCTCTGATCTGCCCGTACCTCTTCAGCCTGGCTTTTAATCTAAGCCACTGGATCTAGATCTAGTGGATCAAAACTCTCTGACTCTAAATCGGCGACGCTCATGGGCTCAGCGGCGGCGACGGCTCTCCTGACGATGGTGCGGCGATTCTAGGAAGCAAGGGAGGAATCAGAGGGGCTTACCGAGCTCGTGAGGTCGTCGCGGTGCTCGGGGGTTGGTCAACAGAGGGGCAAGGGCACACGGACTTGGCAGCAGGACCTCGTCAGAGTTGCTGGCGACGTCGGGTGCTTACTGTAAGAGTCGAAGACGACGGTCTGAGGTGCAAGGATCCAAACAGAAGGTGTTAGCAGGTGCGCTAGACGCTAGCGAACACGACCGTGTGATTCAGAAATAGAGGGGAACGCGGGGCTTACCGGAATTGGTCGCCGGAGTCGAGGTGAGCTTCAGTCGTTTCCAGAGGTGGACGATGGCGACGGTGTAGGGCGATTTAGAACAAAACAGAGGTATGAGGAGATGCGCAAGATGATTGCGAAGCAGTTCGCGTGAACCAGAGAGCAAGGGGAACACGAGACTCACCACGATGGCTCGTCGGAGTGGTTCGGGGCAGCGGCGGCGCGAGTTCGATTGTGGACAGCCTAGCGGCGCTCTATGGTTGGTGAGTGAGGGGAATGGAGCGGAGTGGGGAGGAGATCTTATAGTCGGAGCAGGGGCGGAGATCTCTCTCGCATTCATCGTCAATTAAGCAGAGTAAAATCGTGGCAGTGATGGTGGAAGAAACGGGCGGCGACGGCGTCTGCGCGCGGGATTTGGGGAAGAAGGATCCGACGTGGAGAGGGACCACCAGTCAGCGATGTGTGGGTTGGTTCGGTGCGGGTGAGAGAAGAAGCAGAGAGGAGATGGCCCGGGTGGGCTTTTGGGCTGGTTCTGGTTTTGAGCTCGATTAGAAACGCCGGCCTTTTTCTAATTCTTTCTCCTTTTCTATTTCTGTTTTTGATTTTCTGGATTCATTTTCAAATTAATTCCAATGCAATTTTAATTCAAATCTTTTCTGCATTTTTGTAGAGTGTAACATTCATATTTCTGGGCATAAAAACATGTGGTCTCTTTGTACTAGCTTGGTACTTTTGATTAAACAAAATAAACAGTGACATAGCACTTGATTTGAATAAGTTTTGAAAATGGTTTTAAAACCATATTTGTTTTGTAAATTTTGGTCCAAGCACAATCATTCAACCAAAAACAATCTGAGAGCAACAAAGCTTGGTTTTAAAACAATTATACTCTCATTTGAGAGTGGCATTAGATTAGTGCTTGCTCACATAAAATCATAGCTCTCAAGTTTCTGTTTCTATCAAATGAGTTTGAATTTGATCCTTAAATGATAAGCATGCATGCATGATATGAAATCTTTGAAAACATGATTTTAGGGATGTTACATGCTAGCATCACGCCCAGGAGGGATTCAGTCTTTCCTCGGGTCACTAGCATTGACTCATGTAACAAATGGCATATAACCTTTTTCTATGTCAAGAATAACGGATCAAATGACTATGATGGGGGAATACCAATCGGGGTATACCCACGAAGCGGATTCGCCAGCTCGATCGAGCCGGCTGAAGTCAACCCCAGAGCGGGTCGACTCGCCCAATACGGCGACTGGCGCATGCTGGACCTAGACGAGTGGCTCCGACTGGAGGCCCAAGACGGCGAGTTCAATACAAAGCCCACCAAATACTTGTAAACCCTAACTGGCTGCATATATAAAGCCACCAGGGGCACCCCACGGGGTATCCTCTCCCACAATAGATTAGATCTAGTCTCCTTCCGCCTACGGCGGCTCCATTGTAAACCAATCTATGATCGTATACTGGATTGATAGCAGGACGTAGCGATCCTCCACCGAGAGGACGTGAACCTGGGTACATCGTGTGCCAATCTTGCTCCCGGATTCTCCTACGTCGTCTTGCTCCCTCTACGTAAGCTACCCCCAGTAGCATCTGCCGTGCAATACCACGACAGCTGGCGCCCACCGTGGGGCTAGCGATGCTTGGAGGGTGATAATCCGGGCGGGATCCCTCGTCGTCAACGACTCTCGGATTGCATCACTTCAATTCGTCGTCAACAGGAGATTGGAAAAATCGGATCAAGCTGCAGCCTCCACGCGACCTAGTGCAGAGAAGCTCTGTCGGCCGAACATGCATGCGTCCCCACACGCGCCTCCACAGAAGCAAGAGGAAGAGCCCGCAGATGCTGGCCACGAAAACGCACATGATCGGTTGCGTGTAGCAGATGAGTTTTCCTAATCAATCTCTTCATTCTCTCTCGTATTGCTTTACAAAGTTGAATATTTAATTCTGATATAGTTCTTGCATAGCGATTCATGCTTGGTTGTATATATTGTATGGGCGATCGAGTCACCGCAGCCCAAGAAAATTAGCCGCCATGGTCATGTCTCGGTCAGGCTTCTGTCACCGCGCATCCCCATGGACCTGGCCAGAATAAATCACAAAGAATTCGAAGAAAAAGAAAAATTCAAGATTGAATCGGGTCAATCCTCGGAGACACCGACGTGCGTCAGAGATGCTACGAATCAGGCTAATCGTTTTGACTAATTGTTTTTGTTATTAAATATCGTGTAACTCACGTACTGATCACTTCGATAATTAACTATTTTCTATGAATCTAATCCTTTACACTTTGTTTTGCAATACACTACATTGTGAATCGGCGTGTACACGGCCAACGACCCCGACGCTGTCCAACAACAAGAACGTCTGTGCAGCTCTATCGACTCGCTAAGCCAGGGACGCGTCCATGGCGGACTCGCCACGCTCCAGGCCTCGCCTAAACGCGGACACGCTTAAACGCGGACTCGCTAGGCTCGGGGACTTGCCCGTCGCGGACTCGCCTGTCGCGTTGACATCGCCATAGCGCGACCTCTGCCTGCCGCGTCGACATCGCCATAGCGCGACCTCCGTCCGCCGCGTCGACCCCGTATCCGCCGCGTCGACATCGCCATAGCGCGACCTCCGTCCGCCGCGTAGACCCAGTGTCTGCCGCGTCGACATCGCCATAGCGCGACCTCCGTCCGCCGCGCCGACCCAGTGTCCGCCGCGTCGACATCGCCATAGCGCGACCTCCGTCCGCCGCGCCGACCCAGTGTCCGCCGCGTCGACTTCGCCATAGCGCGACCTCCGTCCGCCGCGTAGACCCAGTGTCCGCCGTGTCGACATCGCCATAGCGCGACCTCCGTCCGCCGCGCCGACCCAGTGTCCGCCGCGTCGACTTCGCCATAGGGCGACCTCCGTCCGCCGCGTAGACCTAGTGTCCGCCGCGTCGACATCGCCATAGCGCGACCTCCGTCCGCCGCGTAGACCCAATGTCTGCCGCGTCGACATCGCCATAGCGCGACCTCCGTCCGCCGCGCCGACCCCGTGTCCGCCGCGTCGACTTCGCCATAGCGCGACCATACGTCTACCGTACGACCCCATCCGCTACGTCGAATGCGTACGCCGTGCCTACTAAGGGACCTTTATCGTCCGAGTCGCCAGAGAGGGTCGCATGCCACGCTGCATGGACTCACCACTGGGTGTCTCTTCCCCCCGGGAAAAATCTATTCGCCTTTGTCAACCTTTGAAAGAGCGACTCGCAATGGCCAAGTAGTGCGGACGAGGACTCGCAAACCGAGCCTCGGATCGTCCACGAAAAACGCTAACCGAGAGCCGTCATTGGAGTCGCCTTGCTCGACTGGCCTTCCGGGCCAAGACGAATGGCTGTGCTACACAAACAGCACCATGTCCTCCTCAACCTTAGATAGTGCGACTCGCACGGCCAAGTACTGCGGACGAGGACTCGCAAAACGAGCCTCGGATCGTCCAGGAAGAACGCCAAGTCAAGAGCCATCTTTGGAGTCGCCATGCGACTGGCCCTCGGGCCAAGACGAGAGACTCGCTAAAAAACAGCGCAATCAACATCATCGGGGACTCTCCCCTCGCGGACTCGCAGTCATCGCGGACTCGCCACACTCGGGGACTCTCCCCTCGCGGACTCGCATTCATTGCGGACTCGCCACACTCGGGGACTCTCCCCTCGCGGACTCGCAATCATCGCGGACTCGCCACACTCGGGGATTCTCCCCTCGCGGACTCGCAATCATCACGGACTCGCCGCGCTCGGGGACTCTCCCCTCGCAGACTCGCAATCATCGCGGACTCGCCACGCTCGGGGACTCTCCCCTCACGGACTCGCAATCATCGCGGACTCGCCGCGCTCGGGGACTCGGCGCTCGCCGGCCGCTCGACCTCGTCACTCGCCGCGCTCGAGGACTCGGCGCTCGCCGGTCGTTCGACCTCGTCACTCGTCATGCTCGGCAACAACCACTACTATTTTCAGAATATGCATCTCGAAAGAGCCTCAAGTCGCCTCTACAAGCCAACTCGAGCCTTGGGGACTACTCCTAGGCATGCTGCGTGTACGCGTGGTTCCACGACCGCGGCTCTCCTTCGTTGACTTGCCGCCGCGGACACTCGCCCTCGCATACTCAACACGCTCAGGGACTTGCCGCCGTGGACACTCGCCCTCGCGTACTCAACGCGCTCGGGGATTCGCCACCGCGGATTCGCCCTCGCGTACTCGACACGCTCGGGAACTCGCCACCGCGGACTCGCCCTCGCGTAACACGCTCGGGGACTCGCCACCGCGGACTCGCCCTCGCGTAACACGCTCGAGGACTCGCCACCGCAGACTCGCCCCCGCGTATTCAACACGCTCAGGGACTCGCAACCGCGGACTCGCCCTCGCGTACTCAACGCGCTTGAGGACTCGGCGCGCTACGGACAGCGCCACTCGCCGGTCGCCCAACCTCGCCACTCGGCGTGCTCGGGGACTCGGCGCCCGCCGGTCGCTCGACCTCACCACTCGGCACGCTCGGGAGCACGACACTCTCTGGTCGCTCGACCTCGCCACTCGCCACACTCGGGACTCGGCACGCTCCACGTTCTGGGACTCGCCGTAACTGGCGGCTTCATCGACACCCCGCGTCTATCGCCAACTGGCCATCACCGACTGGCTCACGCCGACCGCCTCCCGCTTCACGGTTCTTTTCTCTATTCAGGAGCTCGTCGCCGATTCGCCACGACCCATCGTCAAGACTCTCCGCGCCCTGCCTCAAGCCCGCGTCGAATCAACAACGCGCTCGGGGACTACTGATGGGGGAATACCAATCGGGGTATACCCACGAAGCGGATTCTCCAGCTGGATCGAGCCGACTGAAGCCAAGCCCAGAGCGGGTCGACTCGCCCAATACGGCGACTGGCGCATGCTGGACCTAGACGAGTGGCTCCGACTGGAGGCCCAAGACGGCGAGTTCAATACAAAGCCCACCAAATACTTGTAAACCCTAACTGGCTGCATATATAAAGCCACCATGGGCACCCCCACGGGGTATCCTCTCCCACAATAGATTAGATCTAGTCTCCTTCCGCCTACGGCGGATCCATTGTAAACCAATCTATGATCGTATACTGGATTGATAGCAGGACGTAGCGATCCTCCACCGAGGGGACGTGAACCTAGGTACATCGTGTGCCAATCTCGTTCCCGGATTCTCCTACGTCGTCTTGCTCCCTCTACGTAAGCTACCCCCAGTAGCATCTGCCGTGCAATACCACGACAGACTACATCCGACTTCCCCCTTCAAGTACGAGGTTCCCAGCAAGGAGCTATGGAAGCTTGCCCGCGATACAAGAATCAGGCGGTGAACGAGGCTCACGAAATCATCGAGAGGCTTCTTCACCCGGATGATAACTTCCACCTAACCGAGGAAGACCTCATGTGTGCCTTCATCGCGCGCTGAGTTAGCCCCATCTAGGCCAGAGCCATAAGATGTGCTTCATGAGTGGCCCGCGAGATCCTACCCGGCACTCCACTCTTGAGATTACCAATGACTCAGTGGCCCGCCGAGTTAGCTCAATCTTCAAGCTAAACTTAGCGGAAAACTGGGCCTGGAGTTGCCCTCCTTTCAGCGAAGATAGGCCTGTCCCGTGGGTGAGCATCCGAGTCGTTGAATCACTGCCGACATAGCTTACCCTGCGTTTACTCGCTGTTCTGTTTCTTTATTGATTTCATTTTGTTTGTCTTTCGCAGAATCTTGTTCACCGATTGATGACAGCATCATCCCACCTAGCGCTTATTTTGATGATCGTTTTGACATTGACGAGGTCGAGTATGACTTGGAGTGCTTCGTGCCGATCCCGCGTGCTGCCGCCGCTCCTGCTTCAGGTAAGACCTTTACTCGAAATCCTTTGCGAGATTGGTCTGATGACGATGATGTGGATTGTGAAGTCTTGGAGGTACTTGTCCTTTTACCTAACTTTCTGACTTGTCCCATTGAGTTTTTTATTTACTGATGCAGCTGGCCAGGTAAATGAGGAACCACCTCTCTCCTTAGGCGGATATGGAAAGCTCCCAGCTGCTAAGCCGAATAAGTGGCGCGGGGCCTCCTCCAGCACTCAGCCCTCAAAGAAGCACCGAGTCGATCCTGCCGCTCCTTATGCAACCACATCCTCCCAGTCTCGCAAGACCACCACACGTCGAGTCACTGTTCGTCGCACCCCGCATGATCCGACCATCTACAGGTAACTTTGGTTGTCTGTTATTTTTCGTTCTATTTTCCTTTCTGTATTCGTTTTCTTATAGACTTCTGTTTTTATTTTCAGCGCTGCTATGTCCGCCAATCAATTTGCTCCTAGTATGGCTTCTTCCCAGTCTAAAGCTTCTTATCCTCCTCATACCGATCCCGTGGTGTAGAGCCCCGTTCGGATCACTGCCCCCACTATTGAGGCTCATGAGTCCCAGAGTGAGGCGGATTTGACGGTGCATTTGACAGAGGAGATCCGGCATCCGTCTCCAGTTGCTCTCTCCGATCAGAACCTTGGACTTGGCGCCAGCAATATCGGCAGCGAGAAAACCCCTATTGTCAGTTCCCCTGTTGTCAGTTTGCCAGTTGATCCAGTCGTTGTTCCTTCGTCAGTTGTTGAGCCAGCTCAGTCAGCTCGTTTATCCTCCTCAACCAGTTACAGACCTACTCCTTCTGCCCTTTTGGCTAAATACAAGACTCAGCCCGCCGCTCAAGGCCAAACTCTCTCCGCGCCTAGCAAGCCATCAGCTTCCATGTAGATGACCTTGATCCATGCCCCAGGCTCTGCTCCGCAGATTTGGCACACACTTTCAACAATGACAACTGCTCCTACGGGTCATTTGGGCGAGTCTGCCATTGCCGGGTCTGGCAGCGTTTCCAAGCCTGGTGGCTTGCACACCAGTTCCGCCGTTACCCGTGCCAGGGTGGGGATTAGCCTAAAGAAAGGGCAAGTTCTTACTCGGACACTCGCACTGATGGATCTTTTGGACACGCCTTATTGAAGTTCGTGTAGTCAATACACATGCGCCACACCACTGCCACATTCGGGTCATACTTCTTCTTTTTGACCAAGACTGGATTTGACAACCATTCTGGGTGTAGTACTTCCATGATAAACCCGGCAGCCAAGAGCCTAGCTATCTCGGCGACTATCACTTTCCTCCTATCTTCGGCGAAGCGTGGAGGGGTTGCTTCACCGGCTTGGCATCTGTCCTTAAATGAAGAGAGTGCTTAGCCAGCTCCCTCGGAACTCCCTGCAGGTCTTGTGTGGACCATGCAAAGATATCCCGATTCTCACGGAGGAAGCTGGTGAGCTCACTTTCCTATTTGTCAGATAGCCCGACACCAATGGTAACTGTGAGCTCTGGCAAGGCCTCATCAACCTGTATCTTCTTTGTTTCCTTGGTGGCTTGGAAAGAAACACTCCCATGCGGGTTAGTGAGTGCCGGCATAGATATCTGTGCCGCCTTGGCCAGTGCTGCAACCTCCACCATTTGTTGTTTTTCCTGCACTATGACCAGTGAGTCGGCCAGCGAAGATCCGGCTGAGGCGCATGCAATAGATCTCTTGTAGTCACCCTCAACTGTGATAACTCCACACAGGGCTGGCAACTTCATCTTCATATAAGCAATATGAGGAGTAGCCATAAACTTTGCCATAGACGGCCTGCTGAGTAAGGCATGGTATGAGCTGACCAGGTCTACCACCTCGAACTCTATGGCTTCAGTGCGACAGTTTTCCCTATTGCCGAATAAGACATCAACCCAGATCTTACCAATTGGCTCACATGACAGTCCTAGCACAATACCATGGAAAGTTGTCTTAGTCGGCTCCAACATGTTCATAGTAATGCTTATCTTGAGCATGGTATCCTTGTACATGATGTTGATGCTACTTCCATTGTCTATCAGCACCTTGGAGAACTTTACATTGATATCCAGGCCCATGAACGTTGGATCCAAGACAAGAGCATAACTTCTTGGCGTTGGCATGATCTTGGGGTGATCCTTTATGCTCCAAGTTATCTCCTTTTCAGACCAATGCATGTATTTTGATATTGTCGGCATTGTAGCGTTCACTTCCATCTTTTGTCTCTTTTAACTTTTCTTGTCATTCGGCTCTGTGACAAACATGACATAGGTCTGGTAATGCTCCCTGTACTCATTTCTGGTCCCATGGACGACATGAGCGTCGTCACCTCTTGGGTTATGCACCTGGTGCACAGCCTCTCTTCTTTCTTGGTTATGATATCTCGACTGTCTGTTCTCATATCTATGCTCAGCTCAAACAGACTGAGCATTTCCTCCCGTGAGCGGCGGTGGGGGAGGTGGTGGTAACTGTTAAGTCGGCGAGTCCACTCTATCTCCTTTCTGAAACCAAGTGCATTGTCTTGTTGTATGATTCATCGGCTTACTCGAACTTGGCGTGTGAAACTTACACGGTTGATCCAACATCATCTCATAAGTATACTTCTGCCTGTCTTGATATGGCTTTATCTGTTCATATGGCTTTTTGCCATCATTCTTTGGCATCCATTGTTGTCGCCCACTTGTCCTTTGATGTTGACTACTTCTAGCATCTAGATGATCCTGACTCACAGCTGCGACTTGAGTCGAACCATAAATGTAGTCTGGTCTTTCATTTCTTCTTTTACTTCTATACTCGGCCCTTTCCTGACGCCTTTGCGACTCGTCCGTGTCATAGATCTGAGTGTCAGTTATTCCATCTGCCGACATATTAAGAGGCTGAGTCGAATCTCCTAACGCGTATGAGTCAATAATTCTTATTGTTTCTGCCAAGATTGTCGGCATATCTCTCTGTAACCTTTGCCAAAGTACACTTCCATGCCTACATCCTTGTGCAAACCATGCAATGGCCTGAGATTCAGTTACCTCTTCACAAGAGTTGCGCATATTGAACCACCTAGTGAGGAACTCCCTGTCTGTTTCATTCGGCTTTGCTTGCACATGGCCAGTTGTTGCGGGCGATTCGGCCTCTTGTACATGCTTGTGAAATTGCTCACAAAAGCTTCCTCGAAGTCAATCCAGCTGTTGGTGCTTTCGGGTGGCAAGTTATTCATCCACACCCTCGCTAGTCCTTCTAGCATTTGCGGTACATACCGCACTGCCCATCTCAGATTTCCTTGCGCAATCTTTACAACGGTTCCATAATCTATGAGCCAGTCCTCTGGCTTTGTGCTTACATCATAGGTTTTTGTTCCTCTGGCCAGCTAAAGTTTGGCACTGGCGGCACTTTCATGATCCTTGGGCCAAAACATGGTGGACTCTGTGGACCTTGCGATTCGATTAGCTTTGCCATCTTTATTCGATCAAGCATTAGCCTTGCATCATCCAGCTAGAGATTTCTTCCTTCGAGTCTTGCTCCCATTGCTTGATACACATGATCTGGAAATTCATACCCGTCATTTACCATTGCCGAGTAACCATCATTGTATATGTTGGCGTTCGGGTCTGCAGGCTGTTGCACTGCTTTTCCCGCGCTTTGCTGTCTCCTTTCGGGTTGGGTTGGTGGAGGATTTGGAGCTTGGTTTCCCCCTCCTACCGAGTGATTTCCATGCCTAGGCTGAGGTGCATAGTTCTGCCCTCCATTGTCATTTCTTTGTCCTACTTGCCTTTCTCGGCCAGCATTTTTGTGGTTCTCATTTCCCTGAGCGACATTCCTTCTTGTTCCCTGCGCACGGGCCGGGTTTGTTGAATCACTGCTGGGTCATAAGAAACCATCTGCTTGTTCCTTCCTGAATCTACACTCTTTTCTTTTCTTTGTCTCGACGCCTCTCCTGGTGAGGAGGCTGTATGGCTTGTTGATCTCGCCGGGATTGGAGTTGCCGAGTGAACCAGCTATGACCTTCCAGCTACACCCGGATTTTCCCTGTAGTATGCTTCATTCAACATCTCTGCTGCTCTCACCAATTCATTGACTCGTTCCTGTTGTTTCTCTTGGCCTCACCCGTTAGGTGGGGTAACTCGGCCATTACCACCTCTGCGGATCTCAAATTTGCTGCTACCGTGTTGTATGTCGGCCGCATGGCTGCTTTGTTGCTGTTCTCTGGTGTTATCTTAGATGTTGCGTCCACTAGCTCTTCGTTGAGGTTCCTTCCTCTTAGCCTTGCTGCATCGAGCCGGGTCTTAGAACCCTTGAATCGATTTGCCGAGTTATACTCACAGATCGTGATATCCATATCCTGCTGTAACTGCGCTAACTCCTTCGCCTTCTCCAAGACCTTTTTCCTAGCCACCTCCAACTCGGCCTGCACACGCGCCGAATCAGCGACTGGCGCTACTAGCTCTGCTAGTTTTTCTATCGCTTCTTGCAACTCTTTGGCTCTCCTACTCCTAGCTATGTTCTCTAGCTTCTCCAGCGGTGCTTTTGCTGTTCTCACTGCCCTTGGCGTCCCTTTTGGGTTTTCTCCCTCATCATTCTCATTCAGTACAGGAACTACTGGAGGTGCTAGGGGGTGCG
Source organism: Avena sativa (assembly GCA_916181665.1). NCBI lineage: Eukaryota > Viridiplantae > Streptophyta > Magnoliopsida > Poales > Poaceae > Avena > Avena sativa. The sequence continues at coordinate 3,127,221 of OV702285.1, read as the reverse complement.
ATGGGTTTGGATCTGTCATCATTACCTCGACGGAAACGAGTTAATGAAGCTTTCCTGTGGCATGAACCGCAGGTGGATCCGGTGCCAGGATGACGCTCTCCGGGTATGCGGGCTCCACGCGCACTACGACGTAGACCTGGTGCTCGACGAACTTGATGAAGCGACCGCCCCTTGGGAACGGATTGGTCCCGAAGCAGCCCGCGTTGTCTCTAAAGAAGTTGAGTGCCCCGAACCTCTAGAGGAGGCCGAAGTAGACGCGTTCGCCCGTCTTGGCGATGATGTTGTCCGTCCGGATGAAAACTCCAGGAAGCGCTTGCTTCTGGTAGTGTCACGGCAGATGCCATGGGTAGGCTTAAGTTGGGGGGAGAATGGACGCTTGTGGTTACCGGGGAGGGAGTGCACGGTCTAGCTACACACGAAGAACAACATGAACTCTCCACACTTAGGATTTTTATTGACACAAGAAGTTTATATGTGCTCCTAGAGATGATTCAGCATAGCCTCAGTGCACCAGTTTCCTACTTGGTCCAACCTCCCTCAACCCTAGCTATGCCCCTCCTTATATAGGTGATGGCCAACTAGGTTACATCCCTTTGGGCCCTAGCGTTACTGTTTGAATCTTTGTCCTTACTGTGCGAGTCGGCTCATGGGCTAGCCCTAAGCCGTTGACCCAGGACACAAAACCTTACATCTAACGGTCTTCTCGTATGTAGCCTTTAGCTCTTTTGGTGTTAGACGGTGACTTTGTACGTCAGCCCTTTCTTTGGGCGTCACCCGGCTTCTTTTGTGTCATCCGACGTCGCCCTTCGCTTTTGACCGTGCTTTACCTTGGTCCCTCCTGAATCTCACTCGGAAATCTTCCACGCGTCCTCTCTAACTCGGCCTTCCCTCGTGAGACTCGGCTCGTTGCTTCCTGCAAGGTAAACTAATTTGTCTTATGCGGGTCGACATAATTCTCATGTCGGCCACACACGAACTTCATACCCGACTGTTGTTACCCGGCCTGAGACATCTTTGATTCGTCATAAGCCAATATGGGCAATGTTTTACCCCTTATGACCCTACCAGGGGTTATCCCCCCGACACCCTCCCTTCTGACTATATTTTGAAACACAAAAATTTGAAATTGGGCCTAAGAAATTCAAAAAAGGCCCGAACAATGTAAATCCTCCGCGTGGTGTCATATTATGTGACATAGTTGCAAGGTAAAATGCCAAACTTGGTAAATTGATTATGTCTAAAAAAAACCTTCTCAAAATGACCTATCATGTTCGAGGTTTCCTAGCTATCGGGTCAAATGACCAATGTTATGGATAGAATCAGGGCATAGTTTTTGATAGTGTGCCCATATTTTGCATGTATGTGTATCATGGTATGGAAAAAAAAGCCATTTTGTATTTTTCCAGCGCTCAAAACGGGTTTTTTTGTGTGAAGAAAACACCAAAATGCTGCCACCAGATTTTCCAAAAATACTATACCACCTTGCATGGACAATGTCCGACCTAGGAGATCTCAAACCTTTTCGTCCATCCCTGGTCAAAAATACAAATATTTGCCAAACCGACAAGAAGTGGGACTGGTTTGAACTGCATGTACTAGATCATGAGCACTAGTCCCGGTCTATAACACTACCCGGTATATGTTCTCCTAGGTCCCAATGGTTGGTGCCAGTCCTGTAGTACCAGCTGGTATTAACAACCGGGACTAGAGGTCCCCAATGAATCGGAACTAGGCAATTGCTGCCTCATAGCCATTGCAAAGGGGACGAACCGGGACTAGTGCTCACACTAGTCATGGTTCCAGACCAGGCCAGGACTAGAGACCAGGGCAGCTCCAAACCAAAGGCTTGTTTTCCACTAGTGTTTACATATGTTCCAAGTTAGATACTCTTTACGTGTGCGCCGAGACATACAATTAAACTCACAAAAACATACTGTTAGGCCTTTCACAATGGGATGTCTCTTAGCTTGCTTTCTAGATAGTGGTGTATCTTAAGAGACAACTTGTACAATTGATTGTATCTTAAGAGTTGTATCTACATTTATTGACTTTGGTTATATGCATGTATGGCTAACCATGTATTTTGCTTGTGATACCGTGCAAGCACTAGTAGAAAAAGAGCCTTTCATTCGGGAGCTGTCAGAGCATTTGTCCTGGTCACGCCACGAACCGGGACTAATGCTAGCATTCGTCCCGGTTCGAGCGACCAGAGGGTCACTCGGGAGACAGAGGGCATCCTTCCCGGTTCGAGCGGCCAGAGGGTCACTCGGGAGACAAAGGGCATCCGTCCCGGTTCGTAATGGACTATTTTTCCCGATTCGTGACACAGACCGGGACTAAAGGTTTTGCATCAAACACGTGGCATGCCGCATACATTTATTCCCGATTTGTATCACAAACCGGGACGAATAGTCTGCCTTCCTATAAATACCATCCAACCCTCTCCCTCTCTCCTCTGTTTTTTCTTGGTGGAAGGTGTGAGATGTGTGTGATAGTTTTTTCCTATGCTTGTGAGGTGTTCAATGAAATGTCTGAGGGAATGATGCCTCTTGATTTCACACAAAACAAAAATGATATGAGGTGTCCGGGCCACACTTGAGTTTTCTCCGCTTGTTTCCGAGGTTAGCAACCTTATCCTTTCATCTGTCATTGATACGATGAATGTGTCGATGTAAAGTGGTCATTTCAATATTCATGATGTTCTGTAATAGTTTTTGATAAACTTAATTATATGATGTAGATGAATCAGAGGGATGGATGTATGGTGACCGACGTGAATCTGAGTACATTAAAGGCATGGATAAATTTATCGATGTGGCTAAGGCAAACAAAAAGAATGGTTTTACGCGTTGTCCATGAGTTAAATGTCGGAACGTCAAGGAGTACTCTTCCTAGAAAATCCTTCGCGGCCACCAGGTTCGGAGTGGTTTGATGCCCAGCTATAATTGCTGGACCAAGAACAGATAAAGAGGGGTTATGCTGGAAGAAAATGAAGAAGAAGAGGATGATGACAACTATTCTATGTTCCCTGAATGCGGTGATACTGCAATGGAAGACAAGGAAGAAGAAGGAGGTGAAGAACAACATCAGATTAGCCCGCTGATGATGTTGGTCGAGTTAGCAAGACTGTGAAACATGAAAGGAGAAGTTGAAGTTGGAGGGCTTGTTAGAGGATCACAAAAAATCATTGTACCGAAATTGTGAAGATGGCATCACAAAAGCTTGGTACCACACTGGAGTTTTTGAAATGGACGGAAGAGACTTGTTTATCTGACAAGGAATTTGAGAAGTTACTGAAAATAATGAAGCCAGAGCTTCCAATGGGTAATGAATTGCCGAGAGTATGTACGAAGCAAAGAAGACTCTCTGCCCTTTAGGATTAGATGTGCAAAAGATAAAGCATGCATTAATGACTGCATTCTCTACCGTGGTGAGGAGTGATGACTGCAAGTGCACATATCGTTTTTAGCTAGTTTCAAAGTTAAGATGTCGATCGCACAGGGAGCCCAAAGGTAAGTGTTTATGGGTGAAGTCTCTGTCACACTCACAGTTGTCACACGTCTTCGAGTGAATTGACTGCAAGCGTTGAAATAAGAATAGAGTTTTAATTAAAAGAATGTATTTAAATAAAACTGAAATGTAAACTTTAGAAATAAAAAGCATGAAAGTAAAGAACGAATTGTTTGTTTTTTCTGCAGACGACAAAGTAGCCGCGGGGAGATTCAGTTCATGATGATAGTGAATGTGCCAGGTGGATGAGTGATAAGTATAAAAATTATAATCTTATAAGTATGAGTGTAGGCGAGAAACCAATAATTAGCCGGAACTCCTCTTGATAGATTTCATCCCAACTTCAATAATCCTACTAGCCTGTTACCACAACCATGGTCAGTCACTAGACGATTAAGATCATTCAGGTTGCTTAGCAATTAAGCTCCTTGGATCAGACTAATGCAATAAGCATGGTGGCTCCTCGTGATCCTTGAGTCAAACTAGTTTCCCATTGATATCCCCGTGTCACTCGGGGGGTCTTCGGTCTGCTAGCGAACAAGATTCTATCTATTTAGAACAAAACATCATGTTTTCTAGGACTTTATTGGACAATAGGCATTAAGCATCCCACAGATAGTCAAGCATACATAATATAGTAATTAAAATCAGTGACAAACTTAATTGAAATTATATAGGCACATCACATCTCACCAATCCCTTACATATCCCACACCCAAGAGAACTTACTCACACATGAGAGAAGAAAGCATCATCGATATAATTAAATAAAGGGAGTTTTTATTGATATTAACGTGGAGATCCACAATAATAAATAGAAATAAATTCAACACAATTCAAGATGGGAAGAACAATCTCAAACCCTAATATTGCAAGGTGGAGATCTCTCTCTCAAGTACAAGTAATGGCTATGGAGGTGTGGTGGCTAGGAGATCAAAGATCGTGGAGCGAGATGAAGAACGTCTTCCCCTTCTTCTTCGGATCTCTTCTTTCTCCCTTCTGGATGGGATGCCGGCTCGTGTCACTGGTGGAAAAAGGGGCTCTAGTCCCGGGCCGCAACGGGCTCTAGTCCCGGTTTTGGGCACGGGACTGGGAAAACGGGACGAGGCCCCCCCCCCTCTAGTCCCGGCTCGCAAAGGCCCACGACTGATAACAGCCACGTGGCTGTTTCAGCGCCGCGGGGGGCGGAACCCTCTAGTCCCGGGCTGTAACACCACCCGGGACTAAAAGGTTTCCTGCCGCGGCAGATAAACACCACATTTCTCTGCCGCAGCAGAGATTGTGTATTTCCTTTTTTTTTTGCCATTTTGTTCCTTTTTCGTTTTGTGTTTCACTATAACAAACATATATTTCAGTAGACATATTATACGCTACTACATACACACTACACGTCGATGCATTTATATAAGATCGATCCCTTGCAAGCATACATATAATCAATCATATCAAAAGGAAGAAATATTTTGAAAATTACATGGTCATTGATGAATATATATATCATATGAGCTACATGGATATGACTAAGGCAAATCGAGTTCCACGTCATCCGCATAATGCTCTCCATGTACATCAAGCACTTCCTTCATCATAAATCCCGCCAGCTCCTCTTGAATTGCTCTTATGCGTTGGTCTGGCTCTAGTGTCTCCCGCAAATCATAAATATAATGTGAGTCAACTTTCTGCTCACTGGTCAACTCGCGGATGTACTCACAGACGTAGTATCCACATAAATGAGTTCCCGGTGGCTGCTGTAAACTCTTCGCCATTTTATAAGTTAGCTCCTCTTTTAATGGACATGGTATTTTCTGTCTGAACCGTGTCCAGCACCTGCTCGGCAAAGAAAATGAACAAAGGAGATATTAGTTACTTGATATCAGGAAATGAATGAAAGAGGACGATATAATGCGATAATGATTGAAATTACTTATGGAGCATTGCTTTCATGTCGCTCCACTTCTCTTGGTCCCAACTTAATGAGTCGTGGACTTCGACTAGGGACTTGTCAACTTGAATTTTTAGCAAGATCCAGTGGAATATGCGGACATTTACATAAGCATACATGCATAGCTCATGCAGTAAGCAAAAATAAAATGTGTACAAGATATAAACACTCACTTGAAGTTGTAAGGAAATAGTATTTCCTTAACAAAATTATGCTCGGTTAAGAACCCGGACAGGTCTTCCTCCACGTCTTTGGGGTGATTCTTTAACGTATATTCATTAATGATATATGGGTCAATGAACCCAACGTCGTATCTTGTAGCTCTTTTGCATTCAAGCATCTTCATTCTGTGGAATATAATATCATCATACAAAAGGATATATAGTTAGGATAATATATTAAATGCAATGAACGAGCTAAAGCTACAAACTTAATTATAGAAATAAATAACTTACAGACAGTAGCAACCAATGATAGATTTGTCGAGGGCGCGCTGGTTGTATAACTGAAATAGTTCGGTCATTTGAACCTGTATCGAGTATGGTTTGAAGTGATGCTCCTTTCTAACGTCCACCGGAAACCAATCTTTATGATGCTTTTTTTCTGCTTGCGACATGTACCATTCATGCAGATTTCACATATGTGTGGATAGACGCGCAAGCTCCTCATCACTGACTAGAGGCTGCCCTTGGACATACTGCCGTACTATCTGACCCACTGGCGTATCTTCATAGCCTAAATATTGACCAAGAGACATATTTTCTTCGTTAGCAAGTGCTTTGGCCTCCGATACAGTGATTCCCATAAGTGCAGCATTATTATGGGCTCTAGGGTCCATTATTTGCATGTCCATATCCATTTCAGCTCTGAAGGCCTTGTCGAGGTCTGAAATGACTTTGAGCGGGGCGACCGATGGATTCTTCTGTGCTCCGAGCTGGGCAACTTGCTTCCCGCTTTTTGCACTTGTGATTTTTTTCTTCTGTGCTTGCTTAATAATCTCCCGGTCATAGTATGATTCTAGATTCATCGATATCTGGGATGGTTGATCAATAAAGGACTTAGCCCACTTTTTTGTTTTTTTGTTATATACTGGCTTTGGCTCAGGCTTTTTGGGTGCAAAATGCGCCTTAACTTGGGCAGCCACATCCGCGTTAGTTTCCTCGTCGGTCTTGTCATAAGGTCTCTTTGGAAGAGCCGGCGGGATATCGACTATCTTCGGCGTTTGACCTTTCTTCGATGTGGGGCGCGGGGGACCGTCGAACTTCCGTTTCTTCGACGAGGTATTAGTATTGCACGGAGGCGGAGGCGGAGATTGAGTTGATGTATTCCTGCTGCGGCGATCGTCAGTGGGGCGGGGTGGACTTGGAGGTTGGCGATAATCGGGTTGGGGTGGACTTGGAAGTTGGCGATAATCGGGTTGGGGTGGACTTGGAAGTTGGCGATAATCGGGTTGGGGTGGACTTGGAGGTTGACGATATTCGATGCGGGGTGGATTTGGATTCCTTGGAGTCGGTGGTCTTGGCGCCGATCCTGGAAACTTGATGTACTTCTTATTCCATAGAATGATGTTGCACTTGACATCTCCTAGTTTCGTAAGGCCTTCAGGTGTAGCGATTTCAATCTCAAGGTCCGCAAAATCCTCCACTATGTCATCCACCTTGACACGAGCATAGCCTGGTGGAATTGGAAGTGAATGGTGGAGTGCTCCAGGTAGACAAGGTAAAGCAGTGCCGATCGCCACCTTGAAGGACAGGTTGTTCATTGGCTGATGTAGCTCACATTGTGCCATCTCTCTGACATCATCCACGGGGTAGTGAGGAGCCGGTGCATCATCCAACAGTGCTTGATCATCAGCACGGACCTTCGTGGAAGCCACGCTGCTTCTCCGTTGGCTAAGATCCAATGCAGGATCATCAGACCGCGGGAGAGTTGACGACGGCGGCCTTTGGCTAATTTAATGCATGAGGTTCTTCAGATCAGCTAGGTCCTGCTCTACCCTGGAGATCCGGTCTGCCTCCCGGTCCTTCTTTCTCTGACGGCTTCTGTAACTGGCATCGTACGGAGGAAACCCTTTCTTCCACGAGACACCGGCGCCTTTGCCTCGTGTTCGTCCTCCCTTTTCAGGATTCCCTAGGGCACGTGTCAGCTCGTCGTTCTCTCTCTTAGGACGGAACAATCCCAATTGATCATCGTTCATTGCTTGAATAAGGTCTTGGGAGGGTTTTAGAATTTTATCATGAAATAATGTCTTCCCTGTTTCTGGGTCCAAGGATTCCCCGTGCCCGTACCACAAGTGCTTTGACCTCTCGGGCCATCCATCTGTACCAGGAGTGATGCCTCTAGCCCTCATATCCTTCTCCATAGTTTCCCACTTAGGGATGGCACTCTTGTAGCCACATGTCCCCATTTTATGATGGTATTTCTTGTTGGCAGCATTTAACGCGTTCTTTGCAGACTTTGCCTTTGCTTTATCAGATTGCTTGTACTGTACAAAATCGGGCCACTGTTCTCTCAACTTCTCGTTTACTCCTGTGAAGTCTGGAGTTTTCTTTTTCGTGACATATTTTGTGTATAAATTTTTCTTGTGGTTCTGGTATAGTTCAGCCATCTTGCTTAGTGCCCACTCCTTGACTTTCGCTCTATTTTCAAGCCCAACCGGCCTTGGGGTAATACCATCTACCTCAAATTCCTCATACTCTGGAGGTAGTATGAAATGCGCTATGAGCTTCTGCCAAAGGTCATCTTTGGCATCATCGGTGACATAGCTGTTGGATTCTTCACCGGGTTTCTTTGACTTATTCCATTCTTGGATGGTGATCGGCAGGTTGTACCTAACCAGCACCCCGCATTGATTTATAAACATCCTCCGGTGCTTCTCTGGAGAAATCGGTTCACCATCATCATCTATTTCTTCGATGGTGAACCTCTGATTACCATCCATCTTTTTGTTCGGCCCTCGTTTCGTTCGAGCTGTCGATTTCTTCGATCCGGTGGGCTAAAAGAAGAAGAGAGAGTGATTAATATATATCTATACTAGTTAATGAATAGAGGTAACACGAGGGCCATCATTATTGTTGTCATTTGTTTGCCCTTCGTCCATCTGGTCTTCCCCTTGGTTTTCCTCTAGTCCATCACCGGATGGATTCAGATATGAGGATATCTCTTCCTCGAGCAAAATATCTTCGGCTGTGCCCGTAATAAGAGGAATTTCACCTCTTATCATGCCCTGAAGAAAACCTTCACCGATGCGACCAGGATCTTCGGATGGATCCATGACTTAATTATCTATAACAAAAAGAGAGTTAAACCGGTTAGAAAAAACAATAATCCTAATAACTAAAACAATATAATCCTAATTATAATAACTTAAACAAAAAAATAACCCTAATCCTAAAGGGCTTCGATCTCGATCTCGATCTCGATATCCTATTCTACCGAGAAGCACCAAACACCAGAAAAAAATAAAGGGGAAACCCTAACTCGGGAAAACTCCGGAACATATGAGAGGGGTGCATTTGTTCTTCTAATTATACTTGTCATTTAAGTTGTTGAACAATTCATGATTATAGGTTAAATAGATAGGTTTCAATTTTCTGAACATTTTGATATATTATTTGTATTTTTCTGACTTATAAATTAAAAGTTATTGAATTTACAATATTTAATCAAATTCTGGAATTACTAAAAAGGGTTATGTCATCATTATGACATCAGCAGAGGGGGTTAAACTTTTTGTACCGCTACTAAGCCTAGCCACTATGACTGACCAGTGGGCCGGGGTACTGGCCACCTCAGCATGCCACGCAAGGAAGAGGGACCGGGGGTGATTATTTTCAGGAGCCAGTGACGGCGGCGCGCGCGGGACGGCGAGACGGCGGCACAGGACGGCGAACTGGCCTGGGAAGAGGAAGGAGGCAGGAGGGTTCCTGAGGTCAGCGAGGCCGAGGAAGGTCGAGGGTGCAGTGGCCGGAATCGGCGATGGACGCGGCGGCCGGAGACGGGGAAGGAGCGGACGGTGAGCTCGACTGGGGGCGCGGGGCTTCAATTCCTTCGGTGGCGGAGGGGAGCTCTACGGTACGGCACATGGCGGCACGACGGGGTGGTGGCCGGAGACGAGGGCGACGGCGCGGTGGAATATGGCAGCACCTCCCCTGCGTCGAGCTCTCGCCGTCGTCTGCGCGCGTCTCCTCGTCGATTTCGCCAAGTGCTGGGTGGGGGAGGCCAGGGTGTCGTGGGAATGGTCACGGCAGATGCTGCAATCGGCAGCGAGTAGTAGAATGAGGGGCAAGGGCGGCCAGCCATCTGCGGTGCGAGATGAGGGCAAAGACACAGGGTTTTACCCAGGTTCGGCCCCCCGGGGGGTAAAGACCTACTCCTGCTAGATTGTACTATGGATGTGTTACAATGGGCGAGCTCGGCAGCTAGGCGGCGAGTCGCTTGGGTGTATGAGGGAACGTATCTCTACTCACCCTTTAGGGAGGTTTATATAGGCTCACCTCCCCTAGGGTTTACATATCTCAACCGATTCGGTTACAGCTTTACTAGTCGTTTAACCCAGTCCGACTGGGCCTATCTACTCGCCTGGGCCTTCAGCTTCCAGTCGCTTGGTACCTTGCTGGGCTTCAATCCACTCGCCGTTCTGCAGGCCCACTCGCCAGCTCACGGGCCAGTCGGAAACGCCTTGTTGGGTATACCCCAGTAGGCATATCCCCATCAGTAGTCCCCGAGGCCGTCGTCGATTGGGCGTAAGTGGCTGCTGGCAGTCGGAGTATACGGCTTCAGAGTAGGCATCCAGTCGAATCGTCGGCGGGCTCCTGTATAAAGGAGGAAATCCGGTGAACCAAGTCGCGGCTTGGGCAAGTCGGGTCGGCGGGACGCGGTCATGGTGATCGACCTGGCGAGCCGAGTGGCTGGAGTTGGACCGTCAGGCGCGATCAAACTAGCCGTTGGGGTAATCCAACAGTAACTTTCGGTGTAATCATCGTGCGGTAACGGCCTCCTGATTTGGCGGGTAACTCCCGCTATATAAGAGGAATGGCAGGCAATCGTAGAGCCAACTGCCCACCACTTCTTCCGAGTGCGCGCATTTTCCTTCCTTTGCTCCGCGATCCAGTCGACCCGAAATCCTCCGATCTCCAACCAACCTCTCGGCCATGGCCCTTTCCACCGAACCATGGGGTAGGTCCAAGTGCACGAGGGCGCAGCTGGCCTCTTTCGAGGAGGCCGGGATCCTGCGAGCCGGCTGTTGGCGTATCCCCGCAGCCGGAGAAACGACCCCAAATCCGCGAGAGAGGGAATTCGTCTGTTTCACCAGTCATCTCGAGCGAGGGCTAGGGTTTCCCACGTCCTTGTTCTTCCGGCGCTTTTGCGCCTACTATGGGATCCAGCCTTCAGATCTGGGTCCCCACAACATCGAGCAGCTCGCCATCTTCGTGGCGTTCTGCGAATGCTACTTGGGCTGCCGGCCCTATTTTCCCTTGTGGCAAGATCTGTTCCATGGACGGATCAGCCGCGAGGAGGCAGGCGGCCCAATGCTAGCCGCGGGCGGCTTGACATTCCAGCTCAAGTCCAAGGCCTCCTTCTTTGACCTAATGCTACCCACCAAGGCAGCGAGCGACTGGAAAAAGTCGTGGTTCTACGTGACCGAGGCGACCCCGGAGGGCGAGGCGGCGATCTCGCGGTACTCCGCTAGTCGTTCGGAGCCGCGCCATCTCCAAGTCGGCAAGCTCCCCGACGACCAGCGGATGGTTGTTGACGAGATGCTCCAGGCCATCCGTGGTCTGAAGAAGAAGGGCCTCCAAACGATAAATTTGTACAATTGCTGGCTTGGGCGGCGGCTTGTTCCACTCGCCTAGCGCGACCACTACATGTACCAATACACCGGCCGGGGGGACTCGACGAAGGCCTGCCTCGACGAGTGGAAGCTGGAAGATTACCTCCCAGCGTTGAAGAAGATTACCCAGGCGGTGTACCTGGACGCGCAGGCCGGGATCGCCCCCTACACCGCGAAGCGTCCAGCTCCAACGGTAATTTCTTTACCTTGTTCGCAGTCGCAGTGTATGCAGTCGCGGTAATCCTGATTCTGTTTTGTATTCATCACAGCTATTCCAGGTGGTGGAAGGGTGGATCCCACCTTCGGATGATGAGAGCCCGGGCCCATCCGCCCAGGACACAGGCGAATCACCACCCGCGAGGGGCAACGAAGACGACGAGGACGAGTCCGAAGAGGAGGTCGCCCCGCTGGTCCGAAAGACCCGTGGGCAACGTCAGCGCGAGATCGAAGCGAGCAGAAGCCTCGAGCGCCATGACGATGACGACGAGCTCCCAGAGACCACCTCGCGCCGTCAAGCCACTCCGTCGAAGAAGAAGGAGAAGAAGAGGGAGGCGAGGGCCCCCCTAAAGAAGAAAACGAAGCCGTCGAAGACGGCCTCACCGCCACACTCGGCGAGCAGCTCCGATGCTCCCAGCCCAACTGGTGACGGCGCGCCACCAGCGACAACCGCGCTGGACACGGCGACTATGGAGGTACCGCTGGCCTCATTGCCTCCGCCATTCGCCCCAGTCTCTGGGCTGGGGGAGGCTCCGGCCGCGGCGACTTCGCCTCGCAAGGAGACTCCGGCTGCGGCGGCTTCACCTCGCAAGGAGGCTCCGGCTGCAGCAGCATCGACTCACGAGGAAGCTCCCGCCGAGGATGTCCCAGAGGCGCCAGCTGCAGCCTCAACGACGAAGAAGCCGTCCGTGTCTTGGGCACGCGATGTCCTGGAACTGGGGCTCAGTCGCCGACTGGGCCCTGAACTGGAAAAACCGGCCGGCCTTCGTACGGGGCTACGTTTCATCCCAGTCGCCAAGTGAGTGTGCTCACCCCTCCTTATTTTCCATAACTATTTCAATTGTCTTTGTTGATTCGATTCATGCGCAGGACCGGAGTGAAAAGGATGGGCCATCCGACCGTGGCCAAGGTGCCCTCCGCCGCTAGCTAGGAGGATCCTTCACGCAAGAGGAAGGCGGACGAGGTCGTCGCCTCAGCGGATGGCTGTAAGAAGGCCAAGGGCGACGACATCGTCACCATCTCTGACGATACGGTGGCCGCGCCGGCCGAGCCCGCGGTGGAGGCAGCCGCGTCTACGAAGGAGCCCGCGGCGGAGGCGACCTCCCTTGGAGCGGGTGCCTCCATCGCTACCTTCCCCCGCTTCGTGACCAAGGCGGCCACGGCGAGTGGGGTTGCGCCCTCGAGCCACGCTCCTGGGACCGCCGATGCTGAAGTCGACCAGCGTCGTGGGCACACGCCAGCGTTACTCGCGTCCGTGGACGCGATCCAACTCCACAGCATGCTTGGCGCAGCCATCCAGGTACATCCAGTCCCCGAGGATCAGGTCGGTGTTTTGCAGCGGCGTGATTCTTATAATTTCTCGTCTTTTATTTTCGTATCCAGTCCCCGAGTGCGTACTCGCTGAATTTCAGCGGGTGGGCACTTGGGAATTTCTTGATGGCCAGTCCCCGAGTGCGCACTCGCTGAATTTCAGCGGGTGGGCACTTAGGAATTTCTTGATCGCCAGTCCCCGAGTGCGTATTCGCTGAATTTCAGCGGGTGGGCACTTAGGAATTTCTTTTAACTAACTTTTTCGGTGATGTGCAGGGTCTGCAGCTTGAGTCAGCGGACCGATTGGCCGCGAAACAGCGCGCGGAGAAGGAGCTGGCCATCGTCCAGGAGGCGAACAAAGGTCTTCAGGCTGTTGCTGCGAAGGCAGATCAAGCTCGCCAGGGGCTTGTCCCCGCTGGTGAGTTGGTGGCGGCGCGGTCTGCTCTGGGTGCCGCTGAACAACGGATCGCCGACCTCGAGCGCGAACTGCGGGAGGCGAGAGAAGAAGCTAGCTTGGCGGACGGGCGAGCTAAGGCCGCCATTGCGGCCGCAGAGGAGGATCGCAAGGTGTCGGAAGTCCTTATTGCTGGGCTTCAGGACGACCACACGTCGCTTCAGTGCTTCATCACGGGACTCGCCCGCCCGCTGCTTGGTGAGTGCATCCTCCCTTTCTTATAGTTGTGGTTTTTGTGGTGTCCGTCATACTCATCATTGTCTTTTCTTCGCAGGTCGCATCATTGATAGCGAAGAAGAGGCGAGCTCGCTCGACGCAAGGCAGTGCGTAAGCATGCTCGTCGACTCGGCGTCGCTGTCGGCGACCTGCATCCGCGCCTACCTCCAAGAGATATCACCCACGGAGGTGATTCCCAACGACCTCGTTGAGGTGTGGAAGTACTTGGAGAAGGCACCCGCGGTCGTTGAATTTATGACGCGATCGGCGTTTCGGCGTGGAGCATCGACTTCCCTGATCCTTGGACTCGCCCACTTCCCCGAAGACTTCGACATCGACGATGTGACGAGTGGGTACCCATCGTCAACTGGCGCGGTGGAGCTGTCAGAGGTTCTCAAGTTGCAAGAGCGTGCCGCCACGTACTTGGAGCGTGTCTGGGCGATGGGCGACCTCCTTCCATACCAGGAGACGGTCGTCGCGCCGAACGACCCCGAGCCGCCGCATCGTGACTTCAAGGTCGAGCAGCCTTTTCGCGCGGCGATGGCGGGTGAACTGACGACGTATCCATCAAACCCGTACACCGCGTTCATCCGTAATCGCCGGGAGGCTGGCGAGTCGTCATCGAAGCCTGTAGAGTAGGGTAGTTTGCCTTGAAGCGTTAGCAGCAGTTCTGCCACGCGGGCATATTTTGTAACATAAGACAATGCAGTATGCGATTGAATGGGACGTCGTGTCTATTTTGGTATTTGTTTATGTGCTTTGGATTGATTTTGGACGAGTCCCCGAGCACGTCCGCCCTTTTGTGGGGTTTACCTCGTATATGATGTGTGTGTTGTTATCATGTGTTTTGTTGCTTTGGTCGACTCGCCCGAGCTCGGAGAGCCAGTCGCAAGGCGACTCCCTTGAGTGCTCTGTACTTTACCATTTTCCCGTACGCAAACGAGGTCGGGTGGCCGAGTCCCCGAGCGTGGTACTTGGTAGTTCTAGGCGCTACTCGAGGGTGGTTGAGGACTTAGCGCGTTGGTGTGAGCGTGTCACTCCTGCCTGGCCCGTGGGGTCAGTCGCGTGGCGAGTCCTGGGCATGCTCTCTTACTTGGCGTTTTCCCTGACCGCTCGCGACGAACTGGTATTCAGTCCCCGAGTGTGGTACTTAGCCGTTTGAGTCGCTATGCCGGGGATGCGGAGGACCAAGGTCGCTGTGAGAAGCGAGGGCAGTTGTCTTGGCTCGTAGAACCAGTCGAGCTAGGCGACTCCAATGGGGCTCCGGGTGGGCGTTTTTCATGGACGATGCAAGACCTGAGGTGATTCAGTGCTCTTACACCGCACTACTTAGCCGTGCCGATCGCTGTACCAAAGGTTGACTTCTGCATTTAGCATAATGCTGTTATTACGAGTGCGAGTGGCACAAGTCATGGAGAGTAGGCGCAATTTGCGGTAACCGTTTCTTTTTATTTCATAGCGACTGGAGAGTACATGTGTGGGGTTCTAGGAGTAGAACTTCCGGAGGAGGTTTACATTCCATGGTCGCTTGACGTCGAGCTCGCCGTCCCCGCGGACATCGATGAGGTAGTAGGCGTCATTGCCGAGTACGCGCCCGATAGCGAATGGGCCTTCCCACAGAGGGGAGAGCTTGTGCATGCCCTTCTTGTCCTGGATGAGGCGTAACACCAGGTCGCCTTCCTGGAAGGTGCGAGCTTTCACCCGCCGGCTGTGGTAGCGGCGGAGTCCTTGCTGGTAGATGGCGGTGCGTGACCGAGCGAGGTCGCGTGCTTCGTCGAGCTGGTCGACCCCGTCTTGGCGGGCCAGCTCGTTTGCAGCCTCCGTATAATGGACGACTCGTGGCGAGTCATGTTCGAGGTCGGTGGGCATGACTGCTTCGGCGCCGTAGACCATGAAGAAGGGAGTGAATCCCGTTGATCTGTTAACCGAGGTACGGATTCCCCAGATGACGGAGGGCAACTCCTCGACCCAGCACCCGGCGGTGCGCTCGAGTGGTACTTGGAGTCGCGGCTTCAGGCCGTGGAGGATGCTTTGGTTGGCCCGTTCCGCCTGGCCGTTGGATTCCGGGTGGGCGACTGACGCGAGGTCGAGCCGGATGTGGTGCTCTTCGCAGAATTCGGCCATGGCTCCCTTGGCGAAGTTGGTGCCGTTGTCCGTGATGATACTGTTTGGGAACCCGTAGCGATATATGAGCTCGCGTAGGAATTTAGTGGCGGTCTTCTCGTCGCATTTCCGGACTGGCTTGGCCTCCACCCACTTAGTGAATTTGTCGACGGCGACTAGCAGGTGGGTGTAGCCGGAGGGGGCTTTCTTGAAGGGGCCTACCATGTCCATGCGCCATACGGCGAATGGCCAGGTAATGGGGATTGTTTTGAGCGCCGAGCTCGGTACGTGCGTCTGATTGGCGTACTTCTGGCACCCGGCGCATCGCTGGACGATGTCGGCAGCGTCGGCGTGTGCGGTGGGCCAGTAGAAGCCGTGTCGCATAGCCTTGGCGACCAGGGAGCGAGCGGCGGCGTGGTGGCCACAGTCACCTGAGTGAATGTCGTGGAGGATTTTGCGTCCTTCAGCCGGTTGGACGCACCGTTGGAACACGCCGGTGACGCTGCGCTTGTGTAGCTCGCCGTCGATGATGGTGTAGGACTTGCATCGACGAGCGATCATTCGAGCGTCTGTCTCGTCTGCTGGCAGGGTGCCGGCTTCCAGGTAGGCGATGTAGGGCTTGGTCCAATCGTCTGGCTCGGTGACGAGTGCGACCAAGGCTGCCTCTGGTTGGAGTGGGACTCCGATGTCGATCTCCCTCGGGGGAGAGACTGATGGTTTGGAGATTGTGTCGAGGAACACGCCGGCGGGTGGTGCGAGTCGAGCCGACCCGATGCGAGAGAGGGCGTCGGCCTCCTCGTTTTTCCGCCTGTCGATCCACTCGACAGAGTAGCCGGTGAAGTGGCCGCCCAACTTGTCCACCGCTTGGCAGTACGCCGCCATGGTAGGGGAGACGGCGTCGCAGGTGCCGGCGACTTGCCCCGCGACGAGGTCGGAATCTCCGTAGCAGCGGAGGCGATTGACGTTCATCTCCTTGGCAGCTCGCATGCCGTGGAGTAGGGCCTCGTATTCATCCATGTTGTTGGTGCAGGGCGTGAAGTCGAGGCAGAGGATGTAGCGGAGCTTGTCGCCCTTTGGTGAAGTCAACATTATCCCTGCTCCTGCACCGTCCGCGTTCTTGGAGCCGTCAAAGTGCAGGCTCCAGTAATGGAGGTACGACAGCTTCTCTGGCTGCTGGGCCTCCTCCCAGTCGGCGATGAAGTCTGCCAGCGCCTGCGACTTAATCGCCTTTCGTGGCTCGTATTTGATGTTGTGGACGCCGATCTCGACGGCCCACTTGGCGACCCGCCCGGTCGCCTCGCGATTGCGGATGATGTCTTGCAGTGGTGCTAAGGAGACGACCATGATCGGGTGCTCCTGGAAGTAGTGCGGCAGGCGCCGCTGAGCCCTGAAGACCGCGTATACTAGCTTTTGGTACTGTGGGTACCGCTGGCGCGACTCGGTGAGGACCTCGCTGATGTAGTACACCGGCCGCTGAACCGGGCGCTCCTTTCCTTCCTCTGGTCGCTCGACGACCATCACGGCGCTGACGACGCGCTCGGACGCCGCGACGTAAACCAGCATGGGCTCTTTGTCGGCGGGGGCGGCGAGTAGTGGTGCGGCGAGTAGCACCTTTTTGAGGTCGCGGAGCGCGTCGTCCGCCTCCTTGTCCCACTGGAAGGTGGGGTTCTTGCGCATCAGGCGGTATAGGGGCATCGCCTTTTCGCCCAGGCGGGGGATGAAGCGACTGAGAGCCGCTACTCTCCCGGCCAGCTTCTGGACGTCGCGCAAGCACTCGGGTTTGCCGAGCCGGGCGATCGTGTCGATCTTTGTTGGGTTTGCCTCGATCCCTCGTTTGGAGACGACGTACCTGTTGCCTACCAAACCCACCGGCGAGCAGCGACGGGTAACACGAAGAGCCGGGAGGCTCCCAGAACTGCTGGTGGGCCCTGGTCCCTCGGGCAACGGCCCGCAAAACTCCGGCACACGTCCTGGCTGGTGCAAGGGCGTGCCACCTGACCTATACCTGGTCAGGAAGGTGATGGATTGCTTCGATTGGTTTCCTGCATGGCAAACAAACATACGTAAAATTCGAGCCGCGACCGGCTCCCAGGTTTCCCTGTGAATCGGCTCCTGGAGCCGATTATCCCATGGTTCTGCATCAGATCTATGATAACATGGGGTTTTGCTTCATCAATACAAGTTAAATCGATCTACGACAGTTTAACGTTTTCACCACGTAATTGGAACATCCTACACGTAATTGAGCCTGGTAAATACAAAAGATGATAGAAAACTAACCCTAGAGAAGGCCTAACAACCGACGTAAAGTCAATTCCCGGAACAACTCCTCTTGAATTAGCAAACCATATCCTTACGTACTACTGGATCGTTCAACCCGTTTGCAAGGCCTGACTACGTGGATATCAAACTAAACCTTGGAGAACAAGGCAAAACTACAACGGATCGAATCAACTGAATAAAGATCAAGCAAGATGCTACCCTTACACCCGGGAAAAGGTGCAAAGGAAGCGAGATAACTAGAGGCTGCATAACTAAACAATCATAGCAAAAAAGTACCGATGCTAGCCCAAACAAATCTATGATAATAGTATTACTCGCCATCAACAAGGCTTCAGTACGAGTAACACCAAATAACGCATAAGCAGATACTGCCTAGATCGCAAGATGCGATCTAGGCAGCATGACACTTACCCGAAAGAAACCCTAGAAACAAGGGGTGGCGATGCGCCGAGATTGTGTTTGTTGTGAACGTGATCGTCCTCCTTTTCTCAATAACCTTAGGTACATATTTATAGTCCGGAGACTTTCTATCTTTGGAATAATCCTAACAATCCTATCTCTTTACTTAAACCGAAACGTAACCTACTACAATATAAGATACACGGGCAACTTAGCCCAAATCTACGCACAAGGCCGATTCAACAACACGTTGCATATATGTATCTTCCAAGCCCATCTTGATTACGGCCCATCTCCTCCTTTGGCCAAAATATGGCGATAAGACATGCCCCCCTGGTTTTGGCAATAATTCCAAAACCACTCTGCTGATGTTTTTTCTTCCCCTTTTTTTTGTATCGGGTTACGCGTTGCCAGAATGCGTTGCAGAGCAGAATCGTCACGCCACCCCCTCATCATGATGCCTTGTCTTCTCAACTTCTCCGCAGTGCATGATTTGACCGTTTTGGCACCACATTATGGAAACTGCTATGGCATTGAACCGTCTCCCACTATTCCCCTTATTTAAATTCATCTGAGCAGTTTGCAGCCCCCATCTTCCTCCCTTAGCCAAAAAACCCTCTTCCTCTGCCGAAAAAAACCCTCTTCCTCTGCCATGGCCTCCTCTTCTTCCTCCGAATCATCCGCCCTTTCCTCCCAATCTTCCAACACGATGAGCAACCGAGAGCCGACGCCGGAGCACCCGCCAATGGCGACGTACGAGGCTCTCGCCCCACATTGGTGGGACGAGAGGGGCTGGGACTTCGCCGCCTGGTCGGAGGACGACGAGTCTCTGACCGACGGCGAGGAGGGCCTCCAGTTCCTTGTCGACGGGGAACTGGAGGTGGAGAGCTCCGACGACGCCTGGTCCTGGGATGGCGTCGAATCCTCCGAGGAGACGGAGGAAGCGGAGGAGGACACTTCCTCGGATGAATACCCGCCGGTGAAGCGCTTCCGTGCCGGGTCCAGCGAGGACACCGAAGACGACGACGAGGACGAGGAGGCCCCCGCTGACATCCTCAGCAGCAGCGACGAAGACGACGCCGGCAGCAGCGCTGATGACAACGACGACGACGACGGCGAGGACAGCGGCGACGACACCGGCCTCTAGATTAGGAACTAGTAGTAGTAGTACTTAGCAGTAGATTTCCTTTTGTAAGCAATCGGCTCCATTGTAAACAATCGTCTTTCGAATCAACAAAGATTGCTTTTCCAATTCGCTTTTGCCGATAGTCAAAATAGGTCAACGCTCCAGAAGCCGATAGCAATGTATCGGCTTTCACCATACTACGCTCATATGGTCAACCAAGTCAAAGCCCAACGAGCCGATGGTAACACATCGACTTTCCCCACAAACGTTGACAAGGTTAAATTTGGTCGCATATTTAGATAAATCTGAGCGGCCACTCTCCAACTTCAAACGGTAACCCGCGACCCTCTTCAAAAAGGCTAGACCAGATCTCCAATTTCCTCACCGCATAGATCGAGCTTACAGCGACAAGAACCCTCGATCCCCAATCGCATAGATCCATCTCCGCCGGCAAACCAGATGGCAGCATCGTCCAATATCAACACAGCGGTCTCTGGTCTGAAGGTACGCCTGCTCCTCATAGTCTGAACATGGCGCTAGAATTAATAGCAAACACCTGAATTAATGCTTTATTCCACCGTTAATTTTTTTAGGTTTCAGACATCCTGCTGCCGCACCCTTCTCTCCCAAATTCTCTCTGTCTTGGCCCCCGGACAGAATCTAGTCCTGCCCATCTGATCTCTTGCGAGGCAAACAGAATCCCCTTCGCAAGCCAAAACCTAGATTTGAATTCTTGGGCCGACTTCTTGCGAGCCTGGCCTAATCCTCCTGAACATTGGGTTTCTTGGTTTAGCAGGGTAGCCAAAACTTACCAATCTCAATGGGAAACCACGGGAATAGCTGATGCCTTGCATTTGTCATTGTCTCCCCTAGAGAAACATGAAAATCTTCTAAAAACCATCGGCTATTTCTGGTCCGATGCTCTGAACTGCTTCATGTTTGGTCATGGTCCCATGACACCAACTCTGTTAGACGTGGTGATGATTACTGGTCTGGACGTTACATCACCCAGCCCCTCTGCTTTTAAGCTGACAAAGGTCCCCTACAAGCTTTCTTCCAAAACAGACTGCACGAACTGGGGTGCCTATCTTCAAAAACACATGAAAACTAAAGGCCCTGTCACAGAGAAAGAACACACGGCTTTCCTCAACTTCTGGCTGGAACATTTCATATTCTGTGGCCCTTCCCTGGCTCCAACCAAGAATTACCTCTCCTTGGCCTACGAACTTGCCAAAGGCACTCAACTTGGTATCGGCAAACTGTTCCTTGGAGAAGTCTATCGATATCTCTAGTTGATGTCTGTCAAATTATTCTCCGGCCAAGCAGTCAAAACAGGAGGTCCTTGGTGGTTCATTCAACTATGGGCCCAGCTGTATTTTCAAAACCATGTCCCAAACTTCCCCCTTTTGGCGAGTTGCACCTTTCCAAATTTCAAAGGGAAGCAGATCCGATGCACCAGCTATGGCCAAGCTCTGTACAGACTGCCAGGTAGCAAACTGATCCCTCAGGAAGCATCCAAATGGTTCAGAATTTTCTTCCAAGGCCTGGATAATCCTATCTTCTTTCCTTACACGGAATAATCGGAACATTTTGAAAATCCAATCTCCTTCAGGCTAGACAACTTTTCCAATGACACCAGCACTCGGCAGCTATTTTCCACTGTGATCCGTCCCTGCTTTCTTCCAGTTGGCATGAGCACATCCAATAGAATAATCAAGCCTGGATATGAATTCTACCAGCCAGTCGTAGTGGCTCGGCAATTTGGCCTTGGACAAGTACCTCCCCATTTCTTTCTCCACCATCTTACAGAGAGCAGAGCTGACCTGCCCGATCCTCTCACCAGTCAAAGGTGTTATTCCTTCTTCGACGCTCTAACCATCCCAATTCCCAACAACCTCATCTTTACTTCATCAACCGATGGTTTTGAGAACTGGTGGGCGATGTGGAAGACTCATGCCTTCAGGAGAGCTCTGGGACCATTGCTGGAACAGCTTGATGCTGAATATGATATCCCTGTAGAACAGGTACTATTACTTGTAAATTTTCTTGATGCAGCTCCCAAATGATCCTTCTAATAACCCGCTCTGTCTCCTTGCAGCAACAAGATGGTCCTGAACCTACACACGATGATGGCTCCCCCTTCGAATTCTTCCCACCAGCTCCTGTGGTCCTTTTCTGCAAAAATTCGCCACCTTTTAAAAATCTCGTGATGCAGAACCAGCCGATATCACCACAATCGGCTTCCAAGATCCAAGCCACTTCTGGGTCCGCTGCCTCTCGAGTTCCAACTAAAACGATAATGGTGGTGAGGAAGGTAGCCGCCAGGAAGACTTTGAGGCGCCAGAGCCCTTCTCTAGAAAGTTCGCATGTATGCTGATCCATGCCTTGGTTGATCTCCTTCATCCTTGCAAACATGCTTGTGTTTACTAGCTCTCCTTCCTTACAGGCTTCCGTCGAAGACACCTCCAGCGAGGACACACAATCCAATCGAGGAGAATTGGGTCCAACAGACTCTGAGAGGATCATCACACCGAGCCAGCCAGATTTGCCACAATCGGCTCCCAGGAAAAGGCCAGTTCCTGAACCTGCTGCCCCCCGAGCATCAGTCGAGGCGGGGCCAGTCGTGAGCCCCAAAAGGGCTCGCAAGGGGCTGCAAACTTCTTCGTCGAGCCAGGAGGTTTCGAAAGTCATCACCCTCGATGCTCTTACCAATTATTATTTTTTTTATATCTGCCGATTCATCACTTATTTACATCGGCTAAACACCTTCCATGCAGACGACTGGCCCTTCTAGTGGAAAAGCCGGGGAAGTGCCGATGCCTGCAGCAAGGCCGGATCTAGTAATCCCTGAAGGTGTAGCTGAAACGGTTACCAGTTTGGCCAAGCCCCCAGCAACAACACACAAGCCGATGGTCTCGTCATCTGCTATCCCCTCGACCTTAGGAGAGGTACGTTCGCTTCGTTCGGCTCTTCCTTCCGTGTTGGACGCATACTGACGCCATTTCGGCCTGCCAGAGTTGTGATATCTCAGGTCTGCTGACGTTCGACCCTGAATCCATCGAACCAACTCTCCCTGTTGCTGACGATGAACCACGAGCAAGGGCTGTTCTACCTCAATTCCAGCGTCTCAAAGCCTTGCTGTCCTCCCCGATCAAGAAGTTGATCGAGGGCTCTGAAGAGGTGAAGAGCGTCCTTGCTGAAATCAAGGACCAACTCCCAGTAGCACTGCAGGTGAAGCTTTGGCCAGTTGTAACTCTGTCTTTCTACGGGTCAAGGGTGAAGTTGGCTCGCGAGAGGATTAATCTGCGCCGCGCCCAACTCCCACTGAAGGCCAACATTGCAGACAAATGTCAGCAGCTCAACGAGAAAAAGGCGTCTCTGGATGCCAAAACTGACACCTCTGTCAGCACCGCCGAGCTCGCATCCTTGAAAAAGGAACTGGGAGATCTTGAAGAGAAGGTCCGGGCGACTAAACAGCTCATCCGTGACAAAGAAGCACTCATCGCCCGCTCCCAAGACGAAGCGGAAGGCCTCAAAGCTCAACTGAAGACTGATCTGGCGGAAATACGTGCCCTGAACAAGCAGCTAGTGACGGGCAAGGACGAAGACGACGAAGCCGAGATCGCCGAGGTGGATCGTGTCCGTGCTGACGCCCTCCACGCCTTCGAGGCATTCCTTCAGTAGCTTCTTCGCGTATACTGACACCTGCTCGTAGCAGTTTGAACCTCTAGAGTCGATGGCTGTGCATCGGCTGTATTTTTTTATTGGCCGATTTCATGTATCGGCCCCCATATTTCACTGTCCATCATCCCACATGCTTGGGAAATATTTCTTGAGGTGTTGACCGTTGACAGCCACTGGGAATTTTACGCCATCCAGCTCCTCAAGCATGTACACGTTTCCCCTTAAAACTTGATCGACCCTGTATGGCCCGTGCCAATTTGGAGACCATTTACCATATGCTGCATCCTTAGTCCCCAGTGGCAACACAGCTTCCCATACCAGATCGCCAACGTGGAACTCCTTCGGTCTCACCTTCTTATTATATGCACGAGCTACCTTGGCCTTGTTCTCTTTGATTTTCTCAAGCGACCACAGCCTAAGCTCAGTTAAATCCTCAACACTGTCACTCATCAGGGCCGTATATTCTTCAGTTGTTAGATCGTTCTGAAAAGTGACACGTCTCGATCCAGCCGTAATTTCCCAGGGCAATACGGCTTCTTGTCCATAGACTAGATGGTATGGCGAGGTTTTTATCGCTCCATGACATGACATGCGATAAGCCCATAAAGCCTCTGACAACACCTCGTGCCAACGCCTAGGGTGCTCATCGATCTTCCTCTTGATCAACTTGATAAGGCTCTGGTTGGACGCTTCAGCTTGCCCATTTGCTTGAGCATAGTACGGAGATGATCGGATCAGCTTAATTCCCGTGTCCTCACAGAACTCTCTAAACTCGTAAGAAGTGAAGACCGAACCTCCATCGGTCGTCATCGTTTGGGGAATCCCGAATCTATGAATGACATGTTCCTTCACAAAATCGATAACATCCTTCGAGCTCACTGACTTCATAGGGACGGCTTCCACCCATTTAGTGAAATAATCCGTAATGGCCAAAATCCACATGTGGCCTTTGCTTGATGGAGGATTGATCTTGCCAATCATATCCATTCCCCAACCTCGGAATGGCCAAGGCTTGATGATGGGGTTCATTGCTGACGCGGGTACCGTTTGAATTTTTCCAAATTTCTGACATGCTTGACACCCTTTGTAGTACTTAAAGCAGTCCTCAAGCATGGTGGGCCAATAAAACCCTGATCCCCTGATCAACCATTTCATCTTGTGAGCCGATTGGTGAGTTCCACAGGCGCCTTCGTGTACCTCGTGTAGGAGCCGATTGGCCTCGGTTGGTCCCAGACATTTGAGAAGTAACCCTTCCAGAGTCCTGTAGAACATGTCATCCCCGATAAGCACATACTTCATGGCCTTGTACCTTATCCGTTTAGGTGCCCCCCGAGCCGAATCTTTCAAGTAATTGAAGATATCGGCTCTCCAGTCGTCCGCCTCCAGGAACTGTACTTGAACATCAGTTCCCTCTGCTACGTCCTTGTGGCCTGACGCCATTTGTGCGAGATCATTCGCCTCTGTATTCTGCGATCGCGGGATCCAGTTAAAGTTTATGTACCGGAACTGTGCCATGAGCTCACGGCAATGCAACCATAATGGGAAGAGCGACTCGCTCTCACACTTGTATTCCTCCGTGAGTTGGGAAATCACCAATTTGGAGTCTCCAAAAATTTCCACTGCCTCTGCTCCAGCTTCGACGAGCAACTCCATTCCCTTGCGTATCGCCTCATACTCGGCGACGTTGTTGGTGCGAGGGGTAGCTAGCCTGATGGAGAAGGAATATGTTGCCCCCCGGGGCGACACGAGTAGAATGCCAATGCCGCAACCATCATCACAAACCGATCCATCGAAAAACATAGCCCACGCTCGTAAAGACAGCGCTGCTATATCAGTGTTGATCCTTTCAGCAATAAGGTCGGCCAATGCCTGACCCTTAACCGCTTTCGCGGGTTGGTACCGGATGTCAAATTCCGATAATGCAAACATCCATTTGCCGAGTCGGCCTTTCAACATAGGGGCCGACAGCATGTGCTTTATGACATCTGATTTGCATATAATGATAATCTCTGCTGAGAGCAAGATGTGGCGCAGCTTGGTGCAGGTGAAAAATAGGCAGAGGCATAACTTATCGATCTCGGGGTACCTTGTCTCTGCGTCGAGCATCCTTCTGCTGATGTAAAACACAACCCGCTCCTGACCATCATAAACTTGAACCACCACCGAGGCGATGGACGTGTCAGCTACTGATAAGTAAATGTAGAACGGCCTATCCGGCTGGGGCGGAACCAATACTGGCGGCTTCATCAAATATTCTTTGATTTCGTCGAAGGCTCGTTGTTGTTCTGTCCCCCAGCGGAATTCCTCATCAGTTTTAATTTTCACAAGTCCCATGAACGGCTCTATTCTTCCTGACAGATTGGAGATGAATCTTCTGACGAAGTTGATCTTGCCGATGAGAGACTGCAGTTCTTTCTTCGTGGTAGGTGGCTTCATTGTTCGCACTGCCTCCTGACTTTTCAGGCCGATCTCGATTCCGCGTTCATGGACCAAGAAACCCAAGAACTGACCGGCCGTTACACCGAAGGCACACTTCTTTGGATTCATTCGTAGCCCGAATTTCCTTGTTCGGTCCAGGACGCGTCGCAGATCGTCCAAGTGTCCTTGTACTGAAACAGACTTGACCACCACATCATCGATATAAATTTCCACCAGCTTGCCGATCAGATCATGGAAAATGTAATTCATGGCTCTTTGGTATGTGGCGCCGGCATTCTTCAGTCCAAACGTCATGACTACGTATTCAAAACAACCCCACCGAACCTGGGACTCAGAATGCAGCCTTGTGTATATCTTCCGGAGCCATAAAAATTTGGTTGTAACCGGCATTGCCATCCATGAAGCTCAAGATCTTATGACCAGCAGCTGCGTTGATTAATGTCTCTGCTACCGGCATCAGATACTCATCCTTTGGAGTAGCTCTATTGAGATCCCGAAAATCTATGGCAACACGCCAGCGGCCATCCTTTTTCTCTACCGGTACGATACTAGAAATCCACTCAGCATACCTGCATGGCCTGATTAACTTGGCTGTCAACATTTTCTCGATCTCCTTCTTGACTTCTTTCAAATTCGTCTTTCATCTGTCGTGCTCGCTGCTGGAACGGCCGAAACCCTTTTTTAAGCGGGAGTCGATGCTCAATGATGCTCCTGTCTAACCCGGGCATCTCTGTATAGTCCCAGGCAAAGCAATCTGGATACTCTTTCAACAAAGCTATCATCGGACCCCGCAGATTCGGATCTAACTTCTTGCTGATAAATGTTGGTCGTGGCTTATCCCCAGGACCGATGTCAATCTCCTCTAGCTCATCAGCGGATGTAAACCCATACCCTAGCTTTCCGTCACCTGCTAAATCGATGCTAAACACGGGGCAAACAGTTGGTGAGGATAACAAAGATAATTTGGGCCGATTGCCGGAATCGGCCCCCTTTTTTATTGCATTAGTCAAGGAAGGTTTACAACTTATCTGTGTTCTACAATGGCAGGGAATCTCCCTACTACGACTGCATGACCTGTTTTTCGTAAGCTTACTGCTTTTTATTTTGTGCGGCCGATCGCAGGGATCGGCCATACCACGTATGATCGTGGACTTTGCTACTCTGTCAGGCCAGTGGATAAGACCAGCCTCACCCCGTTTTTTGTAGCTTCAATGCGCTCACAGCCGTCTAGACTGACTCCAGAGATCGGCTCTTGGTCTCTTGCCTCCCAGATGTTCATGCCAGCTATGGAGATCTCGATCGAATCATCTGCATGAATGACCTCCACTTCATCTCCATCCCACTGTATCAGGCACTGGTGCATCGTGGATGGAATGCAGCAGTTGGCGTGAATCCAATCCCTCCCCAGCAAGACAGCGTAGGTGCTTTTGCTGTCAACGATGAAGAATGACGTAGGGATGGTTTTTCTGCCCACGGTCAGGTCCACATTTAGAACGCCTTGCATCTCTGAAGTTTGGCCGTTGAAGTCGCTTAACATTACGTTTGTTTTGATCAGATCTGCAGTGGAGCGTCCCAAACGCCGTAGCATGGAGTATGGCATTATATTGACTGCCGCTCCGGTGTCAACCAACATCTTGCGGACAGGCTGCCCATTGATATAACCTCGCAGGTACAGAGCTTTCAGATGTTTGTAGCCCTTCTCTTGTGGCTTTTCAAAGATAACCGGCCGTGGGCCGCAGTCAAACTGTGCCACTGGTAGTTCTTTGGCTCTTGGAGCGCAAAACTCTGACGGAAGTGTGAACACCATGTTTGTGCCAGCCGATGTCTTCGCATCGGCTTTTACTGGTTTGGGGCGCCACTCTTTCCTTTTCGGACGAGCCTCCGTTTCCAAGGTTTGCCGCACTTTCACGGCCAGATCGGGCCGTGCCTTCCTTAAAGCGTGGAGGTACTGCGCCTCGGCTTCCTCCAAGTTACGCAGCCGCTGAACTCGACGCTTTTGGGTGTGCCTGAGTCCATCGGGGCACCACCTTGGCCGGTGATATCTGTCTTCTTCTTTTCCACCCATTGGCTCCTCGAGGTATTTTGCTCGAGGAGGGAGAGGCCCCAGGCGCTTGAACACTGAGACTGGACCCGTGTCATTCTTCTGCTGTCCACATTCTGGGCAGTTGTCGATTGTAGGTAATCGGCTCATTCCGGCATCCCAGCAGTACTTGAAGAAAGGACAATCCCAATGTTTATCCATGCCTTCTTTTTCCTTCGACTTTTTATTAGCGAGGTGCTCATATCCTTCATCGTCTCTATCGTGCCGGCGACGTCGGTCATACTGATGCTCATACTTGTTAAGGAGATGCGTGGAGTGTGGCTTATGATATCGCACGCTTCTCACTTGCTCCTCGGTCAAATACCGCCTGTCATCATAACGGGGCCGGTCACGTGGACCGGCCTCCTCTCTTTCTTTGCCCCGAGAGCGACCGTCTTCCTCCTGATATGTGCCATGGTGGTACATAGGTCCTGCCATATTAACATCGAACGAGAAATCCAACTGACGCCTCGTGGAGTGGCTGTGCTCTACCATGTTGACGCCGGGAAATGGGTTTGTGTCTACTTTCATGGCGAATTGCCCAAGGATCAGACGGCCCTGTTCTATCGCTGTTTGGATCTGGCGACGTAGCTCTTTGCAATCATTGGTGGTGTGGGTGAACGAGTGATGCCACTTGCAGTATGGTCTCCCGTTCATCTCTTGAGCCGTAGGGATTTTGTGGCCTTCGGGTAACTTCAGCTGTTTTTCTTTCAGCAGTAAATCGAATATCTGCTCAGCTTTGCTCACATCGAAGTCGAACCCTTTTGCAGGCCCTTGCTGTTTTACCCATTTGCAGGACACAGGATCTGCCCCCCGAGCCCATTCAGCCACGGCCACCTCCTGGTCTTGTGTAGGATCCTCTTCTTCTATATCGACCAGGCCTATCGGACGTTTGAACTTGTCTTGGTACAACTCAGGGTGGCGCTGTTCATACATTGTCAGCTTCTGGGCCACGTGCGCCAATGAATTGTACTCTACTTGGAAAGCCAGATCTTTGATAGGTGCTGAGAGACCCAACACCGCCAGCTCGACTGCTTCTTTCTCAGTTAAACGAGCCGAATAACATCGGTTCTTGACAGTCCTGAAACGTTGAATGTACTCAGCTACCATTTCTCCCCGCTTTTGCCGCACCTGCGCCAGATCTGCAATGTCAGCCTCGGTAGCTTCTGAATGATACTGAATGTGGAACTGTTCTTCCAGTTGCTTCCAGGTCTGGATTGAATCCGGTGGCAAAGAGGTGTACCACCCAAAAGCTGGTCCTGTCAGAGATTGCGCAAAGAACCTTACGCGTAACTGATCCGATGCTGAAATCATGCCTAACTGTGCCAGGTATCGGCTCACGTGCTCGATCGAGCTCGACCCTTCTGATCCGCTAAACCTTGAGAACTCAAGGAGCCGATACTTGGGTGGC
Organism: Avena sativa; assembly: GCA_916181665.1. Classification (NCBI taxonomy): domain Eukaryota; kingdom Viridiplantae; phylum Streptophyta; class Magnoliopsida; order Poales; family Poaceae; genus Avena; species Avena sativa. The sequence goes on along the minus strand of OV702285.1, from coordinate 3,098,214 downwards.
AGCGGAATTAGATCAAACTCGTTTGGGTACGGCTTAGAATAGCCGATTGTCCTTCTCTTCGGCACGAAGCCGAACTGGTCTCTCAAGATGGTACGGATTTGCTCCACCGTTTGAGCTGCAGGGGCTAAATTCTCAGAACTCGCTCCGTTGGCGTACTTGGCTAGCCATGCCTGTTTATCAGCGTCCATCCCAGACATCCCTGCTCCGGAAATACCTGCCCCCGAAGCCCCTGCTCCAGAAACTCCTGCCCCAGAAATCCCTGCAGTTGCCACCTGGTTCGTGCGCGGCAGGCTATTGCAGTCCGGCACGTAGGTGCACACATATCCATGTGGAATCTCTTCAGGTGGTTCAAACAGGAATTGGCAATCGCCAGGGTCACCTCCAACCTTGTAGACGACGTACGCCGGTGCCCCTGGTGGCTCCGGAGCTGCAAGCATGAATGGCAGCTGTGGCCTGGTTTGGAGCGGTCTTTCTCCCTGGTGAGTCCCTAGAGTAGGCCCCGACGGAGAGTACTGATGTTTCATGATCTCCTGAACTACGCGAACCGCGACACGCTCGAAAGCGTTCACTAGGCTCTCAGAATGGCGATGAAGAGAATGAGCCACCATGTAATTGACTTCCTGTCGCAGAGCTCTGGTGCGCTCCTCTGAAGGAGCAGACAGATCCACCTCGTCAAGGGCACCTTCGGGTGAGAACCCTTTCCACCTGATGCCATGCTTACGGGTCCTCTCAAAAGAGCCGATGAGATCGGCTTCGAAGAGAGCTTTGATATCATCATACTTCGCCTTGTGCTCCTCAGGCAGATCGTCGTACGTGACCGGTCTGTTCTCCATCGGAGCGTCGGATGTTGATGTAGACGTTGTTGAAGGTCCCACCGGGCGTGCCAGAATGTGTTGCCTACCAAAACCCACCGGCGAGCAGCGACGGGCAACACGAAGAGCCGGGAGGCTCCCAGAACTGCTGGTGGGCCCTGGTCCCTCGGGCAACGGCCCGCAAAACTCCGGCACACGTCCTGGCTGGTGCAAGGGCGTGCCACCTGACCTATACCTGGTCAGGAAGGTGATGGATTGCTTCGATTGGTTTCCTGCATGGCAAACAAACATACGTAAAATTCGAGCCGCGACCGGCTCCCAGGTTTCCCTGTGAATCGGCTCCTGGAGCCGATTATCCCATGGTTCTGCATCAGATCTATGATAACATGGGGTTTTGCTTCATCAATACAAGTTAAATCGATCTACGATAGTTTAACGTTTTCACCACGTAATTGGAACATCCTACACGTAATTGAGCCTGGTAAATACAAAAGATGATAGAAAACTAACCCTAGAGAAGGCCTAACAACCGACGTAAAGTCAATTCCCGGAACAACTCCTCTTGAATTAGCAAACCATATCCTTACGTACTACTGGATCGTTCAACCCGTTTGCAAGGCCTGACTACGTGGATATCAAACTAAACCTTGGAGAACAAGGCAAAACTACAACGGATCGAATCGACTGAATAAAGATCAAGCAAGATGCTACCCTTACACCCGGGAAAAGGTGCGAAGGCAGCGAGATAACTAGAGGCTGCATAACTAAACAATCATAGCAAAAAAGTACCGATGCTAGCCCAAACAAATCTATGATAATAGTATTACTCGCCATCAACAAGGCTTCAGTACGAGTAACACCAAATAACGCATAAGCAGATACTGCCTAGATCGCACGATCTAGGCAGCATGACACTTACCCGAAAGAAACCCTAGAAACAAGGGGTGGCGATGCGCCGAGATTGTGTTTGTTGTGAACGTGATCGTCCTCCTTTTGTCAATAACCTTAGGTACATATTTATAGTCCGGAGACTTTCTATCTTTGGAATAATCCTAACAATCCTATCTCTTTACTTAAACCGAAACGTAACCTACTACAATATAAGATACACGGGCAACTTAGCCCAAATCTACGCACAAGGCCGATTCAACAACACGTTGCATATATGTATCTTCCAAGCCCATCTTGATTACGGCCCATCTCCTCCTTTGGCCAAAATATGGCGATAACAGTACCCCAGTAGTTGTCCGGCGGGTACACCGAAGGTGCACTTGCCTGGGTTGAGCTTTATCTTGTACCTTCGCAGGTTGGCGAAGGTGTCCGCCAGGTCGGCGAGTAGGTCGCCTTGGCGAGCGGACTTCACGACCACGTCGTCGATGTAGACGTGGATGTTGCGGCCAATTTGGCTCGCGAGGCATTCTTGCATGCACCGCTGGTAGGTCGCCCCGGCGTTCTTGAGGCCGAAGGTCATGGCGGTGTAGCAGAAGGCTACGAATGGCGTGATGAACGCCGTCTTCTCCTCGTCTTCGACAGCCATTTTGATCTGGTTATACCCAGAGTATGCGTCGAGGAAACATAGCGACTCCGAACCCACGGTTGAATCGATTATCTGGTCGATCCGCGGGAGGACGAACTGCTCCTTTGGGCAGGCGCTGTTCAGGTTTGTGTAGTCGATACACATTCTCCATGTCCCGTTTTTCTTCTCGACCAGGACTGGGTTTGCCAGCCACTTGGAGTACCTGATTGGCCGGATGAAGCCGGCAGCGAGTAGACGCTGTACTTCCTCGGCGATTGCTCGACGGCGTTCTTCATTGAAGGGCCGTAGCGACTGCTTGACAGGTCGCACTTTGGGGTCGGCGTTCAGCTTGTGCTCAGCGAGCTCCCTAGGGACACCGGGCATGTCAGAAGGTTTCCATGCGAAGATGTCCCTGTTCTCACGGAGGAACTCGATGAGCGCGCCTTCCTATGCCGGGCTCATGCCTGTCCCGATCGTCACCGTCTGGCTGGAGTCGCCTGGGACCAGCTCGACGGTGCGAGTGTGCGTCGTTGCCTCAAAGGTTGAGGTGTTTGCGCCCTCTGAGTTGGGCTTCTTGAGTATTGTGGGGTCGTCATTGTTGACCCCGCTCGCGTATTTGGCGAGCTCATCGGCGTGATTAGTCTCTGCCGCGATGACGGCGTCGGCGAGCTCGGCTCCTTTGGCCTCGCACTCGGCGGCCATGTCAGGGTCGCCGTTGATGGTGATGACGCCGCACGGCCCGGGGAGCTTCATCGCGTTGTACGCGTAGTGGGGCGCTGCCATGAATTTAGCGAACGCCTGGCGCCCCAGGACGCAGTGGTAAGGGCTGTCGAAGGGCACCAGCTCGAAGACGATCCGCTCGGTGCGGAAGTTTGCCGGTGTGCCGAAAGTGACTGGCAGCGTGACCTTGCCGATCGGGTACGCCTTCCGACCGGGGACGATGCCGTGGAACGTGGTGTGGGTCGTCTCGATCATCGACTGCGGGAGCCGCAGCCGCCTGAAGGTGTCGAGGTAGAGGATGTTGATGGAGCTACCGCCGTCCATCAGTGTCTTGGGGAGCCAGTAGTCGCCAACCTTGGGCTTGACCACCAAGGCGACTCGTCCTGGGTACTCGATGCGCGGCGAGTGATCTTGCCGGCTCCAGGTGATGGGCTGTTCCGACCAGTTCAGGAACTGGGGGACGTCTATTTGGGCCACCGCATTGACGGCGACGGCGCGGGCGATGACCTTCTTCTCGCGCTTCGTGTTGAAGCCTGTGAAGGTGTGGAGCGAGCCGGCTACTTTGCCGAATTTTCCGCCATTTGGCGGGTTGTTGTCGGGGTCCTCCCGCGCTTGACGTGCCTTCTCGATTTCCCTGAGGGTGTGGCAGTCGGCGGTGGTGTGCGTTGCGGGCTTCCCTTCCCTGCTATGGAACGCACATGGTTGGTTAAGGAGGGCCGCGGGATCGAACCTTGGCTTGTTCTTGTAGTTTCCGCCGTCGCGGCGTTGCCCTCCGTCGCGGCGGTAGCTCTTGGGCTCGCGCTGCGCGTGCCCGGCGTTGGCGACGAAGTCGACTCGCCCGTCACTGCGGCGCTTGCCGGTGAGGCGAGTGCCGCTGTAGCGTAGGTCGTTTCGGCGTCCGCCGTCGTTGCCGCTCGTGCGGCGTTGCCCTCCTGACTCGTCGTCAGTTTCCTGGTTTGGATCTTCCTCGGCGTACCGTTTGGCGATCTCGAGGAGGTCGGGGATGTTGTCGAGTGTGCGGGAGTGTCGTTTGAGCTTGGCGACTAGAGGCTCGTAGCGGCACGAGGTCTTGAAGCAATGGATCGCGGTGTCCGGGTGGATGCCGACCGCGTTGTACCAAAGCTCTTGCCACCGTTGGACCCAGTTGCGGGTCGACTCGCGGGGTCCCTGGACGCACCGTTCCAGGTCCTCAATAGTGGTGGCGCGGGTGCAGGAGCACTCGAAGTGCCTGACGAAGGCGTCGCGCATTTCCTCCCAGGAATCGATACTGTCCTGGGGGAGAGTGTTGATCCACTGCCTGCACGTCCCCTCCATCATCAGGTGGAGGTAACGGGCGGCGAGTAGGTCAGTGTGACCCGCGATCCCCATTGCCATGAGGTATGTGTCGAGCCAGACGGTTGGGTCGTACGAGGAGTCGTATTTTTCTATCTCCTTTGGCGCCTTGAAGTTTGGCGGGTACTTCTCGCCTCGGATCATTGGTCCGAAGCACTTGGGCCCGAGTCGACTGAGCGACCCCATGGGCTCGCCGTCGCGGCGATTAGTTAGGGTGTGCCGCAAGTCGTCGGGATGGCGTGCGCGCCAGCTTTGGTTGTTGATGATGTGGGTGCGGGCGTCGATGGGTTGCCCGTTAGCGGCGACGAAGTTGGTCGCCGGCCTGGGGTCGTTGGTGGAGAGTGCCGCGTTCGTGGGTCGGTGTTGGAGCTGCAGTGGCTCTGGTGGCGGGCAGTTGAGGGTGTTTGCCGCCGCTGGGCGGCCGCTGGAGGCCGCTCTGCTTCCCGAGGAACGCGAGTATACTCGACCTTGCGAGTCGGCGCCCGCTTTTTGCTGCTCGACGGCCTTCGCGAGCAGGGCCCTGACGTATTGGATCTGTAGGGCACCGTCGCCGGTGGCCGTGATGTTGTCGGCTGCTGCTCGGCCTGCCACGAGGTTGTCCATCGGGGTGGAGAATAGTGGGAGGCCATTTGCGTCTCGCTCCCGTGAGGAGACTACTATCCGCGGCTGGTCCCTGGGAGGGGTGCGGTTGGGTGGAGGTGGGGCGCCCATCGCCGTTGATCCTGGCGGTGGCCGGGCGCTTCCTCCTGGTGGCGCGTTCTCGCAGAATGCGCGCTCGGCCACGCGGGCCGGGTCGTTTTCATCGTCGAAGTTCAGGGCACGCCCTTGAACGGTGGGGTTCAGGCGTGACCTGATCCGCTGCTGGTGGTAGCGTGACAGCTCCTGCGCCGTCACCTGCTCGAGGCGAAATTTTTCGCGCTCGGCTTGCTCCTTGCGCACCGCCTCCGCCAGTTTCAGGCGGAGTTCCTCGACCTCCGTTGTCGTGGCATTAGGAGGGATTGGGGTGGAGAAAGGATCCTCCGGCGGATCGGCGCCGGTGGCCATGTAGGCCGCGGCGTGGCGACCGGTTCCATCGCGGAGGTCGGCGGAGTTCTCTGACCCGGAGTCGAATTCGAAGATCCTGAGGATGGAGGGGTCCTCGAAGTCTCCCGCGTTGGAGACCTGGGCGATGGAGCCCGCGGACGAGGCCGCGGTGATGGATCCGGCGATTGACGCCGGGGTCGCCGAGTCGGCGTCGTCGGTGAGGGCCGCATCTTCTGCGGCCGCTGAATTCCCGGCCACGTTGCTGTGGGCCGAGTTGTACTCGGAGGCGAGGCAGTGGATCGTGCGGATCTGGCTCTCGGAGAGCCGATCGCGTGGCGGCGACTCGCGGATGCGAGCCGAGTCCTCCGAGACGATGACGTCGGTGAGGCCGATGAAGAGGCTGATCGTGCCGATTGGCAGGATCACGCTGTGCGTGACGGGTCGCGCCGCCGGGACGTAGCTGCTCGGCAAGATCTGGAGCATCTCGCCGATCGCTATCATGCGGCCGGTGGCGACCGTATCGTTGATGGGCAGATTGGATCTCGCCGCAGAACACCGGCCAGACCGGCCAGGCCCCACGGTGGGCGCCACTGTCGTGGGAATGGTCACGGCAGATGCTGCAATCGGCAGCGAGTAGTAGAACGAGGGGCAAGGGCGGCCAGCCATCTGCGGTGCGAGATGAGGGCAAAGACACAGGGTTTTACCCAGGTTCGGCCCCCCGGAGGGTAAAGACCTACTCCTGCTAGATTGTATTATGGATGTGTTACAATGGGCGAGCTCGGCAGCTAGGCGGCGAGTCGCTTGGGTGTATGAGGGAACGTATCTCTACTCACCCTTTAGGGAGGTTTATATAGGCTCACCTCCCCTAGGGTTTACATATCTCAACCCATTCGGTTACAGCTTTACTAGTCGTTTAACCCAGTCCGACTGGGCCTATCTACTCGCCTGGGCCTTCAGCTTCCAGTCGCTTGGTACCTTGCTGGGCTTCAATCCACTCGCCGTTCTGCAGGCCCACTCGCCAGCTCACGGGCCAGTCGGAAACGCCTTGCTGGGTATACCCCAGTAGGCATATCCCCATCACAGGGGGTGGGCGCAAGTTACTTATACCTCCACCCCTTTAGTCCCGGGCTAATCCACCGCCCGCGACTAAAGGGTCTTTAGTCGCGGGCCGTGGCTTAACCCGCGACTAAAGACCCCCCCTTTAGTCGCGGGCTAAGCCACGGGCCGGGACTAAAGGTCTTTTTCGGCCACTACGTTTTCGCACGTGCACTGACCCTTTAGTCCCGAGTCCAGCCACAACCCGCGACTGTTTGTTTTTTTGTAAGTTTTCTTTTTTAATTCAAAACTAATATAAAAACTTTGAAAAATCATATCATTTATTCTAATGATCCAAAGAAAACAAATAATATGTCTATTATTATCAGAAAAATATAATGAATCTTAATATAATATCCATTTATCTGTTTGCATCATTTATAATTATTTCATTTGTAATTTTTCTTTTTTAATTCAAAACTAATATAAAAACTTTGAAAAATCATATTTTTTATTGTAATAATCCAAATAAAACAAATAATATGTCTATTATTATCAGAAAAATATAAAGAATCTTAATATAATATCCATTTATCTCTTTGCATTATTTATAAATTATTTCATTTGTAAATTTTCTTTTTTAATTCAAAACTAATATAAAAACTTTGAAAAATCATATCTTTTAGTGTAATAATCCAGAGAAAACAAATAATATGTCTATTATTATCAGAAAAATATAAAGAATCTTAATATAATATCCATCCAAGGCGTATTGATCTAGTTAGAGAAGTTACAAGCTGCAAGATGGTTTTCAAGAGCAGGGACACCACTACGGCCAGTTTCAGGGAGATGCCAACAGAGCCCAGTCCTCCGGCATCTCCGAGAAACGGGTCATAGAGGCACTCCCTAATATGTGACATCACGCGTCCAGCCACAAAACGGGACTAACACACTCAAGATTGTTTGCAGACAACACTATCAAAATAGACACATGCATGGAACATCTTAACTCATAAAATGTTACAATTATTACATATCATTTCTTCGCTTGTGTTCCTTCCTGATCCCGTCGTATCCATGGAGCATCTTCACTCATTAACATGATGGTTGGGTCATCATTCACCGCGAAGGGCGGAATTTCATGGAACTTATCACAATCTTCTGACATGTCTGTCTTGGCCTCCACTCCCACGATGTTTCTTTTTCCTGAAAGAACTATGTGGCGCATTGGCTCACCGTCTGATGTATTCTTTTTCTTATTTTTTCGTTTAGGTTTGGTAGACATGTCCTTCACATAGAAAACCTGGGCCACATCATTGGCTAGGACGAATGGTTCGTCTAAGTACCCAAGATTGTTGAGATCCAACGATGTCATTCCGTATTTCTTGTCTACTCAACCCCTCCTCCCGTTAGCTTAACCCATTTGCACCAAAACAAGGGGACCTTAAAAGTAGGTCCATAGTCAAGTTCCCATATCTCCTCTATGTAACCATAATATGTGGTCTTTGACCCATTGTTGTCTGTTGCATCAAAGCGGACACCACTGTTTTGGTTGGTGCTCTTTTTATCTTGGGCTATCGTGTAAAATGTATACCCATTTATCTCGTACCCTTGGAAAGTCGATATAGTCGAAGATGGTGACCTAGACAACAAGTATAGCTGATCTCCAAGAGTGTTGTTTTTGATGAGATGTTGCAACCAACCGCCAAAACTCTTCATGTGTTCATCTCTAATCCAAGAGTCATGCTTTCCAGGGTTGTTGGAGCGTAAGATTTTCTTGTGTTCCTCGATATATGGGGCTGCCAAGATAGAATTCTGTAGAACGGTGTAATGTGCTTCGGTGTAAGAATGTCCGTCTCTACATATTATTGATTTCCTTCCGAGAGTACCCTTTCCACTCAGTCTTCCCTCATACTGCGATTGAGGAAGACCAATCGGCTTAAGGTCAGGAATGAAGTCAACACATAATTCAATGACCTCCTCTGTTCCATAGCCCTTGGAGATGCTAACTTCTGGCCTAGCACGGTTACGAACATATTTCTTTAAGATTCCCATGAACCTCTCAAAGCGAAACATATTGTGTAGAAATACAGGACCGAGAATGGAAATCTCTTCGACTAGGTGAACCAGCAGGTGCGTCATAATATTGAAGAAGGATGGTGGGAACACCAACTCAAAACTGACAAGACATTGGACCACATCATTCTGTAACCGTGGTAGATCTTCAGGATTGATTATCTTCTGAGAGATTGCATTGAGAAATGCACATAGCTTCACAATGGGTACTCGAACATTATCTGGTAGAAGCCCCCTCAATGCAATCGGAAGCATTTGCGTCATAATGACGTGGCAGTCATGAGACTTTAGATTTTGGAACTTTTTTTCTGCCATATTTATTATCCCCTTTATATTCGACAAGAAGCCAGACGGGACCTTAATACTGCTTAGGCATTCAAAAAATATTTCCTTCTCTTGTTTGGTAAGAGCGTAGCTGGCATGACCTTGAAACAATTCTGGATGCAGGCCATCTGGGTCTTTCGTACGTTGATGGTCCTTTTGTGCTTCCGGTGTATCTTTTGTCTTCCCTTACACGCCCAAGAAGCCTAGCACGTTCACGCAAAGATTCTTCGTCACATGCATCACATCGATTACAGAGCGGACCTCTAAGAATTTCCAATATGGTAGCTCCCAAAATATAGATTTCTTCTTCCACATGGGTGCGTGTCCTTCAGCGTCTTTCGGAACAGATTTTCCTCCAGGACCCTTTCCAAAGGTTACCAGTTGATCCAAATCTTTGACCATATCAAATATATCAGCACCAGTACGCTCCTTAGGCTTCGTCTGGTGACATGCCAGACCGTTGAAATGCTTGCCTTTCTTTCTTCAGGGATGCTTGGCCAAAAGAAATCGACGATGCTCATTGTATACATTCTTCTTACAATGTTCCAAATATATACTTGCAGTCTCATCTAAACAGTGTGTGCATGCATTGTATCCCTTGTTTGACTGTCCTGAAAGGTTACTAAGAGCAGGCCAATCATTGATTGTTACGAAAAGCAATGCTCGAAGGTTAAATTCTTCCTGCTTGTGCCCATCCCACACGCGTATCCTGGGTTCGTGCCACAACTGTAAAAGTTCTTCCACTAATGGCCTTAGGTACACATCAATGTCGTTGCCGGGTTGCTTCGGACCTTGGATCAACACTGGCATCATAATGAACTTCCGCTTCATGCACAACCAAGGAGGAAGGTTATAGATGCATAGAGTCACGGGCCAGGTGCTGTGACTGGAGCTCTGCTCCCCAAAGGGATTCATGCCATCTGTACTTAGACCAAATCTTAAACTCCTTGCGTCATCTGCAAAGTCCGGGTACTTTTTATCGATTTTTCTCCATTGCGACCCATCAGCGGGGTGTCTCAACATCCCGTCTGACTTACGTTCCTCTTTATGCCATCGCAACAACTTGGCGTGCTCTTTGTTTCTGAATAAGCGTTTCAACCGTGGTATTATAGGAGCATACCACATCACCTTCGCAGGAACCCTCTTCTAGGGGGCCTCGCCCTCAACGTCACCAGGGTCATCTTGTCTAATCTTATACCGAAGTGAAGTGCATACCGGGCATGCATCTAAATTCTCATACTCCTCACCGCGGTAGAGGATGTAGTCATTAGGGCATGCATGTATCTTCTGAACCTCTAAACCTAGAGGGCAGACAACCTTTTTTGCTTCGTATGTACTGGCGGGCAATACATTATCTTTTGGAAGCATATTCTTCATCATTTTCAGCAACTTTTCAAATGATGAGTCAGGTATAGCACAGTTAGCCTTCCATCGGAGCAATTCCAGTGTGCTGCCCAGCTTTTTCAGACCATTTTTGCAATTTGGGTACAACAACTTTTTGTGATCCTCTAGCATGTGATTGAACTTCTCCCTATCCTTTTCAGTTTCACAATCTCTTCGTGCATCGTCAATGGTCCGACCAAGATCATCAGCGGGTTCATCATGTGTCTCTTCTTCATCCTCCCCTTTAGCATCCCCCATGGAAGTATCTCCGTACTCAGGGAAACCATGATAGTTGTCATCCTCCTCCTCTTATTCATTGTCTTCCATTATAACCCCTCTCTCTCCGTGCTTGGTCCAACAATTATAACTGGGCATGAAGCCGGACTTCAACAGGTGGCTGTGAAGAGTTTTTGAGTCAGAGTAATCCTTCTGATTCCTACATCCATTACATGGACAGAATACAAAACCATTGTGCTTGTTTGCATCAGCAACACGGATGAATTCATGCACGCCAGAGCGTCGGTCAGTACCGTACATCCATTCCCAGACCATCAGCATTATAGTAAAAGTATATCAAAAACCATTACACAACATGATAAAATTATTACAAGTTATATTGAGAGCTTCTAGAGCATTAATTTTGAATTTTGAAAAATTTACATGCACCAATTTGTGAATTGGAGAAAACAATCAACATGATAAATGTGGAGTTTTTTTATTATTGTTCCATCAGTGAAAACCTCATTCCATTCTAAGCTCTGAAACTCTAAAATTACGCATTTCAATTTTCAGTAACTATGTGCCTAATCAAAATTTGTTACACATATATATCAAAATCCTTCTAGCTACTTCTAGAGCATGCATGCATTTGATCCATATCTCTATACTTCTAGAGCATTATATAGAGCTAAAGTAGCAATAAGAGATGAAAGAATGAAGTTCTAACCTTTTAAAGCTTTGGATTTAGGTGTTGCAAACTAAATCTTGACAAATGTTGAGAAAAAAAATGGCATGAACTCTCTTGCTTTCTTTGAGAAAAATGGCCACCATATATGCTTTAGGGCAGCTGGCCAGGGAGCTATATATATAGTGATGGACAATTAGTCCCGGGCCGTGATACGACCCGGGACTAATAGTCCCCGAAAAGAGCTGTTGCCCCGCTCCAGCTTATTAGTCCCGGGCCGTGTTACGGACCGGGACTAATGCTCTGGTCCGGCCCGGGACTAATTCTTATGGCCATTTCTAGTCGTTGGAGGCCTCACGGACCGGGACTAGTGCTAGCACTAGTCGCGGTTCGTGACGGGCCGGGACTGCTAGGCTTCCAGTGATCGAACCGAAGATGGTTTTTCCAGTAGTGTGTGTTCTGTGTTCATCCTCTACCTCTTGACGAAATTTGTCCCTTTTAACAAGCTGAAGGTGATGGCAACTATATGGCAGGAACTATACGGCCAGAAAAATATTCCCGTCATATAGTTGCTCATTAAGCTTCTGTGTGCTCCCCTTGATTGCTTACAAAACAAGACTTGCTTGTTTTCTTCTGAATATTTTGTTTCTGCTATTAAAACCCTCTATTGATATTCAGAACCTGAAACACACATTAAAAAACGAGGTTTCTTTGCTACCGAAGTATTAGCGTTAGGTAAAGCTAGAAAACCATAAAATCCAAACAAAAACCATCAATAGAAACCACACAAAATATGTCAAATCTCACAGCTATCAACTCCCCCAAGCTTAGATGTTGCTCGCCCTCGAGTGACAAGGAAATAAGAAAGGATAGCAGAGATTCGAGGCTAAAATAAAAGAACTTACAAGATCGAATTGGTGTCAAATTATTTTCTTCATAGTTCCTGCAATCTTAAACATGATCATACAAGTATTCACAAGATTGCACAAAGTCCACTTCCTAACCACGTATATCTTGCTAGCAAATAAATCATATGCCTGAGCAAGTGTCAAAAGTTTAGCTAGGAAAGTGAAACAAATCCTTTTGGTTTCTCTCTTATTGTGAGATGAAAACTTTTTGGTCTTATTCCTTTAATCAATTAAGAGTACTCAAGTTGGCACCAACAACATTTAATTTAGGAACAACTCATGTACTCCCATGTCAATATTCCAAGACTCTCAAAGCACCTTTTTTCTTTCCTTGTTTTTCAAAAACTCCAGCTCTTTCATAGAGAAATCATGACACTATTTTTAACATGTTAATTGGGACTATCTTGTGCACTCGTGACCATGCCAATAGATAACTGTTGAGCAATAGTGGGTTAGAGGAGTACAACAACTTCACTTGGATCGTGAAACCACGAGGAGACTAAAATTTTACCCGTCATAGCATTGCAGCTACAAACGTTTACATAACTCAATAGCCGAAATCAAGTGGTTTCCCACATTTAGATCGTTCGTTGGCCAGCAGAGTTAATAGTTCCACATGGAGTATGATAGTGTTGTAGTGACATGCGTAAAACAATATCCTACTGTAATTATTAGAAAAATCAGTGGCATAATCTCTACTACTATGAAGCATTCATTTTATCAGACAATTTCATTCAAGGGTGCTATGAAGTCTATTTACATTAAGCTCAAAGGGGTTGAGTAGTTTCTAAAATCAAATCCTTTGGTTTAATCATGGACTCAAGTAAACTCTAGGATGCTTTTTCTTATTGTAAAAATTTCAGAAATATTTCAACCAAATTCATTGCTCATTGTTTCAAAGCTAAAAGTGGACACTGGCAAAGGAATAAAATTTATAGGATAGTAAGCTAGGTGGGGAGTGACTCAAGTGCAAGTGAGTGAATAATTGTAGGATCAATTTAAAGTTGCAGAAGAGGTGGTGAAAGGAATGTGATACCTCCTCTTGCTTGCCTCCTTCTAGTACTTGAGTCGAATCCCCTCTATATTTCCCTATTGCCAAGTTACCTGAAATTGAGCAATCTCCGAGAAAGACAAAGAAACAAATTTGCAATAAAAGTTACAAATAGTTTTTTTTGTCTTTTTTGTATAAGAATGCAAACTGAAAGTAACCATGCAAGTCTTGGGAAAGAAAATAAACAAAAGAAGAAATAAAAATATGAATGCAAAGTTTGGAGGTTCTCAAACCTCCCCCAAAGCTTAGGCTGTTGCCATGCTTAGTTGTTGCCATCATTCGGCGGCGAGTATAGATGCTGCTGATAATAGTCGGGGAAGTTGGTCATGAAGTGACTAAAGTTGTGAGTTAAGTCACTCACATCTTTACTCACTCCATGCAGATTCTGGTCGATTTCCCCAACACGCTGGTTGAGATGCATAAAATATTGATAGGGGACATTGTTGAAACCCTGCTATTGTTGCTGCTTATTGGGCCATGGGTCCCAAGGTCCATCTTGCTGTTGCTATCCCTCCCAAGCAGGGTTGTACTCCTGCTACTGCTGCTGCTCCTGCTCATCCTACTGCTCTCCTTGTTCCTCTTCCTCGGAGTCAGGATAGGGTGCTGCCATGAACTCGTCACTTGATCCTTGGTGATTATCCAGTTGTTCCTCCCCTGAACCGCGAAGTCTTGTGGGCAAGGCAGTGGCACCTGATCATCCTGCACAACATCAAGATAACCAAATTGATAGGCTCAGAGCCTCCTGTTAGCTCGGTAAACACCGAGGAAGCCACATGCAGTTATATACTTGACATCCATAAGTATGGAGCCATCAATATGTTGCATAATAGGCATCTGAATTCCACGGTCTTGGAATAGGTGGGTTACCAATCCACTGATGCGAATATCACATTTCTTTTTGTTGCTCTGGTGGCGGAGGTGCTGGAGGAATAGAGCTACAGGAGTGGGACTCTGTGGTGCATCTGGGAAGAGTGGCTTGATGATCGTGGCCATGTCTGCATTGGCCATAGATCCGGTGTCTCCTCTTCCTAATAAAGTGTTAGCAAGAAACATAGCGAAGTAGCGGATGGTTGGGTTCTGAATGGTGGACATTTTCTTCTGGTAGAAGTCCCTGCCACCATTAACAGAAATAACCTCCCAAGCTTCTCCACGTGTGACACTATACAAGTTTGTAACAGTTGATTCCCCTTCTTGAGGGAATCCAAAAGACTCACAAAATTGTTGGAAATTAATTTGATATGGCTGCTGGTTAATGGTGAAACTCATCGTGCATGCATTACCTTTCTCCTTGTAGTCGTCATGGAAGGAGGCTAGGAACTCATGGGTGAGGTCGGTGTAGGAGTAGTGGCTTGAATATGCGAGGTTATATAGCCAGACATTCGCACACAAATGGTTGAAGTCCTCCCTTAACCCTAATGCGATGAGAAAGCCATCATCGGCCCAACGTGTGGGCAGCAACTTCCTTGCTAAGACCACGACATACTTTTTTTCGAGCTTAGCCTGGAGCCCCGAGCCTTCACCATGTTGGCGCTTTCTCTTGCAAAAAATACAACCGATCTTGTTCATCTTGATGCACTGAAAAATTTCAACATAAAACCTTAGGCATATAGTTTCTACATGATATATGAACGATTCTACATGGAGGAATTAAATCTTAACGTGATAAATTAAAAGAGAAAATCAATTAAGCTTGAGTTCATCCACTAATTCAATGAGAAGATTTCAACCATGGAATTCTAAAAATAAATCATGGATAGGGAGAGAAACTTACCGATCTGCTGATTCCCCACTCAAACGAACGAAATCCGCAAAGAATCAAGAGTTATAGGGTGGTTTGGAGAGGTTTGGAGAGAGAGTTTGAGATAAATAATGAGGGAAGGTGGAACTCTAGCCTGCCTCAACCCGATTAAGTGGTTAGGCCAAAATATATGGCAGGAGCTATACTGTCGGGTTAGGTAGCTCCCGCCGTATAGTTGCGGCAGCAGCGAGGATTAGGGTTTCCCTACGCCAGATTGCAACCATACAGACGAAACTATATGGCCGAATGAAAGTGTCCCGCCATATAGTTGGTAGTTAAACCTTTTGTATCTGAGACCCCTATTTTGAGAATTTTGTCGATAACTATATGGCTAGAATAAATATTCTCGCCATATAGATGGTCATTACAACTCCTGGAACATGCTTTTTCGCCAAAACTTTTAGAGATTCACTTTTTAATCTGGACAATATTATTAAGCTAGTTTCTACATATAAAACTCAAACTTTATTTTCTATACTAAATCTATGCGTATTCAATCGATATTTCTACTACTTTTTAACAGCTACATCTTCACGAGCGCGCTTTCGCAAGAATGTGTGTGAAAAATTTGTAGGAATGCGACGAACTTTTTATTATTTAATTTCTATTTTATTGATATGATAGGTTGACTCTCATTAAGAATTTTATTAAGAAGGGTTGAATATTTCTACCCATTTTCTGTTCTTGAATTCTTACCTTTGGTAGCCCTTTATCAAAGGAACTCACCTCATGAACTCGTTTTGCCGGTAAAACATACCTTTCTTTCTAGTTTGTTTGGAAAATACCGGATGATTTCAGCATCATAAACATTGAATATTATTTTCCCTTCAGCACAATCAACTAACGCTTCTGCAGTACTAAGGAAAGGTCTTTCAAGTATTATAGATAATTTTTTATCCTCTGGCATTTCAAGAATAATAAAGTCAGTGGGAATAACATGCTCATCTATTCTAAGTAGGACATCCTCAATCATACCAATAGGTTTTTTAGTGGATTTGTCAGCCATGTATAAAGTGATATAAGTGGGGGAATATTCCCCCAATCCTAACCTTTTATAGAGGGAATATGGCATTACACTAACTCCTACACCTAAATCACATAAGGCATTATGAATATTAGTTTTGCCTATTGAACATGAAATAGTTGGTATTTCGGGATCTCCCGATTTAGACAATAGCTTCCCATTAGCAGGGTAACTAGTCACTATGGCAACGGTTTCAGTTATCTCTTACTTTCTATTAAGAATATCACAGAGAAATTTAGAATAGGTAGGCACTTTTATTGCATATGCAAATGGAATTTCTAGACGAAGATCACTTAATGCCTATTTAAAATAGTCATAGATTACCTCATTCGGTGATTTATTTTTGCGATCTAGATATGGAAGTTTCTTACTCTTATCTTTTACCTCATTAATTGCTTTCTTTTGTTGTTACTTATCATTTTTCTTCTTTTCTGTTGCAACAACCTCGTCTTCTTTGCTTGTTACTTTTTCTTCTCCTGGATCAACGATCTCTGCATTAGAGTCATAACTGTCATCCTGTGCATCATAATGCTCCTCCAAGGTTTGATCTTGTGTTTTTTGAGCAGTTTCATCTTGAGGATCCACCAATGTATCATCTTCTTAGCTTGCTTTCAACAAGGCTTTTTCCCTTCGATCTTTTTCAGCTTCATATTTTGGTGGTCCTAATGGTCCTTTAACAACTACACCTCTTCTTGTAACGACATTAGTAGAAATAGGAATATTTATATCATCTTGAAGAAAAATTGATAACCAGATGCTATTTGTTCACATTGGGTTTCAATCATACTAAGGTACTTGTGAAATAATTTTATTTCTTGGCCAATTGATATGTTCCCTAAAACTTTTGCTATTGTTTCTCCTCTAAATTTGTGTGATTTGGATACAACTAACATGGACTGACACTATTTTCGCAGAATTACCTTGGTGTCTAGTTTTTGTGCAGAAAATCAACTATCAGGAAAAATCCGAGGAAATACGCGAAAAATCCTATTTCACCA
Organism: Avena sativa; assembly: GCA_916181665.1. Taxonomy (NCBI): domain Eukaryota; kingdom Viridiplantae; phylum Streptophyta; class Magnoliopsida; order Poales; family Poaceae; genus Avena; species Avena sativa. Next base: position 3,081,310 of record OV702285.1, on the reverse strand, counting down.
GAAGACTCACGGAGCCAGAATACGAGACGGAGTGGAGCTCTGAGGGGCCCACACCCCCTGTCGCGTGGGCTGGGACTGGCCGCACCTGGAAGGGGTGTGGCCGCCTTAGGCACCCCCTTGGCCTCCCTCTTCGTCGATAAGTTGCCTTCTGACCTCAAAACTTAGGGGGGTTCGATGTTTTTCCAGAAAGAGTTCCGCTGCGCCGCCACCAAAAGAAACCGCGATTTAGAACCAGAAACTCTGTTCTGGCACCCTGGCGGGACGAGGAATCTTATCATGTAATCCAATAAGATTGCTAGGGCATGGTGCCTAGTATCTCTATTAGTGCTATTTGACTTTGTTGCAACTTGTTGTGCTTAATGCTTGTCACTAGGGCCCGAGTGCCATGATCTCAGATCTGAACTTATTATTGATTCATGATGATAGTATTGTTTGTGACCTTATCTGCAAGTTGTGTACACATATCATTGTCCAGATCCAAAGGCCCCTAAGTGACAGAAATTGGGACAACCGGAGGGGATGGCTGTGGTGTGAGGATCACATGTGTTCATAGAGTGTTAATGCTTTGCTCTGGTGCTCTATTAATTAATTGCCAGTAGATTCCCTTGAGGCCCCGCTGCAACGGGCTGGGAGGACAAAAGATGTTGCGCAAGTTCTCATTGCGAGCACGTATGACTATATATGGGACGCATGCCTATGATTGTTTAATACTTGGATGCTTTATCTTATTTATCTGCAATTACCCTAGATCTTGAAGTTACATGTTTAAACTTGTCCATGCAATGCCTGTCCATCCATCCCTATGCCTACCGCACTCATATCCTAATGTTTGCTACTACTGTTACTATTGCTCTTGTTTTACCGTTGCTTTTACTTTGCTATTGCTACTACAAAACTGTTGCTACTGTTAAACTGCTGTGAGCAAGACTATTTCCAGGTGAAGCTGAATTGACAACTCAGTTGTTAAGGCTTATAAGTATTCTTTGGCTCCCCTTTTGTCGAATCAATAAATTGGGTAATACTACCCTCGAAGACTGTTGCGATCCCCTGTAATTTTGGGTCATCAAGACTATTTTCTGGCGCCGTTGCCGAGGAGCATAGCTTTATTTATAAATTCACTTGGATCTATTATTGTTCAGTGCTATTCCTTTCATCATGGGGAAGTCTCGTGATGGAAAGTTTCCTATTATACCATCCACTACAAGACGAGGTACAATCCTAAACACCTCTGCTGCTCTTGATTCACCGTCTATTATAAGTAAGCTTGTTACACCACCACCACATACATATGCTACACAAAATATTACTAATGTTGAATCTGAAATTGCTTCTGATACTCATGATGTTACTTCTACTATGCTTGATGCAAGTGGTTCATTAGGTCCTTTCCTAGATGCTAAAATTGCTAGAACTATTTTTGGAAACACTGAAACTCCTAGTGAAGACATTATTACACCTGTTAGCTCACCTGAGTCTAGAGAGAGAGATATGATATTAGTGATGGTTACATTCAAATGACTGATGAATTTATTGAAGAGTACCAAAACACACATGGTGGTAGCGCTATTAGGAATCTCCTTGAGAGACGTACCATTATTCCTAAACTATCTTCTGATGCTAAGTTTGCTACTTCTCCCATAGATATTAAAGATAAAGATTATGATTTCTCTCTTGATTTATCCTATATAGACATTGTTGAGAAAGAACCTTTTTGTGGGACAGAAAATGAAAGTGCTGTGGCACATATGAATAAGCTTTCCACTATGAGTGCCTTATTCTCTGATGATTTTAAGATGCGCAAGTACTTTGTTACAAAGATATTCCCTTTTTCACTAAAAGGAGAAGCTAAAGCTTGGTTTAATAGATTAACTCCTAGATCCATTGATAGCCCTGATTGCTTGATTGCTTCTTTCTTTCAGAAATACTTTCTTCCCAGTGCTAGACATGCTGCTTTGCAAAAACTTTTTGATTTGAAACAGGGAGAAGAAGAGAAATTGCCTGAGTCATGGACAAAGTTCTGTGCCTTGATTCATGCACATCCTGGATGTCCATTGCCTAAAAATGAGATTCTTGATATTTATTATAATGGACTAAATGATGATTCTAGGACATACTTGGAAAAGAACTCCTGCAGAAGCTGAAGAATTAATGGCTAAAATAAGCAAGAATTATGATGATTGGACTTCAAGTGAGCTAAATACACCTGAGGCCATTACTCCTGAACCAATTGTGCCTGAACCAGCTCCAACACCAACACCAAAGAAGAGGGGAGTGATCGCATTAAATGATGAAGTGATGAAAGAAGCTAAGAAATGTCTTAAGGAGAAAGGTAGTATTAGAGCTGAAGATGTGAAGAATCTACCTCCTATAGGAGAATTATGTAAGCCAATTACCCACTCATCTACTATTGAGGTACACTCTCTCCAACACTTTCATGAAGGTTGTCGTGGGAATGGTCACGGCAGATGCTGCAATCGGCAACGAGTAGTAGAACGAAGGGCAAGGGCGGCCAGCCATCTGCGGTGCGAGATGAGGGCGGAGACACAGGGTTTTACCCAGGTTCGGCCCCCCGGAGGGTAAAGACCTACTCCTGCTAGATTGTATTATGATGGTGGTACAATGGGGCGAGCTCGACGGCTAGGCGGCGAGTCGCTTGGGTGTATGATGGAACGTACGTCTACACGCCCTACAGGGAGGTTTATATAGACTCACCCTCCCTAGGGTTTACAAATCTCAACCGAATCTATTAAGGTTTCGGTACTCGTTAACCTAATCCGACTGGGCCTATCTACTCTCCTGGGCCTTCAGCTTCCATTCGTTTGGATCCACGCCAGGTCTTGATCCAGTCGCCGTCTTGCAGGCCCACTCGCCAGGTCATGGGCCAGTCGGAAACGTCCTGCTGGGTATACCCCGGTAGGCATATCCCCAACAGTAGTCCCCGAGGCCATCGTCGATTAGGCGCAGGTGGTTGCTGGCAGTCGGATCATACGGCTTCGATGTGGACATCCAGTCGAATCGGCGGCGGGCTCCTGAATAAAGGAGGAAACTAGTCATTCTGGTCGCAGCTTTGGCGAACGGGTCAGCGAAACATTCTGTCACTGTTGTAGTGATCGGGTCGGCGAGCCGAGTGGCCGAAGTTGGACCGTCAAAACGCAGTCAAACTATCCGTTGGGGTAATCCAACGGTAACTCTTTGCGTAATCACTGTGTAGTAACGACTCCCTGATTTGGCGGGTAACAACCGCTATATAAATGGAATGGTAGGCGATCGGAGAGCCACCTCTTTGTCATTTCCTCCGATTGCACGCACCTTCGTTTTCATCCGCATCGCGATCCAGCCGAACCGAAATCCTCCGACCCCCTCGAATCCTTCCGCCAATGGCCCCCTCCACCGAACCATGGGGCAGGTCCAAGTGTACGAGAGCGTTACTGGCTTCCTTCGAAGAGGCCGGGATCCTTCGCGCCGGCAGGTGGCGCATCCCCGCGGCCGGAGAAGTGACTCCGGACCCGCGCGAGGGAGAATTCATCTTCTTCACCAGCCACCTGGAGCGGGGGCTGAGATTCCCCACATCTCTTTTCTTTCGGCGCTTCTGCGCCTTCTACAGGATCCAGCCGTCGGACCTGGGCCCGCACAACATTGAGCAGCTCGCCATTTTTGTGGCGTTCTGCGAGTGCTACCTGGGCTGCAGGCCCTACTTCCCCCTGTGGCAAGACCTGTTCCACGGGAGGATCAGTCGCGAAGAAGCGGGCGGCCCAATGCTTGCTGCGGGCGGCCTGACGTTTCAATTGAAGTCGAAGGCTTCTTTTTTTGATCTGATGCTGCCCGCCAAGGCGGCGAGCCAGTGGAAGAAGTCTTGGTTTTGCGTCACCGAGGCGACTCCGGAGGGCGAGGTGGCGATCCCAAGATACTCCGCCGACCGGCCCGAACCGCCCCGACTCCAAGTCAGCAAGCTTCCCACAGACCAGCGGATGGTTGTGGATGAGATTCTTCAGACCATCCGTGGCCTAAAGAAGAAAGGTCTCTAGCCCATCAACTTGTATAACTGCTGGCTCGGGCGGCGACTCGTCCCCCCGGCCTGCCGTGACCACTACATGTACGAGTACACGGGCCGGGAGGACTCGACGAAGTCCTGCTTGGCCGAGTGGAAACTCGAGGATTACCTCCTGGCGTTAAAGAAGATCACCCCGGCGACGAACCTCGACGCGAAGGCTGGGGTCGCCCCCTACACCGCGAAGCGTCCAGCCCCGACGGTAAATATCTTTCTATCATTCGCAGTCGCAGTTTAATGTTGTCGCGGTTATACCGATATTTTCTTATGCCTATTGCAGTTATTTCAAGTGGTGGAAGGGTGGCTTCCGCCCGCGGACGACGAGGATTCGAGCTCGTCCATTCAGGAGGGGGGCGAATCGCCTCCAGCAAGGGGCGGGATCGAGAGTGACAGGAGCGGCGACGATGACGAATCCGAGGAAGAGGTCGCACCGCTGGTCCGGAAAACTCGCGGTCAACGACATCGTGAGCTCGAAGCGAGCAAAAGCCTCGAACTTCATGATGATGACGACGACGAGCTCCCCGAGCACACCACGCGTCGCGAGGTCACTCCGTCGAAGAAGAAGAAGAAGAAGGAGGAGGTGAAGGCCCCTCCGAAGAGGAAGACGAAGCCAGCAAGACACGCATCTCCGCCTCATTCTCCAAGCAGCTCCGACGCCACCAGCCTGGCCAGGGGTGAAGCGCCACAGACGATGGCGGCGCCAGATATCACCACCGTCCTGAGCGAGGTGCCTCTGGCCTCGATGCCTCCGCCGTTCGCCCTAGTCTCTAGGTCGGGGGCTACTCCGGTCGCGGCAGCTTCGCCGCCCAGGGAAGCTCCCGCCGAAAACGTTTCGGAAGCTCCTGTCGCGGCCTCGACGACGAAGAAGCCGTCCGTGTCTTGGGCGCACGATGTCCTGGAGATGGGCCTCAGTGGACGACTGGGCCCCGAACTGGAGAAGCCGGCCGGCATCCGCACGGGGCTACGGTTCATTCCAGTCGCCAAGTGAGTTTTATTCACCTGCTTTATTTTTCCTAGTATTCGAACGACCTTGCTCATATTCTTGATTTGCAGGACTGGGGTTAAGAAGATAGGTCATCCGTCCGTGGCCAAGGTGCCGCCAGTCGTCGCCGAGGAGGAATCCTCTCGGAAGAGGAAGCCTGATCAGGTCGCTGCCCCCACAGATAGTGCCAAGAAGGCCAAGGGCGACGAGGTCGTCACGGTGTCTGACGACACGACGGTGGCCCGAGTGATCCTGCGGCGGTGGCGGCCTCGGCAATCAAGGAGGGTGCTCCCTCACCAGGGGTGACCGAGCCGGCCTCTTTTGGTGCCGGCGCGTCCATCGCGACCTTCCCGCGCATCATTGCCAGAGCAGCCACGGCGAGTGGTACTACGCCATCGAGCCGCGCGCCTGGGGTCACCGAAACGGAAGTCGAGCAACGTCGCGGGCATACTCCGTCTCTTCTCACCTCCGTGGACGCACTACAACTTCATGGCATGCTGGGCGCAGCCATCCAGGTATGTCCAGTCCCCGAGGATCGGGCCAATGAATTGAAGTGGTCAGATTCTTTTAGTATTGTACTTTTATTTCTTGCGCCCAGTCCCCGAGTGCGCATTCGCTGAGTTTCAGAGGGTGGGCGCTCAGTACTTTCGATCGCTAGTCCCCGAGTGTCTAGTCGCTGACTTTCAGCGGGTAGGCACTTAGGTTTTTGATCGCCAGTCCCCGAGTGTCTAGTCGCTGAATTTCAGCGGGTAGGCACTTAGGTTTTTGATCGCCAGTCCCCGAGTGTCTAGTCGCTGAATTTCAGCGGGTAGGCACTTAGGTTTTTGATCGCCAGTCCCCGAGTGTTTAGTCGCTGAATTTCAGCGGGTAGGCACTTAGGTTTTTGATCACCAGTCCCCGAGTGGCTAGTCGCTGAATTTCAGCGGGTAGGCACTTAGGTTTTTGTTTTTGCTAACTGTTTCACTTTTGCACAGGGTTTGCAGTGTGAATCAGCCGACCGGCTGGCTGCGAAGTGTCGCGTGGAGAAGGAACTTGTCGCCGTTCAAGAAGCGAACAAGGGACTCCAAGCGATTGCTGTGAAGGCAGAAGAGGCTCGCCAGGGCCTTGTCCCGGCGAGTGAGCTAACGGTGGCGCAATCGGCGTTGAGTTTGGCGGAGAAGCAGATCGCCGACCTTGAGCGCGAGCTGAACGAAGCGAAGGAGGAAGCGACCTCGGCGGATGGGCGAGCCAAGGCTGCTGTTACGGCCGCCGCTAAGGAGCGTAAGGTTTCCAACGCCCTTGTTGCTGGGCTTCAAGATGACTACTCCGCTCTTCAAAACTTCATCACGGAGCTCTCCCGCCCTTTGATTGGTGAGTGTGCCTGCCTCTGCCTGTAACATATGCATTGTGTAACTTTTGATGTATTCACTGTCACCTTCTGTCCGCATGTCGGATCATTGATAGCGCGGAAGAGGTGAATTCGTTCGACGCACGGAAGTGTGTAGCCACGCTGGTCGACTCGGCCACGTTGTCGGCGACATGCATACGGGCGTATCTTCAGGAGATGTCGCCCACGGAAGTGATTCCCAGCGACCTCGTCGAGGTGTGGCGATACTTGGAGAAGGCGCCGTCGGTCGTCGACTTCATGACGCGATCGGCGTTCCGACGCGGAGCGGCGACGGCGCTTAGCCTTGGGCTCGCTCACTTCCCGGAGGACTTTGACCTGAACGACGTGACGAGTGGCTACCCGTCGTCGACTGGCTCGGTGGAGATCTCCGAGGTGCTGAAGCTGACGGACCGCGCCGCGGTATACTCCGAGCGTGTCTGGGCGATGGGCGACTTCCTTCCTTATCAGGAGACAGTCGTCGCACCCAACGACCCCGAGCCGTAGCACCGGGACTTCAAGATCGAGCAACCCTTCCGTGTGGCGATGGCGGGTGAGCTGACGACGTACCCGTCAAACCTGTACACTCCTTTCATTCGCAATCTCAAGGGTGGCGGCGAGTCATCGTCGAAGCCTGCGGAGTAAGATATTGTGCCCTGGGGCGTTAGTAGCAGTTCTGCCATTGGGCATACTTTGTATTTTGTGACAATTGCGACATGCTATAATGAGATATCGTGTTGTTTTGTGAATTGTCGTGTGTTTCTGATTGAGGGTTGAACGAGTCCCTGAGCGCGTCCGCCCTTTTTTATGGGGTTTACCTCGTTTATTTGTTTGTGATTTTGACTGTTTTGTTATTGATGTCGACTCGCCCGAGCTCGGAAAGCCAGTCGCAAGGCGGCTCCCATGAGTGCTCTGTACTTCGCCGTTTTCCCTTGCGCGAACGAGGTCGGGTAGCCGAGTCCCCGAGCGTGGTACTTGGTTGTTCTAGGCGCAACTCTAGGGTGGGTGAGGACTGGGCGCGTTAGAATAAGCGCATCACTCCTGCCTGGCCCGTTGGGCCAGTCGCATGGCGAGTCCTGGGCATGCTCTCATACTTGGCGTTTTCCCTAGACGTTCGCGCTGAACTGGTCGTCAGTCCCCGATCGTGGTACTTGGACGTTCGAGTCGCTATGTCGAGGATGCGGAGGATCATGGTCGTTGTGAGAAGCGAAGGCAGTTGTCTTGGCTCGTTGAGCTCGTCGAGCTAGGAGACTCCAATGGGGCTCCGGGTAGGCGTTTTTTGTGGATGTTACAAGACCTGGGGTGACCCAGTGCCCTTGTAGCGCACTACTTGGCCGTGCCGATCACTGTACCAGAGGTTGACTTCTGTGGTTAGCTTGATGCTGTTATTAAGAGTGCGAGTGGCACAAGACACGGAGAGTAGACGCAATTTGCGGTAACCAATGTTTTTTATTTCATGGCGACTGGAGGATACATATGTGGGGTTCTAGGAGTAGAACTTCCGTAGGAGGTTTACATTCCATGGTCGCTTTACGTCGAGTTTACCGTCCCCGCGGACGTCGATAAGGAAGTAGGCGTCGTTGCCGAGTACTCGCCTGATGTCGAATGGCCCCTCCCATGGGGGGGGAGAGCTTGTGCATGCCCTTCTTGTCCTGGATGAGGCGCAGCACCAGGTCGCCTTCTTGGAAGGTGCGAGTTTTCACCCGCCGGCTATGGTAGCGGCGGAGTCCTTGCTGGTAGATGGCAGTGCGAGAGCAAGCTAGGTCGCGTGCCTCGTCGAGTTGATCGACTCGTCCTGCCGTGCGAGTTCGTTCGCTACCTCCGTGTAGTGGACGACCCTTGGCGAGTCGTGCTCGAGGTCGGTGGGCATGACTGACTCGGCGCCATACACAATGAAGAAGGGGGGGAACCCTGTCGACCTGTTGACTGAGGTGCGGATGCCCCATATGACGGAGGGTAGTTCCTCGACCCAGCACCCGGCGGTGCGCTCGAGCGGTACTTGGAGCCGCGGCTTCAGGCCGTGGAAGATGCTCTGGTTGTCCCGTTCTGCCTGGCCGTTGGACTCCGGGTGGGCGACTGACGCAAGGTCGAGCCGGATGTGGTGTTCCTCGCAGAACTCGGCCATAGCTCCTTTGGCGAAGTTGGTGCCGTTGTCCGTGATGATGCTGTTGGGGAACCCGTAACGATATATGAGCTCGCGTAGAAACTTGGTGGCGGTCTTCCCGTCGCATTTCCGGACTGGCTTGGCCTCCACCCACTTTGTGAATTTGTCGACCGCGACTAGGAGGTGGGTGTAGCCGGAAGGGGCCTTTTTGAAAGGTCCTACCATGTCCATACCCCACACGGCGAATGGCCAGGTGATGGGGATTATCTTGAGCGCTGAGCTCGGCACGTGTGTCTGGTTGGCGTACTTCTGGCACCCGGCGCACCGTTGGACGATGTCGACGGCATCGGCGTGTGCGGTGGGCTAGTAGAAGCCGTGCCGCATACCCTTGGCGACCAGGGAGCGGGCGCCGGCGTGGTGGCCACAGTCACCGGAGTGGATGTCGTGGAGGATCTTACGTCCTTCGGCGGGTTGGACGCAGCGTTGGAACATCCCTGTCACGCTGCGCTTGTGGAGCTCGCCGTCGATGATGGTGAAGGACTTGCATCGACGTACGATCATCCGGGCGTCCGTCTCGTCTGCCGGCAAGGTGCCGGCCTCCAGGTAGGCGATGTACGGCTTGGTCCAGTCGTCTGGCTCGGCGATGTGTGCGACCAGGGCTGCCTCGGGCTATAGCGGGACTCCGATGTCGATCTCCCTTGGGGGAGAGACTGATGGCTTGGTGATCGTGTCGAGGAAGACGCCGACGGGTGGTGCGAGTCGAGCCAAGCCGATGCGAGAGAGTGCGTCGGCCTCCTCGTTCTTTCGCCGGTCGATCCATTCGACGGAGTAGCCTGCGAAGTTTCCGCCCAGCTTGTCCACTGCTTGGCGGTATGCCGCCATGGTAGGGGAGACGGCGTCGCAGGTGCCCGCGACTTGCCCGGCGACGAGGTCGGAGTCTCCGTAGCAGCGTAGGCGGTTGACGTTCATTTCCTTGGCAGCTCGCATGTCGTGGAGTAGTGCCTCGTACTCGTCCATGTTGTTCGTGCAGGGGGTGAAGTCGAGGCAGAGGACGTAGCGGAGCTTGTCGCCCTTCGGTGAAGTCAACACGATCCTTGCTCCTGCGCCGTCCGTGTTTTTGGAGCCGTCGAAGTGCAGGCTCCAGTAGTGGAGGTATGGCAGCTTTTCCGGCTGCTGGGCCTCTTCCCAGTCGGCGATGAAGTCCGCGAGATCCTGCGACTTGATCGCTTTTCGTGGCTCGTACTTGATGTTGTGGACGCCGATTTCGACGGCCCACTTGGCGACTCGCCCGGTCGCCTCACGGTTGTGGATGATGTCCTGCAATGGTGCTGAGGAGACGACCGTGATCGGGTGCTCCTAGAAGTAGTGCGGCAGGCACCGCTGTGCTCTGAAGACCGCGTATACCAGTTTCTGGTATTGCGGGTATCGCTGGCGCGACTCGGTGAGGACCTCGCTGATGTAGTACACCGGTCGCTGTACCGGGCGTTCCTTTCCTTCCTCCGGCCACTCGACGACCATGACGGCGCTGACGACGCGCTCGGAAGCTGCGACGTAGACCAGCATGGGTTCTTTGTCGACGGGGGCGGCGAGTAGTGGTGCTGCGAGTAGCACCTTCTTGAGGTCGCGGAGTGCGTCATCCGCCTCGTTGTCCCACTGGAAGGTGGGGTTCTTTCACATCAGGCGGTATAGGGGCATCGCCTTTTCGCCCAGTCGGGGGATGAAGCGGCTGAGAGCCGCAACTCGCCCAGCCAGCTTCTGGACGTCGCGTAGGCACTCGGGTTTGCCGAGTCGGGCGATCGTGTCGATTTTGGTGGGGTTCGCCTCGATCCCGTGCTTGGAGACGACGTACCCAAGTAGTTGCCCTGCTGGTACACCGAAGGTGCATTTTCCTGGGTTGAGCTTGATCTTGTATTTCCACAGGTTGGCGAATGTTTCCGCCAGGTCGGCGAGTAGATCGCCCTGGCGAGCGAACTTCACGACCACGTCATCGATGTAGACGTGGATATTGCGGACAATTTGGCTCGCGAGGCACTCCTGCATGCACCGCTGGTAGGTCGCCCCGGCGTTCTTGAGGCCGAAGGTCATGGCGGTGTAGCAGAAGGCTCCGAATGGCCTGATGAACGCCGTCTTCTCCTCGTCCGCAACATCCATTTTGATCTGGTTGTACCTAGAGTAGGCGTCGAGGAAACACAGCGACTCCGAGCCCGCGGTGGAGTCGATTATTTGGTCGATCCGCGGGAGGACGAACTGCTCCTTCGGGCAGGCGCTGTTTAAGTTTGTGTAGTCAATACACATCCTCCAGGTCCCATTCTTCTTCTCGACCATGACTGGGTTTGCCAGCCACTTGGAGTATTTGATTGGCCGGATGAAGCCTGCAGCGAGTAGACGCTGCACCTCCTCGGCGATAGCTCGGCGGCGCTCTTCATTGAAGGGCCGCAGCGACTGCTTGACGGGTCGCACTTTGGGGTCGGCGTTTAGTTTGTGCTCAGCGAGTTCCCTAGGGACACCAGGCATGTCAGAGGGCTTCCATGTGAAGATGTCCCTGTTCTCACGGAGGAACTCGATGAGAGCGCCTTCCTAGGCTGGGCTCATGCCCGTCCCGATCGTCACTGTCTGGCTGGAGTCGCCTGGGACCAATTCGATGGTGCGGGTGTGCGTCGTTGCCTCGAAGGCTGAGGTGTTTGCGCCCTTCGAATTGGGCTTCTTGAGTATGGTGGGATCGTCGTTGTTGACCCCGCTCGCATACTTGGCGAGCTCGTCGGCGTGGTTGGTCTCTGCCGCGATGACGGCGTCAGCGAGTTCGGCTCCTTTGGCTTCGCACTCGACGGCCATGTCGGGGTCGCCGTTGATGGTGATGACGCCGCACGGCCCGGGAGCTTCATCGCGTTGTACGCGTAGTGGGGCGCTGCCATGAACTTGGCGAATGCCTGGCACCCCAGGACGCAGTGGTAGGGGCTATCGAAGGGTACCAGCTCGAAGACGATCCGCTCGGTGCGGAAGTTTGCTGGTGTGCCGAAGGTGACTGGCAGCGTGACCTTGCCGATCGGGTACGCCTTCCGGCCGGGGACGATGTCGTGGAACGTCGTGTATGTCTCCTCGACCATCGACTGCGGGAGCCGCAGTCGCCTGAAGGTACATGATGTTGATGGAGCTGCCGCCGTCCATCAATGTCTTGGGGAGCCAGTAGTCGCCCACCTTAGGCTTGACCACCAGGGCAACTCGGCCTAGGTACTCGATGCCTGGCGAGTGGTCCTGGCAGCTCCAGGTGATGGGCTGGTCCGACCAGTTGAGGAACTAGGGAACGTCCACCTGGGCCACCGCGTTGACGGCGACGGCGCGGGCGATGACCTTCTTCTCGCGCTTCGTGTTGAAGCCTTTGAAGGTATGGAGTGAGCCGACCACATTGCCGAATTTTCTGCCGTTTGGTGGGTTGTTGTCGGGGTCCTCCCGCGCTCGCCGTGCCTTCTCAATATCCCTGAGAGTGTGGCAGTCGGCGGTCGTGTGCGTGGCGGGCTTCCCTTCCCTGTTGTGAAACGCACAAGGTTGGTTAAGGAGGGCCGCGGGGTCGAACCTTGGTTTCGCCTTGTAATTGCCGTTGTCGCGGCGTAGCCCTCCGTCGCGACGGAAGCTGTTGGGCTCGCGCTGCGTGCGCCCGGTGTTGGCGACGAAGTCGACTCACCCATCACTGCGGCGCTTGCCAGTGAGGCGAGTGTTGATGTACCGTAGGTCGGACCGTCGTCCGTTGTCGTTGCCGCTCTTGCGGCGTTGGCCGCCCGACTCGTCATCGGTTTCCTGGTTTGGATCTTCCTCCGCGTACCGTTTGGCGATCTCGAGGAGGTCCGGTATGTTGTCGAGCGTGCGAGAATGTCGCTTGAGCTTGGCGACCAAGGGCTCGTAGCGGCACGAGGTCTTGAAGAAATGGATCGCGGTATCCGGGTGGATGCCGACCGCGTTGTACCATAGTTCTTGCCACCACTGGACCCAGTTGCGGGTCGACTCGCGGGGTCCCTGGACGCGTCGCTCCAGGTCCTCGATGGTGGTGGCGCGGGTGTAGGAGCACTCAAAGTGCCTGACGAAGGTGTCGCGCATCTCCTCCCAGGAGTCGATGCTATCCTGGGGGAGGGTGTTGATCCACTGCCTGCACGTCCCCTCCATCATCAAGGGGAGGTAACGGGCGGCTAGCAGGTCGGTGTGGCCAGCGATCCCCATCGCCATGAGGTATGTATCCAGCCACACGGAGGGGTCGTACGAAGGGTCGTACTTCTCTATTTCCTTCGGCACCTTGAAGTTCGCCGGGTACTTTTCGCCCTCGGATCATCTGTCCGAAGCACCTGGGCTGAGTCGGCTTAGCGACCCCATCGGCTCGCCGTCGCGGCGATTGGTTAGGGTGTGTCGCAGGTCGTCGGACTGGCGTGCGCGCCAGCTTTGGTTGTTGATGATGTGGGTGCGGGCATTGATGGGCTGACCGTTGGCGGCGACGAAGTTGGTCGCTGGCCTGGGGTCGTTAGTGGAGAGTGCCGCGTTCGCGGGTCGATGCTGGAGCTGCAGTGGCTCTGGTGGCGGGCAGTTGAGGGTGTTTGCCGCCAATGGGCGGCCGCTTGAGGCCGCTCTGCTGCCTGAAGAACGCGAGTACACCCGACCCTGCGAGTCTGCGCCTGCATTTTGCTGCTCGACCGCCTTTGCGAGCAGGGCCCTGACGTACTGGATCTGTAAGGCGCCGTCACCAGTGGCCGTGATGTTTTCGGCCGCTGCTCGGCCCGCCACAAGGTTGTCCATAGGGGTGGAGAACAGTGGTAGGCCATTTGCGTCTCGCTCCCGTGAGGAGACCACTATCCGCGGCTGATCCCTGGGGGGTGTGCGGTTGGGTGGAGGTGGGGCGCCCATCGCCGTCGACCCTGGTGGGGGCCGGGCGCTTCCTCCTGGTGGCGCGTTCTCGCAGATCGTGCGCTCGGCCACGCGGGCCGGGTCGTTCTCGTCGTCAAAGTTCAGGGCGCGCCCTTGGACGGTGGGGTTCGGGCGCGACCTGATTCGCTGCTGGTGGTAGCGTGACAGCTCCTGTGCCGTCACTTGCTCGAGGCGAAATTTTTCGTGCTCGACTTGCTCTTTGCGTACTGCCTCCGCCAGTTTCAGGCGGAGTTCCTCGACATCCGTTGCCGTGGCGTTAGGAGGGGTCGGGGTGGAGAAGGGATCCTCCGGCGGATCGGTGCCAGTCGCCATGTAGGTCGCGGCGTGGCGGCCGGTCCAGTCGCGGAGATCAGCGGAGTTTTCCGACCCGGAGTCGAAGTCGAAGATCCCAAGGATGGAGGGATCCTCGAAGTCTCCCATGTTGGAGACCTGGGTGATGGAGCCCGCGGGTGAAGCCGCGGTGATGGATCCGGCGAGTGAAGCCGGGGTCGCCGAGTCGGCGTCGTCGTTGAGGGCCGCGTCTTCCGCGGCCGCGGAGTTTTCGGCCACGTTGCTGTGGGCCGAGTTGTACTCGGAGGCGAGGCGATGGATCATGCGGACCTGGCTCTCGGAGAGCCGGTCGCGTGGCGGCGACTCGCGGATGCGAGCTGAGTCCTCCGAGACGATGACGTCGGTGAGGCCGACGAAGAGGCTGATCGTGCCTACTGGCAAGATCAAGCTGTGCGTGATGGGTCGCGCCGCTGGGACGTAGCTGCTCGGCAAGATCTGGAGCATCTCGCCGATCGCTATCATGCGGCCGGTGGCGACCGACTTGTTGATGGGCAAATGGGATCTCGCCGCAGAACACCGTCCAGACCGGCCAGTCCCCACGGTGGGCGCCACTATCGTGGGAATGGTCACGGCAGATGCTGCAATCGGCAGCGAGTAGTAGAACGAAGGGCAAGGGTGGCCAGCCATCTGCGGTGCGAGATGAGGGCGGAGACACAGGGTTTTACCCAGGTTCGGCCCCCCGGAGGGTAAAGACCTACTCCTGCTAGATTGTATTATGATGGTGGTACAATGGGGCGAGCTCGACGGCTAGGCGGCGAGTCGCTTGGGTGTATGATGGAACGTACGTCTACACGCCCTACAGGGAGGTTTATATAGACTCACCCTCCCTAGGGTTTACAAATCTCAACCGAATCTGTTAAGGTTTCGGTACTCGTTAACCTATCCGACTGGGCCTATCTACTCTCCTGGGCCTTCAGCTTCCAGTCGTTTGGATCCACGCCAGGTCTTGATCCAGTCGCCGTCTTGCAGGCCCACTCGCCAGGTCGTGGGCCAGTCGGAAACGTCCTGCTGGGTATACCCCGGTAGGCATATCCCCAACAAAGGTGATATTGCCTATGGTAAAACTCCTGATCAATGCTTAGAGGAACTTGACATTTTTATTGTTAAACAAGGTAATTTTAATAAACAAGTTCATAATCATTTATTGGAAAACTCTAGAGCTATTAATGAGTTGAAAGATATTGTGGAAAGAACTGCTAATGATGTTAATTCTTTGTAAACACTTTGAAATGGTTCAAACCCAAATCAATCAACTTTCTAAGGTACAAAAGGATATGCTAGTTAATGCTTCTGGAGATAAACATGCTTATGAAATTAGAACTAGGAGTGGTATAGCCACTCAAGATCCTTTATATCCTGAAGGACACCTGATGTCTACCACTTCTATTCTTATAGATAGTTGTTGGGCCTCCAAGTGCAGAGCTTTGTAGAACAGCAGCAAGTTTCCCTTAAGTGGATTACCCAAGGTTTATCGAACTCAGGGAGGAAGTGGTCAAAGGTATCCCTCTTAAGCAACCCTGCAATCAAGATACAAGAAGTCTCTTGTGGCCCCAACACACCCAATACACTTGTCAGGTGTATAGGTGCACTAGTTCGACGAAGAGATAGTGAAATACAACTGGTAACGGTGCCAGAAAAGAGCTTCTGACTTGTTGTTGACGTGGGAGAAACTAAAGGCAAACTGAAATAAAGATGGAAGCAAGCAAACATGCAACAGATCTAGATGCAAATGGTGTTTCAATGTTTAGAAACAAGGCCTAGGGATCATACTTTCACTAGTGAACACTCTCAATAAATATATTCTCTTCATGATACTACTATTAAGTACTATCCGGTTGGACACTCTAATCCATGTAGGGCTATAACAGCACACCTGAAAGTCCGCCATCCCCAATCTAGATAACCCCACACTGTCACCTTGAGCACTAGATGGTTCCAACAAACACCACAGTTTCATAAAGACATCCAACTCCAAATATAACTCATAACAAATATATATGTAGCCTAGCTTAAGTGCCACACACAGAGTGCATGCTGTCACTTTCACACACGTGGGGAAAAGCATAGATCTATTAAAGCACGATGAGTATTTATGTAATCTCTAGCCTAAGTGCCACCATGGTGTGCACGATGTCACTTTCACACACATGGGGAGAGAAGAGATCTATTGAAGCACTTGAGTAGCAAGGTAGATCTACTTGATTACAAAGGTCATGACCACAACAAAGATCATGGATAGAGAGAGAGATGAACACATAGCTACCAGTAGAGCCCTTAGTCTCGTGGAAGAACTACTCCCTCCTCATCATGGGAATCAGCAACGGTGATGAATATGGTGATGGAGATCGATGGAGATTTCTCTGAGGGCACTTCCCCATCCCGGAAGGGTGCCGGAATAGAGACGTTCTGTCCCCCGAATCTCCCCTTCGGCGGCGATGGCGCTGTGGAACTTTTCGTGGCTTTTTGGTCGACTCTCTAGGATTTCTGAGTCGGGGGCTTCTTATAGGCAAAGGAGGCAAGGTCGATGGACCGCCAGGGGGCCCACACCCCCTGTGGGCGCCACCAAGGCTGGCCCATGCCCACCTAGGGTGTGGCCACCCTAGTGCCCTACTCCGTCTCTTCTTCGATTTTCCGTATCGTTCCTGGAAAAATATGAAGTTTGGCTTTTGTCCCGTCCAATTCTGAGAGTATTCATTTTTTAGCTTTTCTGAAACCAAAACAAAACAGGCAACTGGCACTATGGCATCTTATCAATATGTTAGTCCCAGAAAACATATAAAAATACCTCAAAGTGAAGACAAAGCAAAGCAAAGTAGATACTAAACAAGCATGGAATATAAAAAAATATAGATACGTTTACGACGTATCAAGCATCCCCAAGCTTAAATCCTGCCCGTCCTCGACTAGGTAAGTGATAAAAAGAATAATTTTTAAGGTGACATGCACCACAACTGATCAAGGTAATGCAAAGCATTGATAGCTGGGATCAAAGTACTGTAAACATGAGCATGAAATATGTAGTTCTAACAATAAGACATAGAAACTATGTTGTAACATGAAAAGGTACAAACCAAAGATCATGAATAACAATGCATTGAAAGACGTTTGTTTGTTTCACATATAGAAAACATAGCATAGAGGCATTCAGCTTGTCACTCATGGAGTAGCAAAACATAAATGCATAGGACACCTTCAAAGTTTATAAGGGTGACTAGATACAAATAGTTCAAGAACAAGAAATATCAACAATATGAATCAATCAATAAGTTTTGGGATAATGCACATAGAACTAAGAATGGCAACTATGCTCTCTTAATTGGTGCCTAAGGATAGAAGGTGGAGACTCAATATAATAGTGGAAGAAATACCCTTCAAAGGGAAGCAGGGATTTCAAGTCTCATAAAGAGCTTCCAAAAATTATGGTACTTGTTAGCTTTCATCTCTCATTGCCCCCATCATAAGCATCTTGAAGTGATTAAGGTTAAAGTGAATAAACTATGGAGTACATGCTTGACAAAGTATAAGTTGGCAGTCCCATGTCCCTTGAATACGAGGGACGCTCCTCATGCTACTCAACTTTAGTCACCTATAAGTTCTTGTCATAGTAAGTACATGTGTATCATAGACAACCGCCAACGGGGTACCCCTTGGACATGATACATGAGCTATCCCATAATCAAAATGACAAGGCAAGCAGACAATGAGCATCTCCGTAATCTTCTTATTTACCATGGGAATATGGTGCTTTTTCCCCCTTACCTCTTTTCAATGTGTCTCTTTTTTATATAAGAAGAAAGCTTCATAGATGTCATTATGCTGATGCTGCAAGTTTCCACCATGATTAGGCATGGCTTAGGCTAGCGGCCCAGGCATTTCTCTAACACACTTACATAACTCCATGGACTAACAAGCTCCCCTTTTATATCACACCGGCGACATCCATAGACAAAAGATCATGATATCAACTGTGTACAAAGTACAAGTGCAATGTTGAAAGCGTTCCCCATGACAGCACGGTTCTGCTAATTCCAATGTATAAGTGCAAGCATATACAACATAGATGACACAATGGTTCAAGTTTATTAAGGGCAAGAAAAATAAAGTGTGCCATCAAGTTTGTGAGAGCTTTAATCACTAAGTTTTTCACATAACAAAATGCTTTTTTAGTTGGAAGATAGATGAAAACAAGAATATACTTGGAATGGTGTAACACCATGCATAGGAATTTATAGTGGACACTTTGGAATAACTTGGTTTCTTGGGAGTTGGATGCATGAGTATACCTCACTCATACAAGTGGAGGCTAGCAAAAGACTGGGAGCGACCAACTAAGAGAGCAATAATGGCCATAATCATGTAGAGCGACAAAACATTACTAATCAAAGCATAAAGTGGTACCACAACTCAAAAACTAAATGATCATACATGATAAGGTGACTGGTTCATAGTCATAACATGGTGTGAGCATGTGCCAAGTCAATCCAAACAAAGCATCAAAGGAGAATATCACAATACTATGATTTTGTATGCTAAAACAACGCATGATTCTTTCAAGGCACATTAAGCAATCCTAATTGTTTGGAAAAAGTCATGCTACAACAATAATCACTAAGCATAAGGTCAAAGCAACATCTAGCATGCCATGATAAAGTCTAAGACACAGTCAAAACAAGCTTCCTTTTGTACTACTACAAGCATGAAACTTTCTACTCTTTTCCAACACCAATCGACTTATTTGAAACAACTCACAAAGATAATAATAAATAAAGACCAGTGAGCTTGTCTAACAAATCCACAAAGAAGAACTAAAAATTTCTAAGCAAAAAGCATAAGAAAACTAAGGCTAAACACACTGCTAGCAAAAGAGAACACTCAGAACAATAAGAATGCAAACTAGAGTGTTCTAGGAAATGAAAACAGAGTGTGTCTCTCTCCAAAAGAAGTGTGCTGTAATCCAACCAACTTAATAAATCAAACTAACCAAACTAAAACCAAAAACAAAAACAAAGACGCTCCAAGAACAACACAACTGTGCATGAAACAATAAAAACAAAGTGTTTAGAAAGACCTGCGATTTTTATTGATGAAGAAGGGGATACCTTGGGCATCCCCAAGCTTTGATGCTTGTACCTCTTGAATATTTCTTGGGGTGACACGGGGTGGCATCCTCAAGATTGATCTTTTGTCCATTCTTCATATCATTACATCATTCTTTCTCTACACCTGAAAATTTTCCTTCATACAAAACTTTACACAATCTTCATTAGCAACATTAGTATATTCAAAAGATCATAGACCCTTGGTTTTAGATTTAGAACAGAAAAACTTTCAATAAAAACACAAGATACTGCAGCAATTCCCTCAAAAAGTTCAATTTCCCAATAAGAACCCAAAAAAGGAATCAATAAGAAGCAAATGCAAATAATGGCAGAAATCTGTCAAAATAAACCGACAGGTAGAAACCTATTTTTTCGAAGACCTTATGTTGATCAAATCAAAAAGTGTTGAACTAACGAAAGTTAGCTAACATACTGGGGGATTTATTCGCACAATATCAGCTCAACCTGACTAACAGAGATTTTACACGAATTTGTACGGTGGAGCACAAAAACCTGTTTCGGGACAGCGACTCCCCAAATCTTACTTCTCTCTCATTAGAAGTTATTTTTTGCACGAAAAGAAAATAAAAAGGATAAGGAGAGGTGATTACAAGTAATAACTTCCAGTACTAAAGAAAACTATTGGGTTATATCCCAAGAAGTACTTTTCTTTAATGCCTTTAAGTTAGCCTTGATAGTTTGGGAAGATGCTCACATAAGAAATATGAATTGAAGTAAAAGAGAGCATCAAGAAGCAAATTCAAAACACATTTAAGTCTAACCCACTTCCTATGCATAGTAATCTTGTAAATAAACAAGTCATGAAAGCACAAAGCAACAAGCATAGGAAAGCAAAACAAGTGCAACTTCAAGACTTTCAACATAAAGAGGGGAAACTTAATATTGTTGGGATACATAAAATCATGTTTCCCTCTCTCATAATAACTTTTAGTAGCAACATGAATAAAATTAACAATATAACTATCAAAAACGAAATATTCTTATCATGAGACACATGCATATAATAAATATTACTCTCCACATAAGCATAGTCATTCTTATTAATTGTAGTGGGAGCAATTCAAACAAAATAGATATCATTATTATTCACATCACCATAATCATAAAATATAGGAGGAATATTCTAATCATAATTAATTTATCCTCAATAGTAGGTGGACTGGAAATATTATATTCATCATTGTAATCATCATATATTGGAGGTTTGGTATCATCATAAGCAATAGAATAGCTATCTTCCAAAGATGGGGAACTAAAAGATCATTTTCATAAAAACTAACTTCCCCAAGCTTAGACTTTTCCCTAGCATTAGAAATAATGGTGTTCAAAGAATTCACACTAATAACATTGCTATTAGCATGCAAATAAAGTTCCATAGGTTTTTTTGAATTTTCTCTTCAAACACTTCATGTCCTAACTCAAGATAGATACTATAAATATCTCTAATTTTTTTGTTGTTCTCCATTAAGCCTAACTAGTGAAAACATGAAACAAAAAGACAAAATTGCAAAATCTAAAGGAAATAACTTTCAGCACTCACACCAGAGGATGTGAGTACCTTTTACCTTACCTCCCTGGCAACGGTCCCAGAAAATATCTTGATGTCTACGCACTTCTATTCTTGTAGACAATTGTTGGGCCTCCAAGTGCAGAAGTTTGTAGAACAACAACAAGTTTCCCTTAAGTGGATTACCCAAGGTTTATCGAACTTAGGGAGGAAGTGGTCAAAGGTATCCCTCTCAAGAAACCCTACAATCAAGATACAAGAAGTCTCTTGTGTCCCCAACACACGCAATACACTTGTCAGGTGTATAGGTGCACTAGTTCAGCGAAGAGATAGTGAAATACAAGTGGTAATGTGTAACATCCCTAAAATCATGTTTCAAAACTCATGCATATCATCCATGAATCCATGATCATTTAGGATTCATTTTCAAAACCATTTCAAAACAGGAGCATTTGATGCTCATTATTTTATGTGAGCAACTATTAATCTAATGCCACTCTCAATTGAAGAGATTACTTGTTTTAAACCAAGCCTGGCTTGCTCTCTTATTACTTTGTTTGATTGTTGGTGTTTGGAGGAAAATTTACAAAACAAATATGATTTGAAAACCATTTTCAAAACTTATTCAAATGAAATGCTTTATCACTGTTTATTTTTTTCAATCAAAGGGACCAAGCTAGTACAGATAGACCACATGGTTTTATGCCCAGAATTATGAGGTATACACTCTGCAAAAATTCAGAAAAAGGTTTGAATTCAAATAGTTTTGAAATCATTTGAAAATGTTTCCGGGAAATTCAAACAGAAAAAGAAAAAGAATAAAGAAATAAGAAAAGGCCGGCGCCACTAATCTAGCCCAACAGTGAAACCAGCCCACTAGGCCACCCGGGGTTTTCCCCTCGCTCTCTCACGCGCACCCACTCGACCCCGCGCTCACTAACCAGTGGCCCCATCGCCACGTCGTCATCGTCCTCCCAGAATCAGGGCGATGAACACGTCGCCGCCCGTTTCTTCCCCGCCTCTGTCGCGATTTTAAACCCCTTAATTGGCAATGAAAGCGTGCGTGATATCCACCCCTGCTCCGGCTATAAGATCCCCTCCTCTCTCTGCTCATTTCCCCTCACTCACCAACCATAGAGCGCCTCTAGGCTGTCCGCAATCGAGCTCGCACCGCCGCTGTTCCGAACCACTCCGGCAAGCCATCACGGTGAGCTCCGACCGCCCCTGTCTCTGGTTCAAACAAACATGACCAGCATGTCCTTGCGCGTTCCCTGATATCTTTTGTTTGCTCTTTCGTGACCCAGGTTGCCGTCACCGTTCGTGCCCGCAAACATCAGAACCGTCGCTTGACTCTGGCGAGCGATTAAGGTAAAACCCGACCGCCCCTCGACTTCTCCTTGATCCTGTAGTGTTCGCCGTAGCCTTGTGCACCCCCTGATACAACTAGTTTATGCTAGGGTGATCCAAAGCGCGGCCAACGTCCTCGCCACCGAACACCCGACGCTGCGATCAACTCCGACGAGCTCCCACGGCCACAGCAACACGCCCCCGTTTCCACGACGACCACGTGGAGCTTCCTCGTGCTCGTACGAGTCTGGTAAGCATCACCACCGCGGCCAGCCCTCGCTAGATTCGCCGATCCATCGCCGACAGAGCCGTCGCCGCCGTCCTAGCCATTTGCGCCACCGGGTTTTGGTCAAAGCATTTAGATCCACTCGATCTAGATCCAGTGGTCGAGATTAAAAATAGGCGAAGGGGTAAGTATGCGATATGTGCCGCACGTTTAGTTAGATCCAACGGTTCGCAGACGCGATCCAGCACGAAGCGGTACCAGCCAATCAGATGTCGCCGCGTGTCTGTGAGTTAGGTTTAAAATCAGAATTTTGATCTATTTGATATTTGAACTCGTTTAATTCATAACTTTTGATTCCCACGTCCAAATTTGACAAATTTTATATCAATGGAATCAGGAGAGAAAATCCTTTCCAACTATGCAATGTGTTTAATATTTTGCCTCTGTTAAAATGGTTGTTTTTACAGAAACATGTGTAGGCCTATTTTGTGTATATTAATTATTTGAAAAATGTTTTAATGTTCAAATAAAGTTTATTTAGATTTTTTTGAACTTGTTTATGATTCAGTACCATGCACTTGTCTTGTTTGTTGTATAAAATCGTCACATGGCATTATGCATGCATCCATATATTTTTGCTTGTATTTATTTTGTATGTGATTTTGGTGCTATTATTTTATGTGTAGATTTTGGTGCAAATAGTGATTGTGATTGTGAGGATTGTAGCTACTCTCCAAACTACCAAGGCAAGTGGTGCTTCATGATTTATTCCTATGTTTTTCAACTATGCATTAGAAATATTTTTGCTAGTCTTGCATGGATATATTTTGATCTATATGCTATGCTTGGGAAATCCTAGTAGTTGTAGAATTGCTAGAAATTTCTAAGTTAAGATGCTTATCTATGCCATGCTTAGCCTAGCTAGTATCAACCAAGGGTGGTTAAATATTCATGCTATGATAAAATATTTCTAAGTCTTTGGACTTGTGTTTTGCTTAATAAAACAACTAAGTGAATGAAACACCTGGGTGGAATGGAAGGAATGGTTTATGTTGAGTCGTTACACAAAGCCCATTTATATGGTTTACCTTGTGTATCTCACTTGTGGAAAGACACCCAGGAACAAAGGGATTTGAGAGGCCAAATGTTAAGAAGCTTCTAGTGCAGCCACTTGGCAATATGGGCTCTGCCTAGATCACATAGGTTGCAATAACTTAGCCATTTGGACAGTTGGTGGTAGTGGGATGATAGGTTGGAACACGTCCATTTGGTCTAAGGGAAGGCTTCTGAAAGGTCCTGTCTTGGTGAAAATCAAGTCTTGTGGGGAAAGTGCACAACCTCTACAGATGTAAGAATCTAAGTACTTAGTCATGTCGCTGGTATTGGACAACTTGAGCATCAAGACATGAAAGCTATCAAGAACCTCCTCATCCCAATTTCTAAGTAAAAACTTGTGGTTGAACAAGGGTGAAGGACACCAATGCCTATTGGTGGTTCCTTGGGAAAGATTTTGACAAAGAAAAGTTAGTGTTTTCAACTAATAGGCAAAACCTATTTTTGAGCAAAGCAAGCCTAAGCTACACTTAGCCAAAATGCATATAGTATTTAGTCCACCAATATTCTACTAAGGTATCACTTGCCAATACTATTCCAATGTATTGACCCACTATGGCTGTAACTTGTGATGTTGCAGGATATTCTGATGATGATTAGGAGTCATGAGTCTACACTCAACATGCTTGCCTGTGGCACATGAAGATGAAGACTTATTTACCTTATTATATATTTGAACTCTTGTATTAGGCCTGTGGCCATGGAGTTTGTAAAAGACTATGTTTGTCTCTGGAATGATATGTAATAAGGACCTTTGTTTCTGTGTACTTCATCTTAAACTGTGGATGCTAGCATTGATCCAGGGATTAGCATTGCAATCATAGGGATCCTTTCCTTTACAAAGGAGGGATCTTACAGATGGTATCAGAGCACTGTGTTTCCTGTAGGATTATGACCCTAGGATTGGAAACCACTAAGGAAAATTTTTCAACAACTTCCACACTTGTCTTTTCTTCTCGTAAACTTTTCTAATCTTCTTTCTCATCTCTATTTGTAGATGAACTCCATCAACGAAGCCGTGAGGAAGGGAACACTCATGACTATGACTTTGGAGTGTGAGATAGAATTCCCCAAGGCTCTCAAGGACCTCATGGTTGCCATGGGAATACATGGTGCATCTGTGTATAAAGGTTTTCCTGTGATGGATGAAGGAGTTGAGTACTGGTGGGTGTAACTTCACTTGTATAAAAACAAGGAAGACAACCACAAGGACTTAGGATTCTGCATGGTCACCAACACAGTGATGCACACTACATTCTTTGATTCAGCAAGGGATGTAGATTGGATGGCTATCAAAGAACTTGGTGATAGAATCAAGTGCAGAATGCTTAACACCCAGAATGACCTTAGGGAAGAAAAGAAGCATGCCCAAGAGTTAGAGGCTACCAACCAAAGTTTAAGGAAGGACATCATAGACTTAGCAATGGAGTCTTGTGATCTAGATAAACAAATTGCTTCTAGGGATGCCCTGTTAGCCAACTTGGCAAGTGAGATGGAGTTTGTAAAAGACTATGTTTGTCTCTGGAATGATATGTAATGAGGACCTTTGTTTCTGTGTACTTCATCTTAAACTGTGGATGCTAGCATTGATCCAGGGACTAGCATTGCAATCATGGGGATCCTTTCCTTTAAAAAGGAGGGATCTTACATAATGGTGCGAGAAAAGAGATTCTGACTTGTTGCTGACATGGGAGAAACTAAAGGCAAACTGAAATAAAGATGGAAGCAAGCAAACATGCAACAGATCTAGACGCAAGGTGTTTCAATGTTTAGAAACATGGCCTAGGGATCATACTTTCACTAGTGAACACTCTCAATAAATATATTCTTTTCATGATACTACTCTTAACTACTCTCCGGTTGGACACTCTAATCCATGGTAGGGCTATAACAGCACACCTCAAAGTCCGCCTTCCCCAATCTAGATAACCCCACACTGTCACCTTGAGCACTAGATAGTTCCAACAAACACCACAGTTTCATAAAGACATCCAACTCCAAATATAACTCATAACAAATATATATGTAGTCTAGCTTAAGTGGCACACACGGCGTGCACGCTGTCACTTTCACAGACATGGGGAAAAGCATAGATCTATTAAAGCACGATGAGTATTTATGTAGACTCTAGCCTAATTGCGACCATGGCATGCACACTGTCACTTTCACACACATTGGGAGTGCATATATCTATTGAAGCACTTGAGTAGCAAGGGTAGATCTACTTGATTACATAGCTCATCACCAGAACTAGATCATGCATAGATAGAGAGATGAACACATATCTACCGGTAGAGCCCTTAGCCTCGAGGAAGAACTACTCCCTCCTCATCATGGGCATCCGCAACGGTGATGAAGATGGTGATGTAGATCGATGGAGATGGCTCCGGGGGCACTTCCCCGTCCCGGTAGGGTGCCGGAGCGGAGAACTTTTGTAAGACCCCACCTTTTAAAGGTAAAGGTCCCTGTGATTGCAATTCTAGTCCCTGGATCAAATGCTAGCATCCACAGTTTAAGATGAAGTACACAGATATAAAGGTCTTTATTACATCGTCATTCCAGAGATAAACATAGTATTTTACAACTCATTAGCACATGGCTAATACATGGAGTTCAAACATACGTAAATAAATTAAAGTCTTCATCTTCATGTGCCAGGTAAGCATGTTGAGTGTAGATTCACAACCCTAATCTCCATGAGAGTAACCTTCAACATCATAAGTTATAGCCATAGTGGGTCAATACATTTGGAATTGTATTGGCAAGTGATGCCATAGTAGAATAGTATTATCCAACATCTATATGAATTTGGCTAAGTGTAGCTTAGGCTTGCTTTGCTCAAAATAGGTTTTTCTTATCAGATGAAAAACACTAAGTTTTGGTTTGTCAAAAACACCCAAGGAACCACCAATAGACATTGGTGAACCTTTACCCTTGTTCAACCACAAGTTTTTAACTTAGAAATTGGGATGAGGAGATCCTTGATAGCTTCAATGTATTTGATGCTCAAATTGTCCGTTGCCGGGGACACGTCTAAGTACTTAGGTTTTACCCTCTCAAGAGGTGGTGCACTTTCCCCACAAGACTCGACATGCATCGAGACGAGACCATTCAGAAGCATTCCCTTAGACCACCATGGACGCATTCCAACCTATCACCCTACCACCAACGGTCCATCTGGCTAAGTTCTTGCAACCTATGTGGTCAAGGCAGAGCCCATATGCCATGTGGTTTCACTAGAAGCTTCTTAACACTAAAAATATCAAATCCCTTTGTTCCTGGGTGTCTTTCCACAAGTGTGATACACAAGGTAAACCATAGACATGGGCCTGGTGTAACCACTCAACATAAAGCAACATACCATTCCACCCAGGTGATTCATTCACATAGTTGTTTTATTAATCAAAAACACAAGTCATAGACTTAGCAAAATTCCATAGCATGAATATTCCACACTTGTTTGCTACTAGCTAGGATCAGCATGATAACATAACAAGTTTGTTAACTTAGAGAAAATTCTACTAAGACTACAACTACTAGGATTTCCCAAGGCATAGCATAGTATATACTTAGCAAAAATCTCCATGCAAGTCCTACTCAAAATATCACTAATGCATAGCCAAAATAATAAGAAAAAATACATGAAGCACCACTTGCCTTGGTAGTTGGGAGAGTAGCAACAGTCCTCACAGTCACAATCACCACTATCACCAAAATATACACATGAAATAATAACACCAAATTCACATTCAAATATTCAAAAAAAATATGTATGAATGCATGCAAATACAATGAAATGATTTTTCTATACTAAACAAGTCAAACCAAACAGTACTGAATACAAAGTAATCTATCCAAAGTCTAAACAAACTCAACTTTGCCTCAAAACAATTTTATAAACTTTTTATAAAGCCAAAATAGGCATATAATTGGTTCTGCAAATAATCCTATTTTTCTAGAAGAAAATAGGCCATATATGTGTAGGTCTTAATTTTCTGAATCCACTGATGTATTATTTGCAAAATTTGGAGAAACAGAACTAAAGTTATCAATTTTTCAAGTTTGAACATTTAATAGATTCAAAACAGCGCCTGATTGGTCGATACCGTTTCACGCGGATCACGCTTCTGCGTCGTTGGATCAAGTCAGATCCAACGTGCCAGATCTAAACAAAAAGGTTCACTCTAGATCTAATCTACAGCATCAGATCTAAATCCTATGGCCCTAGATCAAACGACCATACGCCTGATGGCTAATGGCGGCGGCGACGCTTCTGGCGGTGATTCTCCGGCAAATCCAGAGGGGGCTAGGGGTAGTACGGTGGCTTACCAGTGTCGCACAAATGCGAGGAAGCTCAAGGTGGCCTTGTCCTGGACAGGGGTGAGCTGCTGCAGCCGTGGGAACTCGTTGGAGTAGCTATTGGCGTCGGGTTTCTGCAAACGGCGACGGAGGTGACGACCTAGGTCACCTTAGAGCAAACAAAGGGCATCAGAACATTCACAAGGACAAGGCACACCAGTTACTTTGATCTAGAAGGCAAGGGCGTGCTGACCTGAACGAAATTACTCGCCGGAGTTGTGGTCAGCGTCGGGTTTTCACGGTGCTTGACGGGGACGATGACCTGGGGAAATATAGGACGAGAAAATGGTATGAGAAGGTGCGCAAGGAAGAAAGGATCAAGCTTGCATGAACGAGGGACAGAGGCGAGCACGGTACTCTCCAGAATAGCTCGCCGGAGGCGCTCGGGTCCGCGGTGGTGCAAGCATGATTGTGGGTAGCCTGGGCGCGCTTGGGCGTGGGAGTTTGACGGGAAATGGCCGCGGAGAGGTGGTGTTTAAGTATCCAGAGAAGGGGTGTCAATCGCGCGATGAATCAATGGAATTTAACTGGATTGATCGCAGCAGTGAATGAGGAAGAAACGACGGCGACGACGTGCTCTGCGCACGGGGTTTGGGGACGATGACTATGTGGCATTAGGGCCGCTGGTCAGTGAGCGCGGGGTTTGTTTTGCGCGGGTGAGAGAGAGAGAGGGAGGAGGGATACCCGGGTGGGCTTGCTTTGCCGGTTCTGGCGTTGGGCTGAAAAGGCGGCGCCTGCTTTTATTTTTTCTTTTGCCTTTTTCTTTTTAATTTGATTTTTAGGAATGAATTTGAAACCCTAATTCAAACTTGTTTGAATTCAAATATTTTCTAGATTTTTGCACTGTGAACCCTGAACTCAAACGTGTGATAAACACATCTGTTCACTCAAATACACCTTGGTCTTTTGAAAATAAAAATAAAACCATGCCTCATATGATTAATTAAATGGGCATAAATATGGTTTTATTTGGTTTCAAACTTTGAAATTTTTTGTGCAAGCTCTAGATGCTATGATGATATGAATGCAATGCATGCTTTTATAATTCATGAATTTTGGGATGTTACAAATCTAACCCCCTTAAGATGAATCTCGCCCCCGAGATTCAGATTGGCTAGCAAATAGGTGTGGGTGGTCTTTCCTAAGATCATCTTCTCTTTCCCAAGTTGCTTCTTCTTTGGTATGATGATTCCACTGTACTTTTCAGAATTTGAAGGTCTTAGTGCGAGTAACCCTTTCTGCTGTCTCAAGAATCTTGATAGGTTTGTCTTCATAGGTGAGATCACTTTCCAACTGAACCTCTTCCAAAGGTATAGTGTCCTTCAATGAAGTTTCTTCCATCTCCGGATGACACTTCTTCAACTGACTCACATGAAACACATTGTGAACTGCTGATAGTGATTCAGGCAATTCAATCTCGTAAGCCACTTCTCCTTTGTGGATCAAAATCCTGAATGGTCCGACATACCTTGGTGCCAATTTTCCTTTGACTCCAAATCTCTTCACACCACGAAGTGGTGAGACTCTAAGATAAGATCTATCACCCACATCATAGGTGACTTCCCTACGATTTGGATCTGCGTAGCTCTTTTGTCGGGACTGGGCTATCCTCAATCTGTCCTTTACCAATTTAACCTTCTCTTTAGCTTCCTTGATCAATTCTTGTCCGAATAGATTTCTTTCTCCTACACCACTCCATAGCAATGGTGTAGTACACTTTCTTACATAAAGAAACTCAAAAGGTGCCATCTCAATGATTACTTGATAGCTGTTATTATAAGAGAATTCTGTGTAAGGCAGACTTTCATCCCAACTAGCACCATAGTCTAGGGCACATGCCCTTAACATATCCTCCAAAATCTGATTGGTCCTTTCTGTCTGTCCATCAGTTTGAGGGTGAAAAGTTGTGCTGAACTCCAACCTTGTTCCCAATGATTCATGTAGTTGTCTCCAAAAATGTGAAGTGAACCGAGTTCCTCTATCAGACACAATACTCTTAGTACTCCATGTAGACATATAATCCTATTCATATAGATCTTGCCTAACTTAGCACTTGTATAGGTAATCTTCACGAGTATGAAATGAGCCACTTTAGTTAGGAGATCTACAACAACCCAAATAGAATCATATCCGGATCTAGTCCTTGGCAGTCTGGTGATAAAATCCATACCAATCTTATCCCACTTCGAATCAGGAATAGGTAGTGGTTGCAATAACCCTGCCGGTTTCTAATGTTCGGCTTTCACTCGACTACACACATCACACAATGCAATATGTTCCGCAATATCTTTCTTGAGGTTGTTCCACCAAAATATTTTATTCACATCCATGTACATTTTGGTGTTACCTAGATGAATAGAATATGGTGAATTGTGTGCTTCTTGCAGAATCAATTTCCGAAGTTTTGGATCTTTCGGAATGCAGATACGCTTTCCATAACATAAAGTACCTTGTTCATCTTCATGGAATCCTATAGCCTTCCCTTTGCTAATTTTACCTTTAATCTCCTGTATTTCCTTGTCCAACTTTTGGGCTCCTTTGATCTTGTCCAACAATGTTGGTTGAACATCCAATGACATGAGATATCCTTCCGGCACTATCTCCAATCTGAGATTTTTGAATTGGGCACACAGATCATCTAGCAATTATCCTTTAGTAAGGCCATTCACATAAACCTTACGGCTTAAAGCATCCGCTACAACATTTGATTTACCGGGATGGTATTGCAAACTCAAGTCATAGTCTTTAATGATCTCTAGCCACCTTCTTTGTCTCATATTGAATTCCTTCTAGGTGAAGAGATATTACAAACTCTTGCGATCCGTGAACACTTCACATCGCTTTCCCAAAAGATAGTGTCTCCATGTTTTGAGTGCATGGACAATTGATGACCCACAAGTATAGGGGGTGTATCTTAGTTCTTTCGATAAATAGGAGCGTCGATCCCAACGAGGAGCAGAAGGTGTTGACTAGTGGTATGGAGCAGGAAATCTCTATAAATACTTAGCAAACGGATTTTTAGTGGTTTTCTGATAAAGCAACAAAACAAAGTGCAAGTAATAAAGAACAAAAGTAGCAAGTGTCCCAATCCTTTCTAAGCAAAGGACAAGCCGGTGGAAATACTTATAAGTACCAAACGTTCTCGAGGACACATGGGAATTCTGTCAAGTGCTTTCGCTTCAAATAGCTGAGTACTCTTCTTTGCTGTTGTAAGTGTTGTGTGGGTGAACCTGTGCTAATGTACCGACCTTACATGGACTAATACATACTTGTGATTAAACCCCTTGCAAACATCCGTAACTATAGGAAAGGAATTAAGATATAAATCTAACCACATCCTTAAACTCTGAGATCCTACGCTCCCTTGTGCAAAGGTGTCCTAACGGGGGTTCAGGTTTCTGTCACTCCGGCAACCCCACAATTAGTAGCCAAATACACAATGCATTCCCCTAGGCCCATAAATGGTGAAGTATCATGTAGTCGACATTCACATGACACCACTAGAAGAATAGCACCACAACTTAAATACTAAACAATTGAATAATAACTCAACACAAATCCACTAATAACAACATGACTTCTCCCATGTCGTCAAGAACTAGATGAACTACTCACAAGACATCATATGGATCAAGATCAAAGATGATATGGTGATGAATAACAATCTGAACATAAACAATAATCAAATGGTTCCACTCACAAGCATAAACTACAATAGTAATTAACACCGGGAAAGTTCCCCTAAGAACTAAAGCAATATCCAACACAATTGTTACAGCGGGATAGAGTGGTGATGATGGTGCTGGTGGAGATGATGGTGTGGATGATGATCATGATCCCGATGAAGCCTAGCTTGATGACGGTGTTGATGGTGATGATCTTCCCTCTCCGGGAAGGAATTTTCCTGTCAGAAATCTGTCTGCCGGAGAGATCTTCTCTCTCAGTGTTGTCCGCCCCGCAGAGGCGGCGGAAATCTATCTATGGTCGCCCCTCCTGTATTAGGGTTCCATAGGGAAGATATAGGCGATGGGGCGGAGTCGGGAGCCGAGAAGGTGGGCCACACCTGCCCTAGGCTCGGCCCAGGGTGGGCCCGCGCCTAGGTGGGTGTGGGCCCCCTACTGCCCTTCTTCTCTCCTCCTTCTGGCTTCCTCAATCTTCTGGAAAAATAATATTTTCCCATATTTTTCTGGTATTTTTCTGATCTTCACGAAATTGCATCAAACGCCTTCTTTTCCATCAGAATCCAGACTCTAGCAGTTCATCCTCCAAGAATCATCCAACATGCATAAACAGATGAAAAATACATAAGTAATACCTCACAATAAGACATGTATCAATGAATAGAGGTAAATTATGATATAGAACGGTGATGCAAATTTGGCGTATCAACTCCCTCCAAGCTTAGACCTTCACTTGTCCCCAAGAGAAAACTGAGCTCAGTAAACATGTCCACAGGTTTATGGAGTGAAGTTTCGATAAAAGAATACGGACAAGAATCATCACACTTACCAGTGCACAACTCATAGAAGAAAACAACTCACCATTATATAACTTAGCTTGCAACAAGTATAGGAGTCACAGTAGAGATGCATAAAGATAAATCATAATTGGAATTGGCAAACTTTTGTTCCTAGTCAGAGAACAACTAGCAAACAGTTTCACAAAAATCTTTTCGTAGAAGTTTTATAACAGGAGCACTCTTTTCTCAAAAAGGTTTTTCAATGAAGGCCTTCAAAGTAATACTCAATAGATAGGACTTTTGTGCAAACAAGGAAGATGCAGAACATGATTGAATAAATCACCATATGAATGCTTGAAACACAACAACTCAAATGCTTGCTGGAGATAGAGAGGAAGTAGGTTTACTGACTCAACTTGGAAAATAGGAGAAAGGTCCCTTCATAGAGGGAAGCAGGGATTACAAGTCATAAAGAGCTTCCAAAATATTATGGTACTTACTAGCTTTGATCCCTCATTGCCCCTATCATAGGCATCTTGACATGATTAAGGTTAAAGTTCACAAAGATGGAGTATATGCTTGACGAAATATAAGTTGACAATCTCATGTCCCTTGAATATGAGGGCCAGTCCTCATGCTACTCAACTTTAGTCACCGGTAAGTTCTTGTCATTGTAAGTACATGCGTATCATAGAGAACCACCAACGGGGTACCCCTTGCACATGGTACAGGAGCTTTCCCATAAACAAAATGACAAGGCAAGCAGACAGTAAGCATCTCAGCGATCTTTTTATTTACTATGTGCATAGCTTTTTATTGAGGATGCTTTATAGATAGCTCACTATGGTGATGCTGCAAGTTTCCACCATGATTAAGCATGGCTTAGGCTAGCGTCCCAAGCGTTTCTCTAACACAAAATACAGACTCCATGGAATTAGAAGTTCCCTCTTTATTTCACACTGTTGACATCCACAAACAAAAGAGCACAATATCAACTGTGTACAGAGTACAAGTGCAAAGTTTGAAAGCGTTCCTCGTGAAAGCACGGTTCTGCTAATTCCAATGTATAGATGCAAGCATATACAACTTCGATGACACAATGGTTCAAGTCTATTAGGGGCAAGAAAATAAGGTGTGCCATCAAGTTCGTGAGAGCTTTACTTACTAGTTTTCACATAACAAAATACTTTTTAATCCGAAAGATAGATGAAGCTTGAGAAAAGCTACTAGGTAGATATGGTGGACATAAGTGGCAAAGGTTTTGGTTCAAAGGGATTGGAAACATGAGAAGTAAGCCTTAGCAAGGCTTGGTAGCAAGCAAGAGATTCGAAAGAAAAAAGCAAACATACAAGTAGTAAAGCCAAGCATGCAATCTTCCTTGAGGACACAAAAGATCTTAAATAAAGAATACTAAGCTCATGAGCCAACAAGAAAGAAAACAAATGATACAAAATACCTGTAAGATTTTTCTATTTTCCTTTCAAACCTAAAAAAGTATTGCTAATGACCAGAACTTGGTTTGCCAAAACCAATTTAGATCCACTTGATGGTCCCAAAGTGATGCCAATACTGATCAACAAGATCCATCATATAATAGAGATTGCAAACTAAAATAAGAGGTGCAAAAAGTAAAAGATAAAACTTCAGATTAATATTCCAATAGAGGCACTCACAACAAGGGATACATAGATAATCAACTAAAGGATAAATACTTCCACATGCAAACCAAACTATAAGATATCTTCTCTACCAAAGATACGAATCCACTAAAAAGGTAAAAGATAATGGTGGTGATACCATGGCACTCCCCCAAG
Source organism: Avena sativa (assembly GCA_916181665.1). NCBI lineage: Eukaryota > Viridiplantae > Streptophyta > Magnoliopsida > Poales > Poaceae > Avena > Avena sativa. The sequence goes on along the minus strand of OV702285.1, from coordinate 3,047,633 downwards.
CTTGGCACAACCCAAGGGGATGCCAAACTTTGATGATGAATTACTCCTTAGGTGGTGGTGGTGTTCTCTTGATAAGCTCCTCAATGAGCTTCCTCAACCCCTCAATCTCAAAGGTTAGAGTACGAATCAACTCCAAGTTTTGGTCAATGTGGTTCATGATCATATCAGACCGAGAGTTCCAGTCCTTGCTATTCTTTCCCCACTCTTCCTTCTTAGTGTACTCCTCCCCTGCATGGTTAGAACGAGGCAAATCCCACATCAGGGCAAGTTCCCTTTGGGCACATGTTGATATTGACGCTCATGTATAAGAGTGTGGAAGGGTTTCTTGGTAGTTGGAGGAGGTGACCGTGGAGAGAGGGTATGACGTCGAGTTTTCCCTCCTGTAGACATCTGTGCTGTCCTCTTGAGCTTGATAGGTTTTTCCACCAATCCAATGCTCGCGATGGTAATGCGGTGTAACATCCCAAAAATCCTAAACTTGGATCATCAAACTCTAATCATCAAATTTAGGGTTAACAAAAACTTTGCTAAATAAAAATATGAAAGCATGCATATGTGTATGCATTTAATTTGAAATTCTTTTGAACCAACTTGTTTGTGTGTTCCTTTGCTTGTAAATGGATGCTTAGGTGAAATAAACATCATCTAAACATTTCCCACACTTTTCTCAAAGACAAATAAATCAAAACAAAGCTAAATGAGTGAATGGTCATTTTGACCAATTTAACTCCCATGCCTACTTTGGCTGTCTCAAACTTTCAGAACCCAACAGAAACTTTTCTGGATCTTTGCACCCCTTGATTGTACTCATAACAAAGTATCAAGGCCTACTTTGTGATCATCCAGAAACATTCAAATGCATAGTTTAAATGAAAATTCAAAATTGAATCTTTATCATATGAGAACATCCCACTTTTTCAAAAACCACTCAAACAAGCTCAAAATTCAAAACCCAAGCATCTGCAGACTCACCAGCACCAACCTAGCACACCCACCAAAAATCTTTTCAAAATTCAAAACTTGAATTCTTGCAGCCATTTCATCAAACACTTGGCAGACACAAATCAAACAAAATCAAAACACTATAGTGTGCAGTGTTTTGAGCCTAACTGGTTCCCTATCTAGCTCACAACCATCTCAGTAGATCATCTAGCAAGATTAACCAAGCACTAGCACCACTATGAGCTTGCCAATATAATCAATGGTGAACAGCCGAGTGCATCCTTGCCACCCCAGTGTAGACAGCAAGCTAGGAAAGAAACTAGTCGTGCCAACCTTGTCTGGAAGATCACCCATGCCTCACCGCCCCCTCTCGACCAGCCCTGCCTCGAAGACACCGACTAGAGCACCCAGGAACGCCGCGCCCGTGCCTCTGCCAACCGTGCTGATCATGCGCCAGAGCGCCACCCTCGACCGAAGCTCACAGACCGCGCGCCGCCCCCGCCGCGTGCATACATGATCACCACCGACCCAGGAGACCGCCAGACATCCCCGTTCGCCGCCCCATGCCTCACAGCCACCGCTCGCCGTCGAAGACGCCGCCTCTGCCGCGCAGAGCGTCGCGTGTTCTAGACCAAACCGCACCGCCCCACGTATCGCCACCGTATCGTTGAGCATCGCCAGGGAACACCGCACCGCCCCTACCTTCGCCCATGCCAATAGCCGTCTGTACCATCGGCCCCGACGAGCTCACCGTGCGCCCCGTCGGTCCCCTCGCTCGACTATAAATAGAGGCCACCCCCGCTCGAATTCTTCATACCATCTCACTCCCCTCTCATCACTGATCGTGCCACCCCGTTCCCGGAGCAAGGCAAGCAACACTTCGCCGGAATTTCACCGGAGCCCGCCGCCTCTGGAGCAGAAGGAAACCAGCGATTGGAGCCACCCCAGGAGAAGCCACCGGTACCAGGAGGTTCACCGTCGTCGACTTCGTCGTTCTCCCGCCTCGCCGACCCTCGCCTGCACCCCGGTGAGCCCCCAGCAACCCCCACTGGCCGCGCTAGGTTTCTGTCTCGCCGGCGTTGCTCAACGTCGACGATGACTCTCAGCCGTTGGATTAGAACCAGATCGAACGTCCCATATCGCCCATACCGTTTCACACCCCCTGTCCCACTGACGTGTGGGGACAGCCACTTAAATAGCCCGCGGAAGCCAGGCCGGCCCAGTATCGCTTCCCGCGCAGCCCAGTTTTTTGAATTTAAACTTTTTCATTTTATTTCAAACACACTTTTGTACCCAGTTTCAAAAATCAACCTAGGTCGATTCAGTGCACCAAATTGAATGAAACCAATTTTGTTAGAAAGGTCTCGGAATGCTGAGTCCAAGCCCGTTGGATTCAAGTCATTTGGATCTATAGATCATGCATGGTAAAAATAACAAGGCAGAAGCTTTTCTGCGTTCAAACATTTTTCAAATTCAAACCATAATAGCTTTTGAGTTGATTCCAACTCTCAAAAATCACATTTAACCATACCTTTCAGAATATATAAAAATATAGAGGTTTACTTATATAAATAATGACCAAGTAATAAAAGAATGCCACATAGGCATTTCTAGCCACTTTAATTAATTAAAATAAAAGCGTAAAACCTTATTAAATTGTGAAACCACTTTAAATCACATTCCCATGGACTAAAATATGTGGTGATGACATGTGTCAACATGATCCCATGTTTGGTTTGGAGAATATTAAATCTTAAGTAGCTTTTCAATGAGTAGAAATTACTTTTCTAAAAATAAAAGGAATTAAACCAAACTTTAAGCTTCTAAAGTTAGTGATGATGCTAGATCATCTATAGGACCCTTGTGTGTGATGTGCAAGTAGTTAAGTATTGTTTGGTGATTGTGTACATCGTATTTATTTATAGACGCTAGTACCGACAAAGGATACGAGGAGGAAGGAGGATTCTAAGAAGAAGAAGCCGAGGAGAACTTCAACCACTGCTCTGCACAAGGCAAGCTTTACTAACTAAGTGGACCAATGCAAGCTAACACTTGCAAGATACTCTAGCAAGCCTAATACTACTAGTTGAATGTGCAAGCTAATACCTGCTTGCTACCATGCCCACTATATGCCTTAAAGTATATATGATCATAAACACTTGATAACCCAATCCTAGTTTTAGTTGCAAGCCTTCTAATTTATTTATTTATCAAAGATCTAACTTAGATTTGACTTAAGTGACTTGTAGATTCTAGAAAGATAATTGAAGGTTGCATAAAGAGCATAAAACTTGGCCTAATCTAGATAAATTTATGTCATCCTAAGGCATGAGATTGAACTTAGTGGAAAATCCACTAGTTTACCACCCCTCATTAGTACCTATCCCCACTGGTAGATGCTAGTGCTAAGCATAAAACTTGATCAACTTTAGATGGGAATACTTGGTGAAAATGGATATGAAAACCTTAGAATGATGGATCATTCTACTGAGATGTTTTGACAAGTGTTTCCGAACACCAGATGATTTATGGTGATGAAAATGTTGAGGCATGAGCCTTAGCCCTTTATAAAACTAATGGTTGTCTGGATGCGATACCATTCCAATTTTATCGTACAACCACAATACCCGAAGATTGGGTAGGGCTTGACTGGAAACTTGTATACCTTAGTATTAGTTCCCTCACGGCCAAGGGATGAGCTGAGGCTACCTTGTGAAGATTGTCCACCTGTGCAGTACCCAAGATGACAGTTGGTCATGGTTGGGAGGCCAAACTCATAGGAGAGGTGCTTATACTAGGGCGTGTAATTGAAAGGTTAGGATTGATTATCCGGATACTCAGTATGGTGAATTCAGGATTTGTTCCTGACGGATGTATTGAATGTTGTGGTGAAAGTGTACAATCTCTGCAGAGTGTCAAACTATTCGAATAGCCGTGTCCGCAGTTATGGACAGTTGGAGTGGCCATACTGTTCCCCCGTCAGACTTTTCAAAAGACTTGTGAAATGAATTGAGACTTTGACTTGACCACAACAGGGTTGTGATATGAAATACAAGTTCCCACTTAGGTGTTATAAACTTCAACTAGCATTCGTTGCTTCTAAACTTAGTAGAGATAAATCTGGCTTTTGCAAAATAACCCTAGAGCCTAGTGTCCTATTATCAAAAACCCCTTTCACTTATTAGTATTAGTTTGCGAGTACTTAAAGAGTACTCATGGCTTTGTCCCTGGCTATTCCCATGGCGAGACTATGAAGAGGAGTACCTGGAGGATGGACCCGAGGAAGGTTACGACAACTAGGATCATCTCCCATCGTCAGCATTGCCTGTGACCCCGAAGATGGAGTTTCGCCTACGCTACCGTTATTGTTACGTATTCCGCTGCTTAATGTTGTATTAAGAACTGGATCATGAGATCCCTATTTGTGTAAGAACTTATTATACGGCTTGTAATGGATGATGTACTATGGTATCCAATTCTGTTATGTCTCGCAAAAATGGTAATCCTAGGATTGCGATGTATGGCATAACAGGCATCCAGGATTAAAAATCTGGGTGTTGACATGCGGGTGTCCGGTTGTTTGTCCTCCTCCATGTCTCCTTCATAACCTACCAAAATCTCTTCGTCCTTGGGTTTGCGAGGATCATCTTCCTCGGGCTTCTTGCCTTTGTCATTGGCGGAGACCATGGTGCTCTAAACTTTAGAAGTTTTCCTAACAGAAATAGAATGAAATAAAACGACGAGAGCACGATGCACGAACCTCGGGGGATCCAGGGGGTTATATGTTACGAAGTTTCAAATCATAAGGAAGGTGCTGATACAAAAAAGAGGCGGAGTCGGAGCTCGGGGTGGTCTCACCCCCTCCAGGCGTTGTCGTGGTATTGTCGATGATTACGCCATGGAGGGGTCCTCACAGTGCGTGTTTAGAGACGTGGGGTAAGGTGGACGGTTGACGGATACGAGGTAACACAAATTACCCAGGTTCAGATCCCACAATGGTGGCGGAATCCTACTCCGTCTATAAATCACTATAATGGCAATACGCCGAGTTACAGGGATCGGTTCGCTGTGCGAGGTATGAATTGAGTTATCTGACTTGTGCCCTATAGGCTCCCATAGGCCTGACTTATATAGTCGCCAAATCCTAGGGTTATAGGGAAAGTCCTAGCCAGACAGGTTACAGAGTCCTACACAGTATACAATTAGTCTAACGTGTCTTGCACTCCAAGGCTCCAGGTATGTCGGTGACTCCTCCATAGCCTTCCTTTATCCGGTATGGGCCTCCCTTCTGGATCCATCTAACTAGGCCGCCCAGCAGGCCATGGGCCATGATACCAACTGTGGGCCACCCGGGTTTTGCGGACAAGAGACATGCTATGAGGATACACATATAGCATATCCCCAACAGTAGCCCTCGGAGAACTCCGAGATCTTGCGCCGTCTTGCCTCTTTAGGTTGAATGCTCTGTCTGGATGGATGTCGGCAAATCGTCAAGCAATATCTTGTAGTTCTCCCAATAACCCTGCAATATTCTCCGTCTTCAACTTGCAAGTTGGAGAAATGCTGAATCTTCCATCGTACACTTCTCGTAGCCGGACTAGATCCGTCCATGCTGAAATATTCCGATGTGATGGTTCACCTGCTAGTGACAGCTAGGACGACGTAGACATAGGTCAGCGACTCCTTGTAACTCACACATGTAGAGAACACAATCATGTCCGTTTCTCCCACGCGAAGGATATGAACCGTTGGCGGTGGCGGTTGGAAACATGGTGAAATTTCTGTGCATGCGCCCACACACGTCGTCCACGCGCCGACCATTCGATCACTTTGCATGAATCTTGACGCTAGGGGTTATAAATTACAACTGCGGTGGATTTCTTACTTTTCATCTCATTCTCCTCGTGCGTGATCTTCTTCCTCCAGCGAGCACCTCCTCGAGCCCTCCGCGCGACATGCGAAAAAACCCTAGCCTCCCAATCGTTCCAGTCATCACTCTTCCTTCTCCAATGGCGAGCAACAGCTTCGCTCCCTCCATGGTGGCGTTATGCGATGCCGTGGCGAAGCCGGCCAACACCGTTCATGTGCCCCCAGAAGTCCTGGTGCTACCCATGTCCGCGGTGGTTGAATCCACCGGCGGCGACCACAATCCAGCGGCGCTAGAGCTGCTGGAAGAAGAGAATGACTCCCACAAGGGGGACTGGCGCGGCTCGGACATCACGGACAATGACATCAAGGAGTTGCTCATCAAGGGCTACCTCCCTATGATGGAGGGGCTCGTCTGGCGGGAGGCGTCGGCCGGTGAGGTCACCCCTCTCCCCAAGCCGGAGAGAAGGTGTACCTCAAGGCACAATTGGTACACGGCATTTCCTTGCCCATCTCCAGTTTCTTCCAAGCTGTCCTTAATCATTACCGAGTTCAACCTTAGAATCTTTCCCACAATAGCATCCTCGCGCTTAGCAACTATGCAGCACTTTGTGAGGGTTACCTAGGGATTAAGCCTAGGTTAGATCTCTTTATTTACCTTTTCACCGTCAAGAGGGAAGCCGGTGCTAGCAAGGATGAGCTCAGGAACTGTGGGACGATTAGTTTTAAGATCCGGCCTGGCCGGCGGTTCCTCGACATCGTAGGCCATGAGTCCTACAATAACTGGCAATGGACGTACTTCTACGGCCCAGATATCAAGACTTCGTCGACAGAGCCGCTGCCGAAGCCACGACATGGAGATCCCAGGCCACCCTTTCCCCCGACAACGACACCTCCCGCGACATAAGGCGGATAGAGTGGTTCATAGACACAGGTCTTACCGGTTTGGACCTAACCATGTGCTGGTTCGTCAGGCGGATCCAGCCTCTGCAGCACCGCTCCAAGCTGATGCACGAGTACTCTAAGGAGAGGAAGGATAGCCTCCGCATCTCCGAGGATAACTTCTCGAGTTATTCCGTAAAGCTCCGCCTCAAGGACATCGTCAAGGTGAAGGACATGAAGCGTGGCTTCACCATCACCTATGACATGTTCGAGGAGGGCAAGTGCCCAAAGTACCTGTTTATTTTCCATGTATGACATATACTCCAGTTATTCCGTCTAGCCATTAAAATCTCATCTAACACTTTGGGTTTTCACTTAACAGCTTAGCAGTCTAGTGGAGGATAGCATGGCTTTGCAAATCTACGACCCCAAGATGAAGGAAGTCACTATCGTGTCCGACGACGATGTCCTGATGGCGCATAAGAGGAAGAGCTCCACCTCTGACGTTGCCGACGGAGGCAAGAAGAAGAAGACGGAGGGTGGAACCTCCAAAAAGTCCACTGTCGCCCTGGAGGCGGAGAAAAGAAAGATTACTAGGATCCCTTTTACCAAAGCACCCACTATCATGTAAACTTCTTTTCCTCCGACATTGTCCAAAAAGAAAGGCATGTTTTAGGAAGAAAGATGGCTTGAGTTTAAAGAAGAGCTCCAAAGCATCGGGGGCTTCTAAAAACATCAAAGATATGTTGCAGCGAGATGTGCCGCATCAAGCAACTCCCTCCATCGCCCCTGTCACTCCCAGCGTCCAGCCCACGCATGCTCCGACAAGATCTCCGTCTAAGGATGCATCTGGCCCTTCCGCCATGGAAGTGGACTCGGGTGCCTCCACGGATCTCGTCGTTGCCGGTGAACAGGAGACACAAGAAAGCACCGCAACCAAAATGGCTAAAGCTCCAGCTAAGGATACCATCAGTAGTGGCAAAGCGATGGTGGTGGGTGGAACATCTATTGAAGGCGGCGCCTCTGCACCCAGGATAGCCACAGATCTCCCGAAGATAGTCTACCCGGTGCATACGCCGAGTAGCTCCACTCTGGTTCCTGGTGCAGCTCCGAGATCTCCAACCTGCGGTCTTGAGGAGCTTCTCCGACAAGTAGATATCTTGCAAGGAAACAGCCTTTCCTTTAGCAAGTTGTTTGCCTAGAGCGTTACCAACCTCAAGATCATCGCACTTGTAAGTTTTATTTGCCTTTTGCATTTCATATGAGTATCCCACTATAGCCCCCGACGATTTAGACGGAAAACCATAGGTATTTGCATCTGAATTCTCTAATTGTGACTAAGCTAGAAAACTTCTCACTGTAGCCCCCAAGTATTTAGTTTGAATGAATTATTCCGACTAGATACTTTTAGAGTAGCATACGCAGTGTTTGTAAATTTCAATACTGTAGCCCCCTAGCCTCTAGTTGTAAATGAATTAGTTCCAACTAGATGCTTAAAGAAAGACTAAGCATATGACTGAGTAAAAAACTTTATACTCTAACCCCCAAGCTTATAGTTTAAAACTGAATGAGTTCCGACTACATGCTTAAAGAAAGACTAAAGCATACTGCCAAGTTTTAAAACTCTCACTGTAGCCCCCAAGCCTCTAGGTGGATAGTTATCCGGCTAGATGCTCCAAGTAGACTAAACATCTTCAATTCGTCTTTCCATAGAGTGAGAATGCTCAGAGAGGTGTCGCGAATGAGAAGTTCCACAAGATGCGTGCGAAGTTGGAAGCTGAAAAGGGTAAAACTGCCTTCTTGAAGGAACAAATCACCAAGAGCAAGAGTCTATTTTTTTTCCTTTCGTTTTCGTACTCCGACTTGGTCTTGTGCCACCATTCTTCGACTACTCACTGTGTACTATTTTTTCTCCGACTTGCAGAAACCATTGCCAAGGCCAAGGATATTCTTGAGCAATCCAAGCACATTGAGTTGCTGGATAGCGAAAACAAGATCCTTAAGCAAGAGAGAAAAGGTATGCTGAAGATGCATGAGTACTCCATGAAGTTCCTGCAGGAATCCGCCAACACGGAGATGAACCGCTTGAATGAGGAGATTGCAATACCACTACTAGGAAAAGGCCTATCAGTGGCGCATCATTTTGGGACTTCCGTAGCGCATATGGGATACACCACGGTTATCTCGCCACTGAAGTGTAGTTCTGTGGCGCATATTGAAATGACTTCTATGGCGCATATTGGAAATATGCGCCACAGAAGTCCCGAAACAGATCTCAAACTTCTGTGGCACATATTGCCAATATGCACCACATATGTTTTTTTCAAATTTCAAAAAAAAATCCGGCCAGATCTGGCTGGAGGTGGGGGTCACCGATGGAGGATAGGAGGAGGTTGTTGGTGAAGGAGGGTCTCGCCGGAGGAGCAGGAGGTCACCGGTGGAGGAGAGGAGGAGGCCACCGGAAGAGGAGGTCGCCGGAGGAGGGGGAGGAGGAGAAGGTCACCGGAGGAGGAGCTTGCCGGGGTGGAGGAGGGAGGTGGGAGGAGGAGCTCACCAGGGTGGAGGAGGGAGGAGAAGCTCACTAGGGTGGAGGAGGGAGGAGCTCATCGGGGTGATGGTGGTTGAGGAGAAGGAGCTCACCGGGGTGGAGGAGGAGGAGCTCACCGGTGTGGATGAGGAGGGAGTAGGAGGAGGAGAAGGTGAGGAGAAGAATGGTGGAGTAGGATATGGGTGGAGGAGTGGAAGAGTATAAGAGAGGGAGACGGGGTCCCAGGCTCCAGCTGCTCTATGTAGCGGTGCCTCAAGATGTGGCTTGATTCCGTGCAGAATTAATCCATTGGCTCGCTCAACTTGGCCATTAGACTGTGGGTGTTCCACAGACGCTAGGTCAAGTCGGATGCCCTTGTCCCAACAATAAGCTTCCACTTCTCCGAGTGACAAGTTGCTGTCGTTGTCGGTGATAATGCTATGTGGGAGAACAAATCTCACCACAAGATCCCGGACAAACCTAAGGGCAGTTGCCCCATCAAGCTTTCTAATGGGTTTAGCTTCTATCCATTTGGTGAATTTATCAACTGCTACTAGAGGAGCTCACCGGTGTGGAGGAGGAGGGAGTAGGAGGAGGAGAAGGTGAGGAGAAGAATGGTGGAGGAGAAGAAGAGTGGAGGAGTGGAAGAGTATAAGAGAGGGAAAAGGGGTGGCAGGATTCAAATTTTGAATCCCGCCCAAGACTTCTGTGGCGCATATGGAAGAAATGCGCCACAGAAGTTTGTCCTCCTTTTTTATTTTTTTTGCAGGAAAAAACGATCTTTTGGCCATAAATTTTTACTCTTATCGAATTTTGAAAATCTAGAAATCGCCAAACGACCATGGGTCATTGCGAGCGGCTGCAAAATCTCGTTCTGGTCATTTTGGTATATTATACGTATTTTTCCGACATTGTATGCAAAAGTTACGGCCGTTTTATGTGGCATAACCTTTTCTTGCATAAAAAGTCGAAATGCATATTTGTTAATTTTCCTACAAACTAGACCATATTACCTACCACAATGTGAAAGGATTTTATTTTTTGAAGTGTTTTTCATTTTCTATTATTTTTTGCAACGCTAAAAAGGCGATCCACCGGGGGGAGTATGTTTTTCGTACTCCAATTGTATGGCGCATACCTCTATATGTGCCAGACAAGATGAACCCTTCTATGGCGCATATGGTCATATGCGCCACATAATGATGGTCAGAGTACAGTGAACGAGATTTTGTGGTAGGGTCCACCTGACCTTTCTGTGGCGCATATGTCCATATGCGCCACAGAAGTTGGAACTTCTGTGGCGCATTTTCTGAAATGCGCCACTGGACAACTTTTGTGGCCCATGGTTAGAACCATGTGCCAGAGAAGGTCTGTCTATCTATAGCTAGTTTCCTAGTAGTGTACTGAAAGAGCAGAATAAAGCTGCTGATGAGCAAAATCAGCGCAATCTTGAAGCATACAAGATCCTCCGGCAAGAACGTGATTCCATGGCAGAGACTCTCCAGCAGGCCGAGGCGAGCATCTTTGGTAAGTAATTTTCCATCTTGTATTTCTATAAGTCAGGTACTTTGCATTTTGTGTTATTGAACTCATGCGCTCCATTGTCGGAACTGCAGCTCCTATTGGATTAACCCAATCGCCTCCTCCGCCTAAGGAATGCATGGTCCTCGCTACTGTTGGATTAGGCGGCGCCTAGACAACGCTTAAGCACGCTTAGGCACTAGGCGGTAGACAAACGCCTCGCCTAGAGCATAAGCGGAAGTCTAGGCAGGATAACTAATAAATTTTCTTATCGAGCAAGAAATCATGAATTTTTTTCACTTTTTAGCTAGCTGGGCCATATTCCAATGGCGGTCGTTGGTTGTTTACTCATTTACATGCTCTAAATTAATGTATATCACATATAATAACCCATATATACCCTTGATGGTAAAAACTATATGCTTGCCTAGGCCACGCCTAGGGCGCTTAAGCACCACCTAGGCTCTAGGCGAAGGCCAAACTCCTCGCCTACGCCTAACGCTTTTTCCAACCTTGGTCCTCGCTGGCAACTTTATCAGCACCACCATCAGGCAGTCCAAGGAGATAGCCAAGCCCCTCCAGATCAACATCGAAGCGGTGGATTCCGTGATGAAGTTCTCAGAGATCCTGCGCCAAGCCCCCGAGCGTATCTTAAGCTGGAAAGATTCATGTACACAGGCTGGTGCAAGGATGGCACTATCAATGGTCAAGGCGCATTATGAAGACGCTGACATCAACGTGGTAACCTCAGGTCTTCCGGATGTAGACCATGACGGCTAGAAGATTGACCATAAGGATATCTAGGCATCTCTCGCGGGCTATGACACAAGGGTTTCCGAGTTGGTTGACCACAATGTCTTCGTGCCCTTAGAGACCATTGACAGCGACCAACAAAGCTCCTCCGAGTCTCTCAAGATCGCCGACTTCGAGGAAGATGGCTCTCCTGCTGTTGATGATGGTGCTTCCAAGTCTCCTGCGCCAGAGGAATGAAAGACAATATGTAATATTTGTTCCTCTAGAATTTGTATGCGAAAAAAATGCTTGTTAACTTAAGGAAGAAAAACAATAGTTGTATTTTCCTGTTACTCAAGAACTGGTTCCAGCATGTATATATTTTTAAGCAAGTGTTGGCTTATCCATTACTCTGGTTTTTATGCTTGACCTTTCATGAGTCGAAAGACTCGTAGTTGGATCCGTGCGCTCAGGTGATGATGCCCAATGGCACCATCAAAAACCTAAGCACAAATCGCCGACAACAAGTGCCAAAAGTTACTACTCTAGAATCCACATAAAAACAACAAAGAACGTGTAGACCAGAAAACTTAAGCTAACGCCCGTAGGGAGAATTTTCACAAGTGCAAATGCAAACTTGCACATAAAGGTTTTATACGATACAGAAATAAACACTAAAGGAGGTAAAAGACTCAAAAATATGAGTGAACCAGAGAGCTTTATTTCATTGATCGTATAAGAGGTACACAATAGATAAAAAATAAGCTAAGTGTAAAAAGGACGTAGTTGTGCTATGTTCCATGGCCGATCAAGTTCCGGGTAGTCATCATCCGGGTCACGTCGCTTACACTTATGATCTTTGCTGGGTCTATCCTTAAGTTCACGATTGTCAACAAGGTAGTAAGACCCATTGAGAAGCGCCTTGCTTATGATGAACGGTCCTTCCCATGGCGGGGATAATTTGTGTGACTTCTTCTGCTTAAGTCGGAGCACCAGATCCCCCTTTTTAAATGAGCGATGCCGAAGGCTGCGACTATGGTAGATACGTAGCTTCTGCTGGTAGATGGCGGAACTTTGGCATGCCAAAACACGCTCTTCCTTGAGAAGGTCCACATCTAGGCATCTGGATTCTTCAGCGTCATCTTCGTCGTAGGCGGAAAATCTTGGTGCATCGTGTAGGATGTCGAAAGGCAGGATGGCTTCTGCTCCATATACCATGAAGTAAGGGGTGTATTCGGTGGATCTGTTAGGTGTAGTTCGTAAACTCCACAACACAGATGGTAATTCCTCCGCCCAGGCTCCAGCTGCTCTATGTAGCGGTGCCTCAAGATGTGGCTTGATTCCGTGCAGAATTAATCCATTGGCTCGCTCAACTTGGCCATTAGACTGTGGGTGTGCCACAGACGCTAGGTCAAGTTGGATGCCCTTGTCCCAACAATAAGCTTCCACTTCTCCGAATGGCAAGTTGCTGTCGTTGTCGGTGATAATGCTATATGGGAGACCAAATCTCACCACTAGATCCTGGACAAACCTAAGGGCAGTTGCCCCTTCAAGCTTTCTAATGGGTTTAGATTCTATCCATTTGGTGAATTTATCAACTGCAACTAGCAGATGCATAAACCCACATGGTGTCATCTGTACTGGACCAACCATGTCTAGCCCCCATACTGCAAATAGCCAAGTTATTGGTATTGTTCGCAGTTCTTCAGTTGGAACATGGGGTTGTTCGGCATAATACTGGCATCTCATGCATGTCTCAACCATCTTGTCGGCGTCCGCCTTCGCGGTCAGCCAGTAGAATCCTTGCCAGAAGGATTTGGAGACCAAAGATCGAGGAGCGGCATGATGCCCACAATCTCCGAGATGCATCTCACGTAGGATTTCAATTCCTTCTTGCTGGGAAACACACTTAAGGTATACACCAGTGGTGCTTCTTTTTTAAAGTTGTCCATTGATTATGGTATGGCCCTTTGCTCGACGTACTATGTGTCGTCTTTCGACCTCGTCATCGGGAAAAGTTCCGTGTACGAGATATTCCATTAATGGTTGTGTCCAAGCCGGAAGGACCTTTGTCACTGTGTGAATGAAAGAGTCAACTCTAACCTGATTGTTGATGTCCGCTCCCTTCACGGATGATGTCCGTAGATGCTCCAGAAAAATTCCAAGCGGAATTTGTTTGCGCCCTGATCCAAGCTTATACATTAAATCATCCGCCTCGTTTTGCTCCCTAGGTACATACTTGACTTCGTAGCCCAAGAAGCTCTTGGCTATCTCGTCCACTTCGTCTCGATATGCCGCCATCATAGGGTTCAGCGCGTTCCAGGTGCCAGCCACCTGCTGGGCAACCAAGTCGGAATCTCCATAGCAAACTATGCCCTTGATGCCAATATCCTTGGCTATGCGCAGTCCATGAATGAGTGCTTCATACTCCGCCATGTTGTTCGTAGCCTCGAAGTGGATCTGCAGAATGTAGTGTAGCTTTTCCTCGGTTGGTGACTGTAGCAGTACACCAGCCCCGGAGCCATTGAGTAGCTTTGAACCGTCAAAGTGCATCACCCAGTATTCTGGCTCTTAACCTTGTGGTCGTGGGTTCGAGCCCCACGGTGGGCGCCAACTGTCGTGGTATTGCCGACGAGTACGCCATGGAGGGGTCCTCACACTACGTGTTTAGAGACGTGGGGTAAGGCGGACGGTTGACGGGTACGAGGTAACAAAGCTTACCCAGGTTCAAATCCCACAACGGTGGCGGAATCCTACTCCTGCTATAAATCCTACTCCTGCAATATGCCGAGTTACAGAGATCAGTTCGCTATGCGAGTTATGAATTGAGTTATCTGACTTGTGCACTAAAGGCTCCCATAGGCCTGATTTATAAAGTCTCCAGGTCCTAGGGTTACAGGGAAAGTCCTAGCCGGACAGGTTACAGAGTCCTACACAGTATACAATTATTCAACATGTCTTGCACTCCAAGGCTCCGGGTACGTCGGTGAATCCTCCATAGCCTTCCTTTATCTGGCATGGGCCTCCCTTCTGGATCCATCTAACATGTCTTGCACTCCAAGGCCCCGCGCCATGGGCCATGCTACCAACTGTGGGCCACCCTGGTTATTCGGACAAGAGACATGCTATGAGGATACCCATATAGCATATCCCCAACAGGCGCGGGGCAGCTAGGGCCCGCACCTGGGGCGGGTTTGTAACATCCCAAAAATCATAATTTGAAAACTTTGCATATCATTCATGCATTCATAAGCATTTGGTTATTTTCAAACAAGATTTCAAAATGAGAAACCATTTATATGCCTATTATTTTATGCTAGAAAGGCAATGGTTCTATTTTACTCTCAAAGTATGAGAATCCCTTGTTATGATCAGAACTATTTCAAAGATGAATGAAAAGCTTGCACAAAAAATCTCAAAACAAAATTCATATATGAAACCACTTTATGCCTATTATCTATAATCATATTAAGGCATGGTTTTATTTTATTTTCATTTATGCAAAAGTGTTTTGCACTAAATAGTAAGTATTTACACTCATTTGAGTACAAGTTTTCACTTCAAAAATCCAAAAGAAGTTTTAATTCAAACACATTTGAATAGAATTTGAAAATGATTTCAGAAAATCAAATCAGAAATAGAAAAGGGCCTGCACCAGCCTTCCATCCCACCAGCAGAAGCGGCCCAACAGCCAGCCCACCTAGGAATCCCTCTCCTCTCTCTCTCACCGCACCCACTCTGCCCCGCTGACACTGCCACTGGGCCCGAGCCAAGTAATCACCTTCTTCCCCACCCCCACGCGCGCAGACTCCGTCGCCACCGTCGTTTCCTCCAGAAACACCGCGATGATTCCTCGCTTAAATTCCATTGATTTAGCGCGTAATTGCCGCCCTCTCTCTGGCTACATAATCACCTTGCCACCCCGCATCTTTCCCCTCACTCACCACTGTCTAAGCACCACCAGGCTGTTCGTATTGGAGCTCACACCACCGTAGTACCGAGCATCTTCGGCGACTGATTCCGGTGAGCCCTGACCGCCCCTTTCCTTCTGGTTCAAACGAGCGAGATCCTCGTGTCCTTGTGCATCATTTGTCGCCTCTGGTTTGCCTCACCGTGACCCAGCTCGTCGTCCCCTCCACCTCTGCAAACGACAGAGCTGCCGCTCAACTCCATCTAGCAATTTATGTAAAACCCGAGCGCCCCTTGCCTTCACTCTGGCCCTGTCGTGTTCGCCTGATCTTTGTGCATGCACTGATGCCCTTGGTTTGTGCTAGGGCGGTCCAGAACGTCGCCAACATCGCCGTCCGCACGAACCCGACGTTGTCCATAACTCCGACGAGCTCCCACGACCACAGCAGCTCGCCCCTGTCCAAGCCGAAGCCACCTTGAGCATCCTCTCATCCTTGCGACGCTGGTAAGAATCACCACCACCCCTAGACCTCTCTGGAATCTCCGGAGCATCGTCGCCAGTAGCGTTGCCGCCGCCATCACCCATTCGCGCCACCCATCTGTGGTCGATTGATCGGACACCGTTAGATCTAGATCCAGCGCGCCAGATTAGATCACTTAGTGAAGGGGTATGTTTAGATCTGAGTCGTGCGATTTCATTTAGATCATGTGGCTCTCGTTGATCGATCCAGCCGAACCGGTACGGGCCAATCAGACACGCCCATGTCTCTGGGGTTTTAATTTAAAATCTATTTTTGAATCTATTAGATATTCAAACTTGTAAATTCAATAACTTTTGTTCTGTTTATCCAAAAAATACAAATAATATACCATTGGAATGAAAAAAACAAATCCTACACATATGTAGGCTTGGTTTTGTGATTTGCTCCTGTTAAAATAGAAAATTATGCAGAGACATTTGTAGGCCTATTTTGAGTATAAAAATTATTTGGAAAATGTTTTAAAGGCCAAATTAAGTTTATTTGATGTATAATTGTTTAGTTTATTGTTCAGTACTGTTTTACTTGTCTTGTTTAGTTTGAAAAAAATCATCACATGGCATTTTCATGCATTCATATATTTTTGCTTGATTAATTGAAATATGAATTTGGTGCTATCATTTATGTGTATATTTTGGTGCTAGTGGTGATTGTGACTGTGAGGATTGTTGTTACTCCCCCAACTACCAAGGCAAGTGGTGCTTCATATTTTTGTCCCAATATTTTGACTATGCATTAGTGATATTTTGTATAGGGCTTGCATGATAATTTTTGCTAAGTATCTATATGCTATGAACGGGAAATCCTAGTAGTTCTAGAATTGTTAGAATTTTCTCTAAGTTAAGATACTTGCTAATGTCATGCTTAGCCTAGCTAGTAGCAACCAAGGGTGGAATATATACATGCTATGGAAAATATTGCTAAGTCTTTGACTTGTGTT
This sequence comes from Avena sativa, assembly GCA_916181665.1. Classification (NCBI taxonomy): domain Eukaryota; kingdom Viridiplantae; phylum Streptophyta; class Magnoliopsida; order Poales; family Poaceae; genus Avena; species Avena sativa. Next base: position 3,030,775 of record OV702285.1, on the reverse strand, counting down.
TTGCTTAAGAAAACAACTAAGTGAATGAAACATCTGGGTGGACTGGTATGTTTGGGTTATGTTGAGTGGTTACACAAGGCCCATATATGGTGTACCTTGTGTATCACACTTGTGGAAAGCCACCCAGGAACAAAGGGATTTGTGATGCCATATGTTAAGAAGCTTCTAGTGCAGCCACATGGCATTATGGGCTCTTCCTGGATCATATAGGTTGTAATAACTTAGCTAAATGGACAGTTGGTGGTAGGGGGTGATAGGTTTGGAGCGCATCCATTTTGGTCGAAGGGAAGGGTTCTGAAAGGTCTTGTGTTGGGGATATGCTATATGGGTATCCTCATAGCATGTCACTTATCCGGATAACCCGGGTGGCCCATAGTCGGTAGCATGGCCTATGGCCTGCTGGGCGGACTAGTTAGATGGATCCAGAAGGGAGGCCCATGCTGGATAAAGGAAGTCTATGGTGGAGTCACCAGCGTACCCGGAGCCTTGGAGTGCAAGATACACAAGACTTGTAATAGACGGTGTAGGACTCAGTAACCTGTTCGGCTAGGACTTTTCCCTGTAACCCTAGGACCTGGTGACTATATAATTCGGGCCTATGGGAGCCTTTAGGGTACAACTTCAGACAACCTAGTATTGATTCATACAACCTCGCACTACGAACCTATCTCTGTAACTAGGTGTATTGCCCTTATAGTGATTTATAGCAGGAGTAGGATTCCGCAACCATTGTGGTATCTGAACCTGCTGTGTTACCTCGTACCCGTCAACCGTCTGCCTTACCCCACGTCTCTAAACACGCACTGTGAGGACCCCTCCATGGTGTACTCGCCGGCAATACCACGACAGTTGGCGCCCACCGTGGGGCAAGAGGCGCTTCAGGCTCTTCAGCGGGCGAGGACCAAGATCTTTGCGGGAATCCACGAAACCGTGGCCATCGGCCGTGTTCTCTTCTTCGGAAAACGTTTCGATCGTCCGTCCCGACGAGTTCTGGATCCTGGCGAAGACGAACCCTACGTGGTGTTCAATCGTTCCTATCAGAGACATCCACCTGTTCATCAGCGAAACCGACTCGGGCACTAGTTCCCTGGGAGTCGGAGGAGCATCAAGGCCCGCACGAACCGCCTACGGGCAGGATACGTTCGCGGAAGGATCGATGTCAGATATCTCTGCGGAGTTTTCCGGCAAAGATCGAAAAAATTCAAGGCCCGCACGGACCGCCTATGGGTAGGATACATTTGTGGAAAGATCGATGTCGGATCTCTCTTCAGAGTTTGCCGGCAAAGATCGGAAAAATTCAAGGCCCACCCAAACCGCCAATGTGCAGGACATAAAGGTGGAAGATCACTGCAAATCCGCCGGCTTCGCCCGTGCGTTTGGACAGCAGAGATCCAAGTTCGTCGGCGTGGTTACCATCTTCGATCTGGTGCGCTGCGTTCAGAGAGAAGGCGAAAACCCCCACGATTACCTGGCCAGGTGGCTTCTTATACGAGCCGATCTAGCCCACTACCCCGATGATAACGCTTTGTATCACTTCATGGAAGGACTAGACCGTGGCACGCTTCTCCGACATTCTTTAAGACGGCATCAGGTAACAGGACGCCATACCCTCGAAGAGATGGTGAGCACTGTCAACAACTACGCGGAAGTTGACGCGGCAGCCCAGATGGAGCTTGCGCTTAGAGACAGAGAACCTCCGGTTTAGCAACCGCCGCCACCGCCTCCCGCCGCCATCGTCGCAGCAGCACCACCACCTCCAGTCATCGTCGAGGCCATTGCACCTCCACCGAGCCGACATCGAGGAAGTCCTGGCACCCTCCGAATCTGTCATTGATGCGCTTTATGCTGATTTCAGTGCAGATTCAGAGGAGATAGACTTCAGTCCAGAAGAGCTAGACTCCGCTATTCAGGAGATGGAGGAGGAGTACTCGCGCGACGAGCAAGCCAAAAACACCTTCACATCTCGAGGGGTGTTCGTCACCATTGGGACGGCGATGGATGAAGATCAACCCAGACGAGCTCCGCTTACGGCACTGGAAAAGGGGAAGGGGCCACTTATTGCTGCCGACGATGATCGCGCAAAAGTCATGCCTCCTCCGCCTAACCCAGTGCAGCAGCCGCAGGAACTCGGCACCAGCCCGAGCAACAACAACACCGTAAAATTGCTGCCTCCAGCATCTATGTCTGCAGCAGCCCAAGTTACTCCAGCTGATAGAGTGATGTACGGCAATCTCCTCGTCGAGCTACTAACCGTTGCTCATATCTGGAACGTGACCCAGCTTGACGAGAAGAGCCAGCAGCTACTGGAGGAAGCGTAGGCCATTTCGGAGCAAGGCGCTAAGCTAGATCGAGATATGGTCAACGCGCAGAAGTCCATATAAAAGGCTAGAGCAATGGAGGTCGAGTACAAGACTTTGCTGTAGTAGAAGAAGCCTAAGAAAGCTCCGGCTCGCGTGATCAACGATCCTGGTGTACGGCGCAACCTAGGATGGGCTCCCTTGAAGCCGGCACAGGCCAAGCCATACATTGACAGTGAAGGCAAGCAGGTGATGCCCACCCCACTCCTTAACCTCGCCATCGCCAAGACCTTTCTGGACCAGGATGGATCGCCTGAGGCAGTGGAACAGGTCTACGACCTAGTGGCCAAGGCGGTAAAGCAGCAGGAAAAGGCCACCTCTTACAGGCTTGAGTCTGACCCAGCGCTCTGCCAATCTAGCCAGTATAAGCCGCCAAGGGACAGATCTCCTCTTAATGTCGGGTCCCAGACGGGTTCATCAGAACAAAGATGGAGGGACGCGCACAATAGGAAGGATGCTATCCCCATATCCTCCGATCACGGAGAAAAGGCACGACCTCGTCGCCCGTCGCCACCGCCCCGCTCCCTCCGACATCATGAAGATTACAAGGCTCACCACCGTACGGATATGCCTCCACCAAAGCAGTGCGGCATCGTCATCCGCGACAACGCGGAGCAGACCCATCATGGCGGAGAGCGCAACCAAGGACACAGGAGCAGGTCACACCATGACCCTCCACGTCCGGCAAGCAACCGTGACAGGCATGAGGCGTCGCAGGAGGGTAACAGCAAGAAGGCTAACCCACCGCCACCTCCGCCTCCGTCACCACCAAGCTGTCTCTGACCTAAGCCTACGTCGTCTTAGATGACCTAAGCCTACGCCATCTTAGCTGACCTAAGCCTACGTCGTCTTAGTTGACCTAAGCCTACGGATATGAATGCGTTCTCTGCATGTGTGAGTTACGAGGCATCCCTGACCTAAGCCTACATCGTCTTAGCTGACATGGGTAGATGAGCCGTCACATCGAAGATTCCGACTTAGACGGATCCAATCCGACTACGGAAGAGTACGATGGAAGATTCAGTATTTCTGCGGCTTACAAGTTGAAGACAGAAAAAGTTTTGCAGGGTTCTTTGGGAGGACTACAAGATATTGCTTGATGATTTGCCAACATCCAACTAGACGGATCATTCATCTGAAGAGGCAAGACGGCGCAAGATCTCGGAGTTCTCCGGGGGCTACTGTTGGGGATATGCTATATGGGTATCCTCATAGCATGTCACTTATCCGGATAACCCGGGTGGCCCATAGTCGGTAGCATGGCCTATGGCCTGTTGGGCGGACCAGTTAGATGCATCCAGAAGGGAGGCCCATGCCGGATAAAGGAAGGCTACGGTGGAGTCACCAGCGTACCCGGAGCCTTGGATTGCAAGATACACAAGACTAGTAGTAGACGGTGTAGGACTCTGTAACCTGTCCGGCTAGGACTTTTCCTTGTAACCCTAGGACCTGGTGACTATATAAGTCGGGCCTATGGGAGCCTTTAGGGCACAACTTCAGACAACCTAGTATCGATTCATACAACCTCGCACACCGACCTATCTCTGTAACTCGGCGTATTGCCCTTATAGTGATTTATAGCAGGAATAGGATTCCGCCACCGTTGTGGGATCTGAACCTGGGTAAGCTGTGTTACCTCGTACCCGTCAACCGTCCGCCTTACCCCACGTCTCTAAACACGCACTGTGAGGACCCCTCCATGGCGTACTCGTCGGCAATACCACGACATCTTGTCTCGATGCATGTCGAGTCTTGTGGGGAAAGTGCACCACCTCCGCAGAAGGAAGAATCTAAGTACTTAGTCGTGTCCTCGGAAATGGACAATTTGAGCATCAAGACATGGAAGCTATCAAGAATCTCCTCATCCCAATTTCTAAGTTAAAAATTGTGGTTGAACAAGGGTAAAGGTTCACCAATGTCTATTGGTGGTTCTTGGGAGTTTTTGCCAAACAAAAACTTAGTGTTTTCAACTAATAGGTAAAACCTATTTTGAGCAAAGCAAGCCTAAGATACACTTAGCCAAATTCATGTAGAAGCTAGATACTATTATTCTACTAAGGTATCACTTGCCAATACTATTCCAATGTATTGACCCACTATGGCTGTAACTTGTGATGTTGCAGGTTACTCTGATGACGATTAGGGTTATGAGTCTACACTCAACATGCTTGCATGTGGCACATGAAGATGAAGACTTTTATTTATATTGTTAAGTTAAACTCTTGTACTATAATATGGCTATGGAGTTGTAAAAGACTATGTTATCTCTGGAATGACGATGTAATAATGACCTTTGTATCTGTGTACTTGATCTTAAACTGTGGATGCTAGCATTGATCCAGGGACTAGCATTGCAATCACAGGGACCTTTACCTTTATAAAGGTGGGGGTCTTACAGATGGTATCAGAGCACTGTGTTGCCTATAGGATTATGACCCTAGGATTGGATTAGTCTAATAAACCACTAAGGAAAAATTTCAACACTTTGAAAATTCCACACTTGTCTTTTTCTTCTCGTAAACTTTTCTAATCTTCTATCTCATCTCTATTTGTAGATGAACTCCATCAACGAAGCCGTGAGGAAGGGACCACTCATGACCATGACTTTGGATTGTGAGACTGAATTTCCCAAGGCACTCAAGAACCTTATGGTTACCATGGGGATACATGGTGCAACTGTGTTCAAGGGATTCCCTGTGATGGATGAAGGAGAAGAGTATTGGTGGGTGCAACTTCACTTGTACAAAAACAAGGAAGACAACCACAAGGAGTCAGGATTTTGCATGGTCACCAACTCCGAAATGCACACAACATTCTTTGACTCTGCAAGAAATGCAGCTTGGAATTCTATCAAGGAGCTTGGTGATAGACTCAAGTGCAGAATGATCAATACCCAAAATGACCTTAGAGAAGAAAATAAGAGTACCCAAGAATTAGAGACTACCAACCAACAACTAAGGGGAGACATCATAGATCTAATATGGGAGTCTTGTGAACAAGATAAACAGATGGCCACTAAGGATGCCCTGATAGCTATTTTGTCTAGTGAGTGAGAGTTGTAACGAACTTCGTTAGTTGGACCACCACACATATCATTTTTACTTCCAAAAATGTGTCTAAGTTATGTTGAACCTTTGATGTTGTAATGGATTTGTGTATGCCATGACTTGTGTGTTTGTTGCTTAAAGATGTGCTTGTGATATTTTGTCTTGTGAATTTTCTCTACTTGTGTTGGTTCTAACTTTTCTATATCTTATAAAAATAGATGCCTAATGTTGTTATCAACACAGCCGAGGAGTTCAACGGAACTCATTTTGGTACTCGTCTCATTGAGCTCACTAGTGTGCTCAACCTTCCACTTCCTAGCATCACGACACTTTAGCTCACCAAGTTTGAGAGGAAGGACCTATGGGGCTTCAGAGTCACACAGCCAGGACGCCAGGCAGAGCCAACCACAGAGGCTATCACTTTCAAGCTGATGCATGACGACAAGGAGAAAGGCTTAGATGTAGTCATGCAGGAGTTGCTTGGGCGCCTGGTAGGGAGACACTCCACCGAGCTTAGAGGTCTTTACTTTTACCCCTTCGGGAGACGCAACGAGGAGGGTGAGTCTATAGAGTACGAAGATGCTACTAGAGAGACGATGGAGTCGATTCGTCTGTACCTTCAGGACCTAGAGGGTCTTATTAGACACCTTGATACTGATAGGACCAACGTCATGCTTAGGAATGACGAGCTCCAGGTTAAGCTATGAGAGAAGGACAAGATCTTCGCGGAGCAAGACGAGATCGTCAAGGAAATGGAGGCCAAATTTGAAAGCGAGGACAAGAAGTTCAAGAGCCAGGAGAAAATCGTCCAAGACAGGAACAAGAAGATCCGGGTGTCACATCCCAAAATTTTCCAAATTTTGAAATGTGAAACATAAATAAACAAAATAAACAATTGATGATTTTTAGGGTGAGAAAAAACTTTTTGATTCCAATTGGAAACATCAAAACCTATTTTGATAAAATAAAATCCTAAAGGGATTTAAAAAGATAAACAATTAATAAATAAAGTTATGATAGTTAGAATTACTATTTTTGGATCTTTTAATAAAAAGATTTGGTTTTCAAAAGAAAAGGTAGAATTATAAATAAGGATTAATTTTATAGAGCCAAATTAAATCTTGGACAAGCTTTTGAAAATAAAATATTTCTATTTGATAAAAGAGTAAAGGTTTATTTAAATAAAATAATGAGGATTTATTAATATCCAATTTTATTAAAGTAAATGCTTTTCCATTTAAAATAAACACTAAAACTTGTTATTTTATTTTAAATAAGATTTCCAAGTGTTTTATATTTTCAAATAAAACCTACTGATTTGATTTTGTTGTTATTTAGATTCAAATAGAGTTTTTAAATAAATTTAATCCTATTTGAATTAATGACTAAGGTCCATTTATTTAATTATTAATGGATCTTAAAAGAATAAAAGTATTATTTTATTTTTGACTTTGGATTGTGTTGTTAAACAGAATTAAAATAAATACAAAGTTTGGTGGTGATTTGATTTGATTTGGTGTTTGAATTATTTGGTTGAAATTCAAAACAGAAATTCAATTGGAAAAAGAAAAAGCTTTCAGAATAAAAAAAAGTGAAACAAACAGACCCAACCCATCTGGCCCACTAAGCCCAGCAAGAGCCCACCCGGCATACCCTCACTGAATCGTTTTCTATCACTCAATCTCGCACCCACCCAGTCACTTACGCAGAGGTCCCACTCTTTCTCTCCCTCTCTCGCTGTCAGCACGACCCCACTACCACGCAATCATCTTCAACCCCGCGACCACGTCGCCTCGCCATTTCAGGCAGTAACTCCGGCGATGAATACCAGTTAATACCTGCGTTATTCCTCGCTGTGATCACGTGTAGATAAACGTCCACGCCTCTTCTCTCTTTCCCCTCGCTTGCCTCTCCCTCTCTGCCCCCAGGCTCCGACAGCGTTCCCGGCCAATTCCGGCGAACCGCAGCCGCCTTTCCACTCCCCGAACACGCAAGCTTGCTCTCCAGTCCCTTGCGCGTCTGCCCATAGCCCCAGCTCGCTCCCGCGCGCTCTAGAAGCTTGGCTTCGTCAACATTAGAGCGCCACCGACGACGTGTTTACTCCGGTGAAGTCTCCCTGGTAATCTAGACCGCCCCGAGCCCTCTCGATCATGCTCACGTGAACGCCACACTCGCCCGCATCTAACCGTGCCTCTATCTTGCCTCAGCGCGACCTGCAGTGTCGCCCCCGACGACCTCCAGAGCCGACCGACGCCACTGCACACTCCGGCGAGCAATCGTCGCCTCTCCGGTGCGCCCCTCGCCAAACCAACAGCGCCTCGAGCTTCACCAGGACCCTGCGAGCACGGTGAGCATCTCCGTTACCCCCCTTGCTTCCTGAATCACCGAATCCGCCATAGCCCGAGCGTGCGCTGCCAGTCGTCGCCGCCAGCGCCGCCAGTTACTGGTCGAGCTGCTGTGAGCCGTGCGATGTGAATCGTCTGGCTAGGAATAGATCTAACTGAAGGGGTATGAGTCCATCTGCACCGTATGATTTAAGTGAAATCCAACGGTTCGCAGAGGCTGATCCGCACGAAGCGGTACCGGCCAATAGAATCGCTCCACGTGGCCAGTCTATTTGAATAAAACCAGAAAATATTCTATTTGATTTGCAAACTTGTAAAATTCATAACTTTAGTTCTACACGTCCAAATTTTGCAAATTTTATGTCAATGGATTCAGCAGAACAAGTACTTTGCAACCATGCACTTTGTTTAATGTTTTGCTTCTGGAAAATTGGTTGAATTTGCAGAAACATGTGTAGGCTTATTTTGAATATAAAAATTGTTCTAGATATGTTTTTGAGATGAAATCTTTGCAAAATGGATTTTTGTGAATCTACTGACCATAGGAATGTATTTTGTGAAGTTAAGGAGTAAATATTTGAATTAGCTCATTTCTAGTCAAATAAAAATATTGTTTTTGGTTTAGAAATGATTTTTGAGTAAAACCTTTGGGAAATGATTTGGTTCAAACCTTCTGACCCTAAACACCAAGTTTTGAGAATTAAAATATATTTAATGAACTCTTTAAATAATATTGCTTTGCTAAAAGCATTTTCAACCACATAAAATAATGATTTGATTTAAAAATGGTTTATAAATAAAACCTTTTGCAAATGGTTTTACCACTTTAGTAAATGACCACCTTTGAACTTTACAATGTTTAGAGCCTAGTAGAAACCACTTTTGCAAATAAAACTATCTTTTGCATGCTTGCATGCATGACCTTGTTTTTGTTATTTTATGTGTGACAAATTGTTTGAATGCTAGTTGAATATATGTTTGCTTGATTGATTTGTAGAGAAGTTAGAAGAGTGTGATATTTGCAAGATCAAGAAGTAAACCAACATTCTCTACTAAAAAGGCAAGTGACACTATCATCCAAGTCCTACTATTTTCATTACACTTAGTGGATTTTTGTAACATGCATGATAAGGACTACTATATTTTATGATATTTTAAATCCTAATAGGATAGCCTTTTATATTCCTTAGTGGAAACATTGTAGTTGTACTATGCTTAGCCCTGCTATATATTTGGGATGGGATACATGTTATGTTTATATGATGAGTTGAAAAGATATATGTTTTATATAATAAAACAAGTACTCAATGAACCACCTGGGTGGACAAGGATACTCAAGTTTTCGACAAGGTGTAAACAAAAGGAACCATGTTTATATGGCCATCTCTTTTTGTATGTGCACTGGAAGAAAACCACCCAGGGACTTAGAGATTGAACATGTTTCTCGTATAGTGGCTTCCGTGTACAGCCACATGCTAAATGGGCTCTGACTTAGTCAACTACATAGTGGAAAACCCATGCATTGGCATCTTCAGGTTAACTAGAATTGTGTAAGGGAACTTGTAACCCTACATTGGTGCCTGGATGACAAGCTAGCATTGTGTATTGGGAGGACTCCTATGGAAAGACTTTGTCACGTTCTCAATCTGCCAGTACTCAATCTTGGTGAGTACTTATCCAGCGGCCACTAGTGGCATCAAGATGAGATTGTGTCATGTGGGTAAAGTGTACAACTTCTGCAGAAGATCAGATTCTAAGTACTTAGCCGTGTCCCCGGTTATGTACAATACTGAGCAACTAAGGCACGAAGCTATGGAAGATCTCGACATTCCAATTTCTCAAAGTAAAACTTGATGGTGACAACAAGGTATTTGAAGCACTTGGAGTTTTCCAAGAAGTTCAGAAAGATTTGACAAAAGATCAAAAACTATTTTGAAAAGATAGGATAAAACAATATTGCTTTTTGCAAAGATCCTAAACCCCACTTAACCAAATATGCATGTAATGATAGGATTCACTTATTTCTACATAGTAGTGAAACTTGCCAATACAATTCAAATGTATTGACCCTTGTGGCTGCAACTTATTATGTTGCAGGTTTGTTTGATGTTAGTGAAATATGATGATTAGGATTACAAGTCTACAACCAACATGATTTCCTGTGGCACTTTGAAGATGAAGGACCCCATGCTTTATAGATATTCTGCTGCAATGTAATGTGATAGCCAAATGAGCTATGTAAGATGTAATCAATTAATTTATTCCTGGTTATAAAGTTGTATTATGACCTTTGTTTCTTGATATTACATCTTAACTGTGGATGCTAGCTATTGATCCAGGGACTAGCATTGTAAACACAGGGATCTCTACCTTATTAAAGGTTGGGAACCTTACAGATGGTATCAGAGCACTGTGTTGCTTGTAGGATTGTAACCCTAGGATTGGACAAAACCCCTTAGAAAAATAGGAGTTGTTTATGTTCCAAAAACTTATTTACAAGCAATCTTGTAAACTCTTTCCTCAACCTTTTGGTTTTGATTTTAGACCTCTTCCTTTTCAACTTGATGGACAAAGCCTTCACCATGATCAATGACTTCAACTTTAGTTTCACCAAGGACTTCAACTTAGATATCACTAAGGACTACAAGTGAGAACCAAGAGACATTAGATTGCCTACCAAAAACATTGATATCAAGTGAGAGTATGGATCATATTGACCTATGAGGTATGACTATAGTAAGTTAATTATTTCAAGAAAAACTTGTTGTTTCCTTCAACACATGAGTTAAGTTCATAAGTTGTTAAGTGAATAGTTGCTTGTTGATTGCTTGATTGTTTGACTGAAATTGGTTGTTTTGAGTTGTGTGTTATAACTTCTCAAAAACCTATCCATCATTACTCATCCCTATCAAACCAACAGATGCCTCCCCGTCGTGCCAACCCCAACCAAAACAACAAAATCACCCCTGAAATGCAGCAGATGATAGTTGCTCAGACACAGTTGATGCAGGAGATGACCACGTTCATACAGAATCAGAACAACAACAACAACAACAACAACAACAATCAGAATAATCCTCCAGCACTTGATATGCTCACCAAGTTTCTGAAACTTGGGCCTACAAGATTCTCTGGAACAACTGATCCAATGGAAGCCAATGAATGGTTACGTTCAGTGAATAAGGACTTAGTGACTGTTGGCTGCACCGATGAAGAAAAAGTTAGGTTTGCAGCATTTCTGCTTGAAGGACCAGTAGCAACATGGTGGGACAACTTTCAGATCACCACTCCCCTTGAAGATGTGACTTGGGCTATTTTTGAGGATGGATTCAGAACAACTCACATCTCACCTGGAGTGATGTACTTGAAGAAAAAGGAGTTTCACAATCTGAAACAGCGTCACCTCAGTGTGGCTAAGTATATTAAAGAATTCAACAATCTGGCATGCTATGCACCGGATGAAGTTGATACAGATGCTAAGAGAAAGGAGAAATTTCTTGAAGGACTTAATGATGAGTTGAACCTACAGCTAGCTGTTGCCTATGTTCCAACTTAATCACTCTGTGACAAAGCCACCATTTTGGAAAACAAGATGAATCAAGTAGAGAACAGAAAGAGGAAGCATAAATTCAAGAATCACTCTGGATCATCACAAAAGAAGCGTTCATTCAAAAAGAGCAATGAAGATTCTGAACCACATCAGTATCACCACAACAGAAATGGAAGTGATAATAATGGAAAAGATACTGACAATGGAGATGACCTTGGTCAGAACCAACATGACACTTTTAGGAAGAAAGATATTAGCCAGTTGCAGTGCTATAATTGCAAGGAACTTGGACACTATGCATCAGACTGTCCTGAGAAGAAAAAGAAAAAGGATGCTAGAAGGGCCAATGGAAATGACTCCAATGTGACCCAGAAAGGACATGTGAACCACATTAACATGGATGGAAACTTTGAAGAGATAGAAGAAGTGGATGTCAGGAACTAGTTAACTCAGTTGAGTCAACTAAGGATTCCTTGTCTGGATATCAAGTGTTGAACCCATAGTCAAGTGAACCATCAATGTAACCCTGTGAGACTTTATTTTAAGGGTGGTAGTACCCTAGTTGATTGAAGCCAACTTGTAACTCTAGCCTTCCCAAATCTCGGGACAAGATTTATTTTAAGGGTGGCAGCCTGTCACATCCCAAAATTTTCCAAATTATGAAATGTGAAAAATAAATAAACAAAATAAACAATTGATGATTTTTAGGGTGAGAAGAAACTTTTTGATTCCAATTGGAAACATCAAAACCTATTTTGATCAAATAAAATCCTAAAGGGATTTAAAAATATAAACAATTAATAAATAAAGTTATGATAGTTGGAATTACTATTTTTGGATCTTTTAATAAAAAGATTTGGTTTTCAAAAGAAAAGGTAGAATTATAAATAAGGATTAATTTTATAGAGCCAAATTAAATATTAGCCAAGCTTTTGAAAATAAAATATTTCTATATGATAAAATAGTAAAGGTTTATTTAAATAAAATAATGAGGATTTATTAATATCCAATTTTATTAAAGTAAAGGCTTTTCCATTTTAAATAAACACTAAAACTTGTTATTTTATTTTAAATAAGATTTCCAAGTGTTTTATATTTTCAAATAAAACCTACTGATTTGATTTTGGTATTATTAGATTCAAATAGAGTTATTAAATAAATTTAATACTATTTGAATTAATGACTAAAGTCCATTTATTTAATTATTAATGGATCTTAAAAGAATAAAAGTATTTTTTTATTTTTTTACTTTGGATTGTGTTGTTAAACAGAATTAAAATAAATACAAAGTTTGGTGGTGATTTGATTTGATTTGATTTGGTGTTTTAATTATTTGGTTGAAATTCAAAACAGAAATTCAATTGGAAAAAAAAAAGCTTTCAGAATAAAAAAAGTGAAACAAACAGACCCAACCCATCTGGCCCACTAAGCCCAGCAAGAGCCCACCCGGCATACCCTCACTGAATCGTTTTCTTTCACTCAATCTCGCACCCACCCAGTCACTGACGCAGAGGTCCCACTATTTCTCTCCCTCTCTCGCTGTCAGCACGGCCCCACTGCCACGCAATCATCTTCAACCCCGCGACCACGTCGCCTCACCGTTTCTGGTAGTAACTCCGGCGATGAATACCAGTTAATGCCTGCGTTATTCCTCACTGTGATCACGTGTAGATAAACGTCCACGCCTCTTCTCTCTTCCCCCTCGCTTGCCTCTCCCTCTCTGCCCCCAGGCTGGGTGAATTTCGAGCTGACCACCTCCGTCTCCGACAGCGTTCCTGGCCAATTCCGGCGAACCGCAGTCGCCTTTACACTCCCCGAACACGCAAGCTTGCTCTCCAGTCCCTTGCGCGTCTGCCCATAGCCCCAGCTCGCTCCCGCGCACTCTAGAAGCTTGGCTTCGTCAACATCAGAGCGCCACCGACGACGTGTTTACTCCGGTGAAGTCTCCCTGGTAAGCCAGACCGCCCCGAGCCCTCTTGATAATGCTCACGTGAACGCCACACTTGCCCGCGTCTAATTGTGCCTCTATCTTGCCACGGCGCGACCTGCAGCCTCGCCCCCGACGACCTCCAGAGCCGCCCGACGCCACTGCACACTCCGGCGAGCAATCGTCGCCTCTCCGGTGCGCACCTCGCCAAACCAACAGTGCCTCGAGCTTCACTAGGACCCTGCGATCACGGTGAGCATCTCCGTTACCCCCCTTGCTTCCTGAATCACCGAATCCGCCGTAGCCCGAGCGTGCGCCGCCAGTTACTGGTCGAGCTGCTGTGAGCCGTGCGATGCGAATCGTCTGGCTAGGAATATATCTAACTAAAGGGGTATGAGTCCATCTGCACCGTATGATTTAAGTGAAATCCAACGGTTCGCAGAGGCTGATCCGCACGAAGCGGTACCGGCCAATAGAATCGTGCCATGTGGCCAGTCTATTTGAATAAAACCAGAAAATATTCTATTTGATTTTCAAACTTGTAAAATTCATAACTTTAGTTCTACACGTCCAAATTTTGCAAATTTTATATCAATGGATTCAGAAGAACAAGTAATTTGGAACCATGCACTTTGTTTAATGTTTTGCTTCTGGAAAATTGGTTGAATTTGCAGAAACATGTGTAGGCTTATTTTGAATATAAAAATTGTTGTAGATATGTTTTTGAGTTGAAACCTTTGCAAAATGGATTGTTGTGAATCTACTGACCATAGGAACCAACTTATGGATTTAAAAATGTATTTTGTGAAGTTAAGGAGTAAATATTTGAATTAGCTCATTTCTAGTCAAATAAAAATATTGTTTTTGGTTTAGAAATGATTTTTGAGTAAAACCTTTGGGAAATGATTTGGTTCAAACCTTCTGACCCTAAACACCAAGTTTTGAGAATTAAAATATATTTGGTGAACTCTTTAAATAATATTGCTTTGCTAAAAGCATTTTCAACCACATAAAATAATGATTTGATTTAAAAATGGTTTATAAATAAAACCTTTTGCAAATGGTTTTACCACTTTAGTAAATGACCACCTTTGAACTTTACAATGTTTAGAGCCTAGTAGAAACCACTTTTGCAAATAAAACTATCTTTTGCATGCTTGCATGCATGACCTTGTTTTTGTTATTTTATGTGTGACAAATTCTTTGAATGCTAGTTGAATATATGTTTGCTTGATTGATTTGTAGTGAAGTTAGAAGAGTGTGATATTTGCAAGATCAAGAAGTGAACCAACATTCTCTACTAAAAAGGCAAGTGACACTATCATCCAAGTCCTACTATTTTCATTACACTTAGTGGATTTTTGTAACATGCATGATAAGGACTACGATATTTTATGCTATGCTAAATCCTAATAGGATACCCTTATATATTCCTTAGTGAAAACATTGTAGTTGTAGTATGCTTAGCCCTGCTATATATTTGGGATAGGATACATGTTATGTTTATATGATGAGGTTAAAAGATATATGTTTTATATAATAAAACAAGTACTCAATGAACCACCTGGGTGGACAAGGATACTCAAGTTTTGGACAAGGTGGCACCAAAAGGAACCATGTTTATATGTCCATCTCTTTTTGTATGTGCACTAGAAGAAAACAACCCAGGGACTTAGAGATTGAACATGTTTCTCGTACAGTGGCTTCCGTGTACAACCACATGCTAAATGGGCTCTGGCTTAGTCAACTACATAGTGGAAAACCCATGCATTGGCATCTTCAGGTTAACTAGAATGGTGTAAGGGAACTTGTAACCCTACATTGATGCCTGGATGACAAGCTAGCATTGTGTATTGGGAGGAATCCTATGGAAAGACTTTGTCACATTCTCAATCTGCCAGTACTCCATCTTGGTGAGTACTTATCCAGCGGCCACTAGTGGCATCAAGATGAGATTGTGTCATGTGAATAAAGTGTACAACTTTTGCAGAAGATCAAATTCTAAGTACTTAGTCGTGTCCCCGGTTATGGACAATACTGAGCAACTAAGGCCTGAAGCTATGGAAGATCTCGACATTCCAATTTCTCAAAGTAAAACTTGATGGTGACAACAAGGGATTTGAAGCACTTGGAGTTTTCCAAGAAGTTCAGAAAGATTTGACAAAAGATCAAAAACTATTTTGAAAAGATAGGATAAAACAATATTGCTTTCTGCAAAGAGCCTAAACCCCACTTAGCCAAATATGCATGTAATGATAGGATTCACTTATTTCTACATATTAGTGAAACTTGCCAATACAATTCAAATGTATTGACCCTTGTGGCTGCAACTTATTATGTTGCAGGTTTGTTTGATGTTAGTGAAATATGATGATTAGGATTACAAGTCTACAACCAACATGATTGCCTGTGGCACTTTGAAGATGAAGGACCCCATGCTTTATAGATATTCTGCTGCAATGTAATGTGATAGCCAAATGAGCTATGTAAGATGTAATGAATTATTTTATTCCTGGTTATAAAGTTGTATTATGACCTTTGTTTCTTGATATTACATCTTAACTGTGGATGCTAGCTATTGATCCAGGGACTAGCATTGTAAACACAGGGATCTCTACCTTATTAAGGGTTGGGAACCTTACACCGGGAGATGAAGGAAGAGTTAGAGGCCAAGGACTTCGAGCTTGAGTATTAGCTGGGAGTGATCGAGAGGCTTCGCTCACAGAAGATGGCTCTTAGGGCCAAGATTAAGGCCTTGACTACTATTGTTGATGAGTACAAGACCGCCATGGAGAATGCTGGTCTTACCCTTGTTGATGTGGATATTGATGCGGAGGAGTAGTTTAGACTATTCGATTATCTTTCATCTACCATACTTTGATTATTGAGTCGCAATGAGGATCCAACATGTGGATGGCTTGCTATGGTGTGTTTGCATTTTCAAAACTTGTTGTTTATGTCGTGCAAACTCTATGTTATTTTGATGCTTGGTTAATGTGATTGTTCTATGTGATGTATTATGCATGTTAAGCATCTATGGGTATCTAATTCTTATCCTTATTAAAAACCACAGATGCCTCCTCGACGTGCCAACCCAAACCAAAACAACAACAACAACAACAACATCACACCCGAGATGCAACAGTTGATGACATCACAAGATCAACTGATGCAGATGATGGCAGCATTCATGCAGAACCAGAACCAAAATCAGAATAACAACACCAACAATAACAACAACAACAACTAGAATAATCCGCCAGGATTTGACATGCTCACCAGATTTCTAAGACTAAGGCCTACAAAGTTCTCGGGAACCACTGATCCAATGGTATCCAATGACTAGTTACGTTCAGTGAACAAGGACTTAGTTACTGTTGGCTGCACCGACGAGGAAAAGGTCAGGTTCGCAGCACATCTGCTTGAAGGGCCAACAGTAACCTGGTGGGACAACTTTCAGATCACCACTCCCATTGAGGATGTGACTTGGGAATCTTTGAGGATGGATTCCGTACAGCTCACATCTCATCCGGAGTGATGAATTTGAAGAAAAAGGAGTTCCACAATGTCACATCCCAAAAATTTCCAAATTTTGAAATGTGAAAAATAAATAAATAAAAAGAAATAATTGTTGAAATTTATGGGGAAAAGAAACTTTTTTTGCTTCTAATTGGAAACATTAAAACCTTTTAAACTATTGCAAATTTTTTACCCCAAATAAAGGTACTCCTTAAAATAAATATAGCATTTAACAAAAACCCTAAAATCAAAGCATCAAGATTATCCACGTATATCCTCTACTTCAAAATTATAATTTGCAAGGTTCCCCTTCAAAAAAAAATTCACAAACTTCCTGTATTTGAAAATCTATTTTTAATCTTGAGGAAGTTCTCAACCAAAAACCATCTATACATCTCAACTACTTTTTTTTACATTTTTCAAACATCCTTTGTTTTGTTTTGAACCAAAAATAAAAGCAAAGAGTCTCGTTTTAAAATAAGCACCATAGCTTATGTGAGCTATTTTAAGATTTTATAAAATTATCCTCTCATATTTTCAAACTTTAATTCATGGTTATCCATGTAAAGTAGAACTAAATCGAATCAAGGTCAAATAAGGAAAGAATCCAAATCATTCCAAATATATTGCCCTGCAACTAGGCCAATATCGCACACATGCAATCGTACAATAATTAACTACTTAATAATTGAGAAAATTAAATATTTTCAAATACATCAAATTTATGTCCTAATATATTTCCCATGAATTTACAAACCCGCAGAAATTTGAATCAACAAATTCGGAGCTCTAAATCAAAAGTTATAAAAGAATTAAGAAATAGGAAAAAATATAAAACAAAAAAAAATGGCTGGCCAGGCCGGCCAAAATGGGCCGGCCCAACCAGACCGATCGTCCATGAGGGAACCATGTACCTACACGAGCACACGAACCAGGGAGTACTTGGTCTTCATATTTGTGTCTAATGCTCTTAAGTGACTCTCAACTGCCCTCCTAAATTGCACTAAATACCCCCTAATTCCTCTCCCTCTTTAATTTCCTTTAATCCAGCCCCTACCCCCCTCCTATATGAACCCCACTCTAGGAACCTTCACAATTTTTCAACTCATCATAGCTTAATTTTTTTCCAAAATTCTTCCCAAACTTCTCCACCCAAATAGACCTTCAAGACGACCTCAGATCACGGAGGCTTGAAGACGGAAGTTGTTCCCCTCGTCAAGACGGTTCCATTCCCGCTGGTTTCACCTTGTTTCGTTCATCAAGCAGAGAGAAAAACGCAGTCAAAGATTTAGATCTTAGAAGGTATAATCCATTTTACGCCCATCTCGTTGCTCCAAATTCAATTTCCTTTAAACGGTAGATAGATCTAGTTGTTATCTACAAATTTCATGTAGAAAGTTTTTCCATACAAGCAACTTTTTCTGTAGTCAAATCTGACATCATCATGACATCAGCATAGTCAACGGTCAACTCAGTCAGATTATTCAAAATCAATTGAAGTCAATTACCGAGTTTGACTTTTTCAGATTTTAGTACGAACTCGTATAATTCATAGAAAAAGATTTAGAATTCAAAAAATTATAAATTTGGTATCCCTGAAAAGCTGAGATTCTGTAGAATCCATTTATGCAATAATATTACTTATTATCTGTACAAAAATTTGATTGATAAATTAAATGGTTTAATTGGTCATTTTCACCATAAAAATTATATCTTTAGTTCTGTATATCCAAATTTAGCAAATAATATGTCTATGGATTCATAAAAACGAGTAGAACACAGTGGAACCATAATTAGGTATTTTTGAGTCTGTGAAAATCACGTTTTATACAGAACCATTTGTGGAGTATTTTGAGTATAAAAATTGTTGTGTAAAATATTTTTAAGTGAATCCTTTTGCAAATGGTAGTAAATTGAACCTTCTGTACAGTAAAACCGAAATATAATTTTATTATAGTATAAATAAGACCGTGGCAATTATTTAGTGAGAATGGCCTTTCCAACTATTAGAAAATGTTGCTAATTGCTACAATTGCACAAATGGTTGCATTTGTAATCTTGAAAATATAAAATGTCAATAAATCACTTAGTAATGTTCATAACCTTGTTATAAAAATTTGTACAATAAAAATTGTCATCTTGCATGTTTGCATACTTTGCATGATTTTTGTGTTGCCATAAGTGTTGATCTTGTGTATGTTTTGTCTTGGTTGTTTTGCTTGATAGATTGTGTTGATTGTCAAGTGTGTTATTGTGAAGAGTGTACCAACACCACCAACTACTAAGGCAAGTGATAATATCATCCATGTCCTACTATTTTCATTACACTTAGTGGATTTTTGTAACATGCATGATAGGACTACTATATTTCTATGCTATGCTATATCCTATTAGGATATCCTTATATCTTCCTTAGTAAAAACATTGTAGTTGTAGTATGCTTAGCCCTGCTATATATTTGGGATGGGATACATGATATGATTATATGAAGTGTTGGAAAAATATATGTTTTATATAATAAAACAAGTACTCAATGAACCACCTAGGTGGAAAGAGGATACTTAAGTTTTGGACAAGGTGGCAACAAAAGGAACCATGTTTATATGGCTATATTTTTGGATGTACACTAGAAGAAAACCACCCAGGTACTTAGAGATTGAACATGTTTCTCGTACAGTGGCTTCCGTGTACAGCCACATGCTATATGGGCTCTGGCTTAGTCAACTACATAGTGGAAGACCCATGCATTGGCATCTTCAGGTTAACTAGAATTGTGTATGGAAATATATCCCTACATTTGTGCCTGGTAGACAAGATAGCATTGTGTATTGGGAGGACTTCTATGGAAAGACTTTGTCACATTCTCGATCTGCCGGTACTCCATTTGGTGAGTACTTACCTAGCGGCCACTGGTGGCGTCAAGACGAGATTGTGTCATGTGGGTAAAGTGTACAGCTTCTGCAGAAGATCAAATTCTAAGTACTTAGCCGTGTCCCCGGTTACGAACAACTCTGAGCAACTAAGGCCTGAAGCTATGGAAGATCTCGACATTCCAATTTCTCAAATTAAAACTTGATGGTGTCAACAAGGGATTAGAAGCACTTGGAGTTTGCCAAGGAGTTCGAAAAGTTTGTTAAAAGATCAAAACTATTTTGAAAAGATAGGATAAAACCATATTGCTTTTTGCAAATGAGCCTAAACCCCACTTAGCCAAATATTCATATATTGAGGTTCCACTTATTCCTACATAGTAGTCAAACCTGCCAATACAATTCAAATGTATTGACCCTTGTGGCTGCAACTTATTATGTTGCAGGTTTGTTTGATGTTAGTGAAGAATGTTGAATAGGATTAGAAGTCTACAACCAACATGATTGCATGTGGCACTTTGAAGATGAAGGACTCCATGCTATATAGTTATTTCTGTTGCATTGTAATGACATAGCCAAATGAGCTATGTAAGATGTAATGTATTATTTTATTCCTGGTTATAAAGTTGTATTATGACCTTTGTTTCTTGATATTACATCTTAAACTGTGGATGCTAGCTATTGATCCAGGGACTAGCATTATAAACACAGGGATCTCTACCTTATCAGGTTGGGACCTCTACACACAATATGAAACAGCGTCACCGCAGTGTGGCTGGGTACATTGAGGAATTCAATAATCTGGCGCGTTATGCACTGGATGAAGTTGATACAGATGCCAAGAGCAAGGAGAAATTCCTCGAAGGACTGAATGATGAGTTGAATCTGCAGCTGTCTGTTGCCTATGTCCCAACCTACCAATCACTTTGTGACAAGGCTACCATATTGGAAAACAAGATGAAACAGGTTGAGAGCAGAAAGAGGAAGCATAGCTTTGATAAGCACAGCTCGGGATCATCTCACAAGCGTTCCCATCATGATGATAGTGGGAGTTCTAGATCCCACGAACATGGAAAGTACAATAACCACCACAGCCACAACCGCCATCATGACAACAAGCATCACCGCAGTCATGATAATGACAAGTATAAGAATCACAAGAGTGGACACAAGAGCCACCACAGTGGAGGTGGAAGTGGAAGTCAGCCTGTAAAGAAAGATCTCAGTCAGGTTGAATGCTTCAAATGTAAGAAGATGGGGCACTATGCCAATGAGTGCCCAGAAAAGAAAGTTGATTGTGCCAACAAGCCCAATCCCTTCTAGAACGGACGAGTGAACCACATCAATGTGGAAGAAATATATGAGGAATCTGATGTTGTGGCTGGAAGTTTAAACTCAATTCTATTCCAACACTTGTTCCTTTTGATACTGGCGCATCGCATTCATTCATATCAAGAGCATTTGTTGATAGATGTGGATTGCCAACTGAAAATATTGGGTGTCCTATAAAAGTAAGTTCTCCCGGTGGGGATATGATAGTAAGTCTTGGATGACGTGATCTAGTAATAGAATTTGGAAAGCATAAGTTTCTAGTTAGATTGATAATCCTAGATTCCCAAGGATTGGATGTTATTTTGGGAATGGATTGGATGACCAAGTATGAAGGAGTACTAGATTGTGCCAACCGTACTTTTACACTCACAACCCCGGATAATAAAAGGATTAGATTCAAGTCTAACTTTGAATCAAAAGGGAGTAAGCTAGATTCTCTTAAGGGGGTTAGCATAGATAGTGTGCTAATTGTGAGAGAATATCCGGATGTGTTTCCACAAGAATTACCTGGGATGCCACCAGATAGAGATGTGGAGTTTCTGATTGACTTGCTGCCAGGATCAGGACCAATAGCAAAGAGACCTTACAAGATATCCGTTGATGAGTTGAAGGAACTCAAGAAACAACTTGGAGAACAATTACAGAAAGGATTTATTCAACCAAGTTCTTCATCTTGGGGAGCACCAGTCTTGTTTGTTGAAAAGAAAGATAGAAGTCAAAGGTTATGCATAGATTACCGTTCACTC
Organism: Avena sativa; assembly: GCA_916181665.1. NCBI lineage: Eukaryota > Viridiplantae > Streptophyta > Magnoliopsida > Poales > Poaceae > Avena > Avena sativa. Next base: position 3,009,082 of record OV702285.1, on the reverse strand, counting down.
AATGAGGTGACTATCAAGACAAGTATCCTTTGCCCAGAATCAATGATTTTTTTGATCAGTTAGAAGGAGCCCGTGTGTTCTCAAAGATTGATCTCCGGTCAGGCTACTTTCAGCTAAAGATAATGGAACAAGACATACCTAAGACTGCTTTCACCACTAGGTATGGATTGTATGAGTACACTGTGATGCCATTTGGTTTGACAAATGCACCATCCTACTTCATGAATATGATGAACAAGGTGTTCGTGGAATTTCTTGACAAATTCGTTATCGTTTTCATCGATGACATTTTGATCTATTTCAAGAGCAATGAAGAGCATGAAGAACATTTGTGTTTGATACTTGAGAAGCTTAGGGAGCATAAGTTGTATGCCAAATTCAGCAAATGTGAATTCTGGGTGAATGAGGTTGGATTTCTTGGACACATTGTATCAGGAGATGGTGTAGTTGTTGATCCCGCAAAAGTGTCAGCATTAACTGAGTGGGAATCTCCTAAGTCAGTGAAAGAAGTTCGTAGTTTCCTTGGCTTGGCAGGATACTATAGAAGATTCATTGAGAATTTCTCAAAGGTATCTAAGCCAATGACAAAGTTACTTAAGAAAGACAAGAAATTTGATTTGACTGAAGGATGTGAACTCAGTTTCCATGAGATTAAGAAGAGACTAGTGACAGCACCAGTCTTATGTCTACCAGATTTGGAGAAGGATTTCAAGTTTATTGTGATGCATCTCAGCAAGGATTAGGTGCAGTTTTGATGCAAGAAGGGAAAGTTGTGGCATATGCCTCGAGACAACTCAGAACTCATGAAGTGAATTATCCTACTCATGATTTGGAGTTAGCCTCTGTTTTCCATGCACTCAAAACATGGACACATTATCTTTTGGGAAAGCGATGTGAAGTGTTCACAGATCACAAAAGTTTGAAGTATATCTTCACCCAGAAAGAAATCAACATGAGACAAAGAAGATGGCTAGAACTCATCAAGGACTATGACTTGAGTTTGCAATACCACCCCGGTAAAGCAAATGTTGTAGAGGATGCATTAAGCCGTAAGGTTTATGTGAATGTCCTTACAAAGGGAGAATTGCCAGATGATCTGTGTGCCCAATTCAAAGATCTCGGGTTGGAGATAATGCCTGAAGGACATTTCATGGCATTGGATGTTCAACCCACATTGTTGGACAAAATCAAGGAAGCCCAAAAGACGGACAAGGAAATTGAAGAGATTAAGGAAACGGTTAGCAAAGGGAAAGCCAAAGGATTCCATGAAGACGAACATGGTACTTTATGGTATGGAAAACGTATCTACATTCCGCAAGATCCGGAGCTTCGGAAACTGATTTTACAAGAAGCACACAACTCACCGTATTCCATTCATCTGGGTAACACCAAAATGTACATGGATGTGAAGGAAAGATTTTGGTGGAATAATCTTAAGAAGGACATCGCCGAACATATTGCTTTGTGTGATGTATGTAGTAGAGTGAAAGAGGAACATCAGAAACCAGCAGGATTGTTACAACCACTACCTATTCCTGATTGGAAGTGGGACAAGATTGGCATGGATTTCATCACTAGACTGCCAAGGATTAGATCAGGATATGATTCCATTTGGATCATAGTAGATCGCCTAACTAAAGTGGCTCATTTCATACCCGTGAAGACAGCCTACACAAGTGCTAAGTTAGCCAACATTTATATGAATAGGATTGTGTGTCTACATGGAGTACCCAAGAGTATTGTGTCTGATAGGTGAACTCAACTCACTTCCCATTTTTTGAGGCAACTACATGAGTCATTGGGGATGAGATTGGAATTCAACACTGCTTTACATCCCTAGACTGATGGACAGACAAAAAGAACCAACCAGATTCTAGAGGATATGTTGAGGGCATGTGCCCTAGATTATGGTGCTGTTATCGCCATATTTTGGCCAAAGGAGGAGATGGGCCGTAATCAAGATGGGCTTGGAAGATACATATATGCAACGTGTTGTTGAATCGGCCTTGTGCGTGGAATTGGGCTAAATTGCCCGTGTATCTTATGTTGTAGTGGGTTACGTTTCGGTTTAAGTAAAGAGATAGGATTGCTAGGTTTATTCCAAAGATAGGAAGTCTCCGGACTATAAATATGTACCCAAGGTTATTGAGAAAAGGAGGACGATCACGTTCACAACAAACACAATCTCGGCTCATCGCCACCCCTTGTTTCTAGGGTTTCTTTCGGGTAAGTGTCATGCTGCCTAGATCGCATCTTGCGATCTAGGCAGTATCTACTTATGCGTTATTTGGTGTTACTCATGCTGAAGCCTTGTTGATGGCGAGTAATACTTTTATCATAGATTTGTTTAGTCTAGCATCGGTACTTTTTGCTATGATTGCTTAGCTATGCCGCCTTTGCTTATCTCGCTGCCTTTACACCTTTTTGGGTATAAGGGTAGCATCTTGCTTGATCTTTATTCAGTCGATTTGATCCGTTATAGTTTTGCCTTGCTTTCCAAGGTTTAGTTTGATATCCACGTAGTCAGGCCTTGCAAACGGGTTGAACGATCCAGTAATACGAAAAGATATGGTTTGCTAATTCGAGAGGAGTTGTTCCGGGAATTGACTTTACGTCGGTTGTTAGGCCTTCTCTAGGGTTAGTTTTCTATCATCTTTTGTATTTACCAGGCTCAATTACATGTAGGATGTTCCAATTACGTGGTGAAAACATTAAACTGTCGTAGATCGATTTAACTTGTATTGATAAAGCAAAACCCCATGTTATCATAGATCTAATGCAGAACCATGGGATAATCGGCTCCAAGAGCCGATTCACAGGGAAACCTGAAAGCCGGTCACGGCTTGAATTTTACGTATGTTTGTTTGCCATGCAGGAAACCAATCGAAGCAATCTTTCACCTTCCTGATCAGGTATAGGTCAGGTGGCACGCCCTCGAACCAGCCAGGACGTGTGCCGGAGTTTTGCGGGCCGTTGCCCGAGGGACCAGGGCCCACCAGCAGTCCTGGGAGCCTCCCGGCTCTCCGTGTTGCCCGTCGCTGCTCGCCGGTGGGTTTTGGCAGGCAACACATTCTGGCACGCCCGGTGGGACCTTCAACAACGTCTACATCAACATCCGACGCTGCGATGGAGAACAGACCGGTCACGTACGACGATCTGCCTGAGGAGCACAAGGCGAAGTATGATGATATGAAAGCTCTCTTCGAAGCCGATCTCATCGGCTCTTTTGAGAGGACTCGTAAACATGGTATCAGGTGGAAAGGGTTTTCACCTGAATGTGCTCTTGATGAGGTGGATCTGTCTGTTCCTTCAGAGGAGCGCACCAGAGCTCTGCGACAGGAAGTCAATTACATGGTGGCTCATTCTCTTCATCGCCATTCTGAGAGCCTAGTGAACGCTTTCGAGCGTGTCGCGGTTCGCGTAGTTCAGGAGATCATGAAACATCAGTACTCTCCGTCGGGGCCTACTCTAGGGACTCACCAGGGAGAAAGGCCACTCCAGACTAGGCCACAGCTGCCATTCACGCTTGCAGCTCCGGAGCCAGCGGGGGCACCGGCTTACGTCGTCTACAAGGTTGGAGGTGACCCTGGCGATTGCCAATTCCTGTTTGAACCACCTAAAGAGATCCCACATGGATATGTGTGCACCTACGTGCCGGACTGCAATAACCTGACGCGCACGAACCAGGTGGCAACTGCAGGGATTTCTGGAACAGGAGTTTCTGGAGCAGGGGCTTCGGGAGCAGGTATTTCCGGAGCAGGGATGTCTGGGATGGACTCTGATAAACAGGCATGGCTAGCCAAGTACGCCACCGGAGCGAGTTCTGAGAATTTAGCCCCTGCAGCTCAAACGGTGGAGCAAATCCGTACCATCTTGAGAGACCAGTTCGGCTTCGTGCCGAAGAGAAGGACAATCGGCTAATCCAAGCCGTACCCCAACGAGTTTGATCTAATTCCGCTGCCACCCAAGTATCGGCTCCCCGAGTTCTCAAGGTTTAGCGGATCAGAAGGGTCGATCTCGATCGAGCATGTGAGCCGATACCTGGCACAGTTAGGCATGATTTCAGCATCGGATCAGTTACGCGTAAGATTCTTTGCGCAATCTCTGACAGGACCAGCTTTTGGGTGGTACACCTCGTTGCCACCGGATTCGATCCAGACCTGGAAGCAACTGGAAGAACAGTTCCACATTCAGTATCATTCAGAAGCTACCGAGGCTGGCATTGCAGATCTGGCGCAGGTGCGGCAAAAGCGGGGAGAAACGATAGCTGAGTACATTCAACGTTTCAGGACTATCAAGAACCGATGTTATTCGGCTCGTTTAACTGAGAAAGAAGCAGTCGAGCTGGCAGTGTTGGGTCTCTCAGCACCTATCAAGGATCTGGCTTTCCAAGTAGAGTACAATTCATTGGCGCACATGGCCCAGAAGCTGACAATGTATGAACAGCGCCACCCTGAGTTGTACCAAGACAAGTTCAAACGTCCGATAAGCCTGGTCGATACAGAAGAAGAGGATCCTACACAAGACCAGGAGGTGGCCGTGGCTGAATGGGCTCGGGGGGCAGATCCTGTGTCCTGCAAATGGGTAAAACAGCAAGGGCCTGCAAAAGGGTTCGACTTCGACGTGAGCAAAGCTGAGCAGATATTCGATTTACTGCTGAAAGAAAAGCAGCTGAAGTTACCCGAAGGCCACAAAATCCCTACGGCTCAAGAGATGAACGGGAGACCTTACTGCAAGTGGCATCACTCGTTCACCCACACCACCAATGACTGCAAAGAGCTACGTCGCCAGATCCAAACGGCGATAGAACAGGGCCGTCTGATCCTTGGGCAGTTCGCCATGAAAATAGACACAAACCCATTTCCCGGCGTCAACATGGTAGAACACAGCCAGTCCACGAGGCGTCAGTTGGATTTCTCGTTCGATGTTAATATGGCAGGACCTGTGTACCACCGTGGCGCATATAAGGAGGAAGACGGTCGCTCTCGGGGCAGAGAAAGAGAGGAGGCCGGTCCACGTGACCGGCCCCGTTATGATGACAGGCGGTATTTGACCGAGGAGCAAGTGAGAAGCGTGCGATATCAGAAGCCACACTCCACACATCTCCTTAACAAGTATGAGCATCAGTATGACCGACGTCGCCGGCACGATAGAGATAATGAAGGATATGAGCACCTCGCTAGTAAAAAGCCAAAGGAAAAAGAAAGCATGGATAGACATTGGGATTGTCCTTTCTTCAAGCATTGCTGGGATGCCGGAATGAGCCGATTGCCTACAATCGACAACTGCCCAGAATGTGGACAGCAGAAGGATGACACAGGTCCAGTCTCAGTGTTCAAGCGCCTAGGGCCTCTCCCTTCTCGAGCGAAAGGCTTCGAGGAGCCAATGGGTGGAAAAGAAGAAGACAGATATCACCGGCCAAGGTGGTGCCCCGATGGACTCAGGCACACCCAAAATCGTCGAGTTCAGCGGCTGCGTAACTTGGAGGAAGCCGAAGCGCAGTACCTCCACGCTTTAAGGAAGGCACGACCCGATCTGGCCGTGAAAGTGCGGCAGACCTTGGAAACGGAGGCTCGCCCGAAAAGAAAAGAATGGCGCCCCAAACCAGTAAAAGCCGATGCGAAGACATCGGCTGGCACAAACATGGTGTTCACACTTCTGTCAGAGTTCTGCGCTCCAAGAGCCAAAGAACTACCAGTGGCACAGTTTGACTGCGGCCCACGACCGGTTATCTTTGAAAAGCCACAAGATAAGGGCTACAAACATCTGAAATCTCTGTACCTGCGAGGTTATATCAATGGGCAGCCTGTCCGCAAGATGTTGGTTGACACCGGAGCGGCAGTCAATATAATGCCATACTCCATGCTACGGCGTTTGGGACGCTCCACTGCAGATCTGATCAAAACCAACGTAGCGTTAAGCGACTTCAACGGCCAAACTTCAGAGACGCAAGGCGTTCTGAATGTGGACTTGACCGTGGGCAGAAAAACCATCCCTACGTCATTCTTCATCGTTGACAGCAAAAGCACCTACGCTGTCTTGCTGGGGAGGGATTGGATTCACGCCAACTGCTGCATTCCATCCACGATGCACCAGTGCCTGATACAGTGGGATGGAGATGAAGTGGAGGTCATTCATGCAGATGATTCGATCGAGATCTCCATAGCGGGCATGAACATCTGGGAGGCAGGAGACCAAGAGCCGATCTCTGGAGTCAGTCTAGACGGCTGTGAGCGCATTGAAGCTACAAAAAACGGGGTGAGGCTGGTCTTATCCACTGGCCTGACAGAGTAGCAAAGTCCACGATCGTACGTGGTAGGGCCGATCCCTGCGATCGGCCACAAAAAATAAAAAGCAGCAATCTTACGACAAACAGGTCATGCAGTCGTAGCAGGGAGGTTCCCTGCCATTGTGGAGCACAGATAAGTTGTAGACCTTCCTTGACTAATGCAATGAAAAAGGGGGCCGATTCCGGCAATCGGCCCAAATTATCTTTGTTATCCTCACCAACTGCTGGCCCCGTGTTTAGCATCGATTTAGCAGGTGACGGAAAGCTAGGGTATGGATTTACATCCGCTGATGAGCTAGAGGAGATTGACATCGGTCCTGGGGATAAGCCAAGACCAACATTTATCAGCAAGAAGTTAGATCCGAATTTGCGGGGTCCGATGATAGCTTTGTTGAAAGAATATCCAGATTGCTTTGCCTGGGACTATACAGAGATGCCCGGGTTAGACAGGAGCATCATCGAGCATCGACTCCCGCTTAAAAAAGGGTTTCGGCCGTTACAGCAGCGAGCGCGACAGATGAAGGCAGAAATTTTGAAAGAAGTCAAGAAGGAGATCGAGAAAATGTTGACAGCCAAGTTAATCAGGCCATGCAGGTATGCTGAGTGGATTTCTAGTATCGTACCTGTAGAGAAGAAGGATGGCCGCTGGCGGGTTGCCATAGATTTTCGGGATCTCAATAGAGCCACTCCGAAGGATGAATATCCGATGCCGGTAGCAGAGGCGTTAATCAACACAGCTGCTGGTCACAAAATCTTGAGCTTCATGGATGGCAATGCCGGTTACAACCAAATTTTTATGGCTCCGGAAGATATACACAAGACTGCATTCAGAGTCCCAGGTTCGGTGGGGTTGTTTGAATATGTAGTCATGACGTTTGGACTGAAGAATGCCGGTGCCACATACCAAAGAGCCATGAATTACATCTTCCATGATCTGATCGGCAAGCTGGTGGAAATTTATATCGATGACGTGGTGGTCAAGTCAGCTTCAGTACAAGGACATTTGGACGATCTGCGACGCGTCCTGGACCGGACAAGGAAATTCGGGCTACGGATGAATCCAAAGAAGTGTGCCTTCGGTGTGACGGCCGGTCAGTTCTTGGGTTTCTTGGTCCATGAACGAGGAATTGAGATCGGCCTGAAAAGTCAGGAGGCAGTGCGAACAATGAAGCCACCTACCACGAAGAAAGAACTGCAGTCTCTCATTGGCAAGATCAACTTCGTCAGAAGATTCATCTCCAATCTGTCAGGAAGAATAGAGCCGTTCATGGGACTGGTGAAAATTAAATCTGATGAAGAATTCCGCTGGGGGACAGAGCAACAACGAGCCTTCGACGAGATCAAAGAATATCTAACGAATCCGCCAGTATTGGTTCCGCCCCAGCCGGATAGGCCGTTCTACATTTACTTATCAGTAGCTGACACGTCCATCGCCTCGGTGGTGGTGCAGGTTTATGATGGTCTGGAGCGAGTTGTGTTTTACATCAGCAGAAGGATGCTCGACGCAGAGACAAGGTACCCTGAGATCGATAAGTTGTGCCTCTGCCTGTTTTTCACCTGCACCAAGCTGCGCCACATCTTGCTCTCGGCAGAGATTATCATTATATGCAAATCAGATGTCATAAAGCACATGCTGTCGGCTCCTATGTTGAAAGGCCGACTCGGCAAATGGATGTTTGCATTATCGGAATTTGACATCCGGTACCAACCTGCGAAAGCGGTTAAGGGTCAGGCATTAGCCGACCTTATTGCTGAAAGGATCAACACTGATATAGCAGCGCTGTCTATATGAGCGTGGGCTGTGTTTTTCGATGGATCGGTTTGTGATGATGGTTGCGGCATTGGCATTCTACTCGTGTCGCCCCGGGGGGCAACATATTCCTTCTCCATCAGGCTAGCTACCCCGTGCACCAACAACGTCGCCGAGTATGAGGCGATACGCAAGGGAATGGAGTTGCTCATAGAAGCTGGGGCAGAAGCAGTGGAAATTTTTGGAGACTCCAAATTGGTGATTTCCCAGCTCACGGAGGAATACAAGTGTGAGAGCGAGTCGCTCTTCCCATTATGGTTGCAATGCCGTGAGCTCATGGCACAGTTCCGGTACATAAACTTTAACTGGATCCCGCGATCGCAGAATATAGAGGCAAATGATCTCGCACAAATGGCTTCAGGCTACAAGGACGTAGCAGAGGGAACTGATGTTCAAGTTCAGTTCCTGGAGACGGACGACTGGAGAGCCGATATATTCAATTACTTGAAAGATTCGGCTCGGGGGGCACCTAAACGGATAAGGTACAAGGCCATGAAGTACGTGCTTATCGGGGACGACATGTTCTACAGGACTCTGGAAGGGTTGTTGCTCAAATGTCTAGGGCCAACCGAGGCCAATCGGCTCCTGCACGAGGTACACGAAGGCGCCTGTGGAACTCACCAATCGGCTCACAAGATGAAATGGTTGATCAGGCGATCAGGGTTTTATTGGCCCACCATGCTTGAGGACTGTTTTAAGTACTACAAAGGGTGTCAAGCATGTCAGAAATTTGGAAAAATTCAGATGGTGCCCGCGTCAGCAATGAACCCCATCATCAAACCATGGCCATTCCGAGGTTGGGGCATGGATATGATTGGCAAGATCAATCCTCCATCAAGCAAAGGCCACATGTGGATTTTGGCCATTACGGATTATTTCACTAAATGGGTTGAAGCCGTCCCTATGAAGTCAGTGAGCTCAAAGGATGTTATCGATTTTGTGAAAGAACATGTTATTCATAGATTCGGGATCCCCCAAACGATCACGACCGATGGAGGTTCGGTCTTCACTTCTTACGAGTTTAGAGAGTTCTATGAGGACACAGGAATTAAGCTGATCCGATCATCTCCGTACTATGCTCAAGCAAATGGGCAAGCTGAAGCGTCCAACCAGAGCCTTATCAAGCTGATCAAGAGGAAGATCGATGAGCACCCTAGGCGTTGGCACGAGGTTTTGTCAGAGGCTTTATGGGCTTATCGCATGTCATGTCATGGAGCGATAAAAACCTCGCCATACCATCTAGTCTATGGACAAGAAGCCGTATTGCCCTGGGAAATTACGGCTGGATCGAGGCGTGTCACCTTTCAGAACGATCTAACGACTGAAGAATATACGGCCCTGATGAGTGACAGTGTTGAGGATTTAACTGAGCTTAGGCTGTGGTCGCTGGAGAAAATCAAAGAGAACAAGGCCAAGGTAGCTCGTGCATATAATAAGAAGGTGAGACCGAAGGAGTTCCACGTTGGCGATCTGGTATGGGAAGCTGTATTGCCATTGGGAACTAAGGATGCAGCATATGGTAAATGGTCTCCAAATTGGCACGGGCCATACAGGGTCGATCAAGTTTTAAGGGGAAACGCGTACATGCTTGAGGAACTGGATGGCGTAAAATTCCCAGTGGCTGTCAACGGGCAACACCTCAAGAAATATTTCCCAAGCATGTGGGATGATGGACACTGAAATATGGGGGCCGATACATGAAATCGGCCAATAAAAAAACATACAGCCGATGCACAGCCATCGACTCTAGAGGTTCAAACTGCTACGAGCAGGTGCCAGTTTACGTGAAGAAGCTACTGAAGGAATGCCTCGAAGGCGTGGAGGGCGTCAGCACGGACATGATCCACCTCGGCGATCTCGGCTTCGTCGTCTTCGTCCTTGCCCGTCACTAGCTGCTTGTTCAGGGCACGTATTTCCGCCAGATCAGTCTTCAGCTGAGCTTTGAGACCTTCTGCTTCGTCTTGGGAGCGGGCGATGAATGCTTCTTTGTCACGGATGAGCTGTTTAGTCGCCCGGACCTTCTCTTCAAGATCTCCCAGTTCCTTTTTCAAGGATGCGAGCTCGGCGGTGCTGACAGAGGTGTCAGTTTTGGCATCTAGAGACGCCTTTTTCTCGTTGAGCTGCTGACATTTGTCTGCAATATTGGCCTTCAGTGGGAGTTGGGCGCGGCGCAGATTAATCCTCTCGCGAGCCAACTTCACCCTTGACCCGTAGAAAGACAGAGTTACAACTGGCCAAAGCTTCACCTGCAGTGCTACTGGAAGTTGGTCCTCGATTTCAGCAAGAACACTCTGCACCTCTTCAGAGCCCTCGATCAACTTCTCGATCGGGGAGGACATCAAGTCTTTGAGACGCTGGAATTGAGGTAGAACAGCCTTTGCTCGTGGTTCATCGTCAGCAGCAGCGAGAGCTGGTTCGATGGTTTCAGGGTCGAACGTTAGCAGACCTGAGATATCACAACCCTGGCAGGCCGAAATGGCATCAGTATGCGTCCAACACGGAAGGAAGAGCCGAACAAAGCGAACGTACCTCTCCTAAGGTCAAGGGGATAGCAGATGACGAAACCATCGGTTTGTGTGTTGTTGCTGGGGGCTTGGCCAAAATGGTAACCGTTTCAGTTGCACCTTCAGGGATTCCTAGATCCGGCCCTGCGGTAGGCATCAGCACTTCCCCGGCTTTCCCACTAGGAGTGTCAGTCGCCTGCATGGAAGGTGCTTGCCGATATAAATAGTGATGAATCGGCAGATAAAAAAACAATTGGTAAGAGCATGGAGAGTGATGTTTCGAAACCTCCTGGCTCGACGAAGGAGTTTGCAGTTCCTTGAGAGCCCTTTTGGGGCTCACGACGGGCCCCGCCTCGACTGATGCTTGGGGGGCAGCAGGTTCAGGAGCTGGCCTTTTCCTGGGAGCCGATTGTGGCAAATCTGGCTGGCTCGGTGTGATGGTCCTATCAGAGTCTGTTGGACCCAATTCTCCTCGATTGGATGGTGTGTCCTCGCTGGAGGTGTCTTCGACGGAAGCCTGTAAGAAAAGGGGAGCTAGTAAACACAAGCATGTTTGCAAGGATGAAAGAGATCAACCAAGGCATGGATCAGCGTACATGCGAACTTTCTGGAGAAGGGCTCCGGTGCCTCAAAGTCTTCCTGGCAGCTACCTTCCTCACCACCGTTCTTGTTTTAGTTGGAATTCGAGAGGCGGCGGACCCAGAAGTGGCTTGGATCTTGGAAGCCGATTGTGGTGGTATCGGCTGGTTCTGCATCACGACCCTTTTAAACGATGGCGAATTTTTGTAGAAAAGGACCACAGGAGCTGGTGGGAAGAATTCGAAGGGGGAACCATCATCGTGTGTAGGTTTCAGGACCATCTTGTTGCTGCAAGAGATAGAGCGGGTTATTAGAAGGATCATTTGGGAACTGCATCAAGAAAATTTACAAGTGATAGTACCTGTTCTACGGGGATATCATAGTCAGCATCGAGCTGTTTCAGCAACGGTCCCAGAGCTCTTCTGAAAGCATGAGTCTTCCACATCGCCCACCAGTTCTCAAAACCATCGGTTGATGAAGTGAAAATGAGGTTGTTGGGAATTGGGATGGTTAGAGCATCAAAGAAGGAGTAACACCTTTGACTGGTGAGAGGATCGGGCAGGTCAGCTCTGCTCTCTGTAAGATGGTGGAGAAAGAAATGGGGAGGTACTTGCCCAAGGCCAAATTGCCGAGCCACTACGACTGGCTGGTAGAATTCATATCCAGGCTTGATTATTCTATTGGTTGTGCTCATGCCAACTGGAAGAAAGCAGGGACGGATCATAGTAGAAAACAGCTGCCGAGTGCTGGTGTCATCGGCAAAGTTGTCTAGCCTGAAGGAGAGTGGATTTTCAAAATGTTCCGATTCTTCCGTGTAAGGAAAGAAGATAGGATTATCCAGGCCTTGGAAGAAAATGCTGAACCATTTGGATGCTTCCTGAGGGATCAGTTTGCTACCTGGCAGTCTGTACAGAGCTTGGCCATAGCTGGTGCATCGGATCTGCTTCCCTTTGACATTTGGAAAGGTGCAACTCGCCAAAAGGGGGAAGTTTGGGACATGATTTTGGAAATACAGCTGGGCCCATAGTTGAATGAACCACCAAGGACCTCCTGTTTTAACTGCTAGTCCAGAGAATAATTTGACAGACATCAACTGGAGATATCGATAGACTTCTCCAAGGAACAGTTTGCCGATGCTAAGTTGAGTGCCTTTGGCAAGTTCGTAGGCCAAGGAGAGGTAATTTTTGGTCGGAGCCAGGGAAGGACCACAGAATATGAAATGTTCCAGCCAGAAGTTAAGGAAAGCCGTGTGCTCTTTCTCTGTGACAGGGCCTTTAGTTTTCATGTGTTTTTGAAGATAGGCACCCCAGTTCGTGCACTCTGTTTTGGAAGAAAGCTTGTAGGGGACCTTTGTCAGCTTAAAAGCAGAGGGGCTGGGTGATGTAACGTCCAGACCGGTAATCATCACCACGTCTAACAGAGTCGGTGTCAGGGGACCATGACCAAACATGAAGCAGGTCAGAGCATCGGACCAGAAATAGCCGATGGTTTTTAGAAGATCTTCATGTTTCTCCAGGGGAGACAATGACAAATGCAAGGCGTCATCTATTCCTGTGGTTTCCCATTGAGATTGGTAAGTTTTGGCTACCCTGATGAACCAAGAGACCCAATGTTCAGGAGGATTAGGCCAGGCTCGCAAGCAGTCGGCCCAAGAATTCAAATCTAGGTTTTGGCTTGCGAAGGGGATTCTGTTTGCCTCGCAAGAGATCAGATGGGCAGGACTAGATTCTGTCCGGGGGCCAAGACAGAGAGAATTTGGGAGAGAAGGATGCGGCAGCAGGATGTTTGAAACCTAAAAATTTAACGGTGGAATAAAGCATTAATTCAGGTGTTTGCTATTAATTCTAGCGCCGTGTTCAGACTACGAGGAGCAGGCGTACCTTCAGACCAGAGACCGCCGTGTTGATATTGGACGATTCCGCCATCTTGTTTGCCGGCGGAGATGGATCTATGCGATTGGGGATCGAGGGTGCTTGTCGCGGTAAGCTCGATCTATGCGGTGAAGAAATTGGAGATCTGGTCTAGCCTTTTTGAAGAAGGTCGCAGGTTACCGTTTGAAGTTGGAGAGTGGCCGTTCATATTTATCTAAATATGCGACCAAATTTGACCTTGTCAATGTTTGTGGGGAAAGTCGATGTGTTACCATCGGCTCGTTGGGCTCTGACTTGGTGGACCATATGAGCTAGCATGGTGAAAGCCGATACATTGTTATCGGCTTCTGGAGTGTTGACTTATTTTGACTATCGGCAAAAGGCGAATTAGAAAAGCAATCTTTGTTGATTCAAAAGACGATTGTTTACAATGGAGCTGATTGCTTACAAAAGGGAATCTACTGCTAAGTACTACTACTACTAATTCCTAATCTAGAGGCCGGTGTCGTCGCCGCTGTCCTCGCCGTCGTCGTCCTCGCTGTCATCAGCGCTGCTGCCGGCGTCGTCTTCGTCGCTGCTGCTGAGGATGTCAGCGGGGGCCTCCTCATCCTCGTCGTCGTCTTCGGTGTCCTCGCTGGACCCAGCGCGGAAGCGCTTCACCGGCGGGTATTCCTCGGAGGAGGTGTCCTCCTCCGCTTCCTCCTCCTCGTCGGAGGATTCGACGCCATCCCATGACCAGGCTTCGTCGGAGCTCTCCACCTCCAGTTCCCCGTCGACCAGGAACTGGAGGCCCTCCTCGCCGTCGGTCAGGGACTCGTCGTCCTCCGACCAGGCGGCGAAGTCCCAGCCCCGCTCGTCCCACCAATGTGGGGCGAGAGCCTCGTACGCCGCCGTTGGCGGGTGCTCCGGCGTCGGCTCTCGGTTGCTCATCGTGTTGGAAGATTGGGAGGAAAGGGCAGATGATTCGGAGGAAGAAGAGGAAGCCATGGCGGAGGAAGAGGGTTTTTTCGGCGGAGGAAGAGGGTTTTTTGGCTAAGGGAGGAAGATGGGGGCTGCAAACTGCTCAGATGAATTTAAATAAGGGGAATAGTGGGAGACGGTTCAATGCCATAGCAGTTTCCATAATGTGGTGCCAAAACGGTCAAATCATACACTGCGGAGGAGTTGAGAAGACAGGGCATCATGATGAGGGGGTGGCGTGACGATTCTGCTCTGCAACGCGTAACCCGATACAAAAAAAAGAGGGAGAAGGGAAGAAGAAAAACATCAACAGAGTGGTTTTGGAATTATTATTGCCAAAACCAGGGGGGCATGTGTTATCGCCATATTTTGGCCAAAGGAGGAGATGGGCCGTAATCAAGATGGGCTTGGAAGATACATATATGCAACGTGTTGTTGAATCGGCCTTGTGCGTGGAATTGGGCTAAATTGCCCGTGTATCTTATGTTGTAGTGGGTTACGTTTCGGTTTAAGTAAAGAGATAGGATTGCTAGGTTTATTCCAAAGATAGGAAGTCTCCGGACTATAAATATGTACCCAAGGTTATTGAGAAAAGGAGGACGATCACGTTCACAACAAACACAATCTCGGCGCATCGCCACCCCTTGTTTCTAGGGTTTCTTTCGGGTAAGTGTCATGCTGCCTAGATCGCATCTTGCGATCTAGGCAGTATCTACTTATGCGTTATTTGGTGTTACTCGTGCTGAAGCCTTGTTGATGGCGAGTAATACTTTTATCATAGATTTGTTTAGGCTAGCATCGGTACTTTCTGCTATGATTGCTTAGCTATGCCGCCTTTGCTTATCTCGCTGCCTTTACACCTTTTTGGGTATAAGGGTAGCATCTTGCTTGATCTTTATTCAGTCGATTTGATCCGTTATAGTTTTGCCTTGCTTTCCAAGGTTTAGTTTGATATCCACGTAGTCAGGCCTTGCAAACGGGTTGAACGATCCAGTAATACGAAAAGATATGGTTTGCTAATTCGAGAGGAGTTGTTCTGGGAATTGACTTTACGTCGGTTGTTAGGCCTTCTCTAGGGTTAGTTTTCTATCATCTTTTGTATTTACCAGGCTCAATTACGTGTAGGATGTTCCAATTATGTGGTGAAAACATTAAACTGTCGTAGATCGATTTAACTTGTATTGATAAAGCAAAACCCCATGTTATCATAGATCTAATGCAGAACCATGGGATAATCGGCTCCAAGAGCCGATTCACAGGGAAACCTGAAAGCCGGTCACGGCTTGAATTTTACGTATGTTTGTTTGCCATGCAGGAAACCAATCGAAGCAATCTTTCACCTTCCTGATCAGGTATAGGTCAGGTGGCACGCCCTCGAACCAGCCAGGACGTGTGCCGGAGTTTTGCGGGCCGTTCTCCGAGGGACCAGGGCCCACCAGCAGTCCTGGGAGCCTCCCAGCTCTCCGTGTTGCCCGTCGCTGCTCGCCGGTGGGTTTTGGCAGGCAACAGGTGCTAGTTGGGATGAAAGTCTGCCTTACGCAGAATTTTCTTACAACAACAGCTATCAAGCCAGTATTGAGATAGCACCGTTTGAATTTCTCTATGGGAGAAAGTGTACTACACCATTTCTATGGAATGGTGTTGGAGAAAGAAACTTGTTCGGGCTAGAACTAATCAAGGAAGCTGAAGAGAAAGTAAAGTTGGTAAAGGATAGATTAAAGATAGCACAGTCCCGACAAAAGAGCTACGTGGATCCAAAGCGTAGAGAAGTCACCTATGAGGTGGGTGATAGAGCTTATCTTAGAGTATCACCACTTCGTGGAGTAAAGAGGTTTGGAGTCAAAGGAAAATTGGCGCCAAGATATGTTGGACCATTAAAGATTCTGAGCCGTAAAGGAGAAGTAGCATATGAGATTGAATTGCCTGAATCATTGTCTTCCGTTCACAATGTATTTCACGTAAGTCATTGAAATGCCATCCGGAGATGGAGGAGACTTCTTTGAAGGATACTATACCTTTGGAAGAGGTCCAATTGGAAAGTGATCTCACTTATGAGGAAAAACCTATCAAGATTCTTGAGACTGCAGAAAGAGTTACTCGGACAAAGACTATCAAATTCTGCAAAGTTCAGTGGAACCATCATTCCAGGAAGAAGCAACATGGGAAAGAGAAGATGATCTTCGGAAAGACCACCCTCACCTATTTTCTAGCCAATCCAAATCTCGAGGGCGAGATTCACCTTAAGGGGGTTAGATTTGTAACATCCCAAAAATCATAATTTGAAAAGTTTTCATATCATTCATGCATTCATAAGCATTTGGTTATTTTCAAACAAGATTTCAAAATGAGAAACTATTTATATGCCTATTATTTTATGCTAGAAGGCAATGGTTATATTTTACTCTCAAAGTATGAGAAAACCTTGTTATGATCAGAAATATTTCAAAGATGAATGCGAAGCTTGCACAAAAATTCTCAAAATAAAATTCAAATATGAAACCACTTTATGCCTATTATCTATAATCATATTAAGGCATGGTTTTATTTTATTTTCATTTATGCCAAAGTTTTTGGACTAAACAGTAAAGGATTTACACTCATTTGATTACAAGGTTTTCACTGAAAAAATCCAAAAGAAGTTTGCATTCAAACACCTTTGAATAGCATTTGAAAATTATCTCAGAAAATCAAATCAGAAATAGAAAAGGAATAAAGAAATAGAAAAGGGCCTGCGCCAGCCTTCCAGCCCAACAGCAGAAGCGGACCAACAGCCAGGCCACCCGGGATTCCCTCTCCTCTCTATCTCACCC
Source organism: Avena sativa (assembly GCA_916181665.1). Classification (NCBI taxonomy): domain Eukaryota; kingdom Viridiplantae; phylum Streptophyta; class Magnoliopsida; order Poales; family Poaceae; genus Avena; species Avena sativa. The sequence goes on along the minus strand of OV702285.1, from coordinate 2,992,259 downwards.
GCATCCACTCTGCCCCGCTGACGCTGCCACTGGGCCCGAGCCAAGTCATCACCTTCTTCCCCACCCCCACGCGCACAGACTCCATCGACACCGTCGTTTCCTCCAGAAACGCCACGTTGATTCCTCGCTTAAATTCCATTAATTCAGCGCGTAATTGCCGCCCTCGCTCTGGCTACATAATCACCTTGCTACCTTGCATCTTTCCCCTCACTCACCAATGTCTAAGCGCCACCAGGCTGTTCGTATTGGATCTCACACCGCCGCAGTACCGAGTGTCTCCGGGGACTTATTCCGGTGAGCCCTGACCGCCCCTTTCCTTCTGGTTCAAACGAGTGAGATCCTCGTGTCCTTGTGCATCCTCTGACGCCTTTGGTTGGCCTTATCGTGACCCAGCTCACCGTCGCGGTCCACCTCTGCAAACGACAGAGCCGCCGCTCAACTCCGTCGAGCAATTTAGGTAAAACCCGAGTGCCCCTTGCCTTCCCTCTGATCCTGTCGTGTTCACCTGATCTTTGTGCATGCACTGATGCCCTTGGTTTGTGCTAGGGCAGTCCAGAACATCGCCATCGTCATCGTCCGCACAAACCCGACGCTGTCTGCAACTCCGACGAGCTCCCACGACCGCATCAGCTTGCCCCTGTCCAAGCCGAAGCCACCTTGAGCATCCTCGCATCCTTGCGACGCTGGTAAGCGTCACCACGGCCCCTAGCCCTCTCTAGAATCGCCGGAGCACCATCACCAGTAGCGCCGCCGCCAGCACCCATTCGCGCCGCCCATCTATGGTCGATTGATCGTACACCGTTAGATCTAGATCCAGCACGCCAGATTAGATCACTTAGCGAAGGGGTATGTTTAGATCTGTGCCGTGCAATTTCATTTAGATCCTGTGGCTCTCGTTGATCGATCCAGCCGAACCGGTATGGGCCAATCAGAGACGCCCACGTGTCTGGGTTTTAATTTAAAATATGTTTTTGAATCTATTAGTTATTCAAACTTGTAAATTGAATAACTTTTTTTTTGTTTATCCACAAAATACAAATAATATACCATTGAAATCACAAAAATAAACCCTACACATCTATAGGCTTGGTTTTGTGATTTGATTCTGTTAAAATAGAAAATTCAGAGACATTTGTAGGCCTATTTTAAGTATAAAAATTATTTGGAAAATGTTTTAAAGGCCAAATTAAGTTTATTTGATGTATAATTCTTTAGTTTATTTTTCAGTACTCTTTTCCTTGTCTTGTTTAGTTTGGGAAAAATCATCACATGGCATTTGCATGCATTCATATATTTTTGCTTGATTAATTGAAATATGAATTTGGTGCTATCATTTTATGTGTAGATTTTGGTTCTAGTGGTGATTGTGACTGTGAGGATTGTTGTTACTCCCCCAACTACCAAGGAAAGTGGTGCTTCATATTTTTTCCCAATATTTTTACTATGCATTAGTGATATCTTGTATAGGGCTTGCATGATAATTTTTGCTAAGTATCTATATGCTATGCATGGGAAATCCTAGTAGTTGTAGAATTGTTAGAATTTTCTCTAAGTTAAGATACTTGCTAATGCCATGCTTAGCCTAGATAGTAGCAACCAAGTGTGGAATATATACATGCTATGGAAAATATTTCTAGGTCTTTGACTTGTGTTTTGCTTAATAAAACAAGTAAGTGAATGAAACACCTGAGTGGAATGGTATGTTTGGGTTATGTTGAGTGGTTACACAAGGCCCGTATCTATGGTCTACCTTGTGTATCACACTTGTGGAAAGCCACCCAGGAACAAAGGGATTTGAGATGCCATATGTTAAGAAGCTTCTAGTGCAGCCACATGGCATTATGGGCTCTGCCTGGATCATATAGGTTGCAATAACTTAGCCAAATGGACAGTTGGTGGTAGGGGGTGATAGGTTTGGAGCGCATCCATTTTGGTCGAAGGGAAGGCTTCTGAAAGATCTTGTCTCGATGCATGTCGAGTCTTGTGTGGAAAGTGCACCACCTCTGTAGAAGGAAGAATCTAAGTACTTAGCCATGTCCCCGGAAATGGACAATTTGAGCATCAAGACATGGAAGCTATCAAGAATATCCTCATCCCAATTTCTAAGTTAAAACTTGTGGTTGAACAAGGGTAAAGTTTCACCAATGTCTATTGGTGGTTCTTGGGAGTTTTTGCCAAACAAAAACTTAGTGGTTTCAACTGATAGGTAAAACCTATTTTGAGCAAAGCAAGCCTAAGCTACACTTAGCCAATTTTATGTAGAAGCTAGATACTATTATTCTACTAAGGTATCACTTGCCAATACTATTCCAATGTATTGACCCACTGTGGCTGTAACTTGTGATGTTGCAGGTTACTCTGATGAGGATTAGGGTTATGAGTCTACACTCAACATGCTTGCCTATGGCACATGAAGATGAAGACTTTTATTTATATTGTTAAGTTAAACTCTTGTACTAGCCTATGGCTATGGAGTTGTAAAAGACTATGTTATCTCTAGAATGACGATGTAATAATGACCTTTGTATTTGTGTACTACATCTTAAACTGTGGATGCTAGCATTGATCCAGGGACTAGAATTGCAATCACAGGGACCTTTACCTTTATAAAGGTGGGGTCTTACAGGGTTTGGCCACCCCGGTCTCCGGTTCCTCTTCTGTTACGTCTCGTAACTTCCCTTATATATTAAAAACATCAAAAATATAAAAAGATTGGGGTTTCACGAACCTTTTGTTTTCACCACTTTTACCTATACAAGGACGAACTCCGTGGATTCCTTTTTTCCTTCTCCTGGAATTTCCTTTCCTCACAAGGCTATACACAAACTTCAATGGAAAAATTAGTGTAAAAAATAGTAACCCTTTAGGATCACACTTCATCTGAAATCTATCAAAACAAAGGTTTCTTTAAGAGGCAAATGCAAATGATGACAGAAATCTGTCAAAACAGAGCAGCAGGTAAAGATTGATTTTTTCGAAAAGCTTCTGTTACTCAAATCAAAAAGTGCAGAACTAATGAAAGTTGGGAAACAACTTGGAGAACAAGCACAGAAAAAATATAGGTCCATCCGACGTACTGAGCTCCCTCATGAATTTTTACAATACAGCACAAAAAATCTGTTCCAGGACGGCCACTTTTCACAACTCCTCTACTTCACAAAAGTAGTTGAACTTGACACAAAATCTAAGACAAAAAAGGATAAGGAGCGGTTATTACTGAAGTAATAACTTTCAAGACTCAACTAAACTCTTGGGTTATCTCCCAACAAGTACTTTTCTTTCTTGCCTTTAATTTAGGCTTGAAGCTTTCAAAGATGCTCACAAAGGAGATATATATTTGAAGTGAAAGAGAGCATCAAGAAGCAAATAACCAACACACTTGAGTCTAACCCACTTCCTATGCATGGGGGTATCATGAGAAAACAAATTGTTGAAACAAAAAGCCACTAGCATAGGAAGACAAAATAGATGCAACTTCAAAGCTTTCAACATAAAACGGGGAAACTTAACATTACTAACAAGCATAAACCCATGTTTCCCTCTCTCATAATAACCTTCAGTAGCACGTGAATAAAGTTTATAATATAACTGTCATTAGCAACAAATTTATCATCATAATGAGCATACTTATAGTCACCAAAAAGAGGTCCAAGGTCATAAACTGGAACAAGAGAAGCAAGTTGTTCCATCCTAATATCTTCATTAGGCAAGCTATTTTCACAAGGAGCTTTAGCAAATTTGGAAAATTTAAACTCATAGGAATCTCCATCAAATTTAGTTAAAACTTTCTCCTTCTTACAATCTATAATATCTCCACAAATGTTCAAGAAAGGTATACCAAAAATGATAGGAAAGGTTTTGCTAGCTACAGAATTAAGCACTAGAAAATCAGCAGGATATTTAATCTTACCACAAAGGACCTCCACATCTCTTACAATGCCAATGGGGCAAATGGTTTCCATATTTGCAAGGTGAATGTCACATCCCAAGATTTTCCAAATCTTGTAATGTGAAAAATAAATAAACAAAATAAATAATTGTTGAGATTGAGGGTGAAAAGAAACTTTTGTTTCTAAATGGAAACTTAAAATCCCATCTTGAACAAACTTTGGTTAATGTTTGAATCCAAACTAAATTCAAATCAAGTGGAATGCTTTCTTCATAAATGCATCTTGAAATTTAAACACTTGGAAAATAAAATCCTAAAAACCCTAATAGAATAAAATCATTTCCAAGTTATCAACAAGCCTATGGATTTGATCCCTATAAAAATTTGTCATCAAACATTTACAAATGATCAAAAATGACAAATAGAAATTTTATAAGACCATATAAATTGGTTCACTTAATTTGGAGCCATAAGTAAAATCTTATGAATTTAATAAGATAAGGAAATTGAATTTCCAAAGCTAATAAAGCACCTATCTAAAACCCATACCAAATGGTGAACAAATAATCCTAAGGACATTTAAAAGGATAAATAAATATTAAACAAGATTTTACCAATTGGAATCACCAAGTTTGGATCCTTAAATAAAAAGGTATGGATTTTATAAGATAGAGAAAGAAATATTAAATAAGGAATATTTAAAGACCAAATTAAATCTTGGCTTAATCCTTAAGCAAATGGAATAAATATAATCCAATTCCAAATAAAATAAAAGGATAAAGAATTTTTCAAAATAAAATAAAATGGCATAAACCAAATTCTATTTGAATAAAGACAAAATCCCTATTAGAAATGATTAATTAAATCATGGGAAAAGATTAATTGGAATTTACCCAAGTGGAATAAAAGTTATTTAATTAACTCAAATAAGATCAAAGAAATCTTCCAAATAAAATTTATGGAATTAAAACTATATTTAATTTCATTGGAATAAAGACAAGTACCCAATTTAAAATGATTAATAAATCATATTAAAATTATTCCAAATAATTCAAAGTGAATTATTTGACACCCTTATAATTGAATAAAACTTACTGAAAAGGTTTTGTGGAAAAATGAGATTTAAATAAGGATTAAAAAAATATTTGATCTTATTTGAATAAATGCAAGGGCCTATTTTAAATAATTAAAAGACCCTAAAAAGAATAAATGAATTATTCTAAATATGACTTCAGAATGTATTGTTAATCAGTATTTGATTGCACAACCAGTTTGAGTGAAGTTTGAATTCAAATGAATGTTTAAAATGATTAAACAAAATCAAAACAGAAAATCAAATGAGAAAAAGAAAAAGAAACAGGAACAGGAAAAAAATAAAAGGAGCAGCCCAGCCCACTAGCCCAGCAACCCACTTCCTCTCACCCCGAGCGAACCGTTTTCTCACCACTGCTCTCACCCGCAAAGCCGCTGACGTTTGGATCCCACCTTCCCTGTCTCTCCTTCACTGACGAAGCGACCCCACTGCCACCTCATCGTCGTTCTCACCCGCGCGTAGACCACGCCCTCCCAGACGTTTTCTGTCGTTAGCTCATCAGAGTAAATTCACGGTAATGGCTCGATGATTAATCCTCGCAATCACGCCCAATAAATCCCCTCCGTCTTCTCTCCCTTTCCCCTCAAACCCTACTGCGAGAGAGCCACTAGGCTGCCTCTAATTTGCTTTGCACTACCGCTGTCTCCGACGTCTTCCTGCGACGATTCTGGCCACTCCCCACCGCCCCTCGACTCCTCGACCACACGAACACATTCCCCAGCCTCTGGCGCACACTCCAGTGCCGCCATCTCGCTCTCGCTTGCCCTGCAACCTCAACTGCGTCTTCGACGAAGCAGCGCCACCGTCTGTCTTCTCTCCGTCGAGCTCTCTAGGTAAACTCCGACCAAGCCTTTCCCTCTCACTGATGCTCCCAGACTCGCGAACCTCGTACGCACCTAACAGCGCCTCTACTTTGTATTAGCGCGGTCTAAAACGTCGCCCACGACAACCGCCAGAGGAGCCCGACGCAGTGGTGAACTTCGGTGAGGAATTACCATCGCCCCAGTGCGCCCCTTCGCCAACCCCGAGCATGTAGAGCATCTGCGTTCCACGGCGAACACTGTGACCACATCCACTCTCCCCCTTCCTTCCTGGAATAGACAGAGCACATCACCAGACCACGCCGCCGCCAGTCGCCGCCGCCAACGCCGTCAACCTTTGGTCAAACGCGCAACAGCCGTCCGATCCAGATCCGAGGCACGCGATAGATTGACTTAACGAAGGGGTAAGGACAGATCTGTGCCACAGGATCTGTTTAGATCCAACGCACCATAGTGAGCGATCCGCATGAACCAGTATGGGCGAATAGAAATCCTCCACGTGGCCAGCTTTTGATTAAATAGACAGAAACTTATCTATTAGTTGTTTGATTTTGTAAAATTCATAACTTTCAAACCACATGTCCAAATTTTGCAAATTTTATATCAATGGAATCATCAAGACAAATCATACCCAACCATGCACTTCATTTAGTAAATTGTTTCTGATAAAATTGTTGTTTTTGCAGAAACTTGTGTAGGTCTATTTTGGGTATAAAATTTGTTCTAAAATTATTTTTGTGATGAAACCTTTGGAAAATGGATTGTTTTGAACCTACTGACCATAGAAATCAATTTGTGGTTTCAAAAAAAAAATTGGTGAAGCAAAAGAATAATTCTTTGATTTAAAGAACTTCTAGTCAAATAAAAATAATGTTATATATTAAAAATGCTTTTGGAGGAAAAACCCTTTGGGAAATGTTTTGATTTAAACTCTCTGACCCTAAACACAAAGTTTTATGACATGAAAACATATTATGTGAACCCTATAAAAATTATTTCTTTACTAAAGACATTTTCAACCACATAAAATATTGATTTGGTTTAAAAAATGATTTATAAGTAAAATCTTTTGCAAATGATTTTGCCACTTTATAAAATGACCAATAAGTGTTTTAGAATGTTTATAACCTATTAGAAACCACTTTTGTAAATAAAACAATCTTTGGCATGCTTGCATGCATTGCTTTGTTTCTATTATTTATGTGATGTTTGCTTGAAAAGTAGATTAACTTCTTGCTTGCTTGATTGAATTGTAGTGACATTTGAAGAGTGTGAATATTGCAAGATCAAGGAGTGACTTATATTCTCTACCAACAAGGCAAATGATGCTCCATACTTTTGTCCCATTATTTTCACTATGCATTAGTGATATTTCTAAGTAGGACTTGCATGGAATTTTGCTAAGTGTAAACTATGCTATGGGAAATCCTAGTAGATGAAACCTTAGTAGAATTTTCCAAAGTTAAGATTCCTACTACTATAATGCTTAGCTTAGCTAGTAGAAAACAAGGGTGGATTATATTCATACTATGGAATATTTCCAAGTCAAGGACTTGTGTTTTGTTTAATAAAACAACTAAGTAAATGAATCACCTGGGTGGAATGGAAGGAATGGTTTGTGTTGAGTGGTTATACAAGGCCCATTTCTATGGTTTACCTTGTGTATCTCACTTGTGGATGGCCACCCAGGAACAAAGAGAATTGAGATGTCAAATGTTGAGAAGCTTCAAGTGCAGCCACTTGGCATTATGGGCTCTGCCTGGATCATATAGGTTGCAATAACTTAGCCAAATGGATAGTTGGTGGTAGGGGTTTGATAGGTTGGAGCGCGTCCATTCTGGTCTAAGCGAAGGCTTCTGAAAGATCTTGTCTTGGTGAAACCAAGTCTTGTGGGGAAAGTGCACCACCTCTGCAGAGTGTAAAATCTAAGTACTTAGCCATGTCCCTGGTAAAGGACAATTTGAGCATCAAGACATGGAAGCTATCAAGAATCTCCTCATCCCAATTTCTAAATTAAAACTTTGTGGTTGAACAAGGGTTAAAGATTCACCAATTTCTATTGGGAGATGCCTTGGGTGATTTTGTCAAAACAAAAACTTAGGGTTTTTCAAATGATAAGGGAAATCTATTTTGAGCAAAGCAAGCCTAAGCTCCACTTAGCCAAATGCATATAGCTGATAGACTCCACTATACTACCATAGTATCACTTGCCAATACAATTCAAATGTATTGACCCTTGTGGCTGTAACTTATTATGTTGCAGGTTTGTTTGATGTTAGTGAAGTGTGTTGATTAGGATTACAAGTCTACAACCAACATGACTTCCTGTGGCACTTTGAAGATGAAGGACCCCATGCTATTGTTATATTCTGCTACATTGTAATGAGATAGACAAATGAGCTATGTAATATGTAATAAATTATTTTATTCCTGGTTATAAAGTTGTATTATGACCTTTGTTTCTTGATATTACATCTTAACTGTGGATGCTAGCTATTGATCCAGGGACTAGCATTGTAAACACAGGGATCTCTACCTTATTAAAGGTTGGGAACCTTACAGATGGTATCAGAGCATTGTGTTGCCTGTAGGATTTGTAACCCTAGGATTGGACAAAACCCCTTAGAAAAATAGGAGTTGTATTTGTTCCAAAACTTATTTACAAACAACCTTGTAAACTCTTTCCTCAACCATTTTGGTTTCAACTCTACATCTCTTCTATTTCAACTTGATGGATAAAGCCTTCTCCATGACCAAAGACTTCAACTATATTTTCACCAAGGACTTCATCAACTCAAGTAACTTCAACCTTACTCTCAACAAGGACTTCAACTTGGATATCACTAAGGACTACAAGTGAGACAAGAAATATTACTCAAGACTTGAAGACTAAGGGAGTACAACTTATAAGGAACCATCATCACTTTAAAGTTTTGTGACCAAGAATTTTCCCAAGGAAACCATGATCTCATACAAGAAAAATCAACTAAGAAGGATGGAATGATCTCAAGTGAACCATATAGTTGGACCACCATATTTAGTATAGATCAAACACACCAACCTATGTGGTGTAGCAAAAATATTTTCTTGCCTAAAAATGTGCTTGAAACTTGTTGTTTGAGTGGAGTGCTTGTTTGTGATTGCTTGAACATTGCTTGAGTGAATTGTGATGTGTGTGATTAGAATTGATTCCTTAGAAATATTTTGCCTATTCTAATCCCAATCCAACCCAAATAGATGACTAGTCCAAGGAACTCCAACATCAAGAATGGTGACACCAACAACCAAGAGATGCACATGAGAGAACTCATAGTTACCCAAACCTAGTTGAACCAAGTGACAACTCAGTTTTTAGCCAACACCAGTGAGTTAGATCCAACCATGCAAAGGTTTTTGGAAACCCAAACCCAATTGTTGCATAAGGTGACAGATCAAATGATCAACATGGGAAACAACTCTTCCCAAGGATTTTGTGACAACAAGGATGTCAAGGATGATATTCTAGAAGGAACCCAAGCTTGCAATATTTGTGGAGACAAGGATCACACTTCCAAAGATCATGAAGATCAATGCCCCAATTGTGAAGAGAAACATCCAGCTAATCAATGCTCCACATCTCAAGCTACCTGTTTCCTATGTGAAGGAAATAATAATGTCCCTATCCAATGCCCCATCTATTCCATAGTTCAACAAAGGAAACAAGATAGAGTGCATCAACAGTTTGTAAACCCTCATGAACTTCTACAAAGAAGGATGAAGGCAAGGACAAAACTATGCATCATAAGGCCAAATCCAAAGTTACCACAAAGTGTTGCTACTCTTGTGGAGAACAAGGTCATATCTCTAGTAACTGCCCAAGAAGAGAGAAAGATTTCCCACCTTTGTGGTGAAATATGAAGAGCATGAACTAGAAGAACTCCTAGATTTGGAGAAACCCAAGAAGAAGAAGAAATGCCCCAACCCTAGCAAGAAGGATATTACCCAAGAGCAATGTTACACTTGCAAAGAAATGGGACACAATGCCAATGAATGCCCAGAAAAGAAGAAGAACCAAAGAAACAAGCAAAAGGCAATGATACCAAATGAAAAGAAAGATATCAGCCAAGTGATGTGTTTCAAATGCAAAGAACCAGGACATTATGCAAGCAAATGTCCAGAAAAGATGAAGCACAAGATAAACAAGCCTATGAAGGATCTCAGCCTTGTCACATGTTCCAAGTGCGGAAACAAAGGACACTATGCAGATGTTTGCCCAGAGAGATTTCAACAAGATCCCAAGCAAGCCAAGAAGTAATCAAGTTGGAAAAATTTTAAGGGTGGTAGTACCCTAGTTGCTTTGAGCCAACTTGTAACCCCTAGCCTTCCCAAATCTCGGGACGAGATTTATTTTAAGGGTGGTAGCCTGTCACATCCCAATATTTTCCAAATCTTGTAATGTGAAAAATAAATAAACAAAATAAATAATTGTTGAAATTTAGGGTGAAAAGAAACTTTTGTTTCTAAATGGAAACTTAAAATCCCATCTTGAACAAACTTTGGTTAATGTTTGAATCCAAACTAAATTCAAATCAAGTGGAATGCTTTCTTCATAAATGCATCTTGAAATTTAAACACTTGGAAAATAAAATCCTAAAAACCCTAATAGAATAAAATCATTTCCAAGTTATCTCCAAGCCTATGGATTTGATCCATATATAAATTTGTCATCAAACATTTACAAATGATTAAAAATGACAAATAGAAATATTATAAGACCATATAAATTGGTTCACTTAATTTGGAGACATAAGTAAAATCTTATGAATTTAATAAGATAAGGAAATTGAATTTCCAAAGCTAATAAAGAACCTATCTAAAACCCATACCAAATGGTGAACAAATAATCCTAAGGACATTTAAAAGGATAAAAAATATTAAACAAGATTTTACCAATTGGAATCACCAAGTTTGGATCCTTAAATAAAAAGATATGGATTTTATAAGATAGAGAAAGAAATATTAAATAAGGAATATTTAAAGACCAAATTAAATCTTGGCTTAATTAAGCAAATGGAATAAATATAATCCAAGTCCAAATAAAAGAAAAGGATAAAGAATTTTACAAAATAAAATAAAATGGCATAATCCAAATTCTATTTGAATAAAGACAAAATCCCTATTAGAAATGATTAATTAAATCATGGGAAAAGATTAATTGGAATTTACCCAAGTGGAATAAAAGTTATTTAATTAACTCAAATAAGATCAAAGAAATCTTCCAAATAAAATTTATGGAATTAAAACTATATTTAATTTAATTGGAATAAAGACAAGTACCCAATTTAAAATGATTAATAAATCATATTAAAATTATTCCAAATAATTCAAAGTGAATTATTTGACACCCTTATAATTGAATAAAACTTACTGAAAAGGTTTTGTGGAAAAATGATATTTAAATAAGGATTAAAAAAATATTTGATCTTATTTGAATAAATGCAAGGGCCTATTTTAAATAACTAAAACACCCTAAAAAGAATAAATGAATTATTCTAAATATGACTTCAGAATGTATTGTTAATCAGTATTTGATTGCACAAAAATTTTGAGAGAATTTTGAATTCAAATGAATGTTTAAAATTATTAAACAAAATCAAAACAGAAAATCAAATGAGAAAAAGAAAAAGGAACAGGAAAAAAATAAAAGGAGCAGCCCAGCCCACTAGCCCAGCAACCCACTTCCTCTCACCCCGAGCGAACCGTTTTCTCACCACTGATCTCACCCGCAAAGACGCTGATGTTTGGACCCCACCTCCCCTGTCTCTCCTTCACTGACGAAGCGACCCCACTGCCACCTCTTCGTCGTTCTCACCCGCGCGTAGACCACGCCCTCCCGGCCGTTTTCTGCCGTTAGCTCCTCGGAGTAAATTCACGGTAATGGCTCGACGATTAATCCTCGCGATCACGTCCGATAAATCCCCTCCCTCTTCTCTCCCTTTCCCCTCAAACCCCGCTGCCAGAGAGCCACCAGGATGCCTCTAATTTGCTTTGCACTGCCACTGTCTCCGACGTCTTCCGGTGACGATTCCGGCCACTCCCCGCCGCCCCTCGACTCCTCGACCACACGAACACATTCCCCAGCCTCTAGCGCACACTCCAGTGCTGCCAGCTCGCTCTCGCTTGCCCTGCAACCTCGACTGCTTCTTCAACGAAGCAGCGCCGCCGTCTGTCTTCTCTCCGTCGAGCTCTCTAGGTAAACTCCGACCAAGCCTTTCCCTCTCGCTGATGCTCCCGGACTTGTGAACCTCGTACGCACCTAACAACGCCTCTACTTTGTCTTAGCACGGTCTAAAACATTTCCCACGACAACCGCCAGAGGAGCTCGACGCAGTCGTGAACTTCGGTGAGGAATTACCATCGCCCTAGTGCGCCCCTTCGCCAACAACGAGCACGTCGAGCATCTGCGTTCCACGGCGAACACTGTGAGCACATCCACTCTTCCCCTTCCTTCCTGGAATAGCCAGAGAGCATCGCCAGAGCACGCCGCCGCCATTCGCCGCCGCCAGCGCCACCAACCTTTGGTCAAACGCTCAGCAGCCGTCCGATCCAGATCCGAGGCACGCGATAGATTGACTTAACGAAGGGGTAAGGACAGATCTGTGCCACAGGATCTGTTTAGATCCAAAGCACCAGAGTGAGCGATCCGCATGAACCAGTATGGGCGAATAGAAATCCTCCACGTGGCCAGCTTTTGATTAAATAGACAGAAACTTATCTATTAGTTGTTTTATTTTGTAAAATTCATAACATTCAAACCACACGTCCAAATTTTGCAAATTTTATATCAATGGAATCATGAAGACAAATCCTACCCAACCATGCACTTTGTTTAGTAAATTGTTTCTGATAAAATGGTTGTTTTTGCCGAAACTTGTGTAGGTATATTTTGGGTATAAAATTTGTTCTAAAATTATTTTTGTGATGGAACCTTTGGAAAATGTATTGTTTTGAACCTACTGACCATAGAAATCAACTTGTGGTTTTAAAAACAAATTTGGTGAAGCAAAAGAATAAATCTTTGATTTAAAGCACTTCTAGTCAAATAAAAATAATGTTATATATTAAAAATGATTTTGGAGGAAAAACCCTTTGGGAAATGTTTTGATTTAAACTCTCTAACCCTAAACACAAAGTTTTATGATATGAAAACATATTATGTGAACCCTATAAAAATTATTGCTTTACTAAAGACATTTTCAACCACATAAAATATTGATTTGGTTTAAAAAATGATTTATAAGTAAAATCTTTTGCAAATGATTTTGCCACTTTATAAAATGACCAATAAGTGTTTTAGAATGTTTATAACCTATTAGAAACCACTTCTGTAAATAAAACAATCTTTGGCATGCTTGCATGCATTGCTTTGTTTCTATTATTTATGTGATGTTTGCTTGAATGGTAGATTGAATTCTTGCTTGGTTGATTGAATTGTAGTGACATTTGAAGAGTGTGAATATTGCAAGATCAAGTAGTGAACTTATATTCTCTACCAACAAGGCAAGTGATGCTCCATACTTTTGTCCCATTATTTTCACTATGCATTAGTGATATTTCTAAGTAGGACTTGCATGGAATTTTGCTAAGTGTAAACTATGCCATGGGAAATCCTAGTAGATGAAACCTTAGTAGAATTTTCCTAAGTTAAGATTCCTACTACTATCATGCTTAGCTTAGCTAGTAGAAAACAAGGGTGGATTATATTCATACTATGGAATATTTCCAAGTCAAGGACTTGTGTTTTGTTTAATAAAACAACTAAGTAAATGAATCACCTGGGTGGAATGGAAGGAATGGTTTGTGTTGAGTGGTTATACAAGGCCCATTTCTATGGTTTACCTTGTGTATCTCACTTGTGGATGGCCACCCAGGAACAAAGAGATTTGAGATGTCAAATGTTGAGAAGCTTCAAGGCAGCCACTTGGCATTATGGGCTCTCCCTGGATCATATAGGTTGCAATAACTTAGCCAAATGGACAGTTGGTGGTAGGGGTTTGATAGGTTGGAGCGCGTCCATTCTGGTCTAAGGGAAGGCTTCTGAAAGATCTTGTCTTGGTGAAACCAAGTCTTGTGGGGAAAGTGCACCACCTTTGCAGAGTGTAAAATCTAAGTACTTACCCATGTTCCTGGTAAAGGACAATTTGAGCATCAAGACATGGAAGCTATCACGAATCTCCTCATCCCAATTTCTATATTAAAACTTTGTGGTTGAACAAGGGTTAAAGGATCACCAATTTATATTGGGAGATGCCTTGGGTGATTTTGTCAAAACAAAAACACTGGTGGAAACGGGGCTATAGGTCCCGGTTGGTACGGGGCTTTAGTCCCGGTTGCCCAACCGGGACGGGGCAATCGGCACTAAAGCCCCAACCTTTAGTCCCGGTTGCCCCACCAACCGGGACTAAAGGGTGCACACGTGGCAGCGGCAGAGGGCGAGGGGGGGGTGGAGCATTAGTCCCGGTTCGTGACAGGAACCGGGACTAATAACCTTCTGCCGCGGCAGAGATTTGGCCCATTTCTCTGCCGCGGCAGAGAATTCATTTTGGCACATTTTGTTGCCGCGGCAGCATTTTCGCCAGTTTTTGTGCCACGACAGAGAATTCATTTAGATTGTTTTATTGTTTATTTAGTGATTTGCACTTATCAATGAAGGAACCTTATATTACATCATGATGACAATATTATATTCAATACACGGATCGAGTTCATGCACTACATACAAAAGTTGCTATTCGATGCTACCAGCCAATTTCTTCAAAGTTGCTATTTTTACAATTCCTATTGTCTATACACAGCCGAGTAGTATTCCCCTTTTGGGTCTAGGACTTCTGCATCCAAGAATCCTACCAATTCCTCCTGAATTGCTCGTACGCGATCCTTTGGCAGAAGACCGTCCCGTAGACGTTCGATCTGATTTAAAAAAGGAGTCAGCCTATATGAATGAAACTAAACACAATTTGATTGTAATCAAAAAATATAGAAATTGTTTACGTACGTGGAGTTGCTCTAAATTTCTGCCCTTCTCATCGCACGTCTGCCGGATGAACTCGCAAACATAGTATCCACATAGATTGTTACCTGGTCCCTGCGTCAGGCACTTTACGAGAACAGAGTTCAATCAAAATAATAATCAAGCATGATAATAACTCTATCAAAACTAGAATCAAAGAGATGCGCGGATATAGCTAGTGGTGCTTACATCTAGTGCTTCAAATGTAAGCTCCTCTTTCCAAACACCCCTAGCCTTGTTGGTGAACCGTTTCCAAGCGCTGCCCGGCGTAGAAAACGAATAAAATAAGTTATTAAGTACTTGATATCATAAAATTCACGAACGTTGCCGATATAGTGTCGTAATGATTAGAATTACCGCTGGAGAAGTATTTGCATGTCCATCCACGTCTCAAGGGGTTTATGTTTCGAGTCCATGACTAGTACACGCCCTTTGTCAAGTTGAATGATTAACAGAATATAGTGGAAGCTACAAATGCATAACTAATCAATTATATACTTAACATCGAGTAAGCGAAATAGAAAGTGTATACAAGACAATAACACTCACTCGAAGTTGTAAGGAAATAGTATTTCCCTTTTGGTTTCTTGAAACCTTAACGCGTGTACTATATTATCCTCCGTATCCTGGGGGCTTATTCTGAGATTAGCTTCATGAACCCAATATGGGTCAATGAAGCCAATGTCATAGATTTGTCCTCTGTTGCATTCGAGAATCTTCATTCTGCATATTACAGTATGATTATATACATGCAATAAATAAAATAATATAGCTGGAGACTAAATTAATTACAGAATTAGTACTTACAGACAATAGGCACTGATGATCGATTTGTCCAAGGCGTCTTGATTGAATAATTGAAATAGTTCATCAAATTCAATGGATATCATGTCATCCTTATCTTTCCCATGATGCTTTTTTGTAACCCTCAGCACTATCCAGTTAGCCCCGGCCCTTGTGGCATGCATGTACCAGTTATGCAATCTTCGCATTTTTGTTGGAAGATTGTTTACCTCCTCAGGTTTGACGAGAGGTTTGTCGTACTGGTATTTGTATGCTACTTCACTCACGGGGAAGAACTCTAACTGGGATAAGTACTGGGCAATACTCATACCTTGAGCAGCGGCAGCTTCTCCGTATTGTGCAACTACCTCTGGATCATACTGCTCTTCGGCCCCATATTTGCTCGACCCCACATTGGTTTGGGAAATCACCTTGAGAGGGGCGCAAGTCTGTTTTGCTTGTTCTCCGAGCTGGGCAACAGATTTCTCGCTTGCATCAGTACTGCTCTTCGAGGCTTTTTGTGCCGCATGTGACTTGAGAATAGAACGCTCATAGTCTGATGACAGCTTTGGCTCGGGTTGATGAAGAGTCTTTAGCATTTTCAACACTTTGGATTTTTCTGCTTTGGTGCTGGGGAACACTGGCTCTTTCGGCCGCCTCAGCTTAGCGAAAAATGTTGTCGTTTCCGCATCAATGATCGCCGCAGTCTCCTCTTCAGTACAGTCATAAGCTCTCTTGGGAGGAACCTTTGGTACTTTTGGAAGAGGATCTTGTTTACGTTTCGGCGATCGCTTATCACGAGGCACAGTAGCGGTACGCTTATGCTTTTGACCCTTAGGCGCCGGTGATGGCTCCCGCGGCGATGGCTACGCCGGAGATTGGTGAGGCGACAGAGCCGGGTGAGGCGATGAAGACGGCTGCCGCGGCGGCGACGACCTCGCTGGAGACGGGTGAGGCGGCGGCGAAGATGGCCTTGGCGTGTGATTTCGAAGCACGATACATTCCTTCGGCCATAGAATGGTGACAATTTTTGCGTCTCCCAGCACAGTCACATCCCCTTCACCTGCAGGGTAGTGAAGATCCAAAACTTCAAAGGTGGGCATGATTTCATCCACGCCGACAACAACGTAGCCCTCTGGAACCGGACAACAATGGTAAGTTGGTGTGGGTCCAATTGGTAAGGCATAGCCGACCGCCACCTTCATTGATATGTTCACAACTTTGACATGTAGCTCGCAGTGTGTCATCTCTGTGATATCATCCACTGGGTAGCAAATAGGAGCCATCGTCGGTGCATCATCGTCATCGCCATTGTCATCACCCGGGACCTCGGTGGAAGCCACACTGCTTTTTCGATTATTCGATAGGCCGGTAGCATCGAATGCAGTGTGCTGCTGAGATGGGCTGGTAGTACTTTGCTCTTTAAGTGCGTTAATTTCATCTTGTTGTTGCTTTAATCGTTCTTCAATTAAACGCATTCGCTCTTTCTGACTATCTGCTTCAACTTCCGCCTTGTCCTTTCTCCTCTGACGGCTTCTATCAGGATATTTCTTCCTCTCTTCGTGAAACCCAGTCCTCCATGGTTGGGAGCCTCTTGTGCCTCGTGTTCGTCCATCATGTTCCTTATTTCCAAGGGCGAGTGTGAGCTCATCATTCTCTCTATCGGGAATTAAGTCCCCATATTTAACAGCCTTTACTGCTTTTCTCATCCTCTCGATTGTCAAGGGGTCTTCTTTATGTCGTATGTTATATATACACCTCCCTTCCGAGTCCAACGTGCCCCCATGCCCGTAAAACCAATTCCTTGCACGTTCTACCCAATCGTCTGTCTCTGGGGTGATATTTTTAGCACGCAGTTCTTCCTCAAGTTTCTCCCACTTAGGAATGCCAGCCCTGTAGCCACCTTGCCCCATAGTATGGTGATACTTCTTGTTAGCAGCATTCAGCTTATTCTTTGCAGACATTTCCTTAGCTTTTTCTGATGTCTTGTATTCCACAAACTCAGCCCAGAATGGTTTTATCTTCTGAAACTAAGTCTTCTTGAAATTCGGAGTCTTCCCTTTCACGACATAGTCAAGGTGCAATCTTTTCTTCCAGTTGGTGAAACAATGGGCCATATTCTTCAAAGCCCACTCCCTGACCTTAGCCTCCATGGCTCTCCCATGTTCTAAGGCGTCCTCAACTGGATCCTCCGCATTTGGATCTAGCTCTATCTCCGGTAGTTCTAAATTAACCATGAGCCTCTTCCACAGTAAATCTTTGGTGAGGTCAGGGACATATAAACATGTTCCCTCTTCATTGTGACAACTTCGGGAACCGTCGGTTTGCCGTCTTCAGCGACATCTTCGATCCTGAACCTCTCATGGTCTTGCAACTTTTTGGTTGGGCCTCGTGTGCTCTTTTCAGTAGATTCCTTCGATCCGGAGGGCTAAAAGAAGAAAGATCGTCGTTACTATTTCTATATAGATAGAAGATGATTAATTAATGAATTGATTATATTACATGCACCTCACCGGAGCGGTCGTCTTCTCGATTACACAAGGCATGGCCTTCTCCCTCGCGGAAGGCAACACCTTCAACCTCAAACAAGTCGTCTATTCCGGTAAAAAGAGGATCACCCTCACCGGAGTTGTTCAGAAACGTTGATACGTCTAAATTATCTTCCCCACGGATCACACCTTGGATCAACTCTTCCTTTTCTTCGTCTCTGACGTGTGGGTCCATATTTTCTGCATAGGTGGAAAAACAAATAAGTCAAATCGGCTAAAGGAGAAAGTTAGGTACGGTGTTGAGAGATATAAACCCTAATTCAGAGAAACCCTAATATATACATACACAATAATAAAAATGAAGAGAAACCCTAAACCCTAAACCTAGCTACAAAAAGGAAACCGTGTAGTAGATAGGTAACTCTAGCTAAAATCAACTAAAATCAATATTCCGGAGTTCCGAGGGGTGTAAAACCTAGTTCGGAGAAACCTCGGATGCATATGAGAGGGGAACATGAGTATAAGGCTACAAAAGGGAAACACATGGCATCGATGCAATGCTCAAGCAATGATGATGATATGACAAGTTAATGTGCATTGGAATGTAACCCTAAAGCATGCTCGACAAGTTAATCGGGGTTCCGAGGGGCGCAAACCCTAACTCAAGGAACTCCGGAATCACCTGTTAGGGTTACTAGGGTGTTCTAATTAAACTTGTCATTTAAGTTGTTGAACAATGCAATATTATAGCATAGATAGATAATTCTCATTTTTCTGAACATTTTGGTATATTATTTGTATTTTTCTGAATTACAGATTAAAAGTTATTGAATTTACAAGTTTTATTCAAATTCTGAAATTATTAAATCAAATGTTTAAACCTTTTGCACCATAGTAACAACTAGCCATAGTGGCTGACAGGGGGGCCCGGAGCCACCTCAGCAGCCACGCAAGCAAAGGGGAAACAGGGTCATCTGTCACCAGAGAAGGAGCTAGCCCTAGAGGCTGACTGGTGGGACCAGGGCCACGCGGATGCCACCTAGACGCCACGTTTGGCTCGCCGGAGACACGTCAGACGGCGAGGGTAGGCAGCGGAGGAGAGCAAGCGGGGCTGCGGGACTTGGCGTGCTGGAATCAGCGCATCCAGGCGGACTCAAAATTGGCGGCGGCGCCCTCTGTTGGTTGCCGGAGCAGGTGGTGCAACGACGGCCGACGGCGCCGAACGGGATCTAACGGCGCAGGCATGAACTACAGCGAGAGGAGAAGGAAGGAGGCATCCAGAAGGTTCGCTTGCTCACCCTGAGCGCGTGAGGTTGGTCGGAGAGAGCGCGGGAGGTCCAGGTTGAGCGGATCGACGCCGGCGAGCACGGTCGGGGTCGAGGAAGACGGAGTCGTGGGCGATGACTGGTGCGCGCACGGACAGAGGCGGCGGTGCTGGCGGATGGAACGCGCGGGCTCGGGCAGCCTGACGGCGTCGGGGGCGGCGAGCTCGGGCAGCCTGCCGGCGTCGGGGGCGGTTGTGCGCGCGTCGGTGAAGTAGAGAAGTGATGGGGAACGGAAGAAGAACAGGCGAGCCAGTAATAAACGAAGGACCTTTAGTCCTGGTTGGTGGTTCCAACCTGGACTAAAGGGTTATACGTCCCGGTTGGAGCCACCAACCGGGACGTATACTCCAATATTTTCAGCAGACCAAGGGTTGGCGCGCAGGGGGTCTTTAGTCCCGGTTGGTGGCTCCAACCGGGACATATTCCCCTGTTTTCAAAAAAATTCAGGTATTTTCTCTCTGTTCCCGCCTTATTTTTTATTTTGGGGTTTAAATTTGTATTGTTTTTTAAATGATAATTAATTTGGAATTTAGAAAAACTTTAAACATAAAAAGTGTTTGGATTTGAATAAATAATTCAAAACCATTTTCTATTTAAAAAAATAATTAATGTAACCATTTAAAATATGAACCATTTACAATTAAAAATGAATTAACTTATATTTTTTAATATCAATTTGGAATTTAGAAAAACTTTAAACATAAGAAGTGTATGGATTTGAATAAATAATCCAAAACCATTTTATATTTTTAAAAAATAATTAATGTAACCTTTTAAAATGAATTAACTTATATTTTTGAATATTAATTTGGAATTTAGAAAAATATAAACATAAAAAGTGTTTGGATTTGAATAAATAATTCAAAACCATTTTCTGTTTTAAAAAATAATTAATGTAACCAGTTAAAATATGAACCATTTACAATTAAAAATGAATTAACTTATATTTTTTTAATATCAATTTGGAATTTAGAAGAATTTTAAACATAAGAAGTGTATAGATTTGAATAAATAATCCAAAACCATTTTCTATTTTTAAAAAATAATTAATGTAACCTTTTAAAATGAATTAACTTATATTTTTGAATATTAATTTGGAATTTAGAAAAACTTTAAACGTAAAAAGTGTTTGGATTTGAATAAATAATCCAAAACCATTTTCTATTTTTGGTGGTTTAGGGGACGAGCATCGTTAGAACTTGCATTGGATCTCTAAAGATACCACATATTGCGAGTCTAAAAATGATTTTTTCAAAAAATCACGGGCGATAGATCATGTACCTGTAGTACAAACCGGACCCACTTCCTACCGATTCGGCAGACATTTGTCCTTTTTACCCGGGATGAACGAAAAGGTTTGAGATGTACCAGTTGGGAGATAGTCCATGTAAGGTGGTCTAGTATTTTAGGAAAATGGGACGGTAGCATTCTGAAACGGCATTTTGGTGGTTACTTCACAAAACGACCCGTTTTTTGCGCTCGGAAAATGGAAAAGGGCTTTTCCGTGCGACAAAAAGGAAAACTTCCTCTTGCAACATTGTTCTCCATACCAATGTCCACACACATGCATATATGGGCACAACATCACAAACTATGCCGTGATTTAGCACATAACATCGGTCATTTGGACCGAAAGCCATGAAACCTCGAACATGATAGGTTATTTTGTGAAGGTTTTTTCGGAACATGATCAATATACCAAGTATGGTATTTTTCCTTTCAATTATGTAACAAAATATGACACCACGCGAAGGATTTTCATTGTTCGTATTTTTTTTGAATTTATTATGCCCGTTTTGAATTATCTAAATTTCTAACTATGGTCGAACCGGTGTGCATGAAGATAGGGGACGAGCATCGTTAGAACTTGCATTGGATCTCTGAAGAAACCACATATTGCGAGTCTAAAAATGATTTTTTCAAAAAATCACGGGCGATAGATCATGTACCTGTAGTACAAACCGGACCCACTTCCTACCGATTCGGCAGACATTTGTCCTTTTTACCCAGGATGGACGAAAAGGTTTGAGATGTACCGGTTGGGAGATAGTCCATGTAAGGTGGTCTAGTATTTTAGGAAAATGGGACAGTAGCATTCTGAAACGGCATTTTGGTGGTTACTTCACAAAACGACCTGTTTTTTGTGCTCGGAAAATGGAAAAGGGCTTTTCCGTGCGACAAAAAGGAAAACTTACTCCTGCAACATTGTTCTCCATACCAATGTCCACACACATGCATAATATGGGCACAACATCACAAACTATGCCGTGATTCAGCACATAACAACGGTCATTTGGACCGAAAGCCATGAAACCTCGAACATGATAGGTCATTTTGTGAAGGTTTTTTCGAAACATGATCAATATACCAAGTCTGGTATTTTTCCTTTAAACTATGTAACAAAATATGACACCACGCGAAGGATTTTCATTGTTCGGATTTTTTTTGAATTTATTATGCCCGTTTTGAATTATCTGAATTTCTAACTATGGTCGAACCGGTGTGCATGAAGATAGGGGACGAGCATCGTTAGAACTTGCATTGGATCTCTGAAGAAACCACATATTGCGAGTCTAAAAATGATTTTTTCAAAAAATCACGGGCGATAGATCATGTACCTGTAGTACAAACCGGACCCACTTCCTACCGATTCGGCAGACATTTGTCCTTTTTACCCGGGATGGACGAAAAGGTTTGAGATGTACCGGTTGGGAGATAGTCCATGTAAGGTGGTCTAGTATTTTAGGAAAATGGGACGGTAGCATTCTGAAACGGCATTTTGGTGGTTACTTCACAAAACGACCTGTTTTTTGCGCTCGGAAAATGGAAAAGGGCTTTTCCGTGCGATAAAAGGAAAACTTCCTCATGCAACATTGTTCTCCATACCAATGTACACACACATGCATAATATGGCCACAACATCACAAACTATGCCGTGATTCAGCACATGCATACCAATGTAGTCACAAACCGGGACTAAAAATATTTTCCGCCATTTCCCACCTCTTCCCGCCAAGTTTTCCCGCCCTTTCCTTTCTACTAGAGCTTTTAGTCCCGGATGTAGTCACTAACCGGGACTAAAGATATTTCCCGCCATTTCCCAAAGCTTCACGCCAAGTTTTCCCGCCCTTTCCCTCTATATTTAGGGTGATCGTGCCATGGCTATCCACACATCCACACCTTCCTCTCTTAGAATAATGGACAACGCCTACTGGGCCATTCTGACCCTCGAGGAGACCGAGGCGCTGTGCGCCTCCAACTACCCTTGTCCGCCAGGCTACCGGCCGCCCGCCGGCTGGATGCTGAGCGCTGGAGGGGTTCCTGTCCCTCCTGTCCCTCAAGGTTCCGCACGCCAGGCAGCCATCACAAACCACTTCTACCACGAGCTCACGTCGGAGCAGCGGATGGATCCCCAGTGGGATCCTGACAACTACGACACCTGGAATGCCTTCTTCGCTAATAGGCGGGAAAGGGAGCTCGCCAGGTACGAGGGTGATGGCCCGCCACCGGTGAACCACAACGAAGCCGGCCGTCGTCTGTGGTGGGCGAACCGTACTATCATCGGAGTGATGCGCTACATCGCCGGGGGAGACCATCCTCTCCTACGGTGCCCACGAGTCCACCCGCCATAGGCCCCACACTGTCCCGGCGGTAGCGACATCGTCTTCTAGGAGACCCCTCTCCCGCCCGCCGTGAATCCGAGGCTGGAATGGCCCCTGGTATATGCCATGGATGTGCTGAGGATCCCCGGAGTGGCAGGTGACGATGACGATGATGATGACGACGATGATGAAGACCCTGAAGCTGCGTACTATAGGACTAGGCATGATTATGACTAAAGGGGGCGGCTTTAGTCCTGAGTGTTAGCTAGTCCCGGTTTGTCCCGGTTTTTAATATTAATAAATGTCTTGAGTGTTACCTAATAAATAGAGGGAAATGCCTATATAAAGAGAGGGTTCATCTTTAGTCCCGGTTGGAGAAACCAACCGCGACTGAAGGGATTGCGGCAGAGTGTGCCAGGCAACACTAATAATAGGGGTGAGTGTCGACATTATGTTGTGCGGCTTGTACCTTGTCCCGGATGGTGTCACCAACCGGGACTAAAGATGAACCTTTAGTCCCGGTTGGAGACACCAACCGGGACTAAAGATGAGTCAGCACTAATAATAGGGGTGAGTGTCGACATTATGTCGTGAGTGTCAACATTATGCCGAGCTGCTTGTACTATAAATAGGCATCCTTGTGAGTCCAGTCCTCCAGCCAGTTTGAGGCATCTCCAAGATGGTTTTAGAGAGCAGGGACACCACTACGGCCAGTTTCAGGGAGATGCCGACGGAGCCCAGTCCTCCGGCATCTCCGAGAAACTTGTCATAGAGGCACTCCCTAATATGTGAAATTAGTTAGCTCCGAGGCGTATTGATCTAGTTAGTGAAGTTACAAGCTGCAAGATGGTTTTCGAGAGCAGGGACACCACTGCGGCCAGTTTCACGGAGATGCCGACGGAGCCCAGTCCTCCGGCATCTCCGAGAAACTGGTCATAGAGGCACTCCCTAATATGTGAAATTAGTTAGCTCCGAGGCGTATTGATCTAGTTAGTGAAGTTACAAGGTGCAAGATGGTTTTCGAGAGCAGGGACACCACTGCGGCCAGTTTCAGGGAGATGCCGACGGAGCCCAGTCCTCCGGCATCTCCGAGAAACTGGTCATAGAGGCACTCCCTAATATGTGAAATTAGTTAGCTCCGAGGCGTATTGATCTAGTTAGAGAAGTTACAAGCTGCAAGATGGTTTTCGAGAGCAGGGACACCACTACGACCAGTTTCAGGGAGATGCCGCCGGATCCCAGTCCTCCGGCATCTCCAAGAAACTGGTCATAGAGGCACTCCCGGTCTAGCCACAAAACGGGACTAACACTCAAGACATTTATTAATATTAAAAACTGAGACTACAAAACCGGGACTAAAGGCCACAAACTGCGAAAGATATCCTTCGGTCAAGCCACAAACCGCGAAAGACATGAACTAGAGTTACATAATATGAGCATGAACTTCTTGGCATATGTCATTCCTTATGACCGCTTCAGACGTAACCATGGAGCATCTTCTTTACTTAACGGAATGCTTGGGTCAGTTTTCACTGTGAAGGGCGGAATTTCATCAAACTTATTATAATCTTCTGACATGTCTGTCTTTTCCTTGATTCCCACGATGTTTCTTTTCCCTGAAAGAACTATGTGACGCTTTGGCTCATCATATGATGTATTCGTTTGCATATTTTTTCTTTTTTTCGGTCTGGAGGACATGTCCTTGACATAGAAAACCTGAGACACATCATTGGCTAGGACGAATGGTTCATCTCTATAACCAAGATTGTTGAGATCCACTATTGTCATTCCGTACAACTGGTCTATCTTTACCCCTTCCCCATTCAGGTTGACCCATTTGCAGCGAAACAAAGGGACCTTAAAAGAGACTCCATAGTCTAGTTCCCATATCTCCTCTATGTAACCATAATATGTGTCCTTTTGTCCATTCTCGTCTATTGCATCAAAGCGGACACCACTATTTTGGTTGGTGCTCTTTTTATCTTGGGCGATCGTGTAGAATGTATTCCCATTTATTTCGTACCCTTGGAAATTCAATACAGTAGAAGATGGTGACGCGACCAACAAGTATAGCTGATCTCCAACAGTGGTGTCATTCAAGAGATGTGTCCGCATCCAACCACCGAAAGACTTCATGTGTTCATCTGTAATCCATGATTCAGGCTTCCCCGGGTTTTTGGAGCGTACAATATTCTTGTGTTCCTCGATATACGGAGCTGCCAAGGTGGAATTATGTAGAACTGTGTAGTGTGCTTTAGTGAAAGAATCCCCGTCCCTACATATCATTGCTTTCTTTCCCAGCGTGCCTTTTCCACTTAGTCTTCCCTCATGCCGCGAGTCAGAAACACCAATAGGCTTAAGGTCAGGAATAAAGTCAACACAAAACTCAATGACCTCCTCTGTTCCATATCCCTTGGAGATGCTTCCTTCTGGTCTAGCACGGTTATGAACATATTTCTTTAATACTCCCATGAACCTCTCAAAGGGGAACATATTGTGCAGAAATACCGGACCGAGAATGGCAATCTCTGCCACTAGATGAACCAGGAGATGCGTCATAATATTGAAGAAGGATGGTGGGAACACCAATTCAAAACTAACAAGACATTGTACCACATCCTTCTATAACCTTGGCAGAATATCTGGATTGATTACCTTCTGAGATATTGCATTGAGGAATGAACACATCTTCACAATGGGTACTCGAACATTTTCCGGTAGAAGCCCCCTCAATGCAATCGGAAGCAACTGCGTCATAATCACGTGACAGTCATGAGACTTCAGGTTTTGGAACTTTTTCTCTGCCATATTTATTATCCCCTTTATATTAGATGAGAAGCCCGGCGGCACCTTGATACTGTAAAGGACTTCAAAAAAGATTTCCTTCTCTGCTTTGGTAAGAGCATAGTTGGCACGACTTAAGTGACGCCCTTTATCCGTCTTGTTATGTGTATGCATGTTCTTTGGGTCTTTCATAATTTGTTGGTCCTCCCGTGCTTCAGGTGTATCTTTTGTCTTCCCATACACGCCTAGGAATCCTAGCAGGTTCACGCAGAGATTCTTCCTCACGTGCATCACGTCGATTGAAGAGCGGACACGCAGGACTTTCCAATATGGCAGCTCCCAAAATATAGATTTCTTCTTCCACATGGGTGCGTGTCCTGTAGCGACGTCGTTCGGAACTGATTGACCGCCAGGACCCTTTCCAAAGATTACTTCTATGTCCTTGACCATACCAAATACATCATCACCAGCAGGGAGTTCAGGCTTCTTCCGGTGATCTGCCTCACCTTTGAAATGCTTTCCTTTCTTTCTTACGGGATGATTGGTCGGAAGAAATCGTCGATTCGCCAGGTACACAACCTTCTTGAATTTATGCAAATATGTACCTTCGGTCTTATCTAAACAGTGGGTGCATGCCTTATATCCCTTGTTTGTCTGTCCTGAAAGGTTACTAAGAGCAGGCCAATCATTGATGGTTACGAATAACAACCCTCGTAGATCAAATGGCTCCTGTTTGTTCTCATCCCACGCACATACACCTGGTTTGCCCCACAACTGTAAGAGTTCCAACTAATGGCCTAAGGTACACATCAATGTCGTTGCCCGGTTGCTTCGGGCCTTGGATGAGCACTGGCATCATAATGAACTTACGCTTCATGCACAACCAAGGAGGCAGGTTGTAGATACATAGAGTCATGGGCCAGGTGCTGTGACTGCAACTCTGCTCCCCAAAAGGATTCATGCCATCCGTACTTAGACCAAACCATAAGTTCCTTGCGTCACCTGCAAAGTCTGGGAAGTCTATCTCGATTTTTCTCCACTGTGACTCATCAGCAGGGTGTCTCAACTTCCCGTCTTTCTTACGGTCTTCTCTGTGCCATCGCAACAACCTGGCATGCTCTTTGTTTCTGAACATGCGTTTCAACCTTGGTATTATAGGAGCATACCACATAACCTTAGCAGGAACCCTCTTCCGGAGGGGCTCTCCCTCAACATCACCAGGGTCATCTCGTCTGATCTTATACCGCAACGCATTGCATACCGGGCATTTATCTAAATTCTCATACTCCTTACCGCGGTAGAGGATGCAGTCATTAATGCATGCATGTATCTTTTGCACATCTAATCCCAGAGGACAGAGAGTCTTCTTTTCTTCGTAGGTACTCTCGGGAAGTTCGTTATGTTTTGGAAACTTCGGCTTCATTATTTTCAGCATCTTTTCAAATGAGGAGTCAGTTAGACCACACTCTGCCTTCCATCGCAACAATTCCAGTGTGGTACCGAGCTTTGTGCTGCCATCTTCACAATTTGGGTACAACAATTTCTTGTGATCTTCTAACATGCCCTCTAACTTCAACTTCTCATTTTCTATTTCACAGTCTCGCTTTGCATCAGAAATGACCCTACCAAGTTCATCAGCCGGCTCATCTGATGCCTGTTCTTCACCTCTTTCCTCTCCATTGTCTTCAATTGCAGTATCACTGTATTCAGGAA
This sequence comes from Avena sativa, assembly GCA_916181665.1. Lineage (NCBI taxonomy): Eukaryota > Viridiplantae > Streptophyta > Magnoliopsida > Poales > Poaceae > Avena > Avena sativa. The sequence continues at coordinate 2,964,711 of OV702285.1, read as the reverse complement.
ACATATGATGATAGTTGTTATCATCATCTTCTTCTTCACCATCTTCCATCATAACCCCTCTTTCCCCGTGCTTGGTCCAGCAATTATAGTTGGGCATGAAACCTTTCATAATCAGGTGGCCGCGAATGATTTTCGAGTAAGAGTACTCCTTGTTGTTCCGACATTGAACACATGGACAACGTATAAATCCATTTTCTTTGTTTGCCGTAGCCACATCGATAAATTTATCCACGCCTTCGATATACCCGGCTACGCGCCGGTCACCGTACATCCATTCCCGACCGTTCATCTGCATCATATAAGTAAGTTTATCAAAAAACAGGACATCATAAATAGTGAAATAACCAATTCACACCGACACATGAATTGTATCAATGACCTAGAAAAGATAAGATTACTAACCTCGATCGAGGGAAATAAAGAGGAGAAAGCTCAAGTGCGTCTCGGACACCTTCTATATTTTTGTTCTATGAGAAATTCAACGGGATTATTCACTCAAACATTTCATCAAACACCTTCAATGCGTGCATGAGAAAAAACTAGCACACCCCCTCACACCTTCCACCATTCGAAAAAACAGAGTGGAGGCAGAGGGGGCTGGGGCGTTGCATTTATAGAGGGCAGGGGGTCTTTAGTCCCGGTTGGAGTCAGCAACCGGGACTAAAGGTGCGTGCCACGCCACGTGGCTGTGGCCAAACCTTTAGTCCCGGTGCTGGCTCCAACCGGGACGTATTCCCCCTTACCAACCGGGACGCATGCCCCATGGCCCCGTGCCCGCTCCAACCGGGATGCGTGCCAGCATTAGTCCCGGTTGGTGGCGCAACCGGGACTAATGCTCTGAGGGGTCGCGAACGGATGACATGTTTTCTACTAGTGAAACTTAGTGTTTTTCAAATGATAAGGGAAATCTATTTTGAGCAAAGCAAGTCTAAGATCCACTTAGACAAATGCATATAGCTGATAGACTCCACTATACTACCATAGTATCACTTGCTAATACAATTCAAATGTATTGACCCTTGTGGCTGTAACTTATTATGTTGCAGGTTTGTTTGATGTTAGTGAAGTTTATTGATTAGGATTACAAGTCTACAACCAACATGAGTGCCTATGGCACTTTGAAGATGAAGGACCCATGCTATTGTTATATTCTGCTGCATTGTAATGAGATAGCCAAATGAGCTATGTAAGATGTAATAAATTATTTTATTCCTAGTTATAAAGTTGTATTATGACCTTTGTTTCTTGATATTACATCTTAACTGTGGATGCTAGCTATTGATCCAGGGACTAGCATTGTAAACACAGGGATCTCTACCTTATTAAAGGTTGGGAACCTTACAGTGAATAACCGCATCAATGTCCTCAAGCTCACAAAGACCAATTTCATGCATAATTTGCCTGCAAATCTCATAAGGAATAACACTAGAACTCGCACCAATATCACATAAACCATAGTAGCAATGATCACCAATTTTAATAGAAAGCACAGGAACACTAGCTTTTCTAGACTTACTAGGATGAGAGATAATATTAGAAGCGTCTTCACATAAGACAATGTGCTCATCCTCTATATTTATATAGTGACATGGTCTTTGACAATAGCTACCACAGGTTCAATATTCAATTTCTCATCTGGCTCCACCGTTTTCTTTGCACTTTTGCTATTTGCACTAATAATCATAGAATACTCTTTTACCCTAGTTGAGAAAGGTATTTTCTCAACATAAGGTTCAGGCACAATATGATTAGTAGTACAAACTTCAGTGCTTCTAACAAGAACATGACTAACAACATCTTTATAAGGAGCGTGGTACTTATTCCAATTATTCTTGGGAATTTCTATGTAAGAGGCAAAGGTTTTAAAACAGTTGGCAATACTTTGGGAATCAAGACCAAACTCATTGCTAATATCACGGAAGTCATCAGTTCCCATAAAAGATTTAATGCATTCATAATCATAGTTTATACCTGACTTTCTTCCTTTATTGTTTTCCCAAGCTTCAGTGTTCTCTTGAATATGGTCTAGGAGATCCCATTTAGCTTCTTCCTTCATATGTGTGAATGATCCAGCACAAGAAGCATATACTAAATCTTTATCATGAAGAGAAATCCTAGCATAAAATTTATTGATAATAATATTGTTAGGGAGTTCATGAATAGGACATTTAAGCATTAGTAACTTCAATCTCCCCCAAGCTTGAGTTGTACTCTCTCCATCACGAGGCCAAAAGTTATATATCAGATTTCTATCCTTATGAATCTCACTGGGAGGATAACATTTAGAATAAAAGAGAGATGCCATATCCTCCCATTCCATGGATTGTCCATTCTTCAACAGCTTAAACCATTCTTCAGCTCTACCTTTCAAGGATACGGAGAGTAACTTCTTCTTCACCTGTTCAGTTGTGATACCTGCACACTTAAACAACCTGCATAATTCATGGATAAAAAGCAAGTGATCACCAGGATGGACAGTTCCATCCCGAAAATAATAATTATCCATAACACGATCAAAAATACTTGTTTATATGGGATTAAAACCATATTTGATTTTATTTGAATAAAGACAATTTCCCAATTTAAATGATTAATCTTATTAAAATATTTTAAATAATAATTCAAGTGAATTATTTGCACTATGGAATAAATAAAACCTACTGAAAAAGGTTTGGTGAAAATTAGAATTCAAACAAGAGTTTGAAAATATAATTAAAATCTTATTCGAATAAAGGCAAGTGTCTATTTTAAATAGATAATAAACCATAAATGAACAAAGGAATTATTATAGAATGGAATTTAAAATACATTGATAAACAATATTAAAATCTTACTGAAAAGTTTGGAAAGTTCTGAATTCAAATGGTTGTTTGAATTGTTTGAACAAATTCAAAACAGAATAAAAGAAACAGAAAAATAAAAAGAAACAGGAAGGAAAAAAATAAGAAAACCAGCCTAGCCCAACTAACCTGGCTCAAGCCCAACTCGTAGCCCAACTAACCTCCCCGAACCGTTTTTCTCACTCGCGACTATGCCCGCTCACTCTCTGACCGCAGGACCCCACCGAACCCCCTCTCTTTCGCTGACTTGGCGACCCCACTGCCCCGTCATCGTCATCAACCTCGTTGTGACCACACCCCTCATTCCTCCTTGACCGTTTTTGCCGTTGAAACCTTGCGTAAATTCGCTTAAACGCCGCTATAATTCTTTCCTGTGACCATGCCCTACTAAGCGCCCCTCTCCCCTCTCCCATTTCCACCAGACGCCACCACCCCTCTGCCCATAGGTTGCTTCAATTTCTCGTCAAACGCGCCACTGCCCGACAACACTCCGACGATGATTCCGGACACTCCCCACATCCCCTTGCTCCCTGACACCTACTGGCGTTCTCCCCATCTCCAGGCGCACCCTTCAGTATCCTCAGCTCGCCCGCGCGCTCTCCACATTGTCGGCAACAACCTCGGCTGAGCACTACCGACGACCGCGTCCACTCCGGCAAACCTTTCCGGTAAAACCTGACCGCCCTAACCCCTCTGGTTGACACACGTGTATTTCTCACACTCGTTCGCATCTAAAGCCACCTCTGGCTTGCCATTTCATGCCCTGTATCATCGATAGCATCCACACCTGAGCGAGCCCGACGCCGACGCCAACTCCGACAAGCAATCGACGCCGTACAGTGCACCCCTGTCCAGGAAAAGACTACCTTGAGCCTCGCCACACCCCTGCGATCACTGTGAGCTATTTCTCTCCCTCTCTGGCTTCCTGTATCGCGGACAACATCACCGCCCGAGCGCGCCACCATCGTTCACGACCGCCAGCGCCGGAATATGACCAGTAGATGCGAGTCATTAGATCTTGATCGGAGGCGTGAGATTAGAACTTAACCGAAAGGGTATGCATCGTTCTGTGCTGCAAGAATCTATTTAGATCTGACGATCCACAATGGCCGATCCGTGCGAAACGGTATGCTCCAATAGGATTGCTCCACGTGTCCCTGGCTGTTGATTTAAAAACAGATTTGATCTATTAGATGTTAGATTTTGTAAAATTTATAACCTTAAATCTACACGTCCAAATTTTGCAAATTATATATCAATGGAATCAGCAAGAAGAAACCTTTGCACCCATACCCTTTTTTAGTGAATTGGTTCTGTAAAATTGGTTGTTTTCGCAGAAACATGTGTAGGCCTAATTTGAGTATAAAAATTATTCTAAAAATGTTTTTAGGGTAAAATATTTTGTAAATGGTTTGTTTCGAACCTACTTACCATAAAAACCAACTTGTAGATTTAAAAGTATAATTTGTGATACTAGGAAATAAATCTTTGAATAAAATCATTTCTAGTTAAATAAAAATGTTGTTTATGGTTTAAAAATGATTTTTGAGTAAAACCTTTTGAAAATGACTTGAATTAAACTCTCTGGTCCTAAACACCAAGTTTTGGGATTTAAAAATATATTTGGTGAACCCTATAAAATTATTACTTTGTTTAAAGACATTTCCAACAAAATAAAATATTGCTTTGGTTTAAAAATGGTTTTAAGTGAAACCTTTTGTAAATGGAATTGTTTTAAAACACTTTTGACCATAAACACTAACATGTTGGTTTTAATAATATATTTGACAAACACTAGAGATTACCACTTTGGCTTAAATCATTTGTAGCAAAACAAAAATGATTTAAATGGCCATTTTCACTAACTTGATTTCAAATGGCTTCACCACTTTTATAAATGACCAATAGGTCTTTTGAAATGTTTATAACCTATTAAAAACCACTTTTCCAAATAAAACAATCTTTTGCATGCTAGCATGTATTGTTTTGTTTTCTTTATTTTATGTGGTGAATTGTTTGAATGCTAGATTGAATTTGTGCCTTGATTGAATTGTAGTGAAATTTGAAGAGTGTGACTATTGCAAGATCAAGGAGTGAACTTATATTCTCTACCAAAAAGGTAAGTGGTGCTTCATACTTTTGTCCTATTATTTTCACTATGCATTAGTGATATTTCTAAGTAGGACTTGCATGGAATTTTTACTAAATATGCTATGCCATGGGAAATCCTAGTAGATGATGCCTTAGTAGAAATTTTTATCTAAGTTAAGATTCCTACTACAATCATGCTTAGCCTTGCTAGTAGAAAACAAGTGTGGATTATATTCTTGCTATGAAATATTTCTAAGTCTATGACTTGTGTTTTGATTAATAAAACAACTATGTGAATGAATCACCTGGGTGTAATGGTTGTGAATGGGTTATGTTGAGTGGTTACACAGGGCCCCATATTTATGGCCTACCCTAGTGTATCTCACTTGTGGAAAGCCACCCAGGAACAAAGAGATTTGAGATGTTAAATGTTGAGAAGCTTCAAGTGCAGCCACATGGCATTATGGGCTCTGCCTGGATCATATAGGTTGCAATAACTTAGCCAAATGGGCAGTTGGTGGTAGGGGGTGATAGGTTTGGAGCGCGTCCATTTTGGTCTAAGGGAAGGCTTCTGAAAGATTTTGTCTCGATGCATGTCGAGTCTTGTGGGGAAAGTGCACCACCTCTCGAGAGAGTAAAATCTAAGTACTTAGCCGTGTCCCCGGCAATGGACAATTTGAGCATCAAGACATGGAAGCTATCAAGGATCTCCTCATCCCAATTTCTAAGTTAAAAGCTTCTGGTTGAACAAGGGTAAAGGTTAACCAATATTCATTGGTTGTTCCTTGGGGGATTTTTGACAAACAAAAACTTAGTGTTTTCAAATGATAAGGAAAATCTACTTTGAGCAAATCAAGCCTAAGCTCCACTTAGCCAAATGCATATAGATGATAGATACCACTACTCTACCATAGTATCACTTGCCAATACAATTCAAATGTATTGACCCTTGTGGCTGTAACTTATTATGTTGCAGGTTTGTTTGATGTTAGTGAAGTGTGTTGATTAGGATTACAAGTCTACAACCAACATGATTGCCTATAGCACTTTGAAGATGAAGGACCCCATGCTATAGTTATTTCGGGTGTATTGTAATGAGATAGCCAAATGAGCTTTGTAAGATGTAATGTAATATTTTAATGCTGGTTATAAACTTGTATTATAACCTTTGTTTCTTGATATTACATCTTAAACTGTGGATGCTAGCTATTGATCCAGGGACTAGCATTGTAAACATAGGGATCTCTACCTTATTAAAGGTTGGGACCTCTACAGATGGTATCAGAGCACTGTGTTGCCTGTAGGATTGTAACCCTAGGATTTGACAAAACCCCTTAGAAAAATAGGAGTTGTATTTGTTCAAAATTTATTTACAAACAATCTTTTAAACTCTTTCCTCAACCTCTTTGGTTTTGATTCTACATCTCTTCTATTTCAACTTGATGAACAAAGCCTCCATCATGAGCAAAGACTTCAAAAAGAACAAAGATATCAACTTGAGCAAGGACTTCACCAACTCAAATGACTTCAACTTCACCATCACCAATGACTTCAACTTTAGTTTCACCAAGGACTTCAACTTGGACATCACTAAGGACTAAAAGTGAGACAAGAATGTTACTCAAGACTTGAAGACTAAGGAAACACAACATAAAAGAAATCGTCATCACTTTGAAGCTTTGTGACCAAGATAAAAAAAATTCCAAGGAAACCATGAACTCATTCATGAAGAATCAACTAATAAGAACGAAATGATCCCAAGTGAATCCTATAGTTGGACCACCATACTAGTGTTTAGTTTAGATCATATATTGATCACACCAACTTGTGTGGTGTAGCAAAAATATTTTGTTGCCTAAAAATGTGCTTGAAACTTGTTGTTTGAGTGGAATGTTTGTTTGTGATTGCTTGCACATTGCTTTGTGTGAATTGTATTGTGTGATTAGAATTCTTCCTCTAGAAATATTTTGCCTACTCTAATCCCAATCCAACCCAAACAGATGACTTCTCCAAGAAACTCCAACATCAAGAATGGTGACAACAACAACCAAGAGATGCACATGAGAGAACAACTTCTAGCAACCCAGGCCCAATTGAATCAAGTTACAACTCAACTTTAGCCAACAACAATGAGTTAGACCCAACCATGCAAAAGTTTTTGGAAATCCAATCTCAATTGTTGCAAAGGATGACCAATCAAATGATCAACATGATGAGCAACTCTTCCCAAGCAGATTGTGACAACAATGATATCAAGGATGATATTATAGAAGGAACGCAAGCTTGCAATATTTGTGGAGACATAGGACACACTTATAAAGAGCATTAGGATCAATTCCCTAATTGTTAAGAGAAACATCCAACTAAACAATGCCCCACATCTCAAGTTACTTGTTTCCTATGTGAATGAAATGATCATGTCCCTATCCAATGCCCCATCTATCCTATAGTTCAACAAATGAAACAAGATGGAATGCATCAAATGTTTGGAAACCTCCATAAGGGAACAACTTCTACCAAGAAAGATGAAGGCAAAGTCAGAACCATGCCTCATAGAGCCATACCCAAAGTGACCACAAAGTGTTGCTACTCTTGTGAAGAAGAAGGTCATATCTCTAGTAACTGCCCCAAGAAGAGAGAAAGATGTCCCACCTTTGAGGTGAAATATGAAGAACATGAACTAGAAGAACTCCTAGCTTTGGAGAGACCCAAGAAGAAGAAGAAGAAATGCCCTAATTCCAACAAGAAGGACAATAGCCAAGTGTAATGTTACAATTGCAAAGAGATGGGACATTATGCATCACATTGTCCAGAAAAGAAGAAGGATATTAGCCAACAGATGTGTTTCAAATGCAAAGAGCTAGGCCATTATGCCAACAAGTGCCCAAATAAGCTACAACAAGATCCCAAGTAAGCCAAGATGTAATCTAGTTGAAAACGTTTTTAAGGGTGGTAGTACCCTAGTTGCCTTGAAGCCAACCTGTAACCTCTAGCCTTCCCAAATCTCGGGATGAGATTTCTATTAAGGGTGGTAGCCTGTCACATCCCAAAATTTGCCATATTTTGAAATGTGAAAAATAAATAAGCAAAAGAAAAAATTGTTGAAATTTAGGGTGAAAAGAAACTTTTTTCTTCTAAATGGAAACTTCAAAACCCATCTTGAAGAAACTTTGAATAAAAGGGAATCCAAAAAAGTTCAATCAAGTGAAATGCATTCATCAATAAATGTATCTTGAAATTTAAACACTTGGAAAAGTTAAACCAAAACCCTAAAACCCTAATGGAAGAAAATCATCCCCAAGATATCACTAAGACTATGGATTTTATCCACTTAGTAATTCAGCAACAAACATTTATAAATGATCAAAAATAATAAACAAAAATATTATAAAACCATAGAAATTGGTCTCATTCAATTTGGAGCCAAGGATAAAAACTTATGAATTTCTTAAGATAAAAAGAATTAATTTCCAAGGCTAATAAAGCTCCTACCTAAGATCCATACCAAATTATGAGCAAAACAATCCTAAAAGGATTTAAAAGGATAAACAAATATTAAATAAAATAATACAAATTGGAATCACCAATTTTGGATCTATAAATAAAAAGATATGGATTTTAAAAGACAAAGAAAGAAAGAAATAAATAAGGAATATTTAAAAAGCCAAATTAAATCTTGTCCAAACAAATGAAATGAAAGATTATAGAATAATAAAAAGGAGAAAAGGATTATTTAAATAAAATCATAAGGATGGAACAACATCCAACATTATTTAAATAAAGAAAAATTGCCTAAATAATAAATCCTAATAAAATTATTTAGAAGACAATTTAAGTATTGAATTAAATCCTTAAGCAAATGGAATAAAGATAATACAAATAAAGTAAAAGGATAAATAATATTCAAATATAATTATATGGCATTAAACCATATTCTAAAATTACATATAAGTGGGGACAAAATTCCTAAGATATATGATTAATTAAATCATGAGAAAATAAATTGGAATTTCCCAAAGTGGATTAAAAAGTTATATAATTAAATTAAAAGAATTATTTGAATAAAGTTTATTTGGGATTAAAACCATATTTTATTTTATTTGAATAAAGAAAATTTCCCAATTTAAATGATTAATCTTATTAAAATATTTTAAATAATAATTCAAGTGAATTATTTGCACTATGGAATAAATAAAACCTACTGAAAAAGGTTTGGTGAAAATTAGAATTCAAACAAGAGTTTGAAAATATAATTAAAATCTTATTTGAATAAAGGCAAGTGTCTATTTTAAATAGATAATAAACCATAAATGAACAAAGGAATTATTCTAGAATGGAATTTAAAATAGATTGATAAACAATATTAAAAGCTTACTGGAAAGTTTGGATAGTTCTGAATTCAAATGGTTGTTTGAATTGTTTGAACAAATTCAAAAGAGAATAAAATAAATAGAAAAAGAAAAAGAAACAGGAAGGAAAAAATAAGAAAACCAGCACAGCCCAACTAACCTGGCTCAGGCCCAACTCGCAGCCCAACTAACCTCCCCGAACCGTTTTTATCAGTCGCGACTACACCCTCTCAATCTCTGACCATAGGACCCCACCAAACCCCCTCTCTTTCGCTAACTTGGCGACCCCACTGCCCCGTCATCGTCATCAACCTCGCGGTGACCATGCCCCTCATTCCTCCCTGATCGTTTCTGCCGTTGAAGCCTTGCGTAAATTCGCTTAAACACCACCATAATTCTTTCCTGCGACCATGCACTACTAAGCGCCCCTCTCCCCTCTCCTGTTTCCCCCAGACGCCACCACCCCTCTGCCCATAGGCTGCTTCAATTTCTCGCCAAATGCGCCACTGCCCGACGACACTCCGGCGACGATTCCGGCCACTCCCCACCTCCGCTTGCTCCCTGACACCTAATGGCATTCTCCCCATCGCCAGGCGCACCCTTCAGTATCTTCCATAATGCAAACCAACCTATAAGATAACTTCTCTACCCAAGATATGAAACTACTAAAAAAGGTAAAAGATAAATGATAATGATGTGATACCGCGGCACTCCCCGAAGCTTGAAACAAGACAAGGGGATGCCAAACCTGATGACGAATTACTCCTTCGGTGGTGGTGGTCCCTTTTCATCATCAGACTTCCAAGGTAAATGTTCCCCATCCACAAAGGATGTCTTGGTTTCCAAATTCCTGAAACTAGCAACAGAGCTTATGCGATCAAATCTATCCTCATACTCACATTTTTGATTTTGTATGTCATAGAGATGTGCTTGTAATTGGTTGGTAGTCTGATGGAGCGAGAAGATTTCATCTCGGAGCTCAGCAACCTCCTCCTTGTGCTTGGCAATGAGTTCTGAACTTATCTTGTGGATGACATCCACTTTGCATTCTGCCATCTTCTTGTACCTGAAAACTTCCTGTTCCAATTCTTCCATCCTGTCTTCTCCTTTAGGGCCTTAAACTTCCTTCATCTGCACCTTCCCATCCTTGAAAATCAACTCCTTGGCGTGAATCTTCAAATCATACATGTACATGTTGATGTGATCCGTGGAGGAATCCTCCATGGGTGATCCAAAGGAAGAAATTGTAGCTCCAAAACTTAGAATCTGCCTGACAGAAACAGATCGAAACGAAAACATGACGAGAACACGATACAAGAACCTTTGGCAAACCAGGGGGTTACATATTACAAAGTTTCAATGCATAAGGAAGGTACTGTGCGAAAACGAGGAGGAGACGGACTCCAGGGGGCTCACACCCCCTCTACAAGCGGCCAGCTGGGGCCCGCGCCTAGGGTGGGTGTGTCCCACCTGGCCCCCGTTTCCTCCTATGTTTCGTCTCGTAACCTTCCGTATGTAATAAAAACATCAAAAATATAAAGAGATAAGGTTTTCACGAACCTTCAGATTTCACCACTTTTTACCTATTCAGAAACGGACTCTGCAGATTCTGGTGTTTGGTTTCTGATAAATTCAACCGGAGTTACCATTTGAATAATATCAACATCTTCATTATAAGAATCTCAAGAAATATAATGTTGGAGGCTTTGACCATTCACCACATGTGTAGTGTTATCCTTCGAAGAAGATATTTTGATAGCCCCTGAACGATACACTTCCTCAATAACAAAAAGGTCCTTCCCATTTTGAGAGTAGTTTCCCTGCAAAAAATCTGAGACGAGACCTATACAAAAGAACTTTCTCACCAACATGGAATTCCCTTTTGAGAATTCTCCTATCATGCCATCTTTTTTACTTTTTCCTTAAAGAGTCTAGCATTTCATAAGCTTCACTTCTCCACTCATCTAAGGTAGTCAAGTCAAGCAATCTTTTCTCACCAGCAAGTTTAAAATCTCTATTCAGTTCTTTCACCGCCCAATAAGCTTTGTGTTCTAATTCAACAAGATTTCCCATAAATCATTTTGTAAGGGGACAGCCCCATAGGATTTTTATAAGCGGTTCTATAAGCCCATAAAGCGTCATTCAACTTTTTAGCCCAATTTTTCCTAGATCTATTAATAGTCTTCTGAAGCAATTCTATGGTTAACATCATATTTAGCAAGAATCTTCCTAAAAACACCATGAATAAAATGAGAACCTCCATCAGCCATGAGATATCTAGGCACACCAAACCTAGGAAAGATAACATATTTAAGCATTTTTCAAGAGGTCTTACCATCGGCGCTGTTTGTAGGTATGGCTTCTACCCACTTTGTAACATAGTCAACATCAACAAGAATATGAGTATACCCTTTTGAAGGAGGAAAAGGACCCATAAAGTCAAATCCCCAACAATCAAAAGGTTCAATAACAAGAGAATAATTCATAGGCATTTCATTGCGTCTAGAAATGTTACCAACCCTTTGACATTCGTCACATGATAAAACAAACTTCCTTGCATCCTTGAAAAGGGTAGGCCAATAAAATCCAGATTATAAAACTTTTTGTGTAGTTCTATCCCCAGCATGATGTCCTCCATAAGCACTGCCATGAAATTTTCTCAATATTTCTTATTGTTCATACTCTAGAACACACTTTGCATAATACCATCTACTCCTTGTTTATATAAATGTGGGTCACCCCAAAAGTAATGCCTTAGATCACCAAAGAATTTCCTTCTTTGCTGAACTATAAAGGTTGGAGGCAAATACTTGGAAACAATAAAGTTAGCGTAATCAGCATACCAAGGACTCTCATGTGAGCTTACCCTTATTGCAGCCAACTGTTTATTTGGAAAACTATCATTAATGGGAATAGGGTCAAAATAAAAGTTTTCCAAACGAGATAAATTGCAAGCAACGGGATTTTTAGCACCTTTCATGTCTATAATATGGAGATCAAACTCTTGTAAAAGCAATACCCATCTAATAAGCCTAGGTTTAGCGTCTTTCTTTGTCATAAGGTACTTAATAGCAGCATGATTAGTATGAATAGTAACCTTTGAATCAACAATATAGGGTCTAAACTTATCACAAGCAAAGATTATAGCTAAGAACTCCTTTTCAGTAGTAGCATAATTCTTTTGAGCAGCATCTAGAGTCTTGCTAGCATAATGAATAACATTCAATTTTTTATCAACACTTTGCCCAAGGACAGCTCCCACAGCAAAATCACTAGCATCACACATAATTTCAAAAGGTAAATTCCAATCAGGTGGTTGAACAATATGAGCAGTAGTCAAAGCTTTCTTAAAGGTTTCAAAATATTCCTTACAATCATCATAAAAAACAAAAGGTACATCTTTTTGAAGAAGATTAGTAAGGGGCTTTGAAATTTGGGAGAAATATTTAATAAACCTCCTATAGAAACAAGCATGACTAAGAATACTAAGAATACCTTCTATATCCCTAGGGCAAGGCATCTTCTCAATTTCTTCAATCTTGGCTCTGTCTACTTCATGTGACACCCCGGGATCAGGGCTAAACAAATACCAGACCTCTGTCTGAAATAAGATTAACCTTGAGCTCGAGGATATCCAGTGAAGAATCAATAACACAGTAGTGACCCTACGACACAAAATTTATTACAGTAAGCTCATAACTGAGCAGAGAACCAAATTATTACAAGCAGAGGTCACTGACCACAAACATCAAACAATGGAAGGCAAATTATGCTATTAAGTATAGCAAACTTAACAAATGGCCTAAGAGGCCTGAAGCATAACTATGATGTCCCAGGCCATAGATTCCAGGCTGCCGGCCGGGAACCCCAATCTACTCGTGGATGTCGATGTAGTACCAAACTGATCTTCATGGAACACTTACTCTGCCAAACGTATCAACAAAGAAAGGGTGAGTACATGGTGTACTCCGCAAGACTTATGGCTGGTGGAGTTGTTTTGCATAAAGCCATCTTTGTTTATAAAATCAGAGGGATAAGAAGTTCGTCTAATCCGAATATTTTAAAAGGGGATAAGAGAGTGACATCTCCAAAGTATTTATCATCATCTTTTGACATCCACCAAATCATCATCATCATCTCCTGAACTAGGATCACCCCTCGTACCCATGAGGAAGCATCCTTAAGTACACATTGACTACCAAGTTTTAAGATTAGGTTCATGTTCTCTATGATCTTGAGTCCGGTGGCCAAGTCGTTCATAACCGTGAACACGGCTTTTCGAAAAGATTTATTACCATGCAGGGGTGTACAACTTTACCCACACGTACTAACCTTCTCTTAATTCCAAGAATCATTAGCCCTCTTCCTTGGAAGGCCGGCAGTGGGTGGTTAGACACGACCTTTACCTTCCTTTCGCCGAGACCATGAGTCACGCAATAATTATGGTTCCGCCGTAACGGGTCAAATCCCGAAGCGAGTACATAGAGATGTGAGGCGAGGTGGGTTCACCAGGGGCTCCATCGACCCGAAGCAACCCGGTCCACGCTTCCCTACCTGTTATGAATGCACCTCCTTCACCGCCTTCGAGAAGATCCAGAATGCATGTCAAATGGAACGCCCGAACTATGTGACTCATGGAATCTACTAGGCAAGTTAGTTAGTTAGGAGGTTGTCCATGCCCCGTGTGGCTGTACGTTCGTCTTGGTTCCAAAGGCAAGAACTCAGGTCCTAGTGCTGGCGAGCATGGGACTAGAAAAACCACATCCCACCTTGGACTCCCATACAAGCCTTAGCAAGTTTAAACTCATATCACCAATCTCATCTCATCACGTTCTCCTGTCATACTAGATTCTCTGCATCTGATACATCATCTGGATGGACCAGACTCAACAGCTATGCATGGCTGAGAAAGCCACATAATAAGCTCTAGCAGTGCACACAAGCCAAACCTAGTTATGCTAGGAGCAGTGGATCAGGTAATATAAGCTCAAAGGAAGTATGCAATACATAGGGTACTCTATCTATCGATAAAAGACCACATTAGAGTCGTATGCATCATGGCAGGAATTGAAATGCTTTTGAAATCATATCATGGTGGGGCTATGCTTGCCTTTGCCAGTTGATAACCGATACGCAGATCTTTAGGATCCTTGTACTTTACTTGGTTATAGTTGGTCAAGTATTATTCTTCGATCTTCGATCTTCGATCTTTGATGGTGTTTACCTCGGCCTTCGATCTCGATCTAAATCTCGATATCGTATTCTACCGGAAGAACCAAATCATCGGAAAGAAAGGCGAAACAATCAACACATGGAATCAATGCAATGCTCAAGCGAGTATGATGATATGACAAGTTAATAGTACTGAAATGTAACCCTAAGGCATGCTCGACAATTTAATCGGGGTTCCGAGGGGTATAAACCCTAATTCAGGAAAACTCCGGAATCACCTGTGAGGGGTTACTATGTTCTCTAATTAAACTAGCAATGTAAATTGTTGAATAATGCATGATTATAGCTTAAACAGCTAGGTTTCATTTTTTTGAACATTTCGATATATTATTTGTATTTTTTTTGACTTATAACTAATTAGTTATTAAATTTACAAATTTATATCATTTTTGGGAATTACTTTTTATACCCAGACACACCTAGCTACAGTGGCTGACTGAGGGGCCCCAGAGCCACATCAGTGTCCACGCGGGTAGGTGGGACCTAGACCAGGCTTGACTAGGTCAGACCCTAACCTAAACTTTTTGTACTGCAGAGGCATCTAGCCTCTAAGGATGGCAGGTGGGACCAGGGCCATGCGGGCACCACGAGGTAGCCACGCGAGTACCATAGCACCATGACGGGCGGCGCGGAAAACAGTGGTCGACGACGACCCTAGAGAGCGTGCGGGGCTGCGGGGCTATGCGCGTTCGAACCAGCGCAGCAGGGCGAACCAAATAGCGGCGGTGCCGCTCCTATTTGGTAGCTGGAGCCATGTCTACGGCGAGGTCTGGCGGTGGCTGACGGCAGCGCGCGAGGCAAGAACGAACCCGAGCGGAAGGGGGAAACGGAGGGGTGTGTGAGCACCGCAGGCTCACCCTGAACGCGTGGGGATGGTCGTGCGTGAGGTCGAGGTTGCGCGGATCGACGCCGGCGAGCTTCATCGGGGTCGAGGAAGACGACATTAGCGGCAATGGTTAGAGGCGCGCGGCCTCGAATCCTTTAGGAAGGTGATCAAGTCCAGGGTTTCGGGCTTGAGCGCGCGGGAGCCAAGAGAGAGCTCCAGAGGGAGGGGAGATATGGGGATGAGGAGAGAGGGCAGAGCACGGTGCGGCGGTCTTGTCCTGGCGTCTGGGGTGGCGGCACGCAGCGGTTGTTGGCGATAGACGGGGGCGGCGCAGGCACGCAGCTGCTTCGCCTCATGGTGGAGACGATGACGTTGAATCGGTATGGGCCGGGGATGGGCCAAGGTGGGCTGCGGGAACTGCACACTGAGCGACAGGAAAGATAAGAGGGTAGGTGGGCCGACCTGGGCTACGGCTGCTGGCTGCTCTATTTTTATATCCAAATTCTTTTTTTCGTTTTCAATTTATGTTTTGTATTTTCCAATTCAAAACTGTTTTCAGGAATTTGAAAATACCAGAGATATTTATAGAATATATGAAATTATTTCAGGGGCACTTTTAGTCCAATTGGACTCAAAATATTTTGGATTTTTTTCAAATATTTTCAAAATCACTTTGAAGGAATTTCAAAGAGAGGGGAGATATTAGGGTTTTAGGGTTTGATTTATTTTTCTTTGCATGCATTTTTAAAATATGATGCTCATGAATGCGCAATCAAAACCCTAATTATGGATTAATTAAATATGGGGTGTTGCAGCTCTATCCCCCTTACGAGAATCTCGACCCGAGATTCCAAAGGTAGGAGGAGAGATAGAGAGGAAAAGAAACAGGGTTACTCTAAGGATAAGAGGGAACACACTAGACAACACACAGAGTATCTCATGGTCAACTCGTGGATGGAGTGTTTAGAAACAACTCTGAGATGATGAACATGAAACACGTCAAGGTAAAGGAGGAAACAAGAGGAGATGGTTTCAAGTTATTAGATGGATGGTCTTCATAAGGATTGAGACCATGGAACTTATAGAAGAGTTTAAGCTTCTGAAGAGGAAGGATTCCAACAGAAACAACATGACCAGAAACTTCGATAGGGAACCTCTACTAAACAACTTAAGTAGAGATTTGAGGTTGCAGAGATATGGATCAACAAAACCAAGTTGTTGAACTACTTTTGACATAGAAGGGTCACTTTTTCATTCAACAAAAGGCTTAAGAGAGAAAGGTTTTTTGGTGGAGAGGACTCATAAGAGTCACATAGAACATGTAGCAAGACGAACTCTGGATTACCAAAATCATAGTCACTCTTAAAACATGGTTGAGAACACGAAGGGAACTATTTATTCATCCAAGTATATCGAAATCTTTGCCAAAGATCGTGATATCACTTTACACCACTAGATGAATAAGTAAGAAGATTCCCAATGACACGAGAAGAAAGAAACTTCATTCTCAGACTTTAGTTACTTGGCAAAACAAAGTGCCTACCAACATAAAGGGTCTGGAGGATCGACCGAGAGACATTTAGCAACACTAATTTAAATGTTCTCCTTGATGTTCAATAAATCAATCATCAAGTAAAGGTCGGACTTCGGATACAAAGGAAACCATAATCACAACTTCTATAATAAATTATAGAAGATGCCTCATGATGAGTACTTTTCATTGCTGAATCAAAAGAATATAACAAAAGGTCTTTCCGGCTAGGTGTGTCAACCATTACATCAATCTTGCCATATTTACAAAGAGACCTATGTCAAAACCTTGAGAGATACCAACCATCATTGCTGCTTGTGATTCAGCTCTGGTTAGGTGAAATGATACTTCAGACTCAATATGTCCGGTTAGAAAGTTTGCAACATATACCACAAAGGTAAAGTTACTAGATTCTAAAGATATGGACTATGGTGTCAAGCTCCAAAAGATGACCTAGATTGCTGGACCCATGTATTAGAACCTTGTCGAAAGACAACTGCATACATATAAAGTACTAGCAATAAAACACACATGTATCCTTTAGGAAAGAGAGATAACTCTTCTCGAATCCACGGCGACATCTTTCAACATTTTCATGTGAACCAAAGAAGGTTACTTCTAACATCCAGAACACACAATTCGAGATGACTCGAAGACGGTTCTCGAAAGTTTCCAACATTAATGTCAATTGTTCCATATGAATCTTGTCTAGCATGGATAAGATAGGGATATTGTTGATGGGATCAACAAAAAACTTATCAGGACAATCCAAGAGAATGGACTCATATGTTGCCTGAACAAGGCAAGAATACTGGTCAGATCAAAGGACACTAAGATGTACTCAAGTGAAACATCACAAGTAGAAACAACATCAAGATAGTCCTTGGAACTGAGTTTGATTGGACAATAACCCAAATCAAATCAAAGTTGGGGGAAGATAACATATCCACAAAGGAAATACTATCTTTCTTCAACATGAACAAAACTAGACATCCCTTTACGAACGAATAGAGTCGAGTAGAACTTTTGTCTTACAACTCTCCAAGTTATTGTTGAAGCTCAACCAACTAGTTTAGGGGTATCGAGTACGGATCCCTTGAGAAGAGAGAAGTTCAGAGAACTTGCTTGCTCAAGAAATTTACAACACGGTCATGTGGCAACATGGAGATACATCTAGTAGACATCTAGAATATCACGAACCACCGGTATGTAATTTAGTTCGAGAGGAAACTTGCTTGGTAAGGTAAGAGGACATAGTATCAGAGTTTCGGCACAAGCCTAACTCTTTGACTGAAGAGAGTGCACCAGAATAACGGACTTGATAGCATAGCCATACTTTGCTTAGTGATAAGGTTAACCAATGACGCTAATAATGACTTGAATGTCCTTAGAGTTCAAAACAATGAAAATTGCTACGAATCTCAGATGTCCACATCATTGCGCACACGCATCACTCACGAGCGCGAAAGCTCGAGGATGGGTGGGTAAATATGTGTGAAAGCATCACTTCATTAAGGGGTCATGAAACTCAGCACGAACTCTTAGTATGAAAGAGTGTGATACTTTAAGTTAGAATAGATGGAAAACAATCGATGTCTCTTGATTTGCGGATTACAACACTTTGACCTGGTCCTGGATATGACGAGGTACTGGAGTTTGTTTCTCCTGACATCCCGAAATTGTTTGTCATGAAGGACCACAAGAGTTCCTTGCATCAGAAGACATCGATGCACATTTACTACTTGTCTACCAACTGGTAGATAAAGGTCAGAAAACAACAAGGGGAGAAGAACATGCTCACGATAGAATTCCGACATGTGGATGCATAAGTCAACAACCTTCCGAAAACCAATGCAAAGAAGGGGTAAAGTCTGGCATAGTCAAGAGTATAGATGCGAGACTCTTGAGGAGTACTCTTGTCGTGATCTATTTGGTTCCATTAAAGAACATCTGTCAGAGCTAGTGGTAGGGGAAGTCCTTAGTTGTCACAATTCAATCGCGACAAAGACCACAAGCTTGAAAGCTAGAATTGTAGTACCAGCCATCCTGAGGTAATGTGTGAACATTAGCAACAAGGTTCAAAAGAATGGATCTTGGGTTAAAGGTCAGCTTCATGTACAAGATTCACAAGAATAGAATCCAGCACAATCCGGGATCTTCGGTTCAAGTCCAAGGGTTAAAAACCGAGAAAAGAAGTAATTACTATTTGAGTGACGCAAAGTACACTGCAAGGTAATACGCACAAGGTAGCTTCCAGGAGAAGAAATGACTTCTGAAGTACCCAAACGACAAAAAGGAGGCACGCGAGGCGAAAGGAAACCTCGAAGCCTAGAACAGAATATTGTGGAACCATCAACATGATGTTGTGGCCCATAAAATAGAAAGATCGTGATAGAAAGGAATCTCTCAGATGAAAAAGAGCAAGGGGAACAAGGGATACACAACACACACAACTCTAGAGAACTCAAAACTAGGTCAACTGGTTGAGAAACGACAAGCCCAAAAGGCACCTAAGTTTTGAAAGACTAGACGAGGTATCAAAACTTTTCCAAAGTCAATACCAGATAAGATAACCCAGAGTTAGAGAGAAACTGGATAAGAATAAAAAGAAGCATACTAGAGTTTTCGCAAATACTTTTCATCTTTAAAATAGTTTTCTCAAACACTAGACTCAACATCGACCAATAGCAAGGTTTTACTACGGTCTGTACTGCTCTAATACCAAACCCTGTGACATCCCGGGATCAGGGCTAAACAAATCCCAGACCTCTCTCTAACATAAGCTTAACCTTGAGCTCGAGGTTATCCAGTGAAGAATCAATAACACAACAATGACCCTACGACACAAAATTTATTACAGTAAGCTCATAACTAAGCAGAGAACCAAATTATTACAAGTAGAGGTCACTGACCACAAACATCAAACAACGGAAGGAAAATTATGCTATTAAGTATAGCAAACTTAACAAATGGCCTAAGAGGCCTGAAGCATATCGATGACGTCCCTGTCCATAGATTCCAGGCTGCCGGCCAGGAACCCTAAGCTACTCGTCGATGTCGATGTAGTACCAACTGATCTTCATGTGAGTACATGGTGTACTCCAGAAGACTTATGGCTGGTGAAGTTGTTTTGCATAAAGACATCTTTGTTTATAAAATCAGAGGGAGAAGAAGTTCGTCTAATCAGAATATTTTTAAAGGGGATAAGATAGCGACATCTCCAAAGTTTTGATCATCATATTTTGATATCCACCAAATCATCATCATCTCCTGAACTAGGATCACCCCCTCTTACCCATGAGGAAGCATCCTTAAGCACACGTTGATCTACCAAGTTTTAAGATTAGGTTCATGTTCTCTATGATCTTGAGTCCAGTGGCCAAGTCGTTCATAACCTTGAACACAGCTTTTTGAAAATATTATTACCCCGCAGGGGTGTACAACTTTACCCACACGTACTAACCTTCTCTTAATTCTAGAAACATTAGCCCTCTTCCTTGGAAGGCCGGCAGAGGGTGGTTAGACACGACCTTTACCTCGCTTTCGCCGAGACCATGAGTCATGCAATAAGTATGGTACCGCAGTAACGGGTCAAATCCTGAAGCCGGTACTTAAAGATGTGAGGCGATGTTGGTTCACCAGGGGCTCCATAGACCCCAAGCAACCCGGTCCACGCTTCCCTACCTGTTATGAATGCACCTCCTTCATCGCCTTCGAGAAGATCCAGAATGCCTATCAAATGGAACGCCCGAACTATGTGACTCATGGAATCTACTAGCCAAGTTAGTTAGTCCGGAGGTTGTCCAGGCCCCGTGTGGTTGTACGCTCGTCTTGGTTCCAAAGGCAAGAACTCAGGTCCTAGTGGTGGCGAGCATGGGACTAGAAAAACCACATCCCACCGTGGCCTCCCATACAAGCCTTAATAAGTTTAAACTCATATCACTGATCTCATCTTATCACGTTCTCCTGTCATACTAGATTCTCTGCATCTGATACATCATCGGGATGGACCAGACTCAACAACTATGCATGGCTGAGCAAGACATATAATAATCCTAGCAGTCCACACAAGCCAAACCTAGTTATGCTAGGAGCAGTGGATCGGGTAATATAAGCTCAAAGTAAGTATGCAATAGATAGGGTACTCTATCTATTGATAAAATACCACATTATAATCATATGCATTATGGCAGCAATTGAAATGCTTTCGAAATCATAGGATTATATCATGGTAGGGCTATGCTTGCCTTTGCTAGTTGATAACCGATACGCAGATCTTCAGGAGCCTTGTACATGACTTGGTTACAGTTGGTCAATTATTGTTCTTCGATCTTCGATGGTGTTTACCTCGGGCTTCGATCTCGATCTTGATACCCTATTCTACCGGGAAGAACCAAATCATTGGAAAGAAAGGGGAAATAATCAACACATGGCATCAATGCAATGCTCAAGAGAGTATGATGATATGACAAGTTAATAGTATTGAAATGTAACCCTAAGGCATGGTCTACAATTTAATCGGGGTTCCGAGGGGTATAAACCATAATTCAGAAAAACTCTGGAATCACCTATGAGGGGTTACTATGTTCTCTAATTAAACTTGCAATGTAAATTGTTGAACAATGCATGGTTATAGCTTAAACAGCTAGGTTTCATTTTTTGAACATTTTGATATATTATTTGTATTTTTCTGACTTATAACTAATTAGTTATTGAATTTACAAATTTATATCATTTTCAGAAATTAATAAACCAAATGGAAATTACTTTTTATACCCAGGCACACCTTGCCACAGTGGCTGACTGAGGGGCCCTAGAGCCACCTCAGCGTCCACGCGGGCCGATGGGACCTGGACCGGGGTTGACTGGGTTAGACCCTAACCTAAACTTTTTGTACCGCAGAGGCATCTAGCCTCTAAGGCTGGCAGGTGGGACCGGGGCCACGCGAGCACCACGTCACCATGACGGGCGGCATGGCAGACGGTGGTCGACCGCGACCCTAGAGAGTGCGCGGGGCTGCGAGGCTATGCGCGTTCGAACCAGCATAGCAGGGCGAACCTAATAGCGGCGGCGCCGCTCCTATTTGGTAGTCGGAGGCATGTCTACGACGAGGTCTGGTGGTGGCTGACGGCGGCACGAGAGGCGAGAATGAACCCGAGCGGAAGGTGAAAAACGGAGGGGTGTGTGAGCACCGCAAGCTCACCCTGAACACGTGGGCATGGTCATAGAGGGCGCATGAGGTCGAGGTTGCGCGGATCAACGCCGGCGAGCTTCATCGGGGTCGAGGAAGACGACATTAGCGGTGACGGTTAGAGGCGCACTGCCTCGATTCCTTCGGGCAGGTGATCAAGTCCACCATGGCGGAGCTGCTGGGCACCTCTACGAGGCACGAGGAGGCCGGGAATGACGAGGCGCCAGCGAGCTGCGACGCTAGGGTTTTGGGCTTGTGTGAGCGCGAGGCAGAGAGAGCTCTAGAGGGAGGGGAAGATATGGGGATGAGGAGAGAGGGCAAAGCACGGCATGGCGGTCTTATCCTGGCGTCTGGGGCAGCGGCGCATCGCAGCGGTTGACGTCTATCAACGGCGGCGACGTGGGCACGAAGCTGCTTCGCGTCACGATGGAGACGATGTCGTCAAACTGGTATGGGCCATGGATGGGCCAAGGTGGCCTGCGAGAACTGCATACTGAGCGACATGAAAGATAAGTGGGAAGGTGGGCCGACCTGGGCTACGGCTACTGGCTGCTTTATCTTTATTTCCATACTCTTTTTTTCTATTTTCAATTTTAGTTTTGTATTTTCCAATTCAAAACTGTTTTGAGGAATTTGAAAATACCAGAGATATTTATAGAGTATATGAAATTATTTCAGGGGCCCTTTTAGTCCAATTGGACTCCAAATATTTTGGATTTTTTTTAAATATTTTCAAAATCACTTTGAAGGAATTTGAAAGAGAGGGGAGATATTAGGGTTTTAGGGTTTGATTTATTTTTCTTTGCATGCATTTTTTAAATATGATGCTCATGAATGCGCAATCAAAACCGTAATTATGGATTAATTAAAACTGGGGTGTTATACTTCAATACCTCTTTTCGAAATCTTGTGCCCAAGAACAATCCCTTCATTAACCATGATGTGGCATTTATCCCAATTAAGAACAAGGTTAGTTTCTTCACAGCTCTGCAAAACTTTATCAAGGTTTTGCAAACAATTATCAAAAGAATTTCCATAGACATAGAAATCGTCCATGAAAACCTCCACAATTTCTTCACAAAAACCATGAAAGATAGCAGACATACATCTCTGAAAGGTAGCAAGAGCATTACATAAACCAAAAGGCATACGCCTATAAGCATAAGTTCCATAAGGACAAGTAAAAATGGTTTTCTCTTGGTCTTGTGCTCTCACAGCAATTTGAGAGAACCCAGAATAACCATCAAGAAAACAAAATTGAGTCTTTTTAGACAATCTTTCTAGCATTTGATCAATAAAAAGCAGAGGATAATGATCTTTCTTAGTAACTTTATTAACCTTTCTAAAATCAATGCACATCCTATAACCAACCACAACTCTCTGGGGTATAAGCTCATTACTTTCATTAGGCACAACAGTGATTCCCCCTTTCGTTGGGACACGGTGATTCCCCCTTTCCTATCAGCAATAGGGTAAATAATACCAGCATCAAGGAGTTTTAATACCTCATTTCTTACCACATCCTTCATCTTAGGATTGAAACGACGTTGGTGTTCAACAACTGGTTTTGCATCAGGTTCTATATTAATAGCATGCTGACATATAGTAGGAGAAATCTCTTTTAAATCATCAAGAGTATATCCCATAGCTCCTCGGTGTTTCTTTAGTATTTTCAATAAAATTTCCAAAAAGTTTAGAACTAATAATAACATGATATATTTTCTTATCATCTAGATAAGCATATTTAAGATCATCAGGTAAAGGTTTTAATTCGAAAATAGGGTCCCCTTTAGGCGGTAATGTGGTACCCAAATCTTCCATAGGTAGGTTATGCTTAAGTAGCTCAGGTTGACGAAGGAAAGACTCGTCAATCTCATTTCTATCCTTCATGAAGAGCCCTCTTTCATGATATTTCATAAACTTCTGCAAGGCATTGTTAGGAGCAAGAGAAATAGAAGAAAGTTGTTCAACCCTGAAATCCTCATTAGGCAATTGTCACGACCCGGGATCAGGGCTAGACAAATACCAGATCCTCATCTGATATAAGGCTAACCTAAACTCCTAAGCGCGCAGGGAAAGATCAGTAACATTAAACGCTTAAGAGAGTTACAAACCAGTCATACAAGCCAAGTGTCACAGACCGATCATTACATCAAACAATGGAAGCAAACAAGTTGTTCTAAACAACAAACTTAGCAAAGGGCCTAAGAGGCCATAAACAGAGGTATCGACCCTTCCATAGATCCTAGGCTGCTGCCCGGGAACCCCGACTACTCATCGACTTCGACGTCGAAACCACCTTTAGTTGGAGTAGCATCATCTATAGAAAAACATCAACAAAGTAAGGCTGAATGCAGGGTGTACTCCGCAAGACTTATGGCTAGTGGAGTTATTTTGCATAAAGCCATCTTTTGTTTCAAAACAAAAGGTGGAAGGAACTCGTCTAGTCAGATCATTTTCAAAAGGGGATAAGAAGACTTCAACCTCTAACTCTTAGAATCTTCTTTGATATCCACCGAGTACTATCATCAACTGAACCTCTCTTCCCGAACTACCCCCTCAAACAACCCCGAGGAAGTACTACGGGTCTCACATTAGTTGACAAGTTTTATCATTCAGTTATAGTTTTCTATTATTACAGAATCCGTTCCCAAGTCATCCATTACCGTGGACACGGCTTTTCAAAAAGATTATAACCTTGCAGGGGTGCACAACTTTACCCACACGTACCAACCGATTCTTAATGCCTAATTTTTAGCCCTCTTCCTTGGAAGGCTGGTAGAGAGTGGTTGACCACGACATTTACCTTGCTTCCTTCGAGACCATGAGTCACGCACTAAGGATATACCGCCATAACGGATCGAGTCCCAAAGTCGGTCCCTAGCGATGTGAACAGGGTTTGAGATTACGGATGCCGGGCATCTCCAATTCCCTGCCACACTTACCTACCTGTATGAATGCACCTCGTTCACCTCCATTCAAGAACAACCAATATGCGTATGTCGAATGGAAAGCCCGAACTATGTGACTCATAGAATCTACTAGGCAAGTTAGTGAGTCGAGGGGTTTCTAGGACCCCATGTGGTTGTACGCTCGTCTTGGTTCAAGAGGTGAGAACATCAGGTCCTAAGGGTGGCAAGTATGGGACTACAAAAACCACAACCCATGTGGCTTCCCATACAAGCCTTATCATGTTTATCATTCATATCTGATCACATCACAACATCCTACCATAATAGATTCATTCCATCTCCGGTGCATCACATGAATGATCAGCATCAGACCACTAAGCATGGCTAAGCTTGACTGAACTGTGGTACTAGCTATGCTAATAATCCAAACCCTAGTTATGCTAGGAGCGGTGGATCAGGTAATATAGTTCACAAAGGGAAACATGCATCAGATAGGATTACTCTGTCTACTGATAAAAGACTGTTGAACCGAATGCATATAACGAGAATGAAATACTTTGTAATCATAGGATTCATATGTATGAGTGGGGCTTCGGTTGCCTTGTCCGTTGTTGGACTGATACTGCTCCTCGGTGGCGTTGACTTTAGCTTCGGGTTCGGTTCCTATTCACGAGAACCAATCACCGAAAAAGAGAAAGCAACAATCAACACATGGCATGTGTAATGCTCATACAATATGGATGCTATGACAAGTTGAATAGTGTTGAATTTAACCCTAAAACATGCTTTGTCACTTTAAAGGGGGTCCGAGATGTGCAAACCCTAAAACATGGAAATCATCGGAATCACCAATGGGGTTCAATTGGTTCTTCTAAATAAACTTGCCATCAAAATTGATTTACAATGTATGATTATAGCTTAGTTAGATAGGTTTCATTTTTTTGATCATTTTGGTATATTATTTGTATTTTTCTGATTTAAAATGAATTAGTTATGAATTTCCCAAATTTTAATTCATTTAAAATCATTTTTGGAATATTTGAAATAATTTCCAAACTTGCGCCCACATGTTAGACTTTTATTAATTTCAGAAAATATTTACAGAAAATGTTAAAATCCTGACAGGTATGGCCCACCTGTCATACATTTTACATTTCAAAAATAATTACATAAATAATTAAAGAAAAAGAAAAGGAGAAATGACATCAGCATGACATCATGCTAATGTCATCTTGGGCTTGATCCTCAGATCGATGCTCGATCTGTCGATCGATCACGCGCGGGGATGTGGCGCTGGGTGCGCTGGACTCAGAGCATCGCGCTGAGCCAGAAACTGGTGGCGCGGCATGCAGGGGGTTGCCGGAATGGTGAGAGTGACGGTGGCCGACGGCGGCGGTTGCAGGTGGTCGATGGGGAGGGGGCTAGAGGGCAAGAGAGAGGAAACAGAGTGGTCTGCGAGGACCAGAGGCTCACCCTGAGCATGATGGAGGTGGTGGCGAGGCGAGGCAAGCACGGGAGACGCCGGAATCGAAGAAGAACGCGGCGGCCGGAGATCGGAGAGGTGAGGTCGAGGGCGATGATTCTGAGCGCCCGCGTCCGATTCCTTTGGGGAGAAGCACCAGGGCGTTGAGGCGGAGCTCACGGCGGGTTCGACGGGGCACGGGGAGGCTTCAAACGGCAGCGGCACGAAGCTCTCGCCGGACTAGGGTTCGGCCATGGCGCGGGAGAGCTAGGGAGAGGGGAAAGTGGTGGTTTAGGGTTCGTCTTCGGCGTCCAGCAGGCCTTGTAGATGCTCGGGGGCGGCGGAACGAATCATGGCGCCAGCGAGCATCGCAACTCCGGCGAGCGGCAGAGGCATCGACAGCAAGCTGCTTCTGTCGCGAGGAAGACGACAAGCGAAGGGGTAAGTTGGGCTGGGCCGCGCTTGGGCTCCGGGTGGGCTAGCTACTGGCTGTGCTAGTGGCAGAGAGAGAGGGAGATAAGTGGGCTCGGCCCAATAGCTATGTTAGGTTTAGATTTTTTCTGTTAAACCTTTTTCTTTTCTGATTTCCATTTATCTATTTGTATTTTCAAATTCCAAACTGTTTTGAATATTTCACAATTACATAAACTTTTTATAAAATATATAAAATAGTGTGGGACCCTTTTTCTTCATTTTGGGTTCAATTCTTTTGGTTAGTTTTCAAATACAAAACCATTTGAATGGTTTTGAGAGTGAAAGAAAGTAGGGTTTCGCTTATGTTTATTTGAGTTAACCAAAGTGCAATTATTATGCATGCATGCAATGCTCAAACATGTCTTTAATAATATTACACAAGAGGTGGTATTTTACAGCTCTACTGCACTTACGAGAATCTTGACCGAGATTCCTAGGTTATAGAAAAGAAGGCAGGGTACTCAGATCAAAGACGATCTTCGTGTTCCCAGGTTGCTTCTGACTTAGATTGAAGAGACCATTGAACTTTTAGGAACTTGATGGTTTGGCGACGAGTCTTGCGCTCGATTTCATCAAGAATACGAACATGGTATTCTCGGTAGGTTAAATCATCTTGGAGATCCAAAGTTTCATGGTCCACACCACGAATGGGATCTTTGAAGCAACGCTTGAGTTGAGACACATGAAAGACATCATGAACCTCTGGAAAAGTTGAAGGTAGATCCAATTGGTAGGAAAGTTCACCCCGCTTGGAGAAAATGAGAAAGGGACCAACATAGCGAGGAGCCAATTTGCCTTTGATACCGAATCGATGGACACCCTTCAGAAGAGTGACCCGGAGGTAAACTTGATCACCAACTTCATAATGAACATCAGGATGATGACGATCGTAGTTGGTCTTCTGACGAGATTGAGCGGCCTTCAGACGCTCTCGAATTATGCGAACTTGATCTTCTGCTTCTTGGCTCATGTCCGGACCAAAGAATTGTCTTTCGCCGGTTTCTGTCCAGTTCAGAGGTGTTCGACATGTTCTCCCATACAGGAGTTAGAAAGGTTCCATGCCCAAACTGGATTGAAAACTGTTGTTATAAGAGAACTCCGCAAAAGGAAGACATTTCTCCTAGTTCTTTCCAAAGGATATGACACACACTCTGAGCATGTCTTCAAGAATTTGATTCACACTTTCAGTTTGACCACCGGTTTTAGGATGATAAGCTGTACAGAAGGAGACCTGAGTTCCCATTGCTTATTGGATACTAGCCCAAAATTTGGAAGTAAACAAACTTCCATGATCAGAAATGATCTTTTTCTTGGGAACACCATCAAGAATGACTATCCGGGATACATATAGCTCTGTCAACTGGCTTGCGATAATGCTTTCCTGAACAGCAAGGAAGTGAGCAACTTTGGATAGTCGATCAATAACTACCCATATGGCATCATGTCCAGATTGTGTCTTTGAGAGTCCAGTAATGAAATCCATACCAATTTCATCCCATTTCCACTCAGGAATTTTCAACGGCTACAAAAGTCCAGCAGGCCTTTGGTGTTCAGCCTTTACACGACGGCAAACGTCACACTCTACAACAAAGCAGCGATTTCTAGTTTCATTCCACTCCACCAGAATCTTTGACGGAGATCTCGGTACATCTTGGTACCACCAGGATGGATAGACAGAGGGGATTCATGAGCTTATAGTAGGATTAGATCTTTGATTTTACGATTATTTGGGACCACTAGCCGATTACCAAAATAGAGAGTACCTTGATCATAGATGGAGAAACATTTAGCTTCACCACTTGCAACACGTTCTTTGATCTTGGTGATCTCACCATCTTGTTTTTAAGCTTCCTTGATTTGGTCCTCGAGAGAATATTTTATTTCAAGGTTAGCAAGGAATCCACAAGGAACTACTTCAAGGTTAAGACGCTTGACTTCCTCGTAGAGAGCAGGTTAGGCTTGTGAAATCATCAGATTATTGCAATAAGACTTCCGATTTAGCGCATCAGCAACGACATTGGCTTTGCCGGGTTGATAGTTGATATCCAAATCATAATCTTTGATGAGTTCCAACCATCGTCTTTGCCTGAGATTCAGATCTGGCTAGGTAAAGAGATACTTTAGGCTTTGATGATCCGAGTAAAGTTTGCAACGGTTACCGATGAGGTAATGTCGCCACTGCTTAAGAGCATGAACAACAGCAGCGAGCTCGTGATCATGGGTTGGATAATTGTTCTCATGTGGCTTCAACTTCCGGGAAGCATAGGCCACTACATGACCATCTTGCATCAACACATAACCGATCCCTTGAAGAGAGGCGTCACAATAGATGACGAAGTCCTTGCTTGTGACCGGAAGGACAAGCACAGGAGCGGTGGTTAGCTTAGTTTTCAAAGCTTGGAAGCTTTCTTCTGCCTTTTTTGACCATTCAAACTTCTTATCTTCATCATTGGTCACATCCCTGGTTGTGTAACGAGCCAGGCGAGTAAACTCACGCCCATAGGTTTCAATATCCTTGCGCCCCTGAGTCTGATCCAGAAACTCCCTCCTTTTGAGATCCATGACGGGCTTAGGGATATAAGAGGCACGGAATGCTGCAACAAACTCCACCCAGGTTAAAACATGTCCCTGAGCTTGCAGATTCAGAAAACCTTCCCACCAAACACCAGCCTCACCTTCCAGTTGATAGGTGGCAAAGTTGACACGGTCAGCGGGACGGACACGAAGAGCACTGAACTTGCGCTCTATGGCGCGGAGCCAATCATCAGCTTCAAGGGGCTCCTTGGAGTGGGTGAAGATTGGAGGAAAAGAGCGGATGAAATCTCCAAATGTGACACAGTCGCCAGGATGACTTTCCGTGTTCTGTACCTCACGGTCCAAAAGGCGTTCATTCCTCATACTGTTGGTCTCAATGTTGTTGAGAACCTCGGCCATTGTGGGAGGTGGCAGAAGTTCCTGATCAACATTGTTGTTTGCTCGACGGCCAACAAAACCACGAGTATTAGACGACATCCTGAGGATAAAACAGAAACCATGAGAATAAATTCACCAAAAAGGGTATACCAAAGGATGGCAAAACCATATCAAAAGATCATGGTAGAGGTGGACAGGTAGATGAAGATTATATCAATGCATTAAGTATGGCAGTAGAACAAGCATACGAAACGTATACGCTACCAACTTAGATACAAACCATAACAATGGAATGCAAGCATGATATGATACCAACAAGTCACAAAAGAATTGAGAGCGGGATTGGACACATCCTTAGCAAACTAGAAAAACAATGCTTCAGTTGTACAGATATATCTTAAAGACTATGAACCTTGCAACCAAGTACGGATTACTTAGGGAAAAACAACACAAACCCGTATATCCTGGAAGTTTTAAATGGTAGACGAGAAGTGAAAACTTTACAATGCAAACGAGATAAGATAACTCAGCAATAGAACAACCTTAGTTAAGGAGTAAAAATAGTCCTATTCATAGTTTTGCAAATAGTTTTTAGCTTTCAAATAGTTTTCTCAAACTCTAGGCTCAACATCGACCAGCAAGTAGGGTTTACTACAGGCAGTCCTGCTCTGATACCAAAATCTGTCAAGACCCGTGATCAGGGCTAGACAAATACCAGATCCTCATCTGATATAAGCCTAACCTAAACTCCTAAGCGCGTAGGGTAAGATCGGTAACATTACAGAACATACAAATCATACATTAATCAGGTAAACTCTTAAGAGAGTTACAAACCAGTCATACAAGCCAAGGGTTACAGACTCATCATTACATCGAACAACGGAAGCAAACAAGTTGTTCTAAACAACAAACTTAGCAAAGGGCCTAAGAGGCCATAAACAGAGGTAGCGACCCTTCCATAGATCCTAGGCTGCTGCCCGGGAACCCCGACTACTCGTCGACTTCGACGTAGAAACCACCTTTAGTTGGAGTAGCATCATCTGTAGAAAAACATCAATGAAGAAAGGCTGAGTGTAGGGTCTACTCCGCAAGACTTATGGCTAGTGGAGTTATTTTGAATAAAGCCATCTTTTGTTTCAAAACAAAAGGGGGAAAGAACTCGTCTAGTCAGATCATTTTCAAAAGGGGATAAGAAGACTTCAACCTCTAGCTCTTAGAATCATCTTTGATATCTACCGAGTACCATCATCAACTGAACCTCTCTTCCCGAACTACCCCCTCAAACAACACCGAGGAAGTACTCTGGGTCTCACATTAGTTGACAAGTTTTATCATTCGATTATAGTTTTCTATGATCACAGAATCCATTCCCAAGTCATCCATAACCGTGGACACGGATTTTCGAAAAGATTATAACCCTGCAGGGGTGCACAACTTTACCCACACGTACCAACCGATTCTTAATGCCTAATTTTTAGCCCTCTTCCTTGGAAGGCCGGCAGAGAGTGGTTGACTACGACCTTTACCTTTCTTTCGCCGAGACCATGAGTCACACACTAAGGAGATGCCATCGTAACGGGTCGAGTCCCGAAGTCGGTCCCTAGAGATGTGAATAGGGTTTGAGATTATGGATGCCGGACATCTCCCATTCCCTGCCACGCTTACCTACACTACTAGGAAAATGGCTATAGGTAATCAGCACATCCGTGGCTCACATGGTTGAAGTGCCCCATGGCTAAAATAGTCATGGATCACCTATGGGAAGTGCCCTACTAGTAACTAGAACAACCGTGGCGCACATGACCATAGTGCACCACAGATATGTGTGGGCCAGGGCCCTGTTGGCCGCACGCCAGACATCCGTAGCGCACGTAGGGTAGGTGCGCTATGCCTGTTGGTGTTATCCGTGGCGCACGTTGGGGGTGCGCTACGCCTAAGCGCATGCCCCTCTGTGCTGTAAAATGGCCAGACACATCCGTGGCGCACTATGGCATGTGCGCCACGGATGTTACTAATCCCTGTGGCGCACTTGGGCCGAGTGCGCCACGGATGTGGCGATTTTTTGGCAGCTCCACTTTATGTGCACATGTGTGATCATCCACCACCCCACACTTCACTTTCCCATTCTTCTTCCTCCTTAGATCTAGTCGGGGTCTTCTCCTTCCCACCTCAATTTCTCCACCCATTCACCATTTTTAGCATGTAGAACTTGCCTTGGATGTTACATAAGTAATAGAGGAAGGTCTCTGGTCTCTCATCTCCTTCTCCGGTCTCGCGCGCACCTCTCCTTTCCATCTTTCTCGCGATTGGTCTCTTATCTTGGTAAGTTGTCCATGTAAGGATGTGTTCATGTGTATATGGATTATATGCTCATATGTATGTAGATTATCGATGCTCATGATGTGTGTATGAGAGAATCGATGGTCATATGTGTGTGTATATGGAGAGTATCGATGATGCTCATGCATGTGTGTATGGAGAGGATAATGATATGTTCATGTGTGTATGGATCGGTCTCTCTCTCTTGTGTTTGTATGTGAACAAGTTGCCATTTGGTTTGCCAAAATGTTGATTCATTTCCATTTTGGCAAGACTTTGGCATTTCGCAAAGGTCCTAATTTTAGGATAGGTCATGCCGATATTTTCTATCGACCATTGCATGCATGCATTGATTATGTGGTTCTAATAGACTTCTAATTGTACCGTGTAGACCGTGCAGGCAAAAATGGTGCTCATAATGAGCGAAGACATTGTGGCTAGATTTTTGAAATGTGCGACGGCCGACATGATACGAAATAACAAGACGGAGATAAGATGTCCGTGCAGAAGATGCAAACTCAACTGGGTGATCGACCCAGATTCCATGAATCTGCAGGCGCACCTGCTCCGCCATGGTTTCATGGATGGATACACTCGTTGGATAAGCGATGACGAAGACGATGGAGACGGTGAAGGTGGGCAACATGACGATGATCATCATGACGGCGAGAAAGGGCGAGATTATGAAGAGTCTCCTGGAGATGGTGAAGGTGCGAAAGCAGACCGGGATGATGATGATCTAGATGCCGGAGGAGGAGACGACGATGGAACAACGTCAGGCTGGGTGCGGGACCCTTATGTGCAAGAGCTGCTTCTCAAGCAGACGAGTAACGCCAGGGCTGCCGCTAGAGAGAAAGCCAAGCTTGCGCAACTTGAGAAAGACGCGGTTACTCCATTGTATGAAGGATGCAGGCCCGATGATACCCAGTTGAATGTAACGCTCAAGGCTATGGAGATAAAGGCAAAACACAAATTGAGCGACGCAAGCTTCGATGATATGATGGCATTCTGGCACGATCGTCTCCCGGAGGGGAACACATGTCCAACTAGTATCGAGGACGCCAAGAAAATCGTCTGTCCTCTCGATCTACCGCATGTTAGATATCACGTATGCATCAACGATTGCATCATTTATCGAGGCGAGGACGCGGAGAAAACCACATGTCCGGTGTGCGGCGTGAGTCGATACAAGAAAGGGAAGAAAGCACCTCGAAAAGTGGTATGGTACTTTCCTATCACTCCTCGTTTGCAGCGCTATTTCGTGGACCCTAAGGAAGCTAAGCTCATGCGATGGCATGCGGAAAGGAAGAAGCCAGGAGATGATGATGATGACCCCGAAAAGGATGAGCTGCTGACGCACCCTTCAGATGCTAGCCAGTGGAAAGCATTGGACCTTGAATTCCCAGAATTCGGTGGAGATTCGAGGAACATCAGGCTTGGTGCGAGCACCGATGGACTCAATCTGTTCGGTAGCAAGAGCAGCACGCACAGCACTTGGCCCGTGTTTGTATGGATGTACAACCTCCCTCCATGGTTGTGCATGAAGAAGAAGTACATACAAATGAGTATGCTAATTCAAGGGCCGAAACAACCTGGTACCGACATCAATCTGTATCTCGGGCTGTTGAAAGAGGACCTAGCCACGTTATGGGAATCTGGAGCCAATACTTACGACGCCGTCGCAAAAGATTATTTCACTATGAGAGCCGCGTTGGTCACTACGGTGCAAGACTATCAAGGTTGCGGGTATATCTCGGGGCAGGTTATCCAAGGATTCTGCGCATGTGTTAGGTGCATGGATAACACAAGCTATCTTCAACTAGAGAAAGATCCAGGGTCATCGAAAACCGTGTTCATGGCGCACCGGAGGTGGCTCGGCAAGAATGATCCATGGAGAAAACGTGGAGACCTTTTCGATGGCAAATACGAGACCCGAGGAATCCCAGAGCATAGGAGCAGCGAAGAAGTGGAAGAGTTGCTGAAAAATTGGAAAGATTGTCCTAAGCCTGGAAAGAAGCGAAAGAGGCAGCAACAAGATAAGACGCTGATGAAGGTATGGAAAACAAGGTCTGTTTTCTGGGAGTTACCATACTGGAAGTTTCTCCGCACGCCTCATAGCCTCGACCTCATGCATATCACGAAAAACGTGTGCGAGAGTCTGGTCTCCACCATAATCAACATGCCAGATAGGACGGAAGATGGTCCGAAATCAAGGCACGACCTGATATGCTTGGGTATCCGGAAGGAGCTTCACGGAGGACGCACTACTCCTGATGATCAGGAAGATGACGATGATCATGAGTCGGAGACGACACAAGGTCGTCGGAAGGGTAAAAAGTTCAAGAAGAACGAATATTACTGCCCTCCTTCTTGCTTCACTCTAAGCCAGCATGAGATCAAACAGTTTTTCAAGTGCCTTCTAGGAGTCAAATTTCCTGACGGCTACGCGGGCAAGATAAGCAGATACCTAGACGAGGCGAAGCAGAGGTTCAGTGGCATGAAGTCTCACGACTGTGCCATGCTAATGACGCAGGTACTTCCGGTCGCACTAAGAGGGATAATGGACGAGCACGTCCGTGAAACATTATTTGGCATCTCTGATGACGCCGTACATGTTTTCCGCAGACGGATGTTCCTTGCACTCTCTGATGCTACGCGAACAATGAGCTGAGGGATGTTGCCAAGGGTACCATCCTTCAACCCTTGCAGCGCATGTTCCACTCAAGGCCGATTGATGGGGATATGCCTACCGGGGTATACCCAGCAGGACGTTTCCGACTGGCCCGGGTGCCAGCGAGTGGTCCTGCAGGACGAAGACTGGATCAATATCTGGCGTGGACTCAAGCGACTGGAAGCTGGAGGCCCAGAAGGGTAGATAGGCCCAGTCGGATTAGGTTAAAGGATCGCTGAAACCTTAACTGATTAGGTTGAGATTTCTAAACCCTAGGGAGGTGAGTCTATATAAACCTCCCTAGAGGACGCATAGGGGATACGTTCCATCATACACCCAAGCGACTCGCTGCCTAGCCGCCGAGCTCGCCCCATTGTACTCTCACCATAATATAATCTAGCAGGAGTAGGTCCTTACCCTCCGGGGGGGCCGAACCTGGGTAAACCCTTATGTATCCACCCTGATCTCGCTCCGTAGATGGATGGCCGCCCTTGCCCCATGTTCTACTACTCGCTGCCGATTACAGCATCTTCCGTGGTCATACCCACGATAGTGGCGCCCACCGTGGTGCCTGGCCGGTCAGGCCGGTGTTCTGCGGCGAGATCCAATCTACCCATCAACGACTCAATCTCCACCGACCGCATGATAGTGATCGGCGAGATGCTCCAGATCTTGCCGAGCAGCTACGTCCCGGCGGCGCGACCTGTCACGCATAGCATGATCCTGCTGGTCGGCACGATCAGCCTATTCTTCGGCCTCACCGACGTCATCATCTCGGAGGACTCGGCTCGCATCCGCGAGTCTCCGCCACGCAATCGGCTCTCTGAGAGTCAGGTCCGCACGATCCACCGCTCGCCTCCGAGTACGACTCGGCCCACAGTGACGTGGCCGAAATCACCGCAGTCGCGAAAGACGCGGCCCTCAACGATGACGCCGACTCGGCGACCCCGGCGTCACTCGCCGGATCCATTGTCGCCCTGTCACCCGCGGGCTCCATCACCCAGGTCTCCAAAGTCGAACACTTCGAGGATCCCTCTATCCTTGGGATCTTTGACTTCGACTCTGGGTCGGAGAACTCCGCTGACCTCCATGACAAAACCGGCCGCCACGCCGCGGCCTATATGGCGACCGGCGCCGACCCGCCGGAGGATCCATTCTCCACTCCGATCCCTCCCAACGCAACAGCAACGGAGGTCGAGGAACTCCGCCTGAAGCTGGCGGAAGCAGTCCGCAAGGAACAAGCCGAGCGCAAAAAATTTCTCCTCGAGCAGGTGACAGCGCAGGAGCTGTCGCGCTACCACTATCTCCGAATCAGGTCGCGCCTGAACCCCACCGTCCAGGGGCGTGCCCTGAACTTCGACGACGAGAGCGACCCGGCCCGCGCGGCCGAGCACGTGATCTGCGAGAACGCGCCACCAGGAGGAAGCGCTCGGCCCCCACCAGGGTCAATGGCCAATGGCGTTCCGCCACCACCCAACCGCGCACCTCCCAGGGACCAGCCGAGGATCGTGGTCTCCTCACGGGAGCGAGACGCGAACGGCCTACCGCTGTTCTCCACCCTGATGGACAACCTCGTCGCGGGCCGAGCAGCAGTCGACAACATCGCGGCCACCGGTGATGGCGCCCTACAGATCTAGTACGCCAAGGCCTTGCTCGCAAAAGCGGTCGAGCAACAAAACGAGGCATCGACTCACAGGGTCAGATGTACTCGCGTTCATCGGGCAGCAGAGCGGCCTCAAGCGGCCGCCCCATGGCGGCAAACACCCTCAACTGCCCGCCACCCGAACCACTGCAGCTCCAACACCGACGCACGAACACGGCACTCTCCACCAACGACCCCCGGCCGGCGACCAACTTAGTCGCTGCCAACGGTCATCCCGTCGACGCCCGCACCCACATCATCAACAACCAGGCGTGCACGCCAGCCCGGCGACCTGCGGGATACCCTAACCAACCGCCGCGACAGCGAGCCGAGGGGGTCGCTAAGCCGACTCGGGCCCCGGTGCTTCGGACCGATGATCCGAGGCGAAAGATACCTGGCGAACTGCAGAGCGCCGAAGGAAATAGGGAAGTACGACCCCTCGTACGATCCATCCGTGTGGCTGGATACCTACCTCATGGCGATGGGGATCGCCGGCCACACCGATCTACTAGCCGCCTGCTACCTTCCCCTGATGATGGAGGGAGCGTGCCGGCAGTGGATTAACACTCTCCCCGCAGATAGCATCGACTCCTGGGAAGAGATGTGTGATGCCTTCGTCAGACACTTCGAGGGTTCATACACCCGCGCCACCACCATCGAGGACCTGGAACGATGCATCCAGGGACCTTGCGAGTCGACCCGCAGCTGGGTCCAACGGTGGCAAGAACTATGGTACAGCGCGGTCGGCATCCACCCAGACACCGCGATCCACTGCTTCAAGACCTCGTGCCGCTACGAGCCCCTGGTGTCAAAGCTCAAACGAGCGTACCGCACACTCGACAACATACCTGACCTCCTGGAAATCACCAAAAGGTACGCGGAGGAAGACCCAAACCAAGAAACCGACGACGAGTCGGGAGGACAACGCCGCACGAGCGGCAGCGACAAAGGACGACGATCCGATCTACGCTAGAGCAAAACTCGCCTCACCGGCAAGCGCCGCAGTGATGGGCGAGTCGACTTCGTCACCAACGCTGGATACGTGCAGCGCGAGCCCAAGAGCTTCCGCCGCGACGGGGGGCAACGCCGCGACGGTGGCAACTACAAGGCGAAGCCGAGGTTCGACCCCGCGGCCCTCCTTAACCAACCTTGTGTATTTCAGAGATGGGAAGGAAAGCCCGCCAAGCACACGACCGCCGACTACCATTCTCTCAAGGAGATCGAGAAGGCACGGTGCACGCGAGAAGACCCCGACAACAACCCGCCAAACAGAGGAAAATTCGGCTGCGTCGCCGGCTCGCTCCACACCTTCATAGGCTTCAACACGAAGCGCGAGAAGAAGGTCATCGCCCGCACTGTCGCTGTCAACGCGGTGGCCCAGGTGGACGTCCCCCGGTTCCTCAACTAGTCTGAGCAACCAATCACTTGGAGCCGCCCAGACCACTCGCCACGGATCGAGTACCCAGGCCGAGTCGCCCTGGTGGTCAAGCCCAAGGTAGGGGACTACTGGCTCCCCAAGACATTGATGGATGGCGGCAGCTCCATCAACATCCTGTACCTGGACACCTTCAGGCAACTGCGGCTCCCGCAGTCGATGGTCGAGACGACCTACACCACGTTCCACGGCATCATCCCCGGGCGGAAGGCGTACCCGATTGGCAAGGTCACGCTGCCAGTCACCTTCGGCACACCGGCAAACTTCCACACCGAGCGGATCGTCTTCGAGCTGGTGCCCTTCGACAGCTCCTACTACTGCGTCCTGGGGCGCCAGGCGTTCGCCAAGTTCATGGCGGCGCCCCACTACACGTACAACGCGATGAAGCTCCCCAGACCGCGCGGCGTCATCACAATCCACGGCGACCCTGACATGGCCGCCAAGTGCGAGGCCAAAGGAGCTGAACTCGCCGACGCCGTCATCGCGGCAGAGGCCAACCACGCCGACGAGCTCGCCAAATACGCGAGCGGGGTCAACAATGACGACCCCACCATACTCAAGAAGCCCAACTCGGAGGGCGGCAACACCTTAGCCTTCGAGGCAACAACGCATACCCGCACCGTCGAGCTGGTCCCAGGCGACTCCAGCCAGACGGTGACGATCGGGACGGGCATGAGCCCAGCATAGGAAGGCGTGCTCATAGAGTTCCTCCATGAGAACAGGGACATCTTCGCATGGAAGCCCTCTGACATGCCTGGTGTCCCTAGGGAACTCGCTGAGCACAAAATCAATGCCGACCCCAAGGTGCGACCTGTCAAGCAGTCGCTGCGGCCCTTCAATGAAGAGCGCTGCCGAGCCATCGCCGAGGAGGTGCAGCGTCTACTCGCTGCAGGTTTCATTCGGCCAATCAAGTACTCCAAGTGGCTGGCAAACCCAGTCCTGGTTGAGAAGAAAAACGGTACATGGAGGATGTGTATCGATTACACAAACCTAAATAGCGCCTTCCCGAAGGAGCAATTCGTCCTCCCGCGGATCGACCAAATCATCGATTCCACCGCGGGCTCGGAGTCGCTATGTTTCCTCGACGCCTACTCTAGGTACAACCAGATCAAAATGGCCATTGAGGACGAAGAGAAGACGGCGTTCATCACGCCATTTGGAGCCTTCTGTTACACTACCATGACCTTCGGCCTCCAGAACGCCGGGGCAACCTACCAGCGGTGCATGCAGGAGTGCCTTGAGAGCCAAATTGGCCGCAATATCCACGTCTACATCGACGACATGGTGGTAAAGTCCGCTCGCCCGAGTGACCTACTCGCTGACCTGGCGGAAACATTCGCCAACCTGCGGAAATACAAGATAAAGCTAAATCCAGGCAAATGCACCTTCGGTGTACCAGCTGGGCAGCTACTGGGATACGTCGTCTCCAAGCGTGGGATCGAGGCGAACCCCACCAAGATCGACACGATCGCTCGACTCGGCAAACCCGAGTGCCTGCGCGACATCCAGAAGCTGGCCGGGCGAGTCGCGGCTCTCAGTCGCTTCATCCCCCGATTAGGCGAAAAGGCGATGCCCCTCTACCGCCTGATGCGCAAGAACCCCACCTTCCAGTGGGACAAGAAGGCGGATGATGCGCTCCGCGACCTCAAGAAGGTGCTACTCGCAGCACCGCTACTCGCCACCCCCGTCAACAAGGAACCCATGCTGGTCTACGTCACGGCTTCCGATCGCGTCGTCAGCGCCGTCATGGTCGTCGAGCGACCAGAGGAAGGAAAGGAGCGACCGGTGCAGAGACCAGTGTACTACATCAGCGAAGTCCTCACCGAGTCACGCCAGCGCTAACCGCAATACCAGAAACTGGTATACACGGTCTTCAGAGCATAGCGGCGACTGCTACACTACTTCCAGGAGCACCCGATAACGGTCGTCTCCTCAGCACCATTGCAGGACATCATCCGCAACCGTGAGGCGACCAGGCGAGTTGCCAAGTGGGCCATCGAGATCGGCGTACACAACATCAAGTATGAGCCGCGCAAAGCGATCAAGTCGCAGGCTCTCGTGGACTTCATCGCCGACTGGGAGGAGGCCCAGCAGCCAGAAAAGCTGCCATACCTCCATCACTGGAGTTTACACTTTGACGGCTCCACGAATGCGGACGGTTCAGGAGCAGGGATCGTGCTAACCTCTTCGAAGGGCGACAAGCTCCGCTACGTCCTCTACCTCGACTTCAACCCTGCATCAACAACATGGCCGAGTACGAGGCACTACTCCACGGCATGCGAGATGCCAAGGAGATGAATGTCAATCGCCTACGCTGATCCTCCCATGAAACAGTTCTTGCCACAAGGGGAAGTAGGGCCTACATCCCAGATAGCATTCGCAGAACGCCACGAAAATGGCGAGCTGCTCGATGCTATGCGGGCCTAGGTCCGACGGCTGGATCCCGTAGTAGGCGCAGAAGCGCCGGAAGAAGAGAGAAGCGGGAAACCCCAGCCCCCACTCCAGGTGGCTGGTGAAGCAGATGAATTCTCCCTCACGCGGGTCCGGAGTCACTTCTCCGGCCGCAGGGATGCGCCATCTGCCGGCGAGCAAGATTCCGGCCTCCTCGAAGTACGCTAGTAGCGCCCTGGTACACTTGGATCTGCCCCATGGTTCGGCGGAGGGGGCCATTGGTTAGAAGTTCGCGGAGGTCGGGGTTCTCTGGATTGGTTGGATCGCGATGCGGAGTGGAAAACGAAGATGGGCGAGATCGGAGGAAGGACGAAGGAGTTTTTCCCCGTTTGCCTGTCATTCTCTTTATATAGCGGTTGCTACCCGCCAATTTCGGGAGTCGTTGCTACGCGGTAATTACGACGAAGTTACCGTTGGATTAACCCAACGGCTAGTTTTGACCCCACCTGATGGTCCAACTTCATCCATTCGACTCGTCGCTCTGCGCGACTTGACGATTCGCCGACCCGATCACTATAACAGTGCCTGAGTATTCGCCGACCCGATCACTATAACAGTGACTGGGTATTCGCCGACCCGATCGCCGAGCTGCGACCCGATTGGTCGCCGTTATTGCGACTGGGAAAACTAGTTTTTCCTTTATTCAGGAGTCCATCGCCGATTCGACTGGGCATCCGGATTGGACCCATGTACACCGACTGCCAACAAACACCTGCGACCAATCAACGACGGCCTCGGGGACTACTGATGGGGATATGCCTACCTGGGTATACCCAGCAGGACGTTTCCGACTGGCCCGGCTGCCAGCGAGTGGGCCTGCAGGACGACGACTGGATCAATATCTGGCGTGGACTCAAGCGACTAGAAGCTGGAGGCCCAGAAGCGTAGATAGGCCAAGTCGTATTAGGTTAAAGGATCGCTGAAACCTTAACTGATTCGGTTGAGATTTGTAAACCCTAGGGAGGTGAGTCTATATAAACCTCCCTAGAGGACGCATAGGGGATACGTTCCATCATACACCCAAGCGACTCGCTGCCTTGCTGCCGAACTCGCCCCATTGTACTCTCACCATAATACAATCTAGCAGGAGTAGGTCTTTACCCTCATCTCGCTCCGCAGATGGCTGGCCGCCCTTGCCCCATGTTCTACTACTCGCTACCGATTGCAGCATCTGTCGTGGTCATTCCCACAACAACGATGCCAGATAACGCGCACAGGGTTAAAATTTGTCGGGTTCTAAGGGGCTGCGACGACCTGGAACCTCCCATTCAACCCCCAGGAGCGGATGAAGAAGAGCCGGCTGTCCTCAGAACTTGCTTCGGCTTATTCTTGCAATGGCCAAAGAGCATGATCCGTTTTGGAGACGACGGGGGCCATCACGCTACAGACAATAACACCGCCTGTCATGCCAGCGACAAGCGGTGGCAAGGCCCCCTTACCGCCCTCACCGTCACCTCCACGCGGTGGGTTGGATGATCATGTTAATGATATGCACATGGCGCAGGATCTGGCCGAGGACGACGAAGACTGGAATGATCACTTCTTCAACACTCAGTTTAGCAACGAAGACCTAGCTTGTGGCCCCACAGAGAAAGCCACTATCACCAAGCGTCTGTTTGGTTCTCAGGAGACGCCTCCAGCTTGCGCCTTTACAGAGCCAGCTGATACAACCAACCGGCCCTTTATTCTAAGCCCTGAC
Organism: Avena sativa; assembly: GCA_916181665.1. Classification (NCBI taxonomy): domain Eukaryota; kingdom Viridiplantae; phylum Streptophyta; class Magnoliopsida; order Poales; family Poaceae; genus Avena; species Avena sativa. The sequence goes on along the minus strand of OV702285.1, from coordinate 2,922,673 downwards.
ACACTACATAGGGTGGCCGGTGCTCAGATTGCGGTGCCTGCCCGCTCTCCAAAAGGAAAAAAGGGCAGGAAAAGAAAATCTAGCAGCTCGAGCCAGCCGGTGGCGTCAACAACTGCGAATCCGATCAGGTTTCGGGACGGGCCACCAAGACCCGAGGGTATTATGTGGAGGATTCATGTGGCGGGTGAGCCCATGCTACCTAAGAATTGGCGGAAGCTCGCTAGTTCGGAACTGCAGACTGTGCATGACGGCGTGATGATGATAGAGAGACGCCTTCTATCGGAGAAAGATCCCTCGCACCCGGTATTCGTGGTTAAGGTGCCACCAGGCTTGGGCTTCGTCGACAATGCCCCTGCGGATCTGTTCTTCCTGCGGTTCGATGACATCTTCAATATGTTCCACCTATACCCGATGCACTATACCATGGTCCGTCTGTTTTCTCTCAGCCTGGCCATGTAGATCATTAGAGAGAACACACCGGGCATCGCTATAGTGGACCCCTATTACATGCGTGACGGCTGCTTGGGTTCCCCCGCCGAACGACGTATCGTGGCCTCGTACCTTAAAAGAATCCTCGTGGCGAACAAGACAAAGGAATACATTCTCGTGCCTTTCTTTTCCGAGTAAGTCGTTATTCACTCGCCACCGTCGATTGGCTTTATTAGATTATCATCATTCTTTTTCCAACACATTCCATTTGAATTTTTTGCGCAGAGATGAACACTGCACGCTCATCTCCTTATCGCCGAAACATTCCCACGCCACGTATTTAGACTCAGGGAGTCTAGAAAAGAAGAAAAACTACGACAAGATCAAGGAAGTTCTGGATGATGCTCTCACTGGCTTTGCCTCGACGGAAGGCACCACCTTCGTGCGTACGAAGGTCAAGTTCGGCAGGCACGTCTTAAACCACGTAACGGAGTTCCCCTGCATGAAGCAGCCGGAAAACAGTAAGAAGGAAGCCTACTACGCACTCCATCACATCAGGGCGTTCCTACTTGACAAGCAGAATTCTACGCTGCCAGATCATCTCAAACAGTGGGCCGAAGCAAAGGCCAAGATCACTTATTCAGATATTAGACAAGAGCTGTATCGCATCCAGCAGCAGTTTGGGGAAATCCCGAATAACCGTGACATAGAAGATCGCCTAGAGATGCAGGGTGACTACGGAGGAAATATCCCGAATAACCGTGACATAGAAGATCGCCTAGAGATGCAGGGTGACTATAGTTCATGACGAGACAAGGCGTCCTCCCGTTCCCTAAGCCGAGCCAGAAGGCTTGATGTTGGCCTAGTTGTGTGTGTGTGTGTGTGTGTGTGGCCAGAAGACAAACTATAGATGACCTTTGTGTGTATGTGGACAAGTGTACATGCTACTATACTTATCTTATTAGGTTTATGAATCATCGCTTACTTCTTTTGCTTATTATTATTATATATAAATCAATGCTTGGTTTTTTTGCTTACTCTTTGGTTCTTCGCTCATTTTGGTAATTCTTTTTCTTCCTTACTTTATTAGTCTTTTTTTGAGAATAATGCCGATGATTGAAATGTCGTGGAACAATATATATGTGAATGTGATACGATGGGATTGTAAGCATTGTGTTATGCACAAGTCTAGATGTTGTGCATCCTACTTGGCTTACGGTTCCATCGTACCATATTCCTGTGTCCAACGACCTATGCATATATATATGAGGCATTCTTTTTGATTTACTTTGGTATTTTTCGATAATAATGCCGATGATTGAAATGTCATGGCACACTATATATGTGAATATGCTACGACAGGATAGTTAGCCTTGTGATATGCACAAGTCCAAGTCTTGTGCATCCTACTTGGCTAACCGTTCCGTCGTAGCATATTCCTGTGTCCAACGACCTAGCTAGTTATATATGAGGCATTTGTTTTGATTTACTTTGGTCTTTTTCGAGAATAATGCCGATGATTGAAATGTCGTGGCACAATATATATGTGAATGTGCTACGACGGTATAGTTAGCCTTGTGATATGCACAAGTCCAAGTCTTGTGCATCCTACTTGGCTAACTGTTCCGTCGTAGCATATTCATGTGTACAATGACCTATGTATATATATGAGGCATTATTTTTGAATTACTTTGGTCTTTTTCAAGAATAATGCCGATGATTGAAATGTTGTGGCACACTATATATGTGAATGTGCTGCGATGGGATTGTTCGCCTTTTGCTATGCACAGGTCCAGGTGTTGTGCATCCTACTTGGCGTACAGTTCCATCATAGCATATTCCTGTGTCGAACAACCTAGTTATATATGAGGCATGCTTTTTGAGTTACTTTGGTCTTTTTCGAGAATAATGTCGATGATTGAAATGTCGTGGCACAGTATATATGTGAATGTGCTGCGATGGGATTGTCCGCCTTGTGCTATGCACAGGTCCAGGTGTTGTGCATCCTACTTGGCGGACGGTTCCATCATAGCATATTCATGTGTCGAACAACCTAGTTATATATGAAGCATGCTTTTTGAGTTTGGTCTTTTTGATTTAGGAGTACTTTATATAAGTGTATCTTCATATGCGAATTTGATTATACATGTTTTTTTCAATCACCGGTTAATTATTATTGTCAACTTGTAGATGACGTGGTACGTCGTGTACAAGGGACGGGTTCCCGGAGTCTACGATGATTGCGAAAACTGCCGGAGACAGGTGCACCGTTTCAGCGGAAATAGCTACAAAGGGTACAACACTATGGCGAAGGCGGAAGCTAGATACACGCGCTATCTAGCGGGAGTTAGGACGAGGAACCGGATGAAGACCTACACCTTCGTCGCGGTGATCATGCTTATCGTCTTTGGTTGTTTATCCCGCGTTTGTGTCTAGCTAGTTTAGATGTCTAGGCGAGCTTTCGAGCTCTAACTTGTATTTTCCTGTCATCAACTACTTTGTAACTTGGTCGAAACAATGTAACTTATACTATGTATTCATGTATGAGACTTATCTATATGTATTTGTTTCAATCTTGTTTTGCAAATTGTGTATTTATATATATAATTGTATATCTTTTATCTGTGTGTATATCTTCCTGTAATATTGTATATAATCTGTATTGTATATCATCTGGCTCTGAAATAAAATAAAAATAAAAAAACACCCGTGGCGCACATGACCTAAATTTTGTGGCGCACTACATCTAAAGCGCACCTGCGCAGCTTAGTGGCGCACTGCGACATGCGCCACAGAAGATCAAACGCGTAGCGCACCGGCCCACATAGCCATGGCGCACTAGCAGGTGCGCTACGCCTAGCTCGACACAACTGTGGCGCACTAGGTAGTGCACCACGGCTATGAGATAGCCGCAGCGCGAGGCTAGTGGTGCACTGCTAGTGCGCCACGGATGGCCATTCCATGTGCGCCACAAACAGGCATTTTCCTAGTAGGGCTACCTGTATGTATGCACATCCTTCACCTCCTTTCAAGAACAACCAATATGTGTTTGTCGAATGAAAAGCCCGAACTATGTGACTCATGGAATCTACTAGGCAAGTTAGTAAGTCGAGGGGTTTCCAGGCCCATGTGTGGTTGTACGCTCGTCTTGGTTCAAGAGGCAAGAACATCAGGTCCTAAGGGTGGCAAGTATGGGACTACAAAAACCACAACCCACGTGGCCTCCCATACAAGCCTTAGCATGTTTATCATTCATATCTGATCACATCACAACATCCTACCATACTAGATTCATTCGCATATCCGGTTCATCACATGAATGATCAGCATTAGACCACTAAGCATGGCTAAGCTTGACTGAACTGTGGCACTAGCGATGCTCATAAGACTGTTGAACCGAATGCATATGACGAGAATGAAATACTTTATAATCATAGGATTCATATGTATGAGTGGGGCTTCGCTTGCCTTGTCCGTTGTTGTACTGATACTACTCCTCGGTGGCGTTGACTTCAGCTTCGGGTTCGGTTCCTATTCGCGAGAACCAATCACCGGAAAAGAGAAAGCAACAATAAACACATGGCATGTGCAATGCTCATACAATATGGATGATATGACAAGTTGAATAGTGTTGAATTGAACCCTCAAACATGCTTGGTCACTATAAAGGGGGTCCGAGATGTGCAAACCCGAAAACATGGAAATCATCGGAATCACCTATGGGGTTCAATTGGTTCTTCTAATTAGTTCTGATCATTTTGGTATATTATTTGTTTTTTTCTGATTTAAAATGAATTAGTTATGAATTTCCCAAATATTAATTCATTTAAAATCATTTTTGGAATATTTGAAATAATTTCCAAAGGTGGGCCCACATGTCAGACTTTTATTAATTTCAGAAAATATTTATAGAAAATGTTAAAATCCTGACAGGTATGGCCCACCTGTCATACATTTTCCATTTCAAAAATAATTATAGAAATAATTAAAGAAAGATAAAAGGAGAAATGACATCAGCATGACATCATGCTGATGTCATCTGGGCTTGATCCTCAGATCGATGCTCGATCTATCGATCGAGCGCGCGCGGGGATGCGGGGCTCGGTGCGCTGGACTCAGCGCATCGCGTTGAGCCAGAAAGTGGCGGCGCGGCGTGCTGGGGGTTGCCGGAGTGGCGAGAGCGACGACGGCCGACGACGGCGGTTGCAGGTGGTGGGGAGGGGGATAGAGGGCGAGAGAGAGGAAACAGAGTGGTCTGCGAGGACCAGAGGCTCACCCTGAGCAGGATGGAGGTGGTGGCGAGGCGAGGCGAGCACGGGAGACGCCGGAATCGAAGAAGAATGCGGCTGCCGGAGATCAGAGAGGTAAGGTCGAGGGCGACGATTCAGAGCGCCCGTGTCCGATTCCTTCGGGGAGAAGCATCTGGGCAACGAGGCGGAGCTCAAGGCGGGTTCGACGGGGCACGAGGAGGCTTCAAATGGCGGCGGCGTGAAGCTCTGTCCGGACTAGGGTTCGGCCATGGCGCGGGAGAGCTAGGGAGAGGGGAAAGTGGCGGTTTAGGGTTCGTCGTCGGCGTCCAGCATGTCTTGTAGACGCTTGGGGGGGCACGAATCGTGGTGCCGGCGAGCGACGGAGGCAGCGACACCGAGCCGCTTCTGTCGCGAGGAAGACGACAAGCGAAGGGGTAAGTTGGGCTGGGCCGTGCTTGGGCTCCGGATGGGCTGGCTACTAGCTGCGCTGGAGGTTGAGACAGAGGAAGAGAAGTGGGCTCGGCCCAGTAGCTAGGTTAGGTTTAGATTTTTTTTCTGTTAAACCTTTTTCTTTTTTGTTTTCTATTTATCTATTTGTATTTTCAAATTCCAAACTGTTTTGAATATTTCAAAATTACAGAAAGTTTTTATAAAGTATATAAAATAGTGTGGGACCCTTTTTATTCATTTTGGGTTCCATTATTTTGTTTAGTTTTCAAAATACAAAACCATTTGAATGGTTTTGAGAGTGAAAAAATTAGGGTTTTGCTTATGTTTATTTGATTTAACCAAAGTGCAACTATTATGCATTTATGCAATGCTCAAACATGTCTTTATTAATATTACACAATTGGTGGTATGTTACAGCAATTCGTTCCTACAAAACTTATACGATTCTCCATCAAACTTAGTCAAAACTTTCTCCTTCCTACAATCTATAATAGCCCCACAAGTATTCAAGAAAGGTCTACCAAAGATAATAGGACAGGTTTTACTAGCTTCAGAACCAAGCACTAGAAAATCAGCAGGATATATAATCTTACCACAAAGAACTTCCACATCTCTTATAATGCCAATTGGACAAACTTTGTCTCTATTAGCAAGGTGAATAACCACATCAATGTCTTCAAGCTCGCAAGGACCAATTACATGCATAATTTCCCTGTAAAGCTCATAAGGAATACCACTAGAACTAGCACCAATGTAACATACACCATAATAGCAATGATCACCAATAATAACAGAAAGCATAGGTACACTAGCTTTTCTAGTTTTTCTAGGATGAGAGACAATATTAGAAGCGTCTTCACAGAAGACAATGTGCTCATCCTCTATATTTTTAGTGACAAGATCTTTCACAATAGCTACCACAGGTTCAATGTTTATTTGCTCATCAGGTTCCACGGTTGTTTTTGCACTTTTTCTAACCACATTAGCTATGATAAAGTGTTCCTTTACCTTAGCAGGAAAAGGGATTTTCTCAACATAAGGTTTAGGGAAGATAGGATCAATAGTACAAACTTTAATGCTAGCAGGAACATGGGAAACAATATCTTTATAAGGAGCGTGGTACTTGTTCCACTCCTTTTTGGGAATTTCAATATAAGAGGCAAATGCCTTAAAACATTTTGCAAGAACTTGAGAATCAAGACCATACTCGGTACTAATATCACGGAAGTCATCAGTTCCCATAAAGGATTTAATGGATTCATAATCATAGTTTATACCTGACTTTCTTCCTTTGTCATTCTCCCATGCTTTAGTGTTCTCTTGAATACGTTCCAGGAGATCCCATTTAGCTTCTTCCTTCTACGTGTGAATGATCCAGCATAAGATGCATCTGGTAAATCTTTATCATGAAGAGAAAGACTTGCATAAAAGTTATTGATAATAATATTGTTAGGGAGTTTATGAATAGGACATTTAAGCATTAGTAACTTCGATCTCCCCCAAGCTTGAGTTGTAATCTCTCCATCATGAGGAAAAAAGTTATATATTAGATTCCTATCCATATGAATCTCACTGGGGGATATAATTTACAGTAAAAGAGGGGTACTATTTCCTCCCATTCCATGGATTGTCCATTCTTCAGCAACTTATACCATTCATTAGCTCTTGCTTTCAATGATATAGTGAGTAACTTCTTCTTCACCTGTTCGGTTGTGATACCTGCACACTTAAACAACCGCATAATTCATGTATAAAAAGCAAGTGATCACAAGGGTGGACAGTTCCACCTCCTAAATAATAATTATCCATAACACAATCAATAATACTTGTAGGTATCTTAAAAGGATCTATCTCAATAGGCGATGGTTCATCTACTACCCTAACAGTGGTTGTAGTTTTCCTAAACAGAAAACCAAGTGGGTTATACATATTGGAAACAAAGTAACAATTAGAAATAAAAAGCAATACTCATCGTAGAAGTTTCCTTTACCAATTCCACTCTTCAATAGCGCTTCACTCCCCGGCAACAGCGCCAGAAAATAGTCTTGATGACCCACAAGTATAGGGGGTGTATCGTAGTACTTTCGATAAATAGGAGTGCCGATCCCAATGAGGAGAAGAAGGTGTTGACTAGTGGTATGGAGCGGGAAATCTCTGTGAATACTTAGCAAACAGATTTTTAGGGTTTTTTTTTTGATAAAGCAAGGAAATAAAGTGCAAGTAGTAAAGACAGCAAACAATTGCAGAAAGTGGCCCAATCCTTTCTTTGAAAAGTACAAGCCTGTGGAAATACTAATGAGGACCAAACGTTCTCGAGGACACATGGGAATACTATCAAGTGCTTTCGCTTCATATAGCTAAGTAGTCTTATTTGGTTCCATAAGTGTTGTGTGGGTGAACCTATGCTAATGTACCGACCTTACTTGGACTAATACATACTTGTGATTAAACCCCTTGCAAGTATCCGCAACTATAAGAAAGCAATTAAGATATAAACCTAACCACATCCTTAAACTCTGAGATCCTATACTCCCTGAGTAAAATGCATCTACAGTCCTGAAACTCACTGGCCACGCACGAAACGGTCACGGAACTCACGGAATGCCTCAAAACGGTCCCATAACTTGTCCAGGACGTCCATATACGGTCCTGGATACGTATTTTGGTGATGTGGCGAAGCTTGCGGGCCCAGGAGAGACCCACGACGGTCTGCGGGTCCCATGGCATTTATGGTTTGCGGGCCCAGGAAGCGGAGGCGTCGTGGTTTTACTCCCAGAAATCCCCTGTTTGCTCTGTTTCCTGCGGAGGCGTCGAGGTGAGCGGCGACGGTGGCGGTGGAGGAAGGTGGTCGGTGCCTGGACACTCTAATCGACATACGAGACCAACGTTTTCGATATCGGCGGTGAAGGTGATCCTGGCGGCGCAACAGTTGAGCGCCTTCCGCGATGGAGATGGCGCCCGTGAGGCGAACGGAAGGAGACCCCCTTCCGAAATACGGTTAGTGTGATTCTACTTCCTATTTTTCTCGATTTTGAGGTTGATTTGGTGTTGATATATGTGAGCATTCTGTTGGTAGATCGATTTTATTCTGTATTTTTGCAGTCGATTGTTCTATTCATTTAGGGTTCTAGTAGCGCAAAAGGTCTGAATTTTTGGCGATTTTTGCTAATGTGCAGAGGCAGGCAGTGATTGTTTCACTTTGGAGGTGATCCATGGAGGGTTTTTTGTTGGTTATGGTAGCAATAGGGCATACGTTGATGGTCACAAAGTTTGCTATGACCATTGTGAGGCAGATACTTGGTCAAGTCTGTGGCTTGACGATATAATAGAGAATTTGGGATATGAATCTGGTGGTAGGATTGCTGTGTACTGGTTGTTGCCAGGGATGCAGATAAATGAAGATGGATTGCGGCTGATTGCTGAGGACAAGGATGCTTTGAGCATGACTGCAATGGTTCAAAAGGGGCACAGGTATCTGATGGTTTATCTTGATCATGACCCAGCAAGGAATGTAGTGCAATGGGATGATGTTGTTGATAATCCTGTTGCAAACTTACCACCTGTGATTAGTCCTAGCAAGAAAACTGATTCAGTACAGAATGCAATTGTTGGTGTTCATGATGGTGAAGCCATTGTTACTATAAGGAAGGAGAGGAGAGCAAGCAGACTAGTTGATTATGAGGAGGATGGAGGTACTGACAATTCTAGTGATTCTGATTATGAGCCAGACATTGTTGATAGTGACAATGACATTGAAGAAGGAGATGATGATTTGTACCAGCAATCTGTAGATCAAGAACCAAAGGATAAGAAGAAGCAAATTCAAGAAGGAGAGATGTCTGATGATGATTTTTTTGAGCCTGCACAGTCAGATGATGAGAGAGAGATATTCAAGAATTTCAAACCCTTTGCTGCTGAAGATATGAGTGATCCAAAGTTCCACAATGGCCAAGTGTTTCAAACACCTGAGGAGTTCAAAAAGGCTGTTAGAGAGCACAGCTGCAAGCATAGAAAGAATATCAAATTTACAAAAAATGACAAGACACGAGTGTTAGCTAAATGTGTGGAAGGATGTCCCTGGGAAATATATGCTTCTTATGATTCTAGGCCAAAGGCCATAATGGTTAAAAGGTGTGAACTGAAGCACACTTGTGAGAGCACGTGGCAAGTGACAACATTCACAGTTAAGTACATTGGAAAGCATTATGTTGAGGAGATCAGAGCAAATGAGAAGATGACACTCAGGGGTCTAGGTCAGTTGGTTCAGAAAGATTGGAAAATGACACCCAAAAGGGGCAAGTTAGGAAGAGCAAGGAAATATGCTTTTGATATAATCTATGGTGATGAAACCGCACAATACAACCAACTTTGGGATTTTGGACAGGAGTTGAGGAGATCCAATCCAGGGAGCACATTTCTTCTTCTACTAGATGATGCTGGACATTTTCAGAGGTGTTATTTCTCTATTGATGCATGAAAAAGAGGCTTCCTGGCTGGCTGTAGACCCATAATCTTCATAGATGGATGTCACTTGAAGACAAAGTTTGGTGGAATTTTGTTAACTGCAATTGGAATGGATCCAAACGATTGCATCTTTCCTGTAGCTTTTGCAATTGTGGAAGTTGAAAAAACACAAGCTCATGGAAGTGGTTTCTTACTGCTCTGAAACAAGACCTAGGCATAGTCAACACTGCTCCTTGGACCATCATGTCTGATAAGCAGAAAGTAAGTTTCTTGTCTTATACTTCTTGTCTTCTGCTCCATGTTGTTCTTTATTTGTCTTGTTCCTCAATTAAATAATTCATGCTTGCAGGGACTAATTAAGGCTGTGAATGAGTTGTTTCCACAGTCAGGCCATAGATTTTGTGTAAGGCATCTATGGCAAAATTTCAACAAGAACTTCAAAGGTGAAGTGTTGAAGAACCAACTTTGGAAATGTGCTAGAAGCACCACAACTGCAAAATGGCAGGAGAACATGGATGCCATGTTGGTTCTTAGCAAGACAGCACATGACTGGCTAGAGGAGATGGACCCTTCCACATGGGTAAAAGCATTCCAAAGTGAATTTCCAAAGTGTGATGTGTTGTTAAACAACAATTGTGAGGTTTTCAACAATTACATATTAGAAGCAAGAGAATTCCCTATTCTTGCAATGATTCAGAAGATCAAGTCTCAGATTACTACAAGAATTTACACCAAGCTAGAAGAAGCTCAGTCCATGACTGGTAGAATTTGTCCAAAAATTAGGAAGAAGTTGGAAAAACATGTAGAGTGGTCCAACATATGTGAAGCAAAGCCATCTGGGCATGGAATCTTTGAGATAATGGAGAGAGGAACTCCTTACATTGTTGATCTTCAGAGAAGAACCTGCAGTTGCAGGAGGTGGGAGTTGTCTGGAATTCCTTGCTGGCATGCTGTGGCAGCATTGAGACATGACAAAATATCACCAGAAAGTGTTGTCAGTTCATGCTACACCATTGAGAGATATTTGAAAGCCTATGAGCACATAATTTGGCCATGTAGAGATGTGAGAGAGTGGGAGAAAGTGGATGGAAGGACAATTAAAGCACCTAAAATTGTGAAGAAAGTTGGTAGGCCACAAAGGAATAGAAGGCAACAACTTGAGGAGAAAGAAGCCACAAATGGACAGAAGAAAATGAGCAAGCATGGAGTGGTGATTCACTGTAGCTACTGTGGAGAGGCAGGCCATAACAAAGGTGGCTGCATGGATTGGAAGTTAGGTTTAGTTCCTAAAAAGAAAGAAGAAAAGAAGATAAGGGCAGAACATGATGTGTCAGATGATGACTTTGAAGATGTTGCACTTGTTACTAAGGTGACATATTATGCACTTGTAATCTTTTTAGCCTTATTTTTTGAATTCTTATCTAACTGTAATTTCTTCTTGCAGGAACATCACTTGCAGACAATGGCATTTGTCCAAAAGGACACAAAAACTTATGAGCCTGAAGTGCTTACTGCTTTATTAGATGAGGTAATGTAGTACTACTGGCTTACTGCTTACTCCTTTTAGTTCTTTATTAACATTACAGTCCTGAAACTCACTGGCTACTATATTGCAGGGCACATCAGCACAAAGAGTGGCATCTGAAGCTACTCCTTTACCTGATTGTTCTTTCATCCAGGAGAACATCCTCAATGAGCCACCAGTTCAACCAACTACAGCAACAAAGGATTGTAATGTCCTTAGAAAAAGACAAGTTCTTGCAGCAGCTAGGTTGAAGGCTGTAGCTGAAAGAAGAGATGTAGCTGATCAGGCCAAATTTGAAGCTGCCATGGCCAAGCTGAAAAAAGAAGAAGAAATAAGAGTTGCAGCACTTGAGAAGAAGAAATCTGAAGCTTTAGCTAAGAAACTAGCTGCTGAAGAGAAGAGAAGGGCCGAGAGGGAAGCAAAGCAACAAGCTGCTGAAGAAAAGAAGAGGATTACTGCAGAGAATAGGAAGAAAGCTCAAGAGGAAAAACTTGCACTAGCTGACAAGAAGAAACTAGAACAAGAAGCTAGGAAAAAGGTTGCAGAGGCAGCCAAAGTTGCAAAGAAAAAAGAAGAAGAAGCAAGAAAGCAAGCAACACTACAAGCAAAGAAGAAAGAGCAAGAGGCAAGAATAAGAATTGAGCAGGAACGAGTTCAGAACATGCAACAAGAAGAGGTAGAAAGGCAAAAGGCTTGGGAAGAGCACCTCATCAGAGTCCAAATGGCAAGAGAACAATCACTGAAAGATGATCAAGACAGAGCTGAGTTGCACAGGATTGTAGCCTCTAAGGAGAAAAGGAAACTGGAAGAGGAAGGCAGGAGCAGCACCTGGACAGCTTTCAAGAAGCCAAGGAAATCATCTATGTTTGATTACCTCAAAGGCCCTCCTCCTGGCAAACCTGGCCATGGCAATTTCTGAGAAAAATCTTCAGATATTTAGCTACATTTCCTTCTATGCAATCTTGGAAACTTCTGTCAAAGATCCATGTTGGAAACTTCTTTCATTCTGTTTGAGCTACTTCTGTTCTTTTGTTTAAGTGTGTGAGACTACCTATGTTAGTGAACTGAAGTTGTTATTGTTGTCAGCATTTATGTTTCTCTAAATGGTGCAATTTCTGATTGTTATGTCATATGAATCTTAACTATAATCACAATGTCAAACAGAGCTCACATAACTGTGCAAACTGAGCTCAGCAACAGATAGCCAAATTTCCAAATTCATTTCATATTACAAGTACAGTTCCTGAAGCAGTACACAACCAATAAACATAACACATTACTGCCTCCACACAACCAGAAGCATCAAACACACTACTGCCTCCACACAACCAGAAGCATCAAACACACTAAAATTCCTAAACCAAAAATCACTAATTTCAGCAGAAACACTATCTCCATCAGTTGCCTATGGATTTCATTGCTTCCACCAGGCACACAAGCAATCTTTGATTGATTTGTTCGACCTTGAACCTTTCTAGCTGAGATACTCCCATTGCTCTGAGCTTCCCCAATGCTCAACAAATGTGTTTCATACACATCCTCCCACTTCCAAAAATTGCACCCACCATCATGAGCCTGGAGCAACGAAATCATAAACAAAGAAGAGCAATCAGAATCTAATGCTTCAAAGAAGAACAAAGAAGACCAAATAAATGAAAAACCTACCCCATGATTCGGGCACTTGTAGAAATGCCTGAGAAAATTATCCTCTGTCTTCGAAACCCAATGCTTCACTCTGCGGATGTTGCACTTGTCGCAGATCACTAGCGGGAAGCGCGGCAACATATCCTCCGACGAGATCACACCATTGCCGCCCATGACGAACAGGAGAAGAGAGGAGGAGGACGGAGTCGGAGTCGTCGTCGTTTGGTCCCGCCGCGCCGGTGGATGGTGGTGTGCTCGATTTAGGGTTAGAGAAAGGGGAATTGCGGCCGGAGCTCGATTATAACGGTAAGATCCAGACCCGCAGACCGTCGTGGGTCTCTCCTGGGCCCGCAAGCTTCGCCACGTCACCAAAATACGTATCCAGGACCGTATATGGACGTCCTGGACAAATTATGGGACCGTTTTGAGGCATTCCGTGAGTTCCGTGACCGTTTCGTGCGTGGCCAGTGAGTTTTAGGACCGTAGATGCATTTTACTCTATACTCCCTTGTGTAATGGTTTCCTAACGGGGGTTTAGGTTTCTGTCACTCTGGCAACCCCATAATTAGTAGACAAATACACAATGCATTCCCCTAGACACATAAATGGTGAAGTATCATGTAGTCGACATTCACATGACACCACTACAAGAATAGCACCACAACTTAAATACTAAACCATTGAATAATATCTCAACACAAATCCACTACTAACAAAATGACTTATCCCATGTCCTCAAGAACTAAACGAACTACTCACGAGACATCATATGGATCAAGATCAAATATGATATAGTGATGAATAACAATCTAAACATACACATTAATCCAATAGTTCCATTCACAAGCATCGACTACAATAGTAATCAACACCCGGAAAGTTTCCCCTAAGAACTATGCAAGTATTCAACACGATTATTACAGCGGGATGGAGTGGTGATGATGGTGCTGGTGGAGATGATGGTGTGGATGATGATGATGATCCCGATGAAGTCTAGATTGATTATGGTGTTGATGGTGACGATCTCCCCTCTCTAGGAAGGAATTTCCCTGAAAGAAATCTGTCTGCCGGGGAGCTCTTTCTCCCTTGGTGTTTTCCGCCCCGGAGAGGCGGCGGAATATTTCTGTGGTCGCTTCCTCGTGTATTAGGGTTTCAAGGAGAATATATAGGCGAGAGGGCGGAGCCATAGGTGGGCCAGGTGGGCCATACCCCCTGTAGGAGCGGCCTAGGGTGGCCCGCGCCTTGGGGGTGTGGCCCACTGTGGCCCCTCTCCGCCTCCCCTTCTGGCTTCCTTCGTCTTCTAGGAAAATAGGGTTTTCCGTAGTTTTTTCTGGTATTTTTGTGATCTTCGCGAAATTGCATCAAAACACCTCTTTTTCCATCAGAATCCTGACTTCGGCAGTTCATCCTCCAAGAATCATCCAACATGCAAAAACAGATGAAAAGACATAAGTATCACCTCTTAATAAGAAATATATCAATGAATAGAAGCAAATTATGATATAGAGCGGTGATGCAAATTGGACGTATCATTCTTCATGTTCTCTTCCACTGAAAGCTTTTTCCTGCAAAATTTTAATAATTTCACCATCAAATCAATATTCCCTAACTCCAGGATTAGGAAATTCTATTGGTTGTTTAAGAAAAGTGGAATTTTGGTCATTGTATTCTTTGAGAATCTTCTCAGGTTTCTTGGGAGTTGTCCTATGAATGGACATGATTTCCATGAAGTCACTTAGGTTTTCAACTTCAACCTTATTCGATTTCAAAATATTTCAATAATTTCCTCGCACCATTGAGCAGGCACGCGATCAAGATAATCCGGTAGATAAGCCCTACCGTAGCATGTAGACCCTTGGTCTCCTAGGGACACCTGAAACGTCAAGAGACAAAACACTTAGCGCTTAGCTCCCCAGCAACGGCGCCATAAAATAGCATAATGACTGCAAGTGCACAGATCGTTTGTAGCTAGTTTCGAAGTTAAGATGTCGATCCCACAGGGAGCCCAAAGGTAAGTGTTTATGAGTGAAGTCTCTATCACACTCAAAGTTGTCAGAGGTCTGCGAGTGAATTGACTGCAAGCATTGAAATAAGAATAGAGTTTTAATTAAAATAATGTATTTAAATAAAACTAAAATGTAAACTTCGGAAATAAAAAGCATGAAAGTAAAGAACGATTTATTTGTTGTTTTCTGCAGATGACAAAGTAGGCGCGGGGAGATTTAGTTCATGATGATAGTTAATGTGCCAGGTGTATGAGTGATAAGTGCAACAATTATAATCTTATAAGTATGTGTGTAGGCGAGCAACCCATAGTTAGCCGGAACTCCTCTTGGTAGATTTCATCCCAACTTTAATAATCCTAGTAGACTGTTACCACAACCATGGTCAGTCACTAGACAATTAAGATCCTTCAGGTTGCTTTGCAATTAAGCTCCTTGGATCGGACTAATGCAATAAGAACGGAGCCTCCTTGTGATCTCGAGTCAAACTAGTTTTCCATTGATATCCCCGTGCCACTTTGGGGTTGCCGGTCTGCTACCGAACAAGATTCTATCTATGTAGAACAAAGCATCATGTTGTGTGGGCCCTTAATTGGACAACAGGCATTAAGCATCCACAGATAGTCAAGCACACATAATATACTAATTAAAATCAACCACAAACTTAATGGAAATTATATAGGCACATCACATCTCACCAATCCCTTACATCTCCCACACCTAAGGCAACTTACTCACACATGAGAGAACAAAGTATCATCGATATAATTAAATAAAGGGAGTTCTTCTTGATATTACCGTGGAGATACACAATAAGAAATAAAAATAAATCCAACATAATTCAAGATGGGAAGAACAATTTAAACCCTAATCTTACAAGGTGGAGATCTCTCTCTCAAGTACAAGTAATGTCTATGGATGTGTGGTGGCTAGGAGATCAAAGATCATGGAGCGAGATAAAGAACGTCTTCCCCTTCTTCTCCGGATCTCTTCTTTCTCCCTTCTCGATGGGATGGCGGCTCGTGTGTTCTGTTTTCGTCCTCTACCTCTTCACGAAAGTTGTCCATTTTAACAAGGAGAAGCTGATGGCAACTATACAGCGGGAACTATACGACCAGAAAAATATTCCCGACGTATAGTTGCTCGTTAAAGCTTCTGTGTGCTCCCCTTGATTGCTTCCAAAATGAGACTTGCTTGTTTTTGTCCGAATATTATGTTTCTGCTACTAAAACCCTCTGTTGATATCCAGAACCTGAAACACACATTACAAACCAAGTTTTATTCGCTAACAAAGTATTAGCGTTAGGTAAAGCTAGAAAACCATCAAATCCAAACAAAAATCATCAATAGAAACCATCAAAAACTAGTAATTGCGTTGCACGTGTGATCTTATTAAAATAAATATTCAATAGCTATTCTCCCAATCATTGTATTTCTTAATATGTTTCCTATAAAAATGTTGTACAAAATACTAAAACCAAAATTGCTAAATTTTTTTTTGCTCATACTTACACAGCTAGCCAGTCCACTTCTCTTCATCAAGAGTCATTTTCCTTGTTTTTTTCCTGTTGGTCAAGAGCACCACCACCGTGCTCGATGTAAATTGTGATAACTTTGTCCGGACTTACCAGAGGAGATAGTAGACTACTTAAAGCTAGTTACAAAAGTTCATTTTTTGAAACCAATGTTTCCATAAAAAATGTGCCTGGGAAATTCGCACTAAATAAGTAAATACATCTTAAATGGTTGGCTAATAGATACAACAGAAAAATCCTTGACATTCGATCCCGCCACATCCAAAACTATCTTATGGAGAATGTTGTTCCGTGCAACCGATTATTTAATGAAATCAACAAATGGCAAGCAAATTAAAGAGTCCTCTTGCTAAATTTTCAATGTAATCTTCATCTCAAACCTGTAATGCAAGTGCCACATTAGAGGTCCAGCAAGACAAAAAATAGAGAAGCATGGCGAGTAAGGAGGTGGGCTAGAGGTGTTTGAACTATGAGGAGCAAATGACTTCAATATCCTTATGAAGATCAAGGGAGGCATCACCCTCTTGAAAGAACTACTCCCTCCGGTTGAAAATATAAGAAGTTGGTGAGTTTTCCGATAACCCCAAATACACTGAATTGTACAAAACTACCCCCACGGACTATCGGAAACTACGAGCCATGATTTGAATTTTGAATCCATCCTCGAGATCGTCTCCACCCAACACTGTGTCCTTCTGCGTTCGTCGCCGAGTTCTGATCCATCCCAATCCACCAGCATGCGTCCATCCTGATACACGAACGCAAGTCAACGAGCTGACAGGAATCGATCCGTGTGCTTTACGTATCCAGACAGGCAGGGCCACTTTACCTTATTGATGGCTGCTTGATGGACAGAAGCTCCTGTATCCAGCAAGGCCAAGGAGAGCCTCAACATCTCTACAGAAAGCTCTGGCAGCTCACCCTCAACCTCCCGGCCGCGAAGGGGGCAACGCCAATAGCTCCGGAAGCACGACCCCAACCTCCCATCTATGCCAGAGGCAACACCGATAGCTCGACCCTAAGCTCCCGGCTACATTGGTAGCTCCGTCACTCCTCCACCTAAAGAAGAGGGTGATCAAAATCAACATGGAGGTATACTCTAATCTCAGTCTCAATATAGCCAGCTTGTAATAAAAGTGTGCGATAGAAACATTGAAATGAAATACCAAACAAGAGTAAAGGTGAGTTCTTTGAGAAGAAAGTTTTTAACATATTCTCAGCCAACCAGAATGATATTGGTAATTATAAAGATACCAAATGCTCAAAATCTTGTGCCAACCAAATACCATGATTGTCTTCCCAAATATCTGAAGATACAACATACATGCAGTTCTGGTAAGGGAATCCTTGCACTTGCCAAAATGGAATGTGGAAGATGACTGTCTAGAACTCGTGGTACTTTCTTGGGAGCCTGCTGGATTCTTGTACCATCTCACTGGTTGACACATCATCGTCCATAGAATGGACTTCTCCATTTTCCTGATGCTCACAACAAGGTGACCTAACCAACTCAACCTTTGTCATAGACTTTGTTCTGTCAACCTTAGACGATTGCTTCGGTCTAGAAACTCTAGGGGAGAGATTGAAATGTCCCTTCAAGCTGGTTTCACCATGTGTAATTGGTTCACAAAATATTCATGCAGTAAGCTTAGTGAGAGGATGTGCTTCCAATCGATCCATCCAGCAGAAGAGCACACCGCCAATATGTCCTGCCAGAGGAAAGAAACTACATGAATCATGATTAAAAGATCAAACCATCCAAACACCGGTGGGATATAATCTAGACATACATGCTTGGTAGAGTACTTGATATGCACACACAAGACAATAATAAACATATGAATTCGCTACACAATAGTTAAACAGATTTCAGGTAAACGGGGAATATGACGATGAAGAAGAGAGCATTTACCGACAAGTTTTTAACACATTCTCAAACATCTAGAATGACATTGGCAATTATAAAGATACCAAATGTTCAACCAACCACTACTCTGGGTTTCTTATTTAATAAGGGCAGAGTATTAAACACCCCCTAATTAACAAGCCTGTCAGCACACATGGTGAACTACACTGTACCTAGTTTTCACCATAAACAGCTCCATTTAGTTGTTATTCATGCACATAATTGATTTGTAATACTCCATTTAATAAAAAGTTGCATCATGGAATGGATGTATCAGTATTTACCTGAATATTTTTGTGCCACGATTTTTGTGCAAGCAATACAAGTGATGCAGTATTTTTGTGCAAGCAATGCTAGCAATACAAGTGCAAACATACTCTAGGATAGAATCCTTGCGCTCCTCTATTACTAAAGAATGACATGCAATTTGGTAAATGTTAAAAAAAATAAAGAAGTATCTAAGAATAAAATCCATGGTCCGAACTAAATCGATGAAATACATGGCTAGATGTTTATGCAATATTGCATTTGCATATTTGGCGCACAACCGTTCACAGTAATGTAGCTGCTTGTTTTGGAAAATTTTGTGAAATGAATTTTCATAAAACTCAGGATAGTTGGAAACACTAATCTATTAATTCTGAAAATCGCAAACCCATAGAAATCAAGAACGCCAATAATTTGTTTAGAGTTTTGTTCCTGTTCAATAGAAACATATTTTCCGCGATCCTGTCCATAGGTCATAGTAACAATGCCAGATGAAGATGCGAAAGTAAATAAAAATCTAGTTGGAGTTTTCAGCTAGCAAGTGCAGACTTGGGATCAACCGTGAATATAGCTTCTAAATAAACTAATAATAGTGCATGTTATTATTACTTTATTACTCAAACTGGTATTCTCAATAGCTTCTGTATAATACAAGAGAGACATGTTCTTCCTCACTAATTCCAATCCAACTATGACAATTGCCCTTCTTGTTGCTAAATACTCTCCTGCATGATTAATTCCTTCGTCATTCAATCGGGTTAATCCACTAGTGGAAACGAGGCTTTTCGTTGATCCTGGAAAAGGGCTTTAACACCGGTTCTTCTACGAACCGGTGTTAAAGGGGGGGCCGTACCAGCGTGGCCCGTGCGGCAAAAATGGAGCCCCCCTTTAACACCGGTTTGTGCCACGAACCGGTGTTAAAGGACCCTGCAACAGTGGCCCGCGCAGCCCCCCCCCCTTTAACACCGGTTCATGGCTTGAACCGGTGTTAAAGGGGGGGGGCTATATAAGACACCGCTGCCCACACCCCACTCTTCCGTTTTTTCACTATCTCATTTTGGAGCCTAGCAAGAGGGTGTGAAGAGTGCTAGTTTGTGTTTTTTTCATACGCACAAGAGGTGTTAGGTGAAATGCCCGAGAGCTCAAAATAAGTTTTCTCGTTGCTCTTTCCTTCTCGGTCGAGGTCGGCAACTATCCTTTCATGTGTCATTGATATACTATATATATAAATGGTCATCTCCCTATTAATTTTTGATATATACTACACATTAATGCAGATGAACCGGCAATGGATGTACGGTGACCGCCGCACTTCCGAGTACATTACGGGCCTCCAAAATTTCATCATTGTGGCTAATGCAAACCGTGGTCACAATGGTTTTATGTGCTGTCCGTGTGTTCACTGTCAGAACAAGAAATACTACTCAAATACCAGAACCATTCACGCCCACCTGCTTCGATCCGGTTTCATGCCCAGCTATAATTGTTGGACCAAGCACGGAGAAAAAGGGGTTGTGATGGAAGACAACGAAGAAGAAGAGGATGATGACAACTATCATAATATGTATCCTGAATATGATAATACTGCAACGGGGGTAGATAATGAAGATCAAGAGGCAACAGATGGGCCCGCTGATGACGATCTTGGTTGGGCCATTACTGATGCAAAGGAAGAATGTGAAACTGAAAAGGAGAAGGAGAAGCTGGAGCAGATGTTAAAGGATCACAAAACATTGTTGTATCCAACTTGCGAAGATGGCCAAAAAAAGCTAGGTACCACACTGGATTTTCTGCAATGGAAGGCAGAGAACGGTGTGACTGACAGCGCATTTTCAAAGTTGTTGGTAAAAATGAAGAATCTTCTTCCAAGAAATAATGAGTTGCCCGACAGTACATACCAAGCAAAGAAGGTTGTCTGCCCTCTAGGATTAGATGTACAGAAGATACATGCCTGCATTAATGACTGCATCCTCTACCGCGGTGAGAAGTACGAGAATTTGGATGCATGCCCGGTATGCACTGCACTGCGCTATAAGATCAGACGAGACAATCCTGGCGATAAGGGCAAGGCCCCTAGGAAGAAGGTTCCCGCCAAGGTTATGTGGTATGCTCCTATAATACCACGGTTAAAACATCTCTTCAGAAATAAAGAGCATGCCAAGTTGTTGCGATGGCACATGGAAGACCGTAAGAAAGACGCGATGTTGAGACACCCCGCTGATGGGTCACAATGGAGAAAAGTCGAGCGAGAGTACCCGGACTTCGCACGTGACGCAAGGAACTTAAGGTTTGGTCTAAGTACAGACGGCATGAATCCTTTTGGTGAGCAGAGCTGCAGTCACAGCACCTGGCCTGTGACTCTATGTATCTATAACCTTCCTCCTTGGTTGTGTATGAAGAGGAAGTTCATTATGATGCCAGTGCTTATCCAAGGCCTGAGGCAACCCGGCAACGACATTGATGTGTACCTAAGGCTATTAGTTGAAGAACTTTTACAGCTGTGGGCCAAACGAGGTGTACGTATGTGGGATGAGCACAAAGGGGAGCCATTTGACCTACGAGCATTGCTTTTCGTAACCATCAATGATTGGCCTGCTCTTAGTAACATTTCAGGGCAGACAAACAAGGGATACAATGCATGCACACACTCTTTAGATGAGACTGAAAGTGTATATTTGGATAAATGTAAGAAGGTTGTGTACCTAGGGTATCGCCGATTTCTTCCGAACCTGCATCCAGTAAGAAAGAAAGGCAAGCATTTCAAACGTCTGGCAGAACCCCGGAGGAAGCCTGTCCTCCGTATCGGTGAGGAGGTATTTGGTATGGTCAAGGACCTAGAAGTAATCTTTGGAAAAGGTCCTGACAGTCTATATTTTCCGAATGACGATGCCGGACACGCGCCCATGTGGAAGAAGCAATCTATATTTTGGGACCTACCCTATTGGAAAGTCTTAGAGGTCCGCTCTTCAATCGACGTCATGCACGTGACGAAGAATGTTTGCGTGAACCTGCTAGGCTTTCTAGGAGTGTATGGGAAGACAAAAGATACACCAGAAGCACGGCAGGACCAGTAACGTCTGAAAGCCCCTGAAGAGCATACCCATCCTGAGAACGAGATGGGTGGGACCTACGTGCAAAGACTTGGTTCTACGGAATCGGGGCAAGGTTGGACCCAGAAACAGGATTATGTATCTTCCCAACCCTCCTTGCTAAACCCGTCACTGAACTCGTCAGGCATACGAGGAAACATCCGCCAGGACCTTCCATCCCGACAGAGAGAATGACCAGCTCACACGCGCCATCGGTAAAAAAGAACACCCTGGACATGCACGAGGCACAGGGGGTATGACGTGGAAGGATGGGTTTGCCGAGTGGAGCGACTCTTACAGATGGCGCGACAGAAAATAAAAAGAGCGTACAGAGCGGATGACACAGATAGAACATGCACTTGTGGCGCTGCAGGCGCAAGTGAATGCACAACAGAGCCATCAAGCTACCGGCCCATCTCAGCGGCACGAAGAGCCTGCATTGGAAGCTGCTGGCGGCCCAGACTCTGCGCGGAAAAGCAGCGTGGCTTCCACGGAGAACGTGCAGCCCACGCTTGAAATGGCGGGTCCTCGATACCCCGTGGATGATATCACGGAGAGCGAACACGCTGAGCTGCATGTGAGATTAATGGGCTTATCCATTAAGGTGGCTGTCGGCTATGCCTTACCTCCTGTAGCTGGTGGAACTTACCACTGCCGACCGATTCCAGATGGCTATGCTATTGTCGGGGTGGATGAGGTTGTGAAGGAATATGAGGAAGCACAGCTTGACCATGCTACAGGTGAAGGGGAAACTCAACTCAAATTTGCAGTGAAAACAACCATTATTTGGAAGAAGGAACACATCGTGCTTCCAAATTGGAGGCCACTGGCACCCCTGCCGTCTCCGCAGCGTCAGCAGTCTGAGCCGCTTCAGCTATCTCCTGCGCGGCAGCCATCTCCGGCGCTTCATCCATCTCCTGCGCGGCAGCCATCTCCGGCGCGCCAGCCATCTCCGGCGCGCCAGCCATCTCCTGCCCGTCAGCCATCTCCGGTGCATCAGCCATCTCCTCAGCGTAAGCAGAAGAGCACTGCCACGAAGAGCATCACTAGCACTGCCACAAAGAAATCCGCAGGAAACCGTACGCCAAAGAGTTCAAAAAACTACGTCCCACAACCTTCCGCCAAGCCATTGCCGGTTTTACCGTGGAATCGCAGCGACGAGGAGACCAATAGGATCTCGGAAGAAGAGGTCAAGAAATTCTTTGCACCTAGACGGGCCGAGCCAAAGGAGAAAATAGATCCGGCGGTGGTGGAGAAGTTTTACAATAATCTTTTGAAACCTGAAACCCCACTTGTGCCAGACTACGAGCGCCAGATTTTGAAGGGGGATGCAAGGCGCCATAGGGAGACTGAAAGTAGTAGTCGTGCGGCACACCAGAAAATAGTTCCCATGCTCGGAGAGCAGGAAAACCAATCATGCGCTCCGCTCCAAGTGTTCGACACACGGGACGCTCCTCCCGTAAATGATTACGAGGCAGAGCTACAAAGAAAGGCCAATGAGATGGGGATGAATTACATTGCATACTTGAACCTCATGGGAGAAAACTTGCCCAAATGCAATGCCAACCCCATACAACCATGGAAGTATGGGAAGAAACTCGTCAAGAAAGAGGATCTCAAGAATCTACCAACAAAGATGCGAAGATTGCACAAGTGGTACCTTGATTTCTGCAAGACGAGAAAGGAAGAATGGATCACGGCGCATATAAGAGATCAGATTTTCTTGTGCGGAGACGACGCGATCGACTTCAACATTCAAGACTTGCATTTTCTATTCAATCAGAAGGAACTCGACAGAGCTGCCATCAGCCTTTATTGTGTGTAAGTTCTATTTCTGTAATTTATTTCTCATCTCATTCACTTCATTAATTGCATGTATATATATATGCTCACCATATATGTATATACTATTATGCAGGAAAAAGTTTATGGAATGCATGAAAGGATTCCCTTTTGACATTGGGTTCGTTGACCCAAATAGAGTTCATGAAGATGTGGTAAGAAACAAACCCGGGCAAACAGAAGATTACTTGCTAAGGTCTTTACTGAGACAACAAACCAAAAGGGAAATACTATTGCCTTACAACTTCTCGTGAGTACTGTTACCCTCTCTCTTGTACACATTCTGTTTCGGCTTACTCGATGTTAAGTGTAACTGATGATGAGTTATGCGTGCGTAGGTTCCACTTTATTCTGCTAGTCATTCAACCCGACTCAGGAAAAGTCCTTGTCATGGACTCGTTACGAAAAGAAAAAGAGATATGGGCAGACTTTAGAGAGATGCTCCAGAGGTAATTTCAATCATATTATCGCACTAGATCGGCAACTTTCGTGACAACAAGTAATTAATTACTTCTTTATCCATTTTCTTTGCCGGACAGGGTTTGGAAAAGGTTCACGGGCAGGGCCATGGGTGAATGGTCAGAAGAACTAAAATTTGTAGAGCAAAATGTAAGTAATACTAGCTAGTTAGGTCTGCGTATCTCTTTAATTCTGCATCCAATTCCATTATATCATGCTTTATTGATTATTATTTTGATTGAACTCTCTATTCTCGTAAAGTGCGCGTATCAGGGACCCGGCAATAACTTATATGGATACTATGTTTGCGAGTTCATTCGCAACACGATATGTGCAATGGGCCAAGCCGCACTAGAACAACTTAGAGTAAGTAAACAAAGTACACAACATTATTTTATTACCATCAATTGTGTTGAGTTTTATTCTTATATATATATATATTGACCCCATTTTTCATATATATTCAGATCGAACGGATGCGGGACCAACTCCTACCATTTGACCGCATACGAGCCATTCAAGAGGAATTGGCGGGGTTCATACTTGATGAGGTCGTCACGCCTGGCGGAGAACTCTTTAGATATCCACCAAAATGAACGATGACGATGTATGTGCCGATGACGATGTTTGTGTATAATAATAGTTGCTTAATTATTCATGTACTCGTATGTACCGATGATGATGTATGTGTATACCGCTCCCGATCGATTCCCCCTCCCCCCCCCCTCCCGCAGAAATACGCCCAGAACGGGGGCAGAACTCTGCCACGGCAGGAAAATGGCCTAAATCTCTGCCGCGGCAGAACTCTGCCACGGCAGAGATTTATGCCGTTTTCCTGCCGCGGCAGAGAACCCGGTGTTAAAGGGGGGGGTCCTGAGCCCTGCGGCAGCCCCACGTGCGCCACCCTTTAACACCGGTTCGTATAAGAACCGGTGTTAAAGGGGGCCCCCCTCTAACACCGAACCCTCAACAGCGGTTCTACAACCGCTGTTAGAGGGCCCTCCCAACCGGTGTTAGAGGGGGGGTCTACACTAGTGATCTATTGCACTTCTAGATAGATAAAAAACTAAAGGTTGTAGAAAGACTTCAATATAGATTTTATTGATTGAGGTAATGATCTAGTATCAACCAACTTATACCTCTGACTATCCTGCAAGTTGCATAAATCCATTGTAACAAGTTCACTTTTTAGACTATATTGAACTACACATCAAAAAGTCAAGTAATAATAGTTAATCAGTGTGAAAACCCACCTCAGGTGTGCATCACGAATAAAATAAAAGCCCAGATTCACATCGGCCCCTTGTCATGCAAAAATTTGCTCCTATTTTCATTGATTTAAGAGACGTCTTAAACCCAACCCTTTTACAGTATTATGATTAAGTAATGATGCAAGAAAGTTTTCAATAGATTGACAGACATGTTGCATCACTGGTACAATTTAAGAATGATATAAGGTAGAGGAGGACGTCGAACCTGAAGTATAGGATCTAGTCTTCAAATATGTTGAGCTGAAAGCGGCCTGTGGCCGCAGGGGATGCTAGGCCTTCCACAATGTAGTCGATGCCGTGGATACGAAAATGTCACCGATGCCCTGACAAATAAATCGGTGCACCGAGCTCACAATGTGATAGATTCCTATAAAAAACAATGGGACCCAAATTAGGATAATAAACTCCAGCTAGCCAACCTCCATCTTTCCTTCGCGGGTCTTCTTCTCTTCCTCGTCACAGTACCGAAATAATCCCCTTTCTCACCGGAGGCAAATTGTTTTCTTCCCTAGCTCTTCTTTCCGATTCAGCGTCGTCCTGCACAAATCCGAGCGGACACCGGTGTGGATCAGAGGCAGAGGTGTGTGGATTGAAGAGGTTCAACAATGCGGAAGCAAGAAACGGAAATAGGACCGGCCTGCACCTGAGCACGGCCATCGCGGACCTGTGTCAGCAATGGCGCGAGGCCGCCGGGTAGCCCGCCTTTCTTGTCATGTCGGCGCGCGTCCCTGGCCGGGACCCGTGGAGCGCCCGCCCAGAACTCCTTTGCTCTGGCCGCCGGCGGCAGGTTGGTGCAGCGGCGGTGGGGCATGGGTTGAAGGGTGGGGGCATGAAGGAGGTTGAGATCTGGATGGTGCCGGGGTGGGGGTTATTTCATCTTCTTTTCCTTGGAGGCGGAGTGTGCGTGCGTGAAAATTTCCTCAGAGGATAAGTAATTCGTCCGTCGTCGTAAATTCCTAGATGTACACGGAGATCTGATTAGTGGGCCTCATTGGTTTGTTTGTGTGTAGTTTGCTGGGTACATTTAGCAAAGTTCTAGTTCGCTCCTTTATAAGTAGTAGAGATAGAGATGTGTCGAATCTCACAGCTATCAAGGGGTACGAGAATTTAGATAAATTTTCGGTATGCACTGCACAGTGGTATAAGATCAGACGAGATGACCCTGGTGATGTTGAGGACAATGACGAGCCCCGTAGGAAGAGGGTTCCTACTAAGTTTATGTGGTATGCTCCTATAATACAACGGTTTAAACGTTTATTCAGAAACAAAGAGCATGCTAGGTTGTTGCGATGGCACAAATAAGACCGTAATAAAGACGGGAAGTTAAGACACCCCGCTGATGGGTCGTAGTGGACAAAAATCAAGAGAGACTTCCCAGACTTTACAGGTGACTCAAGGAACTTATGGTTTGGTCTAAGTACATATGGCATGAATCCTTTTTGGGAGCAGAGCTGTAGTCATAGCACCTGTCCTATGACTCTATGTATCTGTAAACTTCCTTTCTTTTTGTGCATGAAGCATAAGTTCATTATGATGTCAGTGCTCATCCAAGGCTTGAAGCAACCCGACAACAATATTGATATGTACCTAAGACCATTAGTTGAAGAACTCTTACAGCTGTGGGGCAAATTAGGTGTACGCGTGTGGGATGAGCACAAATAGGAGACATGTAAGAAGGTTGTGTACCTAGGGAATCATCATTTTCTTCCGACCAATCATCCTGTAAGAAAGAAAGACAAGTACTCCAAATGTGAGGCAGATAACCGGAAGAAGCCTGACATCCCTACTGGTGATAATGTATTTGGTATGGTTAGGGACATAGAAATAATATTTGGAAAGGGTCCTGGCGATCGACCTGTTCCGAAATGACATAGCTACTGGACACGCACCCATGTGGAAGAAGAAATATATATATATATTGGGAGCTACCCTATTGGAAAGTCCTACATGTCTGCTCTTCAATTGACGTGATGCACGTGACGAAGAATCTTTGCGTGAACCTGCTAGACTTCCTGGGCGTGTATGTGAAGACAAAAGATACACCAGAAGCACGGGAGGACCAGCAATGTATGGAAGACCCAGAGAATATGCATACACAGAACAAGACGGATAAAGGGCGTCACTTAAGTCCTGCCAGTTACGCTCTTACAAAAGCAGAGAAGGAAATCTTTTTTATAGTCCTTTACAGTATCAAGGTGTCGTCTGGCTTCTCATCTAATATAAAGGGGATAGTAAATATTGTACATAAAAAATTCCAAAACCTGAAGTCTCATGACTGTCACGTGATTATTATTGTCACATGATTATGACCCAGATTACGTTCTGACAATGCAATATCTCAGAAGGTGATTAATCCAGATATTCTTCCAAGGTTATAGAAGGATCTGGTACAATGTCTTGTTAGTTTTGAGTTCGTGTTCCCACAATCCTTCTTCAATAATATGATGCATCACCTGGTTCACCTAGTCGAAGAGATTTCCATCCTCGGTCTTGTATTTTTACACAACTAGCATGGTGGCCCTCGCAAATGCGAGGGCATCATCTTTGGAGTATAGAAAATTATTGAAAAAATTATGTTTAATTTACATATTGTGTTGAAATATTGCCAAGAGCATCCTAAGTGCTATGCTAATAAATGTGATTTAATCGTTTCGATCATCTCATCATAGGAGATTCCCTTCTGGTACTTTTATCTTTATTTCGAGAGTGTATGGTGATTATATTATTCAAGAAGACACAATAGTATCGACCATGTGTGCCTTTTCTATATTGCATCACCACAATATACTGAATTAAAATTTCGAGAATGAGTTGGCGATATTTATTATGTGACCTTATATAAGTATGCACTCTCAATATCTAATTTTTCTCTATGTTTTGGTCCAAGCGTGCCTAAGCCAGAGATGAGTCCCTCGACAAAGTGAACTTAATGATCTTAGGGTCCACATTAATTTTGTTGTCTCTGACGACGTTCGAAATTTATGTGGATAGTGTTTTTGCATATTTTTTCTAGCATTCTCCTCGAGGGATAACTGGTTGGAATTAAAAAAGTGGAGCATTTGTTGTCTTCAATCAAACCTTGAAGGGGATATTTTTGTCGGGAATCTTTTGTTGGCCTTAGTTTTAGTTTATATCGAATATGCTTTATAGATGGATGAAATGGCTTGTATTTTTGTTCTTCTATTTTTTTCCTCATTTGTTCTAAGATATATAACATTTTGGCAGCATGGCAGCCGAGAGGCTTGTCAATAGAATTAGTGAGCTCAAAGATCTTATGGTCCACTTCTAACATTTCCTTAGCGAAGATGAGCCCATTTATAATGTGCGATTAAAATCTTTGGGTGTCCACATTTAACATGCACGACTCTTACAAGTTTCAAAACTTATAATGTTATTTTAATTTGTGCACATGTTATTTTTTTGTAAATTCACCACCAAAGGCATGAAGAACTTATAATGTAAAAAATATTGGTGTTGACTTCATGAGACCTTGAGAGCACCCGCTTTCATATCTATCAAGAATTTTTGTTTGTCTTTATTCTATTTTATTTATCATATATTTATAGTTGATCGATAGATCGTAACAAAAATAAGAGGTTTGAAGAGAGCACTTTACAAAAATATTTTTAGAAGTATGTTTCACTATTTATATTCTAGTTAGTAATATAGTTCAATCTTTATTATTTTTGTGTAATCATTAGCATTTGCACATGTAGGTGCATATGCTTTTCACTTCACGTGTGTGCCCATTCAACACATATACTTTTGTAAGGAAACAACCATTTACTATGGATCAAACTTTCTTGTTACTGCGATTGTTGATCAAAATCTGTAGATATTTATAGGGTCAAGAGCTCGCACAGATCAATATTTTATACAAACACTTTTTTGTATTATGTATCTGGAAGGAGTTATCGATTTGTTTATTTGGGGAAATTGTTGATTAGGACTATATTTTGTACGAACACCTTTTCAAACATGTATCTCACACGGACCCATGCAAATCCCAGAGATTTTTTTAATGGTGTGGACTTACATGGCATGTTGTCTTTTTTTTTCGAAACAGCATGGCATGTTGTCAGAGTTTAACCTTTCCTACATATATGCGTGGGTGTCTCTGAATTTTTCTTAGAGTTTGTACCGTACACGTGCAAGTCGAGAGGGTATAAGTACTTTTAAGGAGACAGATTAAAGATGTGGTATCAAACGGAGAAATAGATTTTTTTTTGTTAGACTGTGACGTGAATTTTTTTGAACGGGAAACTGTGACGTGACTTGGTAGCTACCTATTGAGTAGTACGTAACGTTTATTTAGTTAAATCCTATCCATAGACTTTAGATCTGACGACTAAGATAATTATGATGATGTGGATCGACGTGGTGCCTCAAAAAACAACCTTATATTGCTTTTAGTATATAATAGATATGTTCTCCTTTGAGATTTTCATGGAAGTCTTAAAGAAATATGTTCATAACCGTGCTAGGCCAGAAGGAAGCATCTCCAAGGTCTATGGAACAGAGGAGTTCATTGAGTTCTGTGTTGACTTTATTCCTAAACTTAAGACGATTGGTGTTCCTGAATCGCGCCATGAGGGAAGACTGAGTGGAAAAGGCACGTTGGAAAAAAGTAATGGTATGTAGGGACGGGCAATCTTTCACTCAAGCACAATACATAGTTCTACAGAATTCCACATTGGCAGATCCGTATATCGAGGAACGCAAGAATATTGTATGCTCCAACAACCCGGGGAAGCCTGACTCCCTGGATTAGAGATGAACACATGAAGACTTTCGACAGTTGGTTGCGAACACATCTCATGAATGACACCATTGTTGGATATCAGCTCTACTTGTTGGCCGGGTTACCATCTTCTACTATATGGAATTTACAAGCGTACGAGATAAATGGGAATACATTTGACACGATCGCCCAAGATAAAATGAGCACCAACCAAAACAGTGGTGTTCGCTTTGATGCAACAGATGAGAATGAGAAAAAGGATACATATTATTGTTACATAGAGGAGATATGGGAACTTGACTATGGAGTTTTTTTAAGGAACCTTTGTTTTGGTGCAAATGGGTCAATCTGAATGGAGAAGGGGTAAAGGTAGACCAGTTGTACGGAATGACAACAGTGGATCTCAGCAATCTTGGTTACAGAGACGAACCATTCGTCCTAGACAATGATGTGGCTCAGGTTTTTTATGTGAAGGACATGTCCTCCAGACCGAAAAAATAAGCAAACAAATACATCATACGGTGAGCCAAAGCGCCACATAGTTATTTTAGGGAAAAGAAACATCGTGGTAGTCGAGGACAAGACAGACATGTCAAAACATTATAATAAGTTTGATGAAATTCTGCCCTTCATAGTGAAAACTGATCCCAGCATCTCGTTAAAAAAAAAGATGCTCCATGGCTATGGCCGAAGCGATCATTAGGAAGGGACATACGCCAAGAAGGGTTCATCGCCTCATATTGTGCACCTCTAGTTCAAATCTGGCCGGCCTCATATTGCGAACCGAAATGGCATGAAACATGATAGCTCATTTTGTGAAGGAAATTGTATGATGTTTGCAATTTTCCAAGTTTAATATTTTTGATAAATGTGAAACTTTAATTTCCCGCCATTTTCCCACCGCTTCCTTCCATGTTTTCTGGCCCTTTCCCTCTAACCGAGGCTTTTAGTCCCGGTTGGATACACTAACCGGGACTATAGATATTTCCCGCCATTTCCCACTAGTAGAAAACAGGCTATCCGTTCGTGCCCCCTAACAGCATTAGTCCCGGTTGCGTCACGAACCGGGACTAATGCTGGCACGTGTCCCGGTTCGAGCGGGCATGGTGGCCATAGGCATGCGTCCCGGTTGGTAAGGGGTCATGCGTCCCGGTTTGTAACACAAACCGGGACTAAAGGTTAGGCGTCAGCCACGTGGCGTGGCACACACCTTTAGTCCCGGCTTGTGTTACAAACCGGGACGTATGATCCCGCCCTCTATAAATACGACGCCCCAGCCCTCTGCCTCCCCTCTGTTTTTTCTTGGTGGAAGGTGTGAGAGGTGTGCTAGTTTATTTTTTTCCTATGCATGCATTCAAGGTGTTTGATGAAGGGAATATGCCCGAGAGGCAATAATAAAGTGGTTATTATCGTATTTCTTGTTTATGATAAATGTTTATTTTGCATGCTATAATTGTATTAATACGGAAACGTTAATACATGTGTGTTTAATAAACAAATAGAAAGTTCCTAGTTATGCCTCTCTTATAAACTAGCTCGTTGATTAACAAGATGATCAAGGTTTCCTGATCATGGACATTGGATGTTGTTAATAACAGGATCATAACATTAGTGTAATGGTGTGATGAACATTCATCCGAAGTATAGCATTACGATCAAAGTCATTGAGTTTATATTGCTATAACAACTTACGAAGTGATCCTAATCCTTAGACCATGAGATCATGTCAATCACTAACACCGGAAGAGTTTCTTGATAACATCAAACGTCACACCGTAACAGGGTGATTATAAAGATGGATTCAGAACTAATAAAGTGTTATGTTGAGGCCCATGGATCGAGAGTGGAATTTGTTCATCCCGATGACGGATAGATATGCTCTGGGCCCTCTCGGTGATATCACATTGATTAGCTTGCAAGCAAGTGATTTGATCACTAGAATGTTATATCACGGGAACGAGAAAAGAGTGCATGTCAGTAACGAGATCAAAATAGGTATGGAGATACCGATGATAGAATCTCGGACATGTAATATATCGCGAAACAAAAGGATTAAGATACTAGCGTAAAAGGTTCCGACGATCACAAGAAAGTCATCGTTGAATGTGTGGGAGTCAGTATGGGTCTCCAGATCCCGCTTCTGATTATTGATCCGAGAGGGGTCTCGATCATGTCCGCATTATTCGCAAACCGTAGGGTGACACACTTAAGATACACCGACATCCATTTGGAGCAAAAGTTTCATGCCGAAAAGAATAACAAGCGCAGGAATTTATTTCACTAGATACCGAAACGGGTTTTCGGGTGAAATTGCAGAAAGTGTTTCTGCATGTGAAATGAAATACTAGCAAGGGGTTATATGTGAATTTTTGTCATTAAAATAATTGACAAAATTCTGAATAAATAAAAGGAGTTTTATTTAATGAGAGTTTGCATTAAATTTGGTGGAAATTTAATGGGAATTTGAGTGGGTTTTTGAGTGGAGGGAATTGAAAGTCATTTGAGTGAGTGGAGTGTCCACCCACATGAATGTGGAAGAGGTGGGGGCAGCCCCATGGCTGGGCGCATGGCCCCTTGGGTGCCCCCCTCTCCCTATAAAAGGAGCCCCCTCCCTCTCTCTCACTCACACCTCCTCGTGAAGGATCTCTCTCCCCCTCTAGAATTTATTCCCCATGGTCTCGGACTAGCGAGATACATGTTCCCGGTGGCTATTCGGAAGGAAAGAGTTGTGCTTCCGCTGCATCGCTGGAGCGAGGAGGCGGAGGTTGCTCGGTGCCTCGAACGTGTGTGCGAGCATGGATGCGCTGCTGTTTTGTGGCGCTAGGACTTCCTCTCGATCTTGAGATCGGCAAGAGATCGTCTACATCAACCACGAGTTTGGACTCGTTAAGCTTTGTCGGTCTTCAAGGGTATGTTCTCTACGGATATACATCCGCCCGTTGTTTGTATCTAGTAGATAGATCTTTGTACATAGTTGTTCCCATCGTAGGAAATTTTTTATTTTCTATGCTGCGAACCCTACAGTGGTATCAGAGCCGGATCTATGCGTAGATACTTTGCACGGGTAGTACACATATGAGTATGTGGGCGATGATGATCATTTTATTGCTTCTTAGTTGTACTTTGGATATTGGTGGCATAGTGGGATGTAGCGGCCCGGACAAACTTTACATGTCCTCGCACATGAGACCTATTCCACGCTTGACATGCAACTAGTTTTGCATAAGTGGCTAGCGGGTGTCTGTCTCTCCTACTATAGTCAATATCTAATTTGCAACGAGTTGTCAACAATTTGGTATCCTCGTTGTGGTTCATGTTCGTAGGTAAGAACGGTTCTATCTACGAAAGCCCTAAGACACGTAAAATTTGCAATGGATAAATTAGAGGCGTCTAGTTTAGATTGTTGCTGGGCTAGTGTTATGATATGGTGATGTTGTAAGTAGAAGTATGAGATGATACTCTTACAACACACATAACGTGTAATCTCCATAGACCTTGGACTTACACATATAGGTATGATAGTGATTATACCACGGTGCACATGATGGAGATCATATGCGGGAACCATATCATTTCACTAATAAACATGTGATGTTTTGATTGCATCTTATATTGCTTGTTTGGCGTTTTATTAGCATAATAAGATGATCCCTCATTTAGATATCAAGATAAGAATCTGTTCTTCCTTAAGTATGCACCGACAATGTTTCGTCGCTTCAAGACATCACGTGATGATCAGGTGTACTTGAATCCACGAGCATATCTCGGGTGTAAGACAGTTACACACGCGAATACTAAGGTTCTTACTTGACGAGCCTAGCATGTACAGACATGGCCTCGGAACACGGACCGAAAGGTTAAGCATGAGTCATATGTTTTGATATGATGACCATATGGATGCTCGCCTTTGAAGCTACACCGACTCACGTGATGATCGGACTTGGTGTAGTGGATTTGGTTCATGTAATCACCAAAAAGGCACGAGGGATGTCATTTTTGAGTGGGAGTTCATTTCTAATTTGGATTAGTAGAACTCAATTTATCATAAACTTAGTCTAAACTTTACAAATTCTGTTGTAGATGGCACCACCTGCTTTTAATTTCAATGTGTTCATGGAGAAAGAGAAACTTGCAACGAATGGTAGCAACTTTGCCGAATGGGCCATGAATTTGAGGATTCTCCTCTCTGCTGCACAAAAGCAATATGTGCTAGAAGCACCGCTAGGCCCCCCACCCTTTGAGGATGCCCCTGACGAGGAGAAGAATGTCTATCAAACTCTTCAGGAGGACCACAACTTAGTGGAGATAACGGAAATATTGTATGGGCTAGAGCCAGAACTTCGAAAGCGTTTCGAAAACGGCAATGCATTTGATACAATGGGTGAGTTGAAAATGATTTTAGACACACATGCTGCTGTAGAGAGCTACAATGCTTCAGAAAAGTTCTTTAGCTGCATGATGGAAGAGCACAACTCCGTTAGTGAGCATGTACTCAAGATGTCGGGTTACACCGATAAGCTTGTGTCCTTGGGAATAACGATTCCCATTGACTTAGGCATCCATCGTGTTCTGCAGTCTCTACCACCTAGCTATAAGAGCTTTGTGATGAACTATAATATGCAAGGCATGAAGAAGTCTCTCCCCGAGCTTCTGTCAATGCTTAAAACTGCAGAAGTGGAGATAAAAAGGAACATCAAGTGTTGATGATCAATAGGAACACTGGTTTCAAGAAATACAAGAAGGGAAAACGGAAGGGAAGTAAGGGCGGCAAGCCGGTTGCCGTGCCTGAAAAGAAACCCCGAGTTAGACCTAAGTCTGATACCGAGTGCTACTATTGCAAGGGGACTGTCCACTGGAAGCGCAACTGCCCCAAGTATTTGGCAGACAAGAAGGCCGGCAAGGCAAACAAAGGTATATATGATATACATGTTATTGATGTGTACTTGACTAGTGCTCGTAGTAGCACCTGGGTATTTGATACCGGTTCAGTTGCTAATATTTGTAACTCGAATCAGGGGCTGCGGAACAAGCGACCGCTAGCAAGGGGTGAGGTCAAGATGCGTGTCGGCAATGGATCAACCGTTGATGTGATCGCCGTCGGAATGCTACCTCTCCATTTGCCGTCGGGATTAGTTATAAACTTGAATAATTGTTATCTGGTGCCTGCACTGAGCATGAACATTGTATCTGGATCGTGTTTGATGTGAAGTGGTTATTCATTTAAATCCGAGAACAATGGTTGTTCTATTTATATGAATGAAATCTTTTATGGTCATGCACCGATGATGAATGGTTTATTTCTATTAGATCTCGATGATAATGTTACACATATTCATAATGTTAATGCTAAAAGGATTAAACTTAATGATGATATATCCGCATATATGTGGCACTGCCATCTAGGTCATATTGGTGTTAAACGCATGAAGAAGCTCCATTCGGATGGAATTTTGGAATCACTTGATTTTGAATCATTTGATACATGTGAGCCATGCCTTATGGGCAAGATGACTAGAACGCCGTTTTTCGGTTCAATGGAACGGGCGACAG
Organism: Avena sativa; assembly: GCA_916181665.1. Classification (NCBI taxonomy): domain Eukaryota; kingdom Viridiplantae; phylum Streptophyta; class Magnoliopsida; order Poales; family Poaceae; genus Avena; species Avena sativa. Next base: position 2,887,248 of record OV702285.1, on the reverse strand, counting down.
ATTTATTGGAAATCATACATTCTGATGTATGTGGTCCAATGAGTGTGTCGGTGCGAGGTGGATATCGTTATTTTGTTACTTTCACGGATGATTTGAGTAGATACGGTTATATCTACTTGATGAAACACAAGTCTGAAACCTTTGAAAAGTTCAAGAAATTTCAGAATGAAGTGGAAAATCATCGTAATAGAAAGATCAAATTTCTACGGTCCGACCGTGGAGGTGAGTATCTAAGTTATGAGTTTAGCACTCACATGAAAGAGTGTGGAATTGTTTCACAACTCACACCTGCCGGAACACCACAGCAAAATGGTGTGTCGGAATGTCTTAATCGTACTTTATTAGATATGGTTTGGTCTATGATGTCTCTGAGGACTTGCCGTTGTCATTTTGGGGTTATGCACTAGAAACTGCCGCATTCACATTAAATCGGGCACCATCTAAATCCGTTGAAAAGACACCGTATGAATTATGGTTTGGAAACAAACCTAAGCTGTCATTTCTTAAAGTTTGGGGATGCGATGTTTATGTGAAGAAACTTCAACCGGATAAACTCGAAACCAAAGCGGAAAAATGCGTCTTCGTAGGATACCCTAAAGAAACTATTGGGTATTCCTTCTATCACAGATCCGAGGGCAAGGTTTTTGTTGCCAAGAAAGGATCCTTTCTAGAGAAAGAGTTTCTCGTGAATGGTGTGAGTAGTCGGAAGGTAGAACTAGAAGAGGTTATTGAACCTTCTCTTCAAAGTATGGCGAGTAGCGCAACGCCGGAAGTTGTTCCGGAGTTGGCTTCACCTGTTGAAGAGGGAACTAATGATAATGATCATGAAACTCCAAAAGAGAATACTACCGAACCTCGCAGGTCTAGCAGGACGCGTGCAGCTCCCGAGCTGTACGGAAATCCTGTCATGAATTTCATGGTTGATGAAAATGATGACCCTGCGACGTATGAAGAAGCGATGATGAGCTCGGATTCCAACAAATGGTTATAAGCCATGAAATCCGAGATGGAATCCATGTATGAAAATCAAGTTTGGAACTTGGTGGAATTACCTCACGACCGAAAGGCCGTGGAGAACAAATGGGTTTTCAAAAGGAAAACTGATGTTGATGGTAATGTGACCATCTATAAAGCTCGACTTGTCGCAAAGGGGTTTCGACAAATTCAAGGAGTTGACTATGATGAGACATTCTCTCCCGTAACGATGCTAAAGTCAGTTAGGATTATGTTAGCAATTCCTGCATATTCCGATTATGAGATATGGCAGATGGATGTCAAAAACACGTTTCTCAATGGTAATATTGAAAAGGAGTTGTATATGATACAACCAAAGGGTTTTGTCGATCCTAAGGATGCTAACAAGGTGTGCAAGCATCAGCGATCCATCTATGGATTGAAGCAAGCATCACGAAGTTGGAATCTCCGCTTTGATGAGGTGATCAAAGAGTTTGGATTTGTCCAAACTTATGGAGAAGCTTGTATTTACAAGAAAGTGAGTGGGAGTAATGTGGCATTTCTGATATTATATGTGGATGACATATTATTGATCGGAAATGATATAGATCTTTTAAACAGTGCTAAAAGTTATCTAAACAAAAAAATTTCGATGAAGGACCTAGGTGAAGCGTCATACATATTAGGCATAAAGATCTATAGAGATAGATCTAGGCGCCTAATAGGGCTATCGCAAAGTACATACCTTGATAAGATTTTAAAGAAGTTTAAAATGGACGGAAGTAAGAAGGGGTTCTTACGTATGTTGCAAGGCAAGACATTGAGTAAGACTCAAAGTCCGGCTTCGGCGGAAGAGAGAGAGATAATGGAAAAAGTCCCCTATGCTTCAGCCATAGGCTCTATAATGTACGCCATGCTATGTACAAGACCGGATGTGGCATATGCTATTAGTTTGACTAGTAGGTACCAATCGGATCCAGGTTCGGAACACTGGATAGCGGTCAAGAATATCCTTAAGTACTTGCGAAGAACTAAGGATATGTTTCTTGTATACGGAGGTGAAGAAGAGCTCGTCGCTAAGTTTTATGTCGACGCTAGCTTTGACACCGATCCGGGTGACTTTAAGTCTCAATCCGGATACGTATTTCTCATGAATGGCGGAGCGGTTAGTTGGAGGAGCTCCAAACAACCTGTGGTGGCGGGATCAACAATGGAGGCCGAATATGTTGCTGCTTCGGAAGAGGCTCAGGAAGCAGTTTGGATGAAGGAGTTCATATCCAAACTAGGTGTGGTTGCAAACGCATTGGACCCAATGGTGATCTATTGTGACAACAATGGTGCCATTGCCAGTGCCAAAGAGCCAAGGTCTCACAAGCATTCCAAGCATATTAAGCGCTGTTTTCACTCCATCCGCGAGCATGTCAAGGATGGAGATATAAAGATTTGTAAAGTACATACGGATCTCAATGTAGCAGATCCGTTGACTAAAACTCTCCCTAGAGCAAAACATGATCAACACCAGAACTCAATGGGTGTTAGATTTGTCACTATGTAACTAGATTATTGTCTCTAGTGCAAGTGAGAGACTGAAGGGAATATGCCCTGAGAGGCAATAGTAAAGTGTTTATTATGTGTATTCCAAATATATGATAGATGTTTATTTTGCATGCTATAATTGTATTAATACGGAAACGTTAATACATGTGTGTTTAATAAACAAACAGAAAGTTCCTAGTTATGCCTCTCTCATAAACTAGTTCATTGATTAACAAGATGATCACAGTTTCCTGATCATAGTCGTTGGATGTTGTTAATAACGGGATCACAACATTAGTGTAATGGTGTGATGAACATTCATCCGAAGTATAGCATTACGATCAAAGTCATTGAGTTTATATTGCTATAACAACTTACGAAGTGATCCTAATCCTTAGACCATGAGATCATGTCAATCACTAACACCGGAAGAGTTTCTCGATAACATAAAACGTCACACCGTAACTGGGTGATTATAAAGATGGATTCAGAACTAACAAAGTGTTATGTTGAGGCCCATGGATCGAGAGTGGAATTTGTTCATCCAGATGACGGATAGATATACTCTGGGCCATCTCGGTGATATCACATTGGTTAGCTTGCAAGCAAGTGATTTGATCACTAGAATGTTATATCACGGGAACAAGAAAAGAGTGCATGTCAGTAATGAGATCAAACTAGGTATGGAGATATCGATGATCGAATCTCAGACATGTAATATATCATGAAACAAAGGGATTAAGATACTAACGTAAAAAGGTTCCGACGATCACAAGAAACTCATCGTTGATTGTGTGGGAGTCAGTATGGGTCTCCAGATCCCGCTTCCGATTACTGATCCGAGAGGGGTCTCGATCATGTCCGCATTATTCACGAACCGTAGGGTGACACACTTAAGAGACACCGACATCCAATTGGAGCAAAAGTTTCATGCCGAAAGAATGAACAAGCGCAGGAATTTATTTCACTAGATACCGAAACAGGTTTTTGGGTGAAATTGCATAAAGTGGTTATGCATGTGAAATAAAATTCTAGCAAAGGGTTATTTGTGGATGTTTGTCATTAAATTAATTGACAATATTCTGAATAAAATAAAAGAGTTTTATTTAATGAGAGTTTGCATTAAATTTGGTGGAAATTTAATGGGAATTTGAGTGGAGAAAATTTAAGGGCCATTTTGTGAGTGGAGTGTCCACCCACATGAATGAGGGAGAGGGGGGCACCCTCCATGGCCGGCGGCCATGCCCCCTTGGGCTGCCCCCTCCCATATATAAGGAGCCCCTCCTCTCACTTCTCACTCACACCTCCTCGTGAAAGATCTCTCTCCCCCTCTAGAATTTATCCCCCATGGCCTCGGACTAGCGAGATACATGTTCCCGGTGGCTATTCGGCAAGAAAGAGTTGTGCTTCCGCTGCATCGCTAGAGCGAGGAGGCGGAGATTGCTCAGTTCCTTGAACGTGTGTGCGAGCACGGATGCGCTGCTGATTTGCGGCGCTAGGACTTCCTCTCGATCTTGAGATCGGCAAGAGATCGTCTACGTCAACCACGAGTCGAACTTGTTAAGCTTTCTCGGTCTTCAAGGGTATGTTCTCTACGGATATACATCCGCCCGTTGCTTGTATCTAGTAGATAGATCTTGGTACATAGTTCACATAGTAGGAATTTTTTTGTTTTCTATGCTGCGAACCCTACACTAAGGTTATGTGGTATGCTCCTATTATACCAAGGTTGAAACACATGTTCAGAAACAAAGAGCATGTCAGGTTGTTGCGATGGCACAAAGAAGACCATAAGAAAGAAGGGAAGTTGAGACACCCTGCTGATGGGTCACAGTGGAGAAAAATCGAGAGAGACTTCCTAGACTTTGCAGGTGACACAAGGAACTTATGGTTTGGTCTAAGTACGGATGGCATGAATCCTTTTGGGGGGAAGAGCTGCAGTCACAGCACCTGGCCCGTGAGTCTATGTATCTACAAACTTCCTCCTTGGTTGTGCATGAGGTGTAAGTTCATTATGATGTCAGTGCTAATCCAAGGCCCAAAGCAACCGGGAAACGACATTGATGTGTACGTTACGCCATTAGTTGAAGAACTCTTACAGCTGTGGGGCATGCCAGATGTACATGCGTGGGATGAGAACAAACAGGAGCCATTTGATCTACGAGGGTTGCTTTTCGTAAACATCAATGATTGGCTTGCTCTTAGTAACCTTTCAGCACAGACAAACAAGGGATATAAGGCATGGACGCACTGTTTAGATAATACTGAAGGTACATATTTGTATAAATGCAAGAAGGTTGTGTACCTGGCGAATCAACGATTTCTTCCGACCAATCATCACGTAAGAAAGAAAGGCAAGCATTTCAAAGGTGAGGCGGATCATCAGAAGAAACCTAAAATCCCTGCTGGTGATAATGTATTTGGTATGGTCAAGGACATAGAAGTAATCTTTGGAAAGGGTCCCGGCGGTCAATCAGTTCCGAACGACGTTGCTACAGGACACGCACCCATGTGGAAGAAGAAATCTATATTTTGGGAGCTTCCATATTGGAAAGTCCTACGTGTCCTCTCTTCAATCGACGTGATGCACGTGACGAAGAATCTTTGCGTGAACCTGCTAGGATTCCTAGGCGTGTATGGGAAGACAAAAGATACACCGGAAGCACGGGAGGACCAACAAATTATGAAAGACCCAAAGAACATGCATACACAGAACAAGACGGATAAAGGACGTCACTTAAGTCATGCCAGCTATGCTCTTACCAAAGCAGAGAAGGAAATCTTTTTTGAAGTCCTTTACAGTATCAAGGTGTCTTCTGGCTTCTCATCTAATATAAAGGGGATAATAAATATGGCAGAGAAGAAGTTCCAAAACCTGAAGTCTCATGACTGTCACATGATTATGACGTAGTTGCTTCTGATTGCATTGAGGGGGCTTCTACCGGAAAATGTTCGAGTACCCATTGTGAAGTTGTGTGCAATCCTCAATGCAATATCTCAGAAGGTAATCAATCTAGATATTCTGCCAAGGTTACAGAAGGATGTGGTACAATGTCTTGTTAGTTTTGAGTTGGTGTTCCCTCCATCCTTCTTCAATATTATGATGCATCTCCTGGTTCACCTAGTGGAAGAGATTGCCATTCTCGGTCCTGTATTTCTGCACAATATGTTCCCCTTTGAGATGTTCATGGGAGTCTTAAAGAAATATGTTCATAACTGTGCTAGACCAGAAGGAAGCATCTCCAAGGGATATGGAACAGAGGAGGTCATTGAGTTTTGTGTTGACTTTATTCCTGACTTTAAGCCGATTGCTGTTTATGACTCGCGCATGAGGGAAGACTAAGTGGAAAAGGCACGCTGGGAAAGAAAGCAATGATATGTAGGGACGGGGATTCTTTCAATAAAGCACACTACATAGTTCTACATAATTCCACCTTGGCAGCTCCATATATCGAGGAACACAAGAATATTGTACGCTCCAAAAACCTGGGGAAGCCTGAATCATGGATTACAGATGAACACATGAAGTCTTTCAGTGGTTGGATGCGGACACATCTCTTGAATGACACCACTGTTGGAGATCAACTATACTTGTTGGCCGAGTCACCATCTTCTACTATATTGAATTTCCAAGGGTACGAAATAAATGGAAATACATTCTACACGATCGCCCAAGATAAAAAGAGCACCAAACAAAATAGTGGTTTCCGCTTTGAAGCAACAGACAACAATTGACAAAAGGACATATACTATGGTTACATAGAGGAGATATGGGAACTAGACTATGGAGTCTCTTTTAAGGTCCCTTTGTTTTGCTGCAAATGTGTCAACCTGAATGGGGAAGGGGTAAAGATAGACCAGTTGTACAGAATGACAACAGTGGATCTCAACAATCTTGGTTATGGAGATGAACCATTCGTCCTAGCCAATGATGTGTCTCAGGTTTTCTATGTGAAGGACATGTCCTCCAGACCGAAAAAAAGAAAAAATATGCAAACGAATACATCATATGATGAGCCAAAGCGACACATAGTTCTCTCAGGGAAAAGAAACATCGTGGGAATCGAGGACAAGACAGACATGTCAGAAGATTATAATAAGTTTGATGAAATTCCACTCTTCACAGTGAAAACTGACCCAAGCATTCCGTTAAGTAAAGAAGATGCTCCATGGTTACGTCTGAAGCGATCAGAAGGAAGGACATATGCCAAGAAGTTCATGCTCATATTGTGTAACTCTAGTTCATGTCTGGCCGATATATCTTATGATGTTTGCAATTTTCCAAGTTTAATAAATGTATTGAGTGTTAGTCCCGGTTTGTGGCTTGACCGGGACTATATACAGGGGGGCCTTTAGTCCCGGTTTTGTAGTCTTGGTTTTTAATATTAATAAATGTCTTGAGTGTTAGTCCCTTTTTGTGTCTAGACCGGGACTAAAGGGGGCCTTTAGTCCCGATTCGTAGAAGACTTTCCCAAACTATGAAGAAGTTGTCCCGGTTCGTACTTACCATTAAGATCTGATCTCCAAACGCACATGATCACATATTAGGGAGTGCCTCTATGACCAGTTTCTTGGAGATGCCGGAGGACTGAGATCCAGCGGCATCTCCCTGAAACTGGTCGTAGTGGTGTCCCTGCTCTCGCACACCATCTTGCAGCTTGTAACTTCTCTAACTAGATCAATACACCTGGGAGCTAACTAATTTCACATATTAGGGAGTGCCTCTATGACCGGTTTCTTGGAGATGCCGAAGGACTGGGATCCGGCGGCATCTCCCTGAAACTGATCTTAGTGGTGTCCCTGCTCTCGAAAACCATATTGGAGATGCCTCAATCTGGCTGGAGGACTGGACTCACAAGGATGCCTATTTATAGTACAAGCAGCTCGGCATAGTGTCGACACTTACGACATAATGTCAACACTCACCCCTATTATTAGTGCTGACTCATGTTTTGTCCCGGTTGGTGTCTCCAACCAGGACTAAAGGTTCATCTTTAGTCCCGGTTGGTGACACCATCCGGGACAAGGTACACGCCGCACGACATAATGTCGACACTCACCCCTATCATTAGTGCTGCCTAGCCCAGCCTGCCGAAATCCCTCCAACCGGGACTAAAGATGAACCTATCAATGTTGTTGTGCCCATATTATGCATGCATGTGTACATTGATATGGAGAACAATGCTGCAGTAGGAAGTTTTCCTTTTCGTCGCACGTAAAAGCCATTTTCCATTTTTCGAGCGCAAAAAGGGTCGTTTTGTGAAGTAACCACCAAAATGCTGTTTGAGAATGCTACCGTCCCATTTTTCAAGAATATTAGACCACCTTACATGGACTATCTCCCAACCGGGACATCTCCAACCTTTTTGTCCATCCGGGGTAAAAAGGACAAATGTCTGCCGAATCGGTAGGAAGTGGGTCCGGTTTGTACTACAGGTACATGATCTAACGCCTGTGATTTTTAAAAAAAATCATTTTTAGACTCGCAATATGTGGTTTCTTCAGAGATCCAATGCAAGTTATAACGATGCTCGTCCCGTATCTTCATGCATGCCGGTTCGACCATGGTTAGAAATTCAAAAAATTCAAAACGGGCATAAGAAATTCAAAAAAAGTCCGAACAATGAAAATCCTTCAACGTGGTGTCATATTATGTGACATAGTTGCAAGGAAAAATACCATACTTGGCATATTGATCATGTCTCGAAAAAGCTTCACAAAATGACCTATCAGGTTCGAGGTTTCAAGGATTTCGGTCCAAATAACCGATGTTATGTGCTGAATCATGGCATAGTTTGTGATGCTACGCCCATATTATTCATGCATGTGGACATTGGTATGGAGAAAAATGTTGCAGGAGGAAGTTTTCCTTTTCGTCGCACGGAAAAGCCATTTTCCATTTTCCGAGCGCAAAAAAGGGTTGTTTTGTGAATTAACCACCAAAATGCTATTTCAGAATGCTACCGTCCCATTTTTCTAAAATACTAGACCACCTTACATGGACTATATCCCAACCGGGACATCTCAAAACTTTTCGTCCATCCCGAGTAAAAAGGACAAATGTCTGCCGAATCGGTAGGAAGTGGGTCCGGTTTGTACTACAGGTACATGATCTAACGCCCGTGATTTTTTGAAAAAATCATTTTTAGAATCGCAATATGTGGTTTCTTCAGAGATCCAATGCAAGTTCTAACGATGCTCGTCCCCTATCTTCATGCACGTCGGTTCGACCATAGTTAGAAATTAAAAACGGGCATAAGAAATTCAAAAAAAATCCGAACAATGAAAATCCTTCGCGTGGTGTCATATTATGTGACATAGTTGCAAGAAAAAATACCAGACTTGGTATATTTATCATGTCTCGAAAAAACCTTCACAAAATAATCTATGATGTTCGAGGTTTCATTGCTTTCGGTCCAAATGATCGATGTTATGTACTGAATCACGGCATAGTTTATGATGTTGTGCCCATATTATGCATGCATGTGGACATTGGTATGGAGAACAATGTTGCAGGAGGAAGTTTTCCTTTTCATCGCACGGAAAAGACATTTTCCATTTTCCGAGCGCAAAAACGGGTCGGTTTGTGAAGTAACCACCAAAAAGCTGTTTCAGAATGCTACCGTCCCATTTTTCTAAAATACTAAACCACCTTACATGGAATATCTCCCAACCGGGACATCTCAAACCTTTTCTTCCATCCCGGGTAAAAAGGACAAATGTCTGCTGAATCGGTAGGAAGTGGGTCCGGTTTGTACTACAGGTATATGATCTAACGCCCGTGATTTTTTGAAAAAAATCATCTTTAGACTCGCAATATGTGGTTTCTTCAGAGATCCAATGCAAGTTCTAATGATGCTCGAAAAAATCTTCACAAAACCCTAAACCCAAGTTTCTTCCCGCCATTTCTTCCCGCCATTTTTCTTCCCGCCATTTCTTTCCACGATTTCTTCCCGCAGTTTTTTCCCGCCATTTCTTCCCACAGTTTTCTTCCCTCCATTTCTCAGTACATATATGTAGGATTGGCCTCCATTGTCATTGCACATCTCTAGACTCATATCTGCAACCTCATCACTCTTTCCCATGGCTTCCACCATACGACTAACCCCAAGGGAGGCGGAGGCGCTTTGAGCCTCGAACTACCCCTGCCCGCCGGGCTACTGCGTCCCCGTCGGCTGGATGCTGAGCGCTGGAGGCGTGCCGGTTCCTCATATCATGAACCACTACTACTTCGAGCTCACGCCGGAGTAGCAGAGGAATCCCAACTGGCATCCTGACTATTTCCCGACTTGGGAAGCCTTCTTCGGGGATCGGTGTGAGAGGGCGCTCGCTAGGCACGAGGAGGACGGCCCACCTCCTCCGAACTTCAACGAGGCCAGCCGTCGGCTATGGTGTCACGGACGGACTCTCCAGAGCGTCATGTCCTATGACACGGCCACCGACTCTTACCCCCGCCTGTGCTACCCTCAAGTCCAGCCCACTCGTACTCAGCCTTCAAGGTTCAACTACGGCGACCCCGACGACGACAGCGACGACGGCTGCGGCGTGCACGATGACTACAGTGGCGAGTATTACAGGTGTAGGAAGGAGCATGACTGAATCACTCCAACATTGCAAAACAAGTTCGGCCGATTGTGGCTTAATCTGGCCGTGTATCTTAATTTTCAGTTCTTCTATGTATCTTAATCTTCAGTCGTGCTTTATGTAACTTAGTGTTAGTTGCGTTATGTACTTTAATTCCAGTTCTATCCTAATAAAATTTTCTTCCCGCCCATTATTTCCCGTCCTTTTTTTCCCGCCCATTAATATATAAAAAATATAAGTTAATTCAAATCCAAATTAAAAACAGAAAATGGTTTTGAATTAGTTATTCAAATCCAAACACTTTTTATGTTTAAAGTTTTTCTAAATTCCAAATTAATATTCAAAAAATATAAGTTAATTCATTTTTAATTTTAAAAGGTTACATTAATTTTTTTTAAAACAGAAAATGATTTTGAATTAGTTATTCAAATCCAAACACTTTTTATGTTTAAAGTTTTTCTAACTTCCAAATTAATATTCCAAAAATATACGTTAATTCATTTTTAATTTTAAATGGTTACATTAATTATTTTTAAAAACAGAAAATGGTTTTGAATTAGTTATTAGAATCCAAACACTTTTATGTTTAAAGTTTTTCTAAATTCCAAATTAATATTCAAGAAATATAAGTTAATTCATTTTTAATTTTAAATAGTTACATTAATTATTTTTAAAAACAGAAAATGGTTTTGAATTAGTTATTCAAATCCAAACACTTTTTATGTTTAAAGTTTTTATAAATTCCAAATTAATATTCAAAAAATATAGGTTTTTTAATTTTAAATGGTTCATAGTTTAAATGGTTACATTAATTATTTTATAAAATAGAAAATGCTTTTGAATTACTTATTCAAATTCAAACACTTTTTATGTTTAAATTTTTTCTAAATTCTAAAGTAATTATCATTTAAAAACATTACAAATTTAAACCCCAAAATAAAAAATAAGGCGGGAACAGAGAGAAAATTCCTGAAATTCTTTGAAAACAGGGTCATACGTCCCGGTTGGAGCCACCAACCGGGACGGGACGTAGGACCCTTTAGTCCCGGTTGGAGCCACCAACCGGGACAAAAGGCCCTTCGTTTATAACCGACGTGCCTCCTCTTCTGCATCCACATCTCACTTCTCTGCTTCTCACCGACGCGCGCACAGGAAACCCCAACGATGCCGGCAGGCTGCCCGAGCTCGCCGCCTCCACACCATCGCCTCCGTCCGCGCGCGCCCCGGCCGCCTCCGTCCATGCAAGCAGAGGGCTCGAGCACGCCTCAGCTGTCACATGCCAAAATTTTCCAAATTTTGAAATGTGAAAAATAATTTAAAAAAAAACAATTGTTGAAATTCAGGGTGAGAAGAAACTTTTTGATTTCCAATTGGAAATATCAAAACTTATTTTGATCAAATAAAATCCTAAAGTGATTTAAAAAGATAAATAAACAATAAAGCTAAAATATTTGGAATCACTATTTTTGGATCTTTTAATAAAAAGATTTGATTTTCAAAAGAAAAGGTAGAATTATAAATAAGGATTATTTTATAGAGCCAAATTAAATCTTGGCCAAGCTTTTGAAATAAAATACTTCTATTTGATAAAAGAGTAAAGGTTTATTTAAATAAAATAATGAGGATTTATTAATATCCCATTTTATTAAAGCAAAGGCTTTTCCATTTTCAATAAACATTAAAACTTGTTATTTTATTTTAAATAAGTTTTCCCAAGTGTTTTATTTATTCAAATAAAACTTACTGAAATGATTTTGATATTATTTTAGATTTCAAATAGAGTTTTAAAATAAATCAAATCCTATTTGAATTAATGACTAAGATCTATTTATTTAATTATTTATGGATCCTAAAAAGAATAAAAATTATTTTGTTTTGGACTTTGATTTGTGTTGTTAAATAGAATTAAAATAGATACAAAGTTTGGCAAAGGTTTGAATTTATTTGGGTGTTTGAATTTTTTGAATAAAATCAAAACAGAAATTCCAAAAAGAAAAAGAAAAAGATTCTGTATAAAAAAAATGAAACAAACAGCAGCCCAACCCATCTGGCCCACTAAGCCTAGCAGGAGCCCACCCGGCATACCTCAGCGAAACGGTTTCTTTCACTCAATCTCGCACCCACACAGACGCTGACGAGTGGCCCCATCTCCCTCTCTCCCTCTCTCACTGACAGACGGGCCCCACGCCAGCATGTCGTCGTCTTCACCGCGCCAGCCGTTCCTCCCTGCCGTTGCTGCCGAGTTAATGCCGGCGTCAATATGCGTAAATGGCTGAGTAATTCCTCGCCGTGATCTCGCGTGTATAAGCGCCCCTCTCCGCTCTCTCTTTCCCCCCAAACAACGCCTCCCCTCTGCCACCAGGCTGCAGGAATTCTGAGCTCGAAACTCTCTGCTCCGGCGAGCGTCTTCGAGCAATTCCGGTGCCGTCCAGCCTCGCCTCGACTCCTACTGCACACTAGCATGCTTCCCATTGCCTGACGCATCTCCCAGTGCCAGCTTCTTCGCCGCGCTTGCCCAAGAGCGTCGGCAAGGACGATCTCAACTCGCCACCGTCGTCTGTCCCGTCTCCCGCGAAGTCCCCCTGGTAAGCCAGACCACCCAGAGCCCTCTCTATCATGCTCACGTGAACGCCACACTCGCTCGCGTCCGACCATGTCTTTGTTTTGCCTTCGGGTGAACTGCAGCGTCGCCCCCGTCGTCAAACAGAACCGCCTGACGCCGCCACCGACTCCGGCGAGCGATTACTTCCGTCCCTGTGTGCCCCTCGCCAAACCAACAGCGCCTTGAGTTTCAGCATCTCATTGCGAGCACAGTGAGCCACTTCCCCCTCTCCCTCGCTTCCTGTATCGCCAGCTCGCCGCCAGAGCGCTCCGTCGCCTGTCGCCGTTGCAGCGCTGCCACTATTTGGTCGAATGATTCTGTACCGTTAGATTTAGATCTGACGTGTAGGAACAGATGACTTAACGAAGGGGTATCAGTCAATCTACACCGTGTGATCTAAATGAGATCCTACGGTCTGTATCTGTCAATCCAACCGAATCGTTTTCAACCAATAGGAAACAGCCACGTCACTACAAGAAATGTGGCAAACTATGACCTTCTGATAGTGACCGTGAAAAAAACCGTCATAGATCTATGACGATTTTGCACTAGATAGTCATAAGCCGTTCGAAGGGGTCAAAACCTTGAAAAATTAAGACGTTTTGACTCTAAAACGTCATATTTGCCCTAGCTAAAATCGTCATAATATGGCGGATGTAACCTAAAGTTAAAATGAGTAAGCATTTGCCCACCATTTCCATCTATGTGACATGTCTATGTGTCAGTTTTTGCATATGTGGCATACCTATGTGTCAATATTTGGTTCCAGGACACCCAACAAATTAAACTCAAGCGTGCGGGAATAATAAGCAAAAAAGGGCGGCGAGGGGACTCGAACCAGAGACCTCCCTGCAGATGGAAGGCACCTAACCACCAAACCAACTCAAATTAGTTGTGCCATTCACGCGCTCAGCCCTTTTGACTATCACCCTATCAGCCTATCAGCCTGATCTGGACCGTTCAGTTCCGATCCAACGTCTGTCCTCTCACCCGAAGAAGCACACCCTACTCCCAGTCCCCAACCCACCCACGACCCAACTCGATCCCCTCTTCCTTCCTCGACGCAACCCTAACCGATCGAACCCTATCCTCTTCTGCTCAGACGCGAGCCACTCCCCTCCCCGACCCAAACACCGGCGCCACCCCGTCTCCCTTGCCCTGGACCTCCTCCCTTCCGCCACTCCCCTCCCCGGCCCTAACACCGGCACCGCCCTGTCTCCCCCTGCCCTGGACCTCCTCCCTTTCGCACTTCCTGACCCGAACCCTAACACCGGCGCCGCCCCGTCTCCCCGAAGAATATCACCAACCGCACCGCACCAGATCTTCTCCCCTCACCGCCGCCGCCACCACCACCCACCTCCTCTCTTTCCTTCCCCTCGCGTCAGATCGACCGCGAGGCCTCCCGAGCCAGATCCCCATCGATCGGAAGCCCTCAAGCGCCTCCCTTCTCCTTCCAACCCCGCATCGACCGGAGCCTTCCCGAGCCAGATCCCCACCTCTCTTTGTTAGGGGGATAGCCGCCAGAGACGCTCCTCCTTTGCCCTATGCTGCCGCCGGGAGCCTCATCGTCGAGTACGCGGGGCCTGGAGCCTCATCGTCGAGTATAATGAGCCCACGACCAACTCCAGAAGCTTTCCGCCGGATCCCTCTGCATGAACGTCGCGCCTCGTCTGGCCGATTGTGCTCTGCATCATCGTCAAGGGAAGCAAGCCCACCCCCATGGCCTGCAGCACCGGAGTAGCGGGAGGACGCCGCTTGGGCCTAGGAGCATCGGGCCTTCAATTTCTTCGCCGACCAGCACGACCAACGACGACCACCACTGCTACCAGTAAGTTCATCTTCCTCTGAAATTACTCAGTGCTCGTCCTTGCTCTGAAATTTCTTCAAGTGTGTGTTCTTTGTTTACTTATTATTGTTCTTGTTTGCATAACTGTAGTTAACTAGCAGTGGTGATGAACAATTTCACTCGTTGTGCTATGGAATTCATACATGAATTACTTCATTGAAAGTAGCCATGCACAATAGAGTACCTTGTACTGATGCATGGCTACCGTTTTGTACTAATGGAAATATCTAAAAACACACAAACGCACAACCAATTGGTACTGGTGCACTAAGTAAACATTCAGCTATGCTAGTGTTGATCAAGCTATGCTCGGTAGCAAGGAGTTGTTACTCATATAACCAAAATGAGTAAAATAATTTACTTATTCATATCAACTGAATTTTGAGCTCCATATTTTTGAGCTGGTACTCTGAAATTTGTGTTCCTGTTATGTATGCATGTGCCCATGTTTTACCTGGTACTCTGAATTTGAGTCCAACCACTTGAATTTTAATTTTCCAGTCTTAGATTATGAATAGCCGCAGTATTATTTTCCTCTCTGTATGAGGTTTGCTTATTGACCTTGCTCCCGCCTGCATAATCAGGTTGTCAATGCATAATCAGGTTGTCAATATTTGGAGTATGATTTTCAATATCCTGCATGTGAAAGATAGCACTGACAACCTGTTCATTTCATTTTCAGTATTTAGTATGCATGTGCCCCTGTTTACCTGGTACTCTGAATTTGGGTCTGGTCATTTGAATTTTAATTTTAGTGTTGACCACCGCTTCCTTCTCCCAATTTGCTTACGTGTACAATTTAGTTTAGCCTAGAATTATGCAATTTATTGTACAATTTGTGTTTGGAACGCTGTCGGAACAGATCGTAGAACGTCTTATATTATGAAACAGAGGGAGCTAGTAGTAGTATGTTAGTGTAACCAGTAACATCCCATAAGCCGTCAACCGAACAGCCATAAACTTGCCTTGCTATTTTACTTATGTTGATTTCATGTGTACACATCATGTACCTTCAGATACAATTTCAAAGAAACTTGAGCTAACTCAATGTTGTTCTTGCAGGAAAGCTTATGAATGAAGTAGTCAAACTACTGAAATGAAAATGGCTAGACCTGATGTTCCTCTTGTATCTGTGTTATTCATTTTGTTATGATGTTATTCACTGGAAATGATAATCTGGTATATATGCCCTTTTGTAATATGCCCTTAGTCCCTTATTGGTGTGTTCTATTGAGTATATGCAAATGAGATGCTACTAATAGCTATTCGAGTTGCTCATGCAGTCTTTTATTCACAACTGATGATCATGGCTATGTATTGTGTGACTTTGACATCATAGATAACATGGCTATTGATGCATTTAGATAGTAGTCATTGGATATGATTTGTATAAGAGAAATTCATGAGTTAATGGCATTATGTCACTCCTGTTCATTCTGTGGTGAACAAGATAGAGTTATGTTTATGTCTTTGTACATCATAGATAGCATTGCTTTGTTGCTTTGTGCTTTGGAAAACATATAAACTGATTAATATATTACCCATGTAGTGGAAGTTGATATAGTCGTTTTGGAAATTTTGGCTCGATTGTATTTCTAGATAGACATGTGTGGCTATATATAAACTAATTATATATTTTGGCTCGATCTGATCTCATTTTACTCTGTGATTGACTATGCGCATAATTGGTTTATATTTGAAAAGGAAAACATGGTCCTTGTTTTGTAGGAACAGTTTCATAGACTCCTTGTTTTGTATATGTACCTGTGTATAGACGCTTGATTGGTCATATTTTTCATTAAGAAACTAAACAAAACAGAATGGATGCAAGGCTTAATGTTTCTCTTACAAAATTGAAGGGGGGGAAGTGTATCACTACTGACCTAGAAATGAGTTATACATACTTGAACCAGTGCTCATTTGCATAAGTTGAGATGAATCTGTTGTGATCATTGATAGTACTATCCTGATATAACTATGTACATTACTTGATTTCCTATTTGATGCTGAAGCAGCAGCATCCTTGATGCTTACTGACAACTACTTTGCTTGGTTGTTCTCACAGATTAATCTAGTTCTGTTGCGGCGTGACGTTGCGGGCGGAGGAATTCGCTGGGCTCGGTACGCGCTGGGCAGCCTCTAGTGGAGTCTACCAGAGCTCGCGCTTTGGCCACATCCGCTTAACTTCTAGAGGTGAGTTGATTACCAACATGTTCATCAATCTAAGCTTCTAAACCTTCTCCTTCTCTTGCTTTTTCAGATGCTTTGGATGGGTACCATATTTTTAGATAGTTGGGATTGCATCACTACAGGTTATAATGTATGTATAGACTGTCTTTATTTTGCAAACAACACCTGCAGCTTGTGGTGCTTTTGTTTAGCATTTACTTGAATGTGATGATTGAAGTTCTTATTTGTGCATCTAAATCTGCCACTATAGTTCTTATTTATCCTATTTCTGTATTGTCATGTACCAACCTGTTCAACTATTTGTGTAAATTTAGGTGGTTCATATAGTTTCTACTTTCTATCATGAATAGCATGTAGCAATTTCATCTAATATTTGGTATGCTATGCTCCAGTTTTTTCTTCAAAATGCTATGCTTCAGGTTGTTGTATAATCTGTCGATGCTTTTTACAATCCTTTCATACATATATGTTTAGAGTACTGTAATGTACTTCTCTATTACTAGCTGGCAATACTTTACATCTGTTTATTTTCTAGCCGATCTATATTATTTTTACAAGATATTGCTTTCTTTTCCAACTAACAGCCATTACCACACTTTCATTTCTTTTACAGGAGCTCCAGGATGAAGGTAAAAGAAGCAAAAGCTTCATAGTCAGCAAAGAGTTGATGCTAGTTGTAACTTCCTGGGAGTTTATGGCTAGTTGTATGTTTCTGAGTGTTTTGTACTATGGAATAGTTGTATTCTTGGGTTTTGCTAATTATGTCTGATTGTATAGTTGTATCTACATTTTACTTTTGTAGCTATTTTGTATTCCTGGTTTATGTTTGATTGTAATATAATGAATGTGATATGGGCCATGCTTATCGAACTATCGATTATTTAATGCCTGTACTTTAGAAATGATCTGAATGTCAGTTGGTCTCTAAAAAGGCCACGACCCAAAAAAAATAGTGGACTGGAGCAGCGAGCAATACTACAAAAATGGTGGAAATAAAAAAATAACTGAAAGCTAAAAAGGCCTTGCCCATGAAAATAAAAGGGCCATAATATTGGGCTTGGCCCAAGCAGCAAACGGGAATTGCCAAGAAGAAATTAATGGACTGAATTTTGGGCTTGGCCCATGTAAACGATTGAAATGGACCGGGCTGATTTTATGCCACGTAGGATCTGCCATGTAGGATCTGACGTGTCTAGGCTAGATGTCCCATGACGATATTGGATCGTCATAGAGGTTATGACGTTGCGAAATCGTCATAGACATTTATGACGATTTCGCAAAAATCGTCATTATAGTTCATTTGCGACGCCCAGCTTTTGATGATCTCAAAATCGTCATAGAATCGTCATAAACGGACTACTATGAAGATTTTGTGACGAAAATGGAGGGTCATATATAGACAGATTCCTTGTAGTGCGTGGACAAGGTTTTGTTTAAAATAGAAATTAGAATCTGATTGAATTGCAAACTTGTAAAATTCATAACTTTAATTCTACACGTCCAAATTTTGCAAATTTTATATCAATGGATTTAGCTGAACAAGAACTTTGAAACCATGTATTTTTTTTAATGTTTTGCTTCTGGTAAATTGGTTGAAATTGCAGAAACTTGTGTAGTCTTATTTGGAATATAAAAATTGTTCTAGTTCTGTTTTTGAGTTGAAATCTTTGCAAAATGGTTTTTTGTGAACCTACTGACCCTAGGAACCAACTTATGGATTTAAAAATATATTTTGTGAAGTTAAGGAGTAAATATTTGGATTAGCTCATTTCTAGTCAAATAAAAATATTGATTTTGTTTTAGAAATGATTTTTGAGTAAAACCTTTGGGAAATGGTTTGATTCAAACCTTCTGACTCTAAACACCAAGTTTTGATAATTAAAATATGTTTGGTGAACTCTTTAAAGAATATTTCTTTGATAAAAGCATTTTCAACCACATAAAATAATGATTTGATTTGAACATGGTTTATAGATAAAACCTTTTGCAAATAGTTTTACCACCTTAGTAAATGACCAGTTTTGAACTTTATAATGTTTAGAGCCTAGTAGGAAACACTTTTGCAAATAAAACTATCTTATGCATGCTTGCATGCATGACCTTGTTTTAATATTTTATGTGTGATAAATTGTTTGAATGTTGTGTTGAATATGTGTTTTGCTTGATTGAATTGTAGTGAAATCAGAAGAGTGTGATATTTGCAAGATCAAGAAGTGAACCAACATCCTCTACTAAAAAGGCAAGTGACAGTATCATCCAAGTCCTACTATTTTCATTACACTTAGTGGATTTTTGAAACATGCATGATAAGGTTTACTATATTTTATGCTATGCTAAATCCTAATAGGATACCCTTATATCTCCCTTAGTGGAAACATTGTAGTTGTAGTATGCTAAGCCCAGCTATATATTTGGGATGGGATACATGTTATGATTATATGAAGTGATGAAAAGATATATGTTTTATATAATAAAACAAGTACTCAATGAACCACCTGGGTGGACAAGGATACTCAAGTTTTGGACAAGGTGGCAACAAAAGGAACCATGTTTATATGGCTATCTCTTTTTGTATGTGCACTAGAAGAAAACCACCCAGGGACTTAGAGATTGAACATGTTTCTCATACAGTGGCTTCCGTGTACAACCACATGCTAAATGGGCTCTGGCTTAGTCAACTACATAGTGGAAGACCCATGCATTGGCATCTTCAGGTTAACTAGAATTATGTAAGGGAACTTGAAACCCTACATTGGTGCCTGGATGACAAGCTAGCATTGTGTATTGGGAGGACTTCTATGGAAAGACTTTGTCACATTCTCAATCTGCCAGTACTCCATCTTGGTGAGTACTTATCCAGTGGCCGCTGGTGGCATCAAGATGAGATTGTGTCATGTGGGTAAAGTGTACAACTTCTGCAGAAGATCAAAATTCTAAGTACTTAGCCGTGTCTCCGTTTATGGACAATACTGAGCAACTAAGGCCTGAAGCTATGGAAGATCTCTACATTCCAATTTCTCAAAGTTAAAACTTGATGGTGACAACAAGGGATAGGAAGCACTTGGAGTTTTCCAAGAAGTTCAGAAAGATTTGACAAAAGATCAAAACTATTTTGAAAATATAGGATAAAACTATATTGCTTTCTACAAATGAGCCTAAACCCTACTTAGCCAAATATGCATGTAAATGATAGGATCCACTTATTCTACATAGTAGTGAAACTTGCCAATACAATTCAAATGTATTGACCCTTGTGGCTGTAACTTATTATGTTGCAGGTTTGTTTGATGTTAGTGAAGTTTGTTGAATAGGATTACAAGTCTACAACCAACATGTTTGCCTGTGGCACTTTGAAGATGGAGGACCCCATGCTTTATAAATATTCTGCTGCAATGTAATGTGATAGCCAAATGAGCTATGTAAGATGTAATGAATTATTTTATTCCTGGTTATAAAGTTGTATTATGACCTTTGTTTCTTGATATTACATCTTAACTGTGGATGCTAGCTATTGATCTAGGGACTAGCATTGTAAACACAGGGATCTCTACCTTATTAAAGGCTGGGAACCTTACAGATGGTATCAGAGCATTGTGTTGCCTGTAGGATTGTAACCCTAGGATTGGACAAAACCCCTTAGAAAAATAGGAGTTGTATTTGTTCCAAAACTTATTTACAAACAATCTTGTAAACTCTTTCCTCAACCTTTTTGGTTTTTGATTCTACATCTCTTCCTTTTCAACTTGATGGACAAAGCCTACCCCATGGCCAAATACTTCACCATGATCAAAGGACTTCATCAACTCTAATGACTTCAACATCTTCAAGTGATTTCAACTTTAGTTTCACCAAGGACTTCAACTTAGACATCACTAAGGACTACAAGTGAAAACCAAGAGACATTAGATTGCCTACCAAAGACATTGATATCAAGTTAGAGTATGGATCATATTGACCTATGAGGTATGACTATACTAAGTTAATTATTTCAAGAAAACTTGTTGTTTCCTTCAACTCATGGGTTAAGCTCATAAGTTGTTAAGTGAATGGTTGCTTGTTGATTGTTTGATTGAACTTGATTGTTTTTGAGTTGTGTGTTAGGACTTCTTAAAAACCTATCCATCATTACTCATCCCTATCAAACCAACAGATACCTCCCCGTCGTGCCAATCCCAACCAAAACAACAACATCACTCCTGAGATGCAGCAGATGTTGATAGCTCAGACACAACTGATGCAGGAGATGACCACATTCATACAGAATCAGAACACCAACAACAACAACAATCAGAATAATCCTCCAGCACTTGACATGCTCACCAAGTTTCTGAAACTTAGGCCTGCAAGATTCTCTGGAACAACTGATCCCATGGAAGCCAATGACTGGTTACGTTCAGTGAACAAAGACTTAGTGACTGTTGGCTGCACCGATGAAGAAAAAGTTAGGTTTGCAGCATTTCTGCTTGAAGGACCAGCAGCAACATGGTGGGACAACTTTCAGATCACCACTCCCCTTGAAGATGTGACTTGGGATATTTTTGAGGATGGATTCAGAACAACTCACATCTCACCTGGAGTGATGTACTTGAAGAAAAAGGAGTTTCACAATCTGAAACAGCGTCACCTCAGTGTGGCTGAGTATATTGAAGAATTCAATAATCTGGCACGCTATGCACCGGGTGAAGTTGATACAGATGCTAAGAGAAAGGAAAATTTTCTTGAAGGACTTAATGATGAGTTGAACCTGCAGCTAGCTGTTGCCTATGTCCCAACTTATCAATCACTCTGTGACAAAGCCACCATTTTGGAAAACAAGATGAATCAAGTTGAGAATAGAAAGAGGAAGCATAAACTCAAGAATCACTCAGGATCATCAAAGAAGAAGCATTCATTCAAAAAGAGGAATGAAGATTCTGAACCACATCAGTATCACCACAACAACAATGGAAGTGAGAATAATGGAAATGATACTGACAATGGAGATGACCTTGGTCAGAGCCAACATGACACTTTCAGGAAGAAAGATATTAGCCAGTTGCAATGCTATAATTGTAAGGAGCTTGGACACTATGCATCAGACTGTCCTGAGAAGAAAAAGAAAAAGGATGCTAGAAGAGCCAATGGAAATGACTCCAATGTGACCCAGAAGGGACATGTGAACCACATTGACATGGATGGAAACTTTGAAGAGATAGAAGAAGTGGATGTCAGGAACAAGATAACACAGAAGAGTCAAATAAGGATTCCTTGTCTAGATATCAAGTGTTGAACCCATAGTCAAGTGAACCATCAATGTAACCCTATGAGACTTTATTTTTAAGGGTGGTAGTACCCTAGTTGCCTTGAAGCCAACTTGTAACCCTAGCCTTCCCAAATCTCGGGACGAGATTTATTGTAAGGGTGGTAGCATGTCACATCCCAAAATTTTCCAAATTTTGAAATGTGAAAAATAAATAAACAAAATAAACAATTGTTGAAATTCAGGGTGAGAAGAAACTTTTTGATTTCCAATTGGAAATATCAAAACTTATTTTGATCAAATAAAATCCTAAAGGGATTTAAAAAGATAAATAAACAATAAAGTTAAAATATTTGGAATCACTATTTTTGGATCTTTTAATAAAAAGATTTGATTTTCAAAAGAAAAGGTAGAATTATAAATATGGATTATTTTATAGAGCCAAATTAAATCTTGGCCAAGCTTTTGAAATAAAATACTTCTATTTGATAAAAGAGTAAAGGTTTATTTAAATAAAATAATGAGGATTTATTAATATCCCATTTTGTTAAAGCAAAGGCTTTTCCATTTTAAATAAACATTAAAACTTGTTATTTTATTTTAAATAAGTTTTCCCAAGTGTTTTATTTATTCAAATAAAACTTACTGAAATGATTTTGATATTATTTTAGATTTCAAATAGAGTTTTAAAATAAATCAAATCCTATTTGAATTAATGACTAAGATCTATTTATTTAATTATTTATGGATCCTAAAAAGAATAAAAATTATTTTGTTTTGGACTTTGATTTGTGTTGTTAAACAGAATTAGAATAGATACAAAGTTTGGCAAAGGTTTGAATTTATTTGGGTGTTTGAATTGTTTGAAAAAAAATCAAAACAAAAATTCCAAAAAGAAAAAGAAAAAGATTTTGTATAAAAAAATGAAACAAACAGCAGCCCAACCCATCTGGCCCACTAAGCCCAGCAGGAGCCCACCCGGCATACCTCAGCGAAACGTTTTCTTTCACTCAATCTCGCACCCACACAGACGCTGACGAGTGGCCCCATCTCCCTCTCTCCCTCTCTCACTGACAGACGGGCTCCACGCCAGCACGTCGTCGTCTTCACCGCGCCAGCCGTTCCTCCCTGCCGTTGCTGCCGAGTTAATGCTGGCGTCAATACGCGTAAATGGCTGAGTAATTCCTTGCCGTGATCACGCGTGTATAAGCTCCCCTCTCCGCTCTCTCTTTCCCCCCAAACAACGCCTCCCCTCTGCCACCAGGCTGCAGGAATTCTGAGCTCGAAACTCTCTGCTCCGGCGAGCGTCTCCGAGCAATTCCGGCGTCGTCCAGCCTCGCCTCGACTCAAACTGCACACTAGCATGCTTCCCATCGCCTGACGCATCTCCCAGTGCCAGCTGCTTGGCCGCGCTTGCCCTAGAGCATCAGCAAGGACGACCTCAACTCGCCACCGCCGTCTGTCCCGTCTCCGGCGAAGTCCCCCTGGTAAGCCAGACCGCCCAGAGCCCTCTCGATCATGCTCACGTGAACGCCACACTCGCCCGCGTCTGACCATGTTTTTGTTTTGCCTTCGGGTGAACTGAAGCGTCGCCCCCGTCGTCAAACAGAACCGCCTGACGCCGCCACCGACTCCGGCGAGCGATTACTTTCGTCCCTGTGTGCCCCTCGCCAAACCAACAGCGCCTTGAGTTTCAGCATCTCATTGTGAGCACAGTGAGCCACTTCCCCCTCTCCCTCGATTCATGTATCGCCAGATCACCGCCAAAGCGCTCCGCCGCCTGTCGCCGTCGCAGCGCCGCCACTATTTGGTCGAATGATTCTGCACCGTTAGATTTAGATCTGACGCGTAGGAACAGATGACTTAACGAAGGGGTATCAGTCAATCTACACCGTGTGATCTAAATGAGATCCTACGGTCTGTATCTGTCAATCCAACCGAATCGTTTTCAACCAATAGGAAACAGCCACGTGGACAAGGTTTTGTTTAAAAACGAAATTATAATCTGATTGAATTGCAAACTTGTAAAATTCTTAACTTTAATTATACACGTCCAAATTTTGCAAATTTTATATCAATGGATTCAGAAGAACAAGAACTTTGCAAACATGTATTTTGTTTAATGTTTTGCTTCTGGTAAATTGGTTGAAATTGCAGAAACTTGTGTAGTCTTGTTTGGAATATAAAAATTGTTCTAGTTATGTTTTTGAGTTGAAATCTTTGCAAAATGGTTTTTTGTAAACCTACTGAACCTAGGAACCAACTTATGGATTTAAAAATATATTTTGTGAAGTTAAGGATTAAATATTTGGATTAGCTCATTTCTAGTCAAATAAAAATATTGATTTTGTTTTAGAAATGATTTTTGAGTAAAACCTTTGGGATTTTTTTTGATTCAAACCTTCTGACTCTAAACACCAAGTGTTGAGAATTAAAATATGTTTGGTGAACTCTTTAAAGAATATTTCTTTGATAAAAGCATTTTCAACCACATAAAATAATGATTTGATTTGAAAATGGTTTATAGATAAAACCTTTTGCATATAGTTTTACCACCTTAGTAAATGACCAGTTTTGAACTTTATAATGTTTAGAGCCTAGTAGGAACCACTTTTGCAAATAAAACTATCTTATGCATGCTTGCATGCATGACCTTGTTTTAATATTTTATGTGTGATAAATTGTTTGAATGTTGTGTTGAATATGTGTTTTGCTTGATTGAATTGTAGTGAAATTATAAGAGTGTGATATTTGCAATATCAAGAAGTGAACCAACATCCTCTACTAAAAGGAAAGTGACACTATCATCCAAGTCCTACTATTTTCATTACACTTAGTGGATTTTTGAAACATGCATGATAAGGTTTACTATATTTTATGCTATGCTAAATCCTAATAGGATACCCTTATATCTCCCTTAGTGGAAACATTGTAGTTGTAGTATGCTTAGCCCAGCTATATATTTGGGATGGGATACATGTTATGATTATATGAAGTGATGAAAAGATATATGTTTTATATAATAAAACAAGTACTCAATGAACCACCTGGGTGGACAAGGATACTCAAGTTTTGGACAAGGTGGCAACAAAAGGAACCATGTTTATATGGCTATCTCTTTTTGTATGTGCACTAGAAGAAAACCACCCAGGGACTTAGAGATTGAACATGTTTCTCGTTCAGTGGCTTCCGTGTACAGCCACATGCTAAATGGGCTCTGGCTTAGTCAACTACATAGTGGAAGACCCATGCATTGGCATCTTCAGATTAACTAGAATTGTGTAAGGGAACTTGAAACCCTACATTGGTGCCTGGATGACAAGCTAGCATTGTGTATTGGGAGGACTTCTATGGAAAGACTTTGTCACATTCTCAATCTGCCAGTACTCCATCTTGGTGAGTACTTATCCAGCGGCCACTGGTGGCATCAAGATGAGATTGTGTCATGTGGGTAAAGTGTACAACTTCTGCAGAAGATCAAAATTCTGAGTACTTAGTCGTGTCTCTGGTTATGGACAATACTGAGCAACTAAGGCCTGAAGCTATGGAAGATCTCGAGATTCCAATTTCTCAAATTTAAAACTTGATGGTGACAACAAGGGATTAGAAGCACTTGCAGTTTTCCAAGAAGTTCAGAAAGATTTGACAAAAGATCAAAACTATTTTGAAAAGGTAGGATAAAACTATATTGCTTTCTGCAAATGAGCCTAAACCCTACTTAGCCAAATATGCATGTAAATGATAGGATCCACTTATTCTACATAGTAGTGAAACTTGCCAATACAATTCAAATGTATTGACCCTTGTGGCTGCAACTTATTATGTTGCAGGTTTCTTTGATGTTAGTGAAGTTTGTTGAATAGGATTACAAGTCTACAACCAACATGTTTGCCTGTGGGACTTTGAAGATGGAGGACCCCATGCTTTATAAATATTTTGCTGCAATGTAATGTGATAGCCAAATGAGCTATGTAAGATGTAATGTATTATTTTATTCCTGGTTATAAAGTTGTATTATGACCTTTGGTTCTTGATATTACATCTTAACTGTGGATGCTAGCTATTGATCCAGGGACTAGCATTGTAAACACAGGGATCTCTACCTTATTAAAGGTTGGCAACCTTACATCGGCCCCCTCGACGGTTTCTTCCCCAACCCCGACGAGGTTCCCCGCCGTCCATCAGCCCGATTTCGACCTCGCCGTGCTTCCCCGACCCCACCACCGCGCTCAGGGTGAGCCATCGGTCCTCTAGGTCTCTTCCCTTCCTTTCCTCCCTCTCTTGTTTGCTCTAGCCTCGAGTGCCGCCGTCGGCCACCGCTAGACCTCGCCGTAGACGTAGCTCCGGCTACCAAATAGGAGCGGCGCCGCGTCTATATCATTCGCCGTGCCACACTGGTTCGAACACGCACAGCCCAGGGTCGCCGTCGACCACCGTCCGCCACGCCGTCCGTCGTGGTGACGTGGTGCTCGCGTGGCTACCGCGTGGTGCCCGCATGGCCCCGGTCCCACCTGCCAACCTCAGAGTCTAGGTGCCTCTGCGGTGCAGGTTAGCAGTGGCCTGGTTCAGGTCCACCCGTCAAGCCCTGGTCCAGGTCCCATCTGCCTGCGTGGAGGCTGAGGTGGCCATGGGCCCCTCTGTCAGTGCACTCGGTGTAAAAATGTTTTCAGTTTTGTTTAAATTCAGAAATGGTTTAATTAAATCCAGAAATTGATATAATATTGTAAATTCAATAATTAATTATTTATAACTTAGAAAAATACAAATAATATATCAAAATGTTCAGAAAAATGAGATCTAACTATTTAACCTATAATCATGGATTGTTCAACAACTTTCAAGACAAGTTTAATTAGAGAACAAAATCAACCCCTCTCATATACTCCGGAGTTTCGCCAAGTTAGGGTTTTCGCCCCTCGGAACCCCGTTTAAATTGTCGAGCATGTCTTAGGGTTACTTTTCAATACAAATTAACTTGTCATATCATCATACTTGTTTGATCATTGCATCGATGCCATGTGTTGATTGTTCCCCTCTCTTTCCGGTGTTCGGTTCTTCGCGGTAGAATACGAGATCGAGATCAAAGACCGAGGTCAACACCATCGAAGATCGAAGTTTTCTTGATAGCCATCGTATTGTAGATGCTTAGCCATGATATTAGTTGTCATAGACCCCAGTTGGATCGATGTTGCACCTAGGGTTAGCCGGTGTCCTCGCCAGGGCATCCCGAACCCGAGGCTTCATTGATTGTCACCTTTCTTTCCATAATTGGTTCTTCGCGATACGATCCGAGACCGATGGTTTCTCCGAATTAGGGTTTCTGATATTGTAAATTCATTTTGATTATTGTGTATGTATATATTAGGGTTTCTCCTAATTAAGGTTTATATCTCTCAACACCGTACCTAACATTCTCCCTTAGCCGCTTTGACTTATCCGTTTTTCCACCTATGTAGAAAATATGGACCCACATGACAGAGACGAAGAAAAGGAAGAGTTGATCCAAGGTGTGATCTGCGGGGAAAAAATTTAGATGTATCCATGTTTCAGAAAAACTTTGGTAAGGGTGATCCTCCTTAGCCGCTTTGACTTATTTGCGGGGAAGAAATGACTTGTTTGAGGTTGAAGGTGATGCCTTCCGCGAGGGAGAAGGCGATGACTTGTGTGATCGAGAAGACGACCGCTCCGGCGAGGTGCATGTAATATAATTCATTCATTAATTAATCATCTGCTATCTATATAGAAATAGTAACGACGATCTTTCTTCTTTTAGTCCTCCGGATCAAAGAAATCTACTGAAAAGAGTGGACATAGCCCAACCAAAAAGTTGGAAGACCATGAGAGGTTCAGGATCGAAGATATCGGTGAAGACGGCAAACCGATTGCTCCCGAAGTTGTCGCAAACAAATTTGTAGCACAATGCGGAGTAATCGTTAGGGACCTCATCCCGATCACCATTCGAAAATGGAATAGGCTTGCTGATGCGGAAGAAGAGGGAACGTCTTTATTTCTCCCTACCGTGGCCAAAGTTTACTGTGGAAGAGGCTCATGGTTAATTTCAAACTACCGAAGATAGAGCTGGATCCAAATGCGGAGGATCCAGTTGAGGACGCCTTAGAACATGCGCGAGCCATGGAGATGAAGGTCAGGGAGTGGGCTATGAAGAAGATGGCCTAGTGTTTTACCAACTGGAAGAAAAGATTGCACCTTGACTATGTCATGAAAGAGAAGACTCCGGATTTCGAGAAGATTCGGTTTCAGAAGATAAAATCATTTTGGTATGAGTTTGTGAATTACAAGACATCAGAAAAAGCTAAGAAAATGTCTGCAACGAATAAGCTAAATGTTGCTAACAAGAAGTATCACCATGCTATGGGGCAAGGTGGCTACAGGGCTGGCATTCCTAAGTGGAAGAAACTTGAGGATGAACTGCGTGCTAAAAAGATCATCCTAGAGACAGAAGATTGGATCGAACGTGCAAGGAATTGGTTTTATAGGCATGGGGGCATGTTGGACTCGAAAGGGATGTGTATATATAACATACGACATAAAGAAGACCCCTTGCCAATCGAGAATATGAGAAAAGAAGTAAATGCTATTAAAGATGGGGACTTCATTCCCGATAGAGAGAATGATGAGCTCACACTTGCCCTTGGAAATAAGGAACATGATGGACGAACGCGAGGCACAATAGGATCCAAACAATGGAGCACTGGGTTTCCCGAAGAGAGGAAGAAATATCCTGATAGAAGCCGTAAGAGGAGAAAGGACAAGGCGGAAGTTGAAGCAGATATTTAGAAAGAGCGAATGCGTATAATTGAAGAACGAATAAAGCAACAACAAGATCAAATTAACGCACTTAGAGAGCAAAGTACTACCGGCCCATCTCATCATCACATGGTGGTAGAACCTGCATTCGATGCTACCGGCCTATCAAATAATCGTAAAAGTAGTGTGGCTTCCACCGAGGTCCTGGGTGATGACAATGACGATGACGATGGTGCACCCACGATGACTCCTATTGGCTACCCAGTGGATGATATCACACGGATGACACACCGTGAGCTACATGTCAAAGTTGTGAACATATCAATGAAGGTGGCGGTCGGCTATGCCTTACCAATTGGACCCACACCAACTTACCACTGTCGTCTGGTTCCACAGGGCTACGCTGTTGTCGGGGTGGATGAAATCATGCCCACCTTTGAAGTTTTGAAGCTTGACTACCCTGTAGGTGAAGGGGATGTGACTGAACTGGGCGAAGCAACAAACTTCACCATTCTATGGCCAAAGGAATTTATCGTGCTTCGAAATCACACGCCAAGGCCATCTTCGCCGCCGCCTCACCCTTCTCCAGCCAGGTCGTCGCCGCCGCGGCAGCGGTCTTCGTCGCCTCACCCGGCTCCGTCGCCTCACCCGGCTCCATCGCCTCACCAATCTCCAGCGCAGCCATCGCCGGCACCTCAGGATAAAAAGTGTAGGCGTACCACCGCTACTCTGCGTCGGGGTAAGCGATCGCCGAAACATAAATGAGAGCCTCTTCCAAAAGTACCAAAGGTTCCTCCCACAAGATCTTATGACTGTACTGAAGAGGAGACTACGGCTATCGTTGATGCGGAAACGATAGTGTTTTTCGCTAAGCTAAGGTGGCCAAAAGAGCCAAAGTTCCCCAGCACCAAAGAAGAAAAAGCCCGAGTGTTCAAAATTCTAAAGACTCTTCTTCAACCCGAGACAAAGCTGTCATCAGACTATGAGCGTTCTATTCTCAAGTCACATGCGGCACAACAAGCCTCGAAGAGCAGTACTGATGCAAGCGAGAAATCAGTTGCCCAACTCGGAGAACAAGCAAAATAGTTTTGCGCCCCTCTCAAGGTGATTTCCCATACCAATGTGGGGTCGAGCAAATATGCGGCCGAAGTGCAGTATGATCCAGAGGTAGTTGCACAATATGGAGAAGCTGCCGCTGCTCAAGGTATGAGTATTGCCCAGTACTTATCCTAGTTAGAGTACTTTCACGTGTGTGAAGTAGCATACAAATACCAGTACGGCAAACCTCTCGTCAAACCTGAGGAGGTAAATAATCTTCCAACAAAAATGCGAAGATTGCATAACTGGTACATCCATGCCACAAAGGCCGGGGCTAACTGGATAATGCTGAGGGTTACAAAAAAGCATTATGGGAAAGAAATAGATGACATGATATCCATTAAATTTGATGAACTATTTCAATTATTCAATCAAGACGCCTTGGACAAATCGATCATCAGTGCCTATTGTCTGTAAGTACTAATTATGTAATTAATTTAGTCTCTAGCTATCTCACCTCGTTTATTGCATGTATATAATCATACTATAATATGCAGAATGAAGATTCTCGAATGCAGCAGAGGACAAATCTATGACATTGTGTTCATTGACCCATATTGGGTTCATGAAGCTAATCTCAAAACAAAACCCCAGGATACGGAGGATAATATCGTACAGGCGTTAAGGTTTCAAGAAACCAGAAGGGAAATACTATTTCCTTACAACTTCAAGTGAGTGTTATTGTCTTGTATACACTTTCTATTTCGCTTACTCGATGTTAAGTATATAATTGATTAGTTATGCATGCGCACATTCCACTAAATTCTGTTAATCATTCAACTTGACAAAGGGCGTGTACTAGTCATGGACTCGAAACATAAACCCCTTGAGACGTGGAAGGACATGCAGATGCTTCTCCAGCGGTAATTCTAATCATTATGACACTATATCGGCAACGTTCGTTAATTTTATGATATCAAGTAATTAATAACTTCTTTTATTCGTTTTCTTCACCGGGCAGCGCTTGGAAACGGTTCACCTACAAGGCAAGGGGTGTTTGGAAAGAGGAGCTTACATTTCAACCACTATATGTAAGCACCACTAGCTATATCCGCGCATCTCTTTGATTCTTGTTTTGATACCATTATTATCATGCTTGATTATTTTTTGATTGAACTCTGTTTTCGTAAAGTGCCTGACGCAGGGACCAGAGAACAATTTATGTGGATACTATATTTGTGAGTTCATCAGTCAGACGTGCTGTGAGAACGGCAGAAATTTAGAGCAACTCCACATACGTAAACAATTTCTATAGTTTTTAATTACCATCAAATTGTGTTTAGTTTCATTCATATAGGTTGACTCCTTTTTTAAATCAGATCGAACGTCTACGAGACGGTCTTCTGCCAAAGGATCGCATACGAGCAATTCAGGAGGAATTGGCGGGATTCTTGGATGCAGACGTCCTAAACCCAAAAGGAGAATACTATTCGGGTGTGTATAAACAATAAGGATTGTACAAAGAGCTTATTTTGTATGTAGTGCATGATCTCGATCCGTGTATCGAATGTAATATGTTCGACACTTGGATCTATACTGTCATGATGATCTTGTGTAATATAAAGGTTCCTTCATTGATGAGTAAAAAACACTAAATAAAAAATAAAACAACATAAATGAATTCTCTGCCGCGCACAAAAAGTGGCCAAAATGCTGCCGCGGCAAAAAAAGTTGCCAAAATGAAATCTCTGCCGTTGCAGAGAAATGTGTCCAATCTCTGCCGCGGCAGAGGGTTATTTGTCCTGGTTCTTGTTACGAAACGGGAAGGTTGCTCCTCCCCCCTCGCCCTCTGCCGTGGCCATGCGTACGACCTTTTGTCCCGGTTGGTGGAGCAACCGGGACTAAAGGTCGAGGCTTTAGTCCCGATTGCCCTGTCCCGGTTGGGTAACCAGGACTAAATGCCCTTACCAACCGGGATACATGGTGCGGTTTCCACTAGTGTCCTACCGCTTCCTGCCATGTTTTCCACCCTTTCCCTCTAACCGGGGCGTTTAGTCCAGGTTTGAGCCACTAACCGGGACTGAAGATATTTCCCGCCATTTCCCACTACTTCCCGCCATTTTTTCCTTCCCTTTCCCTCTATATCTAGACCGACTATGCCATGGCTATTCACACATCGACACTTTCCTCTCACAACAATGGACACCGCATACTGGGGCATTCTGACTCTCGAGGAAACCAATGCGTTGTGCGCCTCTAGCTACCCATGCCCGCCGGCCTACCGACTACCCGCCGACTGGACGCTGAGCGCTGGAGGGGTTCCTGTCCGTCCTGTGCCTTAAGGTTCCGCCCGCCAGGCGGCCATCTGGAACCACTTCTACCTCGACCTCATGCCAGAGCAGCACATGGATCCCCATTGGGATTTCGACAACTATGACAACTGGAATGCCTTCTTCGCTAACCGGCGAGAAAGGGAGCTTGCTAGGTAGGAGGGTGACGGCCCACCCCCAGTGAACCACAACGAAGCCGGTCGCCTGATGGCTGTGAATATAGCCATCCACGTCCACATTTAAACTAGATATTATTCATATATTTGATCAAATATGTCTCTAAATCCTGTCACTAATGCCTAATGATCAAAGGTGTATGCAATCCTTTATTTCTATTTTTCCCTGCGCAGATAATGATGTTTGATGTTGAGAATCACAACATTAAAGTCGAATATATAAGATTTCCAAAATACCAAAGAAACCTGGAGCCTTGAAGTGGAGGCAGTGCCTTTAACGACAAACTATACAGCGGGAATTTTACAAAGAAGCCTATATAAAATTGACCGACAACGCCAGGTCAAACAGAACAAATTTTGTGAAGGGACCCCTATATAAAGACACCTCAGGCGACGAGAAAAACCGCTTTGGACCTCTGCACTCGACTCTTTTCCACCAGAAGCCAGGACGCCGGAGGGATATATCTAGATCTAATGTCCAAACCCTTCTCCAACACCATATCCATATTCCACCACTTGTAATAGTAGATCTCATATCCGATTGGCGACATTGTAAGACTATTATTATCAATCTCATGATTTCTATTACAGTGTTTATGATTGTTGATTTCATATCTATGTGTGAGTAATTACCCTTGGGCTAAGGGCTTCGGCCTAGCCATGTAGATTTTTGTGCATGTTATTTATCATAGATGGGATCATGTATTAGCTTGTATGACATCACTATAAGAAATGTGTCAACTTATGATGTTTTGGTCATGAGCATCTATAAAATCGTCTTAGATTTATGAAGATTCCGCACCGGGTGGTCTTGGGAGGGCCAAAGACTTAGTAAACTATGAAGATCTTGCTCAAAACGTCGTACTTTCTTTAAATGAAATCGTCATAATAAGTAGACAGACCTAAATATAGAGGATAGCAACATCGACCGTTGGATGCGAACAAGATGGATGGGTAGGATGCTGATATGCGGGAACTTACATGGATCGATGACATGGCATGGTACCCATCCCGCGCGCAGACCCCAAATATTTTCATAGGACGCGCGTGTCGGTCAAGCCAAAATCGCCACGTCCCCTCCCTCCCAGCGAAACCTACTCCCCAACCCTAGTCCTATCGCTGCTGCCCCTCCTTGTCTAGCGAGATCCGCATGTTGTCGCCGCACTCCCCGCTCGCTCCATCCCTCCTCTCGCTTCGCTCTGGTACCCCTAGAACCCGCCTCATCGGGGCCATCGCGGCCAAGGAGACCGAGCTCGACGGTGGTGGATTGGACGGCGACATCATGGGATCTGGGAGCGGTGGTTCCGGCGGGAGCGGTGGTTCCGGCGGGAGGTGGAGAGGAAGAAGGGGAGGAGAATATGGGGGAATGGCTCTCCATGTCGTGAAGCTCACCCTGCCGCCGGTTAACCCCTCTCATCGATCCACCCCCTCCCTCCCTCATCTCTCCGTTGCCAACCCCACCACCCCTATCACTCCCCCAGCACCGCAACCTATCTCCCTCTCCGCTTTCCTCAACCATGGCGACCAAGACCTCGTACGCGCCGCCAGAAGGCCTTCAGGGAAGGGTTTCCAGGGGATCTCGCATACACGCTGCTCTACACGGGTGACGGCGGGCCTGAGGGTGGGGTTGGGTGGACAGCGCCAACAAGCTGCTGATCCGACTATGAAGGGAATATGCCCTGAGAGGCAATAATAAAATGTTTATTATGTGTATTCCAAGTATATGATAGATGTTTATTTTGCATGCTATAATTATATTAAGACGGAAACGTTAATACATGTGTGTTTAATAAACAAACAGAAAGTTCCTAGTTATGCCTCTCTCATAAACTACCTCGTTGATTAACAAGATGATCAAGGTTTCCTGATCATGGACATTGGATGTTGTTAATAACGGGATCACAACATTAGTGTAATGGTGTGATGAACATTCATCCGAAGTATAGCATTACGATCAAAGTCATTGAGTTTATATTGCTATAATAACTTACGAAGTGATCCTAATCCTTAGACCATGAGATCATGTCAATCACTAACACCGGAAGAGTTTCTTGATAACATCAAACGTCACACCGTAACAGGGTGATTATAAAGA
Organism: Avena sativa; assembly: GCA_916181665.1. Lineage (NCBI taxonomy): Eukaryota > Viridiplantae > Streptophyta > Magnoliopsida > Poales > Poaceae > Avena > Avena sativa. Next base: position 2,852,890 of record OV702285.1, on the reverse strand, counting down.
TGGATTCAGAACTAATAAAGTGTTATGTTGAGGCTCATGGATCGAGAGTGGAATTTGTTCATCCCGATGATGGATAGATATACTCTGGGCCCTCTCGGTGATATCACATTGATTAGCTTGCAAGCAAGTGATTTGATCACTAGAATGTTATATCACGGGAACAAGAAAAGAGTGCATGTCGGTAACAAGATCAAACTAGGTATGGAGATACCGATGATCGAATCTCGGACATGTAATATATCGTGAAACAAAGGGATTAAGATACTAGCATAAAAGGTTCCGACGATCACAAGAAAGTCATCGTTGAATGTGTGGGAGTCAGTATGGGTCTCCAGATCCCGCTTCTGATTATTGATCCGAGAGGGGTCTCGATCATGTCCGCATTATTCACGAACCGTAGGGTGACACACTTAAGAGACACCGACATCCAATTGGAGCAAAAGTTTCATACCGAAAGAATGTACCAGCGCAGGAATTTATTTCACTAGATACCGAAACAGGTTTTTCGGTGAAATTGCATAAAGTGGTTATGCATGTGAAATGGAATTCTAGCAAGGGGTTATTTGTGAATGTTTGTCATTAAAGTAATTGACAAAATTCTGAATAAAATAAAAGAGTTTTATTTAATGAGAGTTTGCATTAACTTTGGTGGAAATTTAATGGCAATTTTGAGTGGGATTTTGAGTGGAAGGAATTTAAAGGAATTTTGTGAGTGGAGTGTCCACCCACATGTAGAGGGGAGGGCAAGGGGGCAGCCCCCATGCGCCTTCCACCCCCTTGGGGTTCCCTCCCCTCCTATAAAAGGCACCCTCTCCTCACTTCTCACTCACACCTCCTCGTGAAGGATCTCTCTCCCCCTCTAGAATTTATCCCCCATGGTCTCGGACTAGCGAGATACATGTTCCCGGTGGCTATTCGGCAAGAAAGAGTTGTGCTTCCGCTGCATCGCTGGAGCGAGGAGGCGGAGGTTGCTCGGTGTCTTGTACGTGTGTGCGAGTACGGATGCGCTGCTGATTTGCGGCGCTAGGACTTCCTCTCGATCTTGAGATCGGCAAGTGATCGTCTACACCAACCACGAGTTGAACTCGTTAAGATTTTTCGGTCTTCAAGGGTATGTTCTCTATGGATATACATCCGCCCGTTGTTTGTATCTAATAGATAGATCTTGGTACATAGTTCACATCGTAGGAAATTTTTTGTTTTCTATGTTGCGAACCCTACAGTGGTATCAGAGCCGGATCTATGCGTAGATACTTTACACGGGTAGTACACATATGAGTATGTGGGCGATGATGATCATGTTGTTGCTCCTTTGTTGTAATTTTGGATATTGGTGGCATAGTGGGATGAAGCGGCCCGGACAAACTTTACATGTCCTCGCATATGAGACCTGTTCCACGCTTGACATGCAACTAGTTTGCATAAGTGGCTAGCGGGTGTCTGTCTCTCCTACTATAGTCAATATCTATTTTGCAACGAGTTGTCAACAATTTGGTTATCCTCGTTGTGGTTCATGTTCGTAGGTAAGAACGGTTCTATCTCGAAAGCCCTAAGCCACGTAAAACTTGCAATGGATAAATTAGAGGCGTCTAGTTTAGATTGTTGCTGGGCTAGTGTTATGATATGGTAGTGTTGTAAGTAGAAGTATGAGATGATACTCTTACAACACACATAGCGTGTAAACTCCATAGACCTTGGATTTACACATATAGGTATGATAGTGATCATACCACGATGCACATGATAGAGATCATCTGCGGGAACCATAACATTTCACTAATAAACATGTGATGTTTGATAGCATCTTATATTGCTTGTTTAGCGCTTTGTTAGCATAATAAGATGATCCCTCATTTAAATATAAAGATAAGAATGTGTTCTTCCTTTAGTATGCACCGATTATGTTTCGTCGCTCCAAGACATCACGTGATGATCGGGTGTTCTTGGATCCACGACCATATTTCGGGTGTAAAACAGTTACACACGCGAATACTAAGGTTCTAACTTGGCGAGCCTAGCATGTACATACATGGCCTCAGAACACGGACCGAAAGGTTAAGCATGAGTCATATAGTTGATATGATGCCCATTTGATGCTCGCCTTTGAAGCTATACCGACTCACGTGATGATCGGACTTGGTATAGTGGATTTGGTTCATGTAATCACCAAAAAAGGCACGAGGGATGTCGTTTTTGAGTGGGAGTTCTTTCGTAATATGGATTAGTTGAACTCAATCTATCATACACTTAGTCTAAACTTTACAAATTCTGTTGTAGATGGCACCACCTGCTTTTAATTTCAATGTGTTCATGGAGAAAGAGAAACTAGCAACGAACGGTAGCAACTTTACCGAATGGGCCATGAATTTGAGGATTCTCCTCTCTGATGCACAAAAGAAATACGTGCTAGAAGCGCCACTAGGCCCCCCACCTTTAGAGGATGCCTCTGACGAGGATAAGAATATCTATCAGACTCGTCAGGAGGACCACAATTTAGTTCATTGCGGCATATTGTATGGGCTAGAGCCAGAACTTCGAAAACGTTTCGAGAACGGCAATGCATTTGATACAATGGGTGAGTTGGAAATGATTTTCGACACACATGCTGCTGTGGAGAGCTACAACGCTTCAGAAAAGTTCTTTAGCTGCATGATGGAAGAGCACAGCTCCGTTAGTGAGCATGTACTCAAGATGTCGGGTTACGCCGATAAGCTTGTGTCCTAGGGAATAACGATTCCCATTGACTTAGGCATCCATCGTGTTCTGCAGTCTCTGCCACCTAGCTATAAGAGCTTTGTGATGAACTATAATATGCAAGGCATGAACAAGTCTCTCCCCGAGCTTCTGTCAATGCTTAAAACTGCAGAAGTGGAGATCAAAAAGGAACATCAAGTGTTGATGATCAATAGGAACACTGGTTTCAAGAAAGACAAGAAGGGAAAACGGAAGGGAAGTAAGGGCGGCAAGCCTATTGCCGTGCCTGAAAAGAAACCCCGAGTTGGACCTAAGTCTGATACCGAGTGCTACTATTGTAAGGGGACTGGCCACTGGAAGCGCAACTGCCCCAAGTATTTGGCAGACAAGAAAGCCGGCAAGGCAAACAAAGGTATATATGATATACATGTTATTGATGTGTACTTGACTAGTGCTCGCAGTAGCACCTGGGTATTTGGTACCGGTTCAGTTGCTAATATTTGTAACTCGAATCAGGGGCTGTGGATCAAGCGACCGCTAGCAAGGGATGAGGTCAAGATGCGTGTCGGCAATGGATCAAGCGTTGATGTGATCGCCGTCGGAACGCTGCCTCTCCATTTGCCGTCGGGATTAGTTATAAACTTGAATAATTGTTATTTGGTGCCTGCACTGAGCATGAACATTGTATCTGGATCTTGTTTGATGCGAAGTGGTTATTCATTTAAATCCGAGAACAATGGTTGTTCCATTTATATGAATGAAATCTTTTATGGTCATGCACCGATGATGAATGGTTTATTTCTTCTAGATCTCGATAATAATGTTACACATATTCATAATGTTGATGCTAAAAGGATTAAACTAAATGATGATATATCCGCATATATGTGGCACTGCCGTCTAGGTAATATTGGCGTTAAACGCATGAAGAAGCTCCATTCGGATGGACTTTTGGAATCACTTGATTATGAATCATTTGATACATGTGAGCCATGCCTTATGGGCAAGATGACTAGAACCCCGTTTTCCGGTTCAATGGAACGGGCGACAGATTTATTGGAAATCATACATTCGGATGTATGTGGTCCAATGAGTGTGTCGGCGCGAGGTGGATATCGTTATTTTGTTACTTTCACGGATGATTTGAGTAGATACGGTTATATCTACTTGATGAAACACAAGTCTGAAACCTTTGAAAAGTTCAAGGAATTTCAGAATGAAGTGGAAAATCATCGTAATCGAAAGATCAAATTTCTACGGTCTGACCGTGGAGGTGAGTATCTAAGTTACGAGTTTAGCACTCACATGAAAGAGTGTGGAATTGTTTCACAACTCACGCCTGCCGGAACACCACAGAGAAATGGTGTGTCGGAACGTCGTAATCGTACTTTATTAGATATGGTTCGATCTATATTGTCTCTGACGGACTTGCCATTGTCATTTTGGGGCTATGCACTAGAAACTGCTGCATTCACTTTAAATCGGGCACCATCTAAATCTGTTGAAAAGACACCGTATGAATTGTGGTTTGGAAACAAACCTAAGCTGTCATTTCTTAAAGTTTGGGGATGCGATGTTTATGTGAAGAAACTTCAACCGGATAAACTCGAACCCAAAGCGGAAAAATGCGTCTTCATAGGATACCCTAAGGAAACTATTGGGTATTCCTCTATCACAGATCCGAGGGCAAGGTTTTTGTTGCCAAGAATGGATCCTTTCTAGAGAAAGAGTTTCTCGCGAAAGGTGTGAGTAGTCAGAAGGTAGAACTCGAAGAGGTTATTGAACCTTCTCTTCAAAGTATGGCGAGTAGCGCAGCGCCGGAAGTTGTTCCGGAGTTGGCTCCACCTGTTGAAGAGGGAAATAATGATAATGATCATGAAACTCCAAAAGAGAGTACTACCGAACCTCGCAGGTCAATCAGGACGCGTGCAGCTCCCGAGCTGTACGGAAATCCTGTCATGAATTTCATGGTTGATGAAAATGATGACCCTGCGACGTAGGAAGAAGCGATGATGAGCCCGGGTTCCAACAAATGGTTAGAAGCCATGAAATCCGAGATGGAATCCATGTATGAAAATCAAGTTTGGAACTTGGTGGAATTACCTCACGACCGAAAGGCCGTGGAGAACAAATGGTTTTTCAAAAGGAAAACTGATGCTGATGGTAATGTGACCGTCTATAAAGCTCGACTTGTCACAAAGGGGTTTCGACAAATTCAAGGAGTTGACTACGATGAGACATTCTCTCCCGTAGCGATGCTAAAGTCAGTTAGGATTATGTTAGCAATTGCTGCATATTTCGATTATGAGATATGGCAGATGGATGTCAAAACCGCGTTTCTCAATGGTAATATTGAAGAAGAGTTGTATATGATACAACCAAAGGGTTTTCTCGATCCTAAGGATGCTAACAAGGTGTGCAAGCTTCAGCGATCCATCTATGGATTGAAGCAAGCATCACGAAGTTGGAATCTCCGCTTTGATGAGGTGATCAAAGAGTTTGGATTTGTGCAAACTTATGGAGAAGCTTGTATTTACAAGAAAGTGAGTGGGAGCAATGTGGCATTTCTAATATTATATGTGGATGACATATTATTGATCCGAAATGATATAGATCTTTTAAACAGTGTTAAAAGTTATCTAAACAGCAAATTTTCAATGAAGGACCTAGGTGAAGCGTCATACATATTAGGCATAAAGATCTATAGAGATAGATCTAGGTGCCTAATAGGGCTATCGCAAAGTACATACCTTGATAAGATTTTAAAGAAGTTTAAAATGGACGGAAGTAAGAAGGGGTTCTTACCTATGTTGCAAGGCAAGACATTGAGTAAGACTCAAAGTCCGGCTTCGGCGGAAGAAAGTGAGATAATGGACAAAGTCCCCTATGCTTCAGCCATAGGCTCTATAATGTACGCCATGCTATGTACAAGACCGGATGTGGCACATGCTATTAGTTTGACTAGTAGGTACCAATCGGATCCAGGTTCGGAACACTGGATAGCGGTCAAGAATATCCTTAAGTACTTACGAAGAACTAAGGATATGTTTCTTGTATACGGAGGTGAAGAAGAGCTCGTCGCTAAGTGTTATGTTGACGCTAGCTTTGACACCGATCCGGATGACTCTAAGTCTCAATCCGGATACGTATTTCTCATGAATGGCGGAGCGGTTAGTTGGAGGAGCTCCAAACAACCTGTGGTAGCGGGATCAACAACGGAGGCCGAATATGTTGCTGCTTCAGAAGCGGCTCAGGAAGTAGTTTGGATGAAGGAGTTCATATCCGAACTAGGAGTGGTTGCAAACGCGTTGGACCCAATGGTGATCTATTGTGACAACAATGGTGCCATTGCCAATGCCAAAGAGCCAAGGTCTCACAAGCATTCCAAGCATATTAAGCGCCGCTTTCACTCCATCCGCGAGCATGTCAAGGATGGAGATATAAAGATTTTTAAAGTACATATGGATCTCAATGTAGCAGATCCGTTGACTAAACCTCTCCCTAGAGAAAAACATGATCAACACCAGAACTCAATGGGTGTTAGATTTATCACTATGTAACTAGATTATTGTCTCTAGTGCAAGTGGGAGACTGAAGCGAATATGCCCTGAGAGGCAATAATAAAATGTTTATTATGTGTATTCCAAGTATATGATAGATGTTTATTTTGCATGCTATAATTGTATTAATACGGAAATGTTAATACATGTGTGTTTAATAAACAAACAGAAAGTTCCTAGTTATGCCTCTCTCATAAACTAGCTCGTTGATTAACAAGATGATCAAGGTTTCCTGATCATGGACATTGGATGTTGTTAATAATGGGACCACAGCATTAGTGTAATGGTGTGATGAACATTCATCCGAAGTATAGCATTACGATCAGAGTCATTGAGTTTATATTGCTATAATAACTTACGAAGTGATCCTAATCCTTAGACCATGAGATTATGTCAATCACAAACACCGGAAGAGTTTCTTGATAACATCAAACGTCACACCGTAACAGGGTGATTATAAAGATGGATTCAGAACTAATAAAGTGTTATGTTGAGGCTCATGGATCGAGAGTGGAATTTGTTCATCCCAATGACGGATAGATATACTCTGGACCCTCTCGGTGATATCACATTGATTAGCTTGCAAGTAAGTGATTTGATCACTAGAATGTTATATCACGGGAACGAGAAAAGAGTGCATGTCGGTAACAAGATCAAAGTAGGTATGGAGATATCGATGATCGAATCTCGGACATGTAATATATCGTGAAACAAAGGGATTAAGATACTAGCATAAAAGGTTCCGACGATCACAAGAAAGTCATCGTTGAATGTGTGGGAGTCAGTATGGGTCTCCAAATCCCGCTTCTGATTATTGATCCTAGAGGGGTCTCGATCATGTCCGCATTATTCACGAACCGTAGGGTGACACACTTAAGAGACACCAACATCCAATTGGAGCAAAAGTTTCATGCCGAAAGAATGTACAAGCGCAGGAATTTATTTCACTAGATACCGAAACAGGTTTTCGGGTGAAATTACATAAAGTGGTTATGCATGTGAAATGGAATTCTAGCAAGGGGTTATTTGTGAATGTTTGTCATTAAAGTAATTGACAAAATTCTGAATAAAATAAAAGAGTTTTATTTAAGGAGATTTTGCATTAAATTTGGTGGAAATTTAATGGCAATTTTGAGTGGGATTTTGAGTGGAGGGAATTTAAAGGAATTTTGTGAGTGGAGTGTCCACCCACATGAAGAGGGGAGGGCAACGGGGCAGCCCCCATGCGCCGGCCACCCCCTTGGGGTTCCCCCCTCGTCCTATAAAAGGCACCCCTCTCCTCACTTGTCACTCACACCTCCTCGTGAAGGATCTCTCTCCCCCTCTAGAATTTATCCCCCACGGTCTCGGACTAGCAAGATACATGTTCCCGGTGGATATTCGGCAAGAAAGAGTTATGCTTCCGCTGCATCGCTGGAGCGAGGAGGCGGAGGTTGCTCGGTGTCTTGTACGTGTGTGCGAGCATGGATGCGCTGCTGATTTGCGGCGCTAGGACTTCCTCTCGATCTTGAGATCGGCAAGAGATCGTCTACACCAACCACGAGTTGAACTCGTTAAGCTTTGTCGGTCTTCAAGGGTATGTTCTCTACAGATATACATTCGCACGTTGTTTGTATCTAATAGATAGATCTTGGTACATAGTTCACATCGTAGGAAAATTTTTGTTTTCTATGGTGCGAACCCTACAGGCTGCCCTAGTTCCGCATCGACACAAGCCACCCCAAGCTCACCATCACCTCACATCGTTTGGACAACATCTACCACCCTGCCATCCTCAAGTACCTCACCGCGGAGGTAAACCCCATCTCCTCTCCCCTCATTTCATTCTCCTCGCCCAGTATCCACACCACGCTGCTCCCAAGAAGGACGACAAGGGCAAGGGGCATCATATCCGCTTCCCATGAGTCCATAGCCTTCCAGACCAAACAAAAATGGCCGTCTCACTGGAAATTTGAGGCCCTGTCTATTTTACTAGTATGGTGATGCTCTAGGTTATTAGATTAGTTCTTGTTGAATGTTTGGGAATGGGGTATCCATGATGAAACAGGTAGAAAGGGAATACAAGCAATCATGTTATTACTTATTATGGATATATGATTGCCAAAAAAACTCATATGATTTGATACTACTATTAATCATTGTTTGCTAGATTAGAATTCAGAGAATTAATATAATAAGAAAAGAGACATCCCCTATTAAGTATTGATTCATGCATGTCCCAGTTGTCTCTGTTCTCATATTAAAATTTTCTAGTCCTATTTTCTCGATCCCGTGGTAGGGTTTTAGGTTGCTTAGTTCGTTACCATTTGATTGATGTGCTTGATCTAATGTGCTTCTGCAATGGGTGTTTAAAATTTGGCCATGGTGCCAATTCTTAAATGGAACAACAAGTGTTGTTTTTAAATAAACTATGCCCTCCTGGTTGGGGAAATTTGCTTAAATTGTCTTGATAAATATTATGACTTGGTACCTTTGTGTTTCTTTCAACCTTGAGTTGGCTGAGTATTGGCTTTGCCCTCCTGGATTATTCATGTGGGTTAACTTCTACTGTTTCTTTTACTAGAGTGCTTATAGAGATACCTAGGCCAAATCATTTCAGTAGAGCATATAAATAAACCTTGCCCAATTCATTTCAATTTTGTTCATGTAATATGTAATTTGTAATATGTTATTTGTTTGTCTACCATAATGTTGTTCATGGATTACCATCATGTTGATTTGGTCCAAGTATCCAGCAATTATTTGGCTGTTGCTTGAGGTGTACTAGCACATCCGCGGTTGTCAAGGTCCTGCCCCTGTTGTGATGCCGACGCTTAGGATTATAGTCTCACCCCTTTGGATTCAGAATTAAAAAGACCCACCCCTTTATCTTGCATGTGTGTAAATGTGATGCATGGTGAGAAATAAAGAGTGAGAAGCTAATTGCGATTTGTTTGTAAATCCTGTGTTTATAAAAAATGGAATGTCGGTGTTTCGTATTTCTGATTTGGTTGTTTTAGTTAACGTGTGTATCTTGATATATACCCGTCTTGGTTAGAATCTGATTATATTTTTTTGAACCATGTCTGGTTCCCATATATGCATAGATTCTTACCACCAGATGTTCTGATTTCTGTCATGACTTAGATGCTTACGAGAAGAAGCATGTGTTCTGAAATTTATTTATGTACCCTGAAACTCATTGTATGCTAGACCTACCCTGAAACTAATTGACTACTGCATGTACTTGTGTTTAGCATCCTTACACTAACCATATGTATGCTAGATGTCCATGTACTTTGATCTCATGTTGTTCATGTGTCATAAATGAGATCTTGGAGCACCCATGTGTTGCCTTGGTAGCATCACTGTCTTGCCATGAATTTTTGATAATCTTTGAAATGTTCTTCTATATCTAGTTTAGCTAAGACTAACTTGAATTTTCTTCATGTCCTGATGCATATACACACGAGGACGGTTATCGTCTGCACTTGAAAGTCATTTGTTGCAATCCTCTACAGTCTAGATGTTCTCCTGCCTTATAATAAAATAGGGTAGGACAAATACATCATACTCTAAAAGAACTCAATCAATTAGGTGGGTGTATACTGTATTAACTGCTGCTCCTATAAGATGTGATTTATGTAGCATTTTGATTTCCATTTATCCATGCCTGATACAATTGCGTATTCATGCCTGATATTATTTTACCATTGAAGCATGATCTTGCATCTGCTGTGGGCAGTATGGTAGTCTTGTTTCATTGTCCTTATCATGATATATGTTGTGTTCCACTCGTTCTAAATACATAGTACCTTTAGTTAATATCTCATTGTTCCGCTATTGGTTTCACAAACAACATAGTTGAAATTATGTCACAGTACTGATTACTATTGTACTCAAGGAGAATTATTGTTGCCTGCATTTTCCATTATATCATCATGTTCTTTTATTTACTTGTCTTGTCCTAGGTTGTGTGCTTCCCTCTGGTTTGTAATGTGCCATGTGGTCTGACTACAACTATTGCATTTGTTTTCCGGTGCAGATGTTGATCTGGTATTGATTATGTCTTTCACGGGAAGCACATGGCACGGGAAGCACTGCCACCCATCTCCCTCTCTCCCCATCACCATCTGCTCATCCTCCTCTAATCCTTTGTATTTGTTGAAGCGGGATCCCACGATGTCGATCTCCCTGTAGAGCTGCGTGCTGCCTCAGAGGCTCCTCCACCAGATCACCTCCGGCTTGGTATTCCTCGCCGATGCCAGCCCACGCGTGCTTCACATGGAGGGCGCTGAATCTGGTGTCTCCAGCGTCGTTGAACTATTGGGCGACATGGCTACTGATGACGCCAAGACCACCACACCTGCGCTCCGGCTCGATGGTATGTGCACCTTCATCACCCTCAGCTGCTACAGGTGAGACCCTATCTGGCTCAACAGAATTAACAACATTTTAACTACATCCACTAGATTCTTGCTCAACAGAAAAGAGTAGCCGGGGTTGCTGACAGTGCTAACTTCGGTCAATATATTTGGATTCAGGGTGTCCATTTTCTCTGAAATTATGAGTGCTCACTAGATTTAGCTTGCATGTTAACAATACCATGTTAGTACTTGAAACATCAAAAAATTTATAGGTAGGCCTACTTGTAGCATAAAAAAGTTATAGGAGTACAAGAAAAAATACCAAAAGCTTAATCTGCACAATGTCATAGAGCATACTGCATTCCTACCTGTCACAACCAAGTTTTGGGTCAAAGTTCCATGATTTTCCTCTCCTTAAATGAAAATGATTCTGATGTTCAATGCAGAACCTGATTATGGAGTTGTTAGTATTCACCATGTTGGAATACTATGTGAAAATCTTGAAAGGTCGATAGCCTTGTACTAGGACATCCTTGCTGAGCTACTGTAAGTTGTATATGTTTCACGTCTATATGCACTGCTTGTAAGGTAAAACAGTATTTGTGATCATTCAGGTCTTAAGGTGAATCTTGCTAGGCCAAATGACAAGCTTCCATACAAGGGGGCTTGGCTCTGGATTGGCTCCGAGATGATCCACTTGATGGAGTTGCCAAACCCAGATCCAGGAATCACCAAGCAAATCTGGGCGGCTAGTGTTCTTATTGTACAATTTCTGGGATATTAACGAGTGGAACTATTTCTATGATATTTTTGTATAGTTTGTGATTTGAAGTGTGTGAGCTTTGGGATATTTATTGTATATAAGTATGTGATTTGAACAATGGAAATATTGTAATAGACTTAATTATGGATATTATCAAAATAATTTCGTGTATTCTTGCCTTTTTGAATAAATTATTAGCTGATCAATTACATTCAAATCATGGGAGATAACGATTGGGATATGTAAAAATGAAACTGACAAGTGGGACCTATGAAAAATGGAACTGACAAGTGGGACTTGCTGAAAATAAAAGTCAAATAAAAAAGATATTCCTATAAAAGACCAAGACCAGAAAATAAAAAGGCCTACATGTTGGGCTTGGCCCATGTAGTATGTTGAAGAGAACTGATATGAAAAAATAAAAACAGATTAAATTATTGGGCTTGGTCCATATAAATAGCTAAAGTGGATTGGGCTGATTTCTTGCCACGTTGGATCGGCCACGTAGGATCTGACCTGGCCAGGCCAGTTTGCCCGTGACGATATCGGATTGTCATAACGGTTATGACGATCAAGTATCGTTGTAGACGGTTATGACGATTTCGTGAAAAACGTCGTTGTGTGCAATTATTGATGCTCAGTTTTTGACGATCTGTTTTTCGTCATAAGATCGTCATATATTGTACACAATGACGATTCAGTGATTAAAATGAAGGTCATGTATCAGCAGATTCCTTGTAGTGCATGATGATTATTGTACCCTCTCTTGCCTCAATCTAAGGAATTGTCAGCTACCCAAGACCCCGAGGATTGATCTAGGTATAGGGAGTGCGAGTAATGACTGATCTGCAGGTTGGGAACCCCAGTGACAGAAGGGGTAGTATGGCTGCATGTGAGGGATTTACTTGGAATTAATTGTGACATCACTATGCATATCATTATTTCTCTTTATTCTATAGACGATACTAGTAGGTTATTGCTGGATTCAAAGGTATGAATCCTTTTTCTGGCACCGTAGCCGGTGAAGCAATAGTTACCCTGGTGAGGTTAGTAGGAACCTTGCTAGTTTTAATTCTTGTTTTTAATTTTGTTAGTTTACTTTCAGTATTTATTTGAAAAACCAAAAAAATTAGTTAGTCATTTAATTCTTGTTTTTACTATTATAAGTTTTTATTTAAGAAAATCCAAAAACATAGGAAATATGGCTAAAAAGAAACTTGGGGAGTTTGCAACTCCCAAAAAAGATTATTTGTGTACTGTTATTATACAGCCAGCAATTACTACTAAAGATTATGAAATTAAGCCCCACTATTTAAGTTTGGTTCAACAGAATAAATTTGGAGGCTTTGCTATTGAGAATGAAGGTATGCACTTAAATACTTTCACTAAAATATGTGATATGATGCGCATTAAAGATGTTGACCCTAATGCGGTCAAGTTGCACTTATTTCCTTTCTCTATTAGAGGAAGAGCAAAAGAATGGTTGCTATCTTTTCCTAGAAATACAATTGCATCATGGGTGGAATGTACTTCTTTATTTATGACTAAATTATTTCCACCTGCAAAGACTATGCAACTAAGATCTAATATTACTGGTTTTAGACAGGAAGAGCGTGAGCCACTAACGCTTGCATGGGATAGAATTAAAGAATGCCTGAGAAACTGTCCCAGACATGGGATGGAAGATTGTTTAATTCTCCATTTATTTTGTAATTCTCTTAACCCTATGTCTAAGTTTATGCTTGATACTGCAGCTGGAGGAACATTTATGGGCAAACAAATTACCAAAGAAAAGCATCTGGTAGATAATATGCAAGACAACCATGCCCAATGGCATGTAGAAAATAAAACACAAAGAAGGTGAACTCTGTTGCACCTCAAGAAAATGAAGAACTCAATGCTAAACTGGATGAGATCATATTAGCCGTCAAAGGTAAGGAAACCCATGTAAGAGCTACCCCAGAATCAAATATTGAAGAAATAGAATTCATAGCTCGTAATGATTATAACCCTGCTTGGAAGAAGAATTATAATCCAAATTTCCGAAAACACTATTCTAGTATGCAGGTAATTCTAATAATAATATGGCATCAAGTAATGTGAGTCTCCAAGAAACTCTTAAATCTTTTATGGATTCGCAAAATGAGAAAAATAATATCCTAGTTAAAATAACGGAGAACCATGATGCTATGCTTGGTAAATTATATAACCAAGTTGTAAGTTTGAGGAATGATTTGCAGGCCCTCCAGGAATGAACAATGATTGTTGAGGCAAAGCTAGGTAAGATAACTGAGATTCAAACTCTCATTATAGCTAAATTTGCAGGTAATGCTGAGCCCAATCCAGTTGAAGACCTCAAAATGATAAATGTAACATCCCAAAAAATCATAATTTATAAAGTTTTCATATCATTCATGCATCCTTATGCATTTGGTTTATTTTCAAACAAGGTTTCAAATAAGAAGCCATTTGTTTGCCTATTATTTCATGTAAGAAAGGCAATGGCTTTATTTCTACTCTCAAAATATGAGAATACTTCGATTTAACCATAAAAGTCTAAAGGATGATTTCAAATCTTGCACAAGGTTTTCAAAACAAGAATCTAAATTAAAACCATTTATATGCCTATTATTTATATTTAAATAAGGCATGGTTTTATTTTATTTATAGTGGGACAAATTATTTTTTAGTAAACAGCAGTGTTTTATACCCAAATATGTGCATGGATCACTCTACAAAAATCCAGAAGTGGTTTGATTTCAAACTCATTTGAAAATCATTTGAAAATGGATTCAGAAAATAAAAACAGAAAAAGAAAAGGAGAAAAGAAGGAAAAAATAAATGCAGCTAACCTATCTAGCCCAACTCACCCGTGGCCCAGCTACCATCCCACCTAGCCCACCCGGGAAAACCCCCTCTCCTCTCTGTTTCTCACCCGCGCGCACACCCTCTCCCTTGCTGTCGAGTGGACCCAATGCCAAGTCAGCATCGTCATCCCCAAATTTCCGTGCGACGACCCGCTCCGCCGTTTCTTCCTCGCAGTGACGCCGTGTTTGATTCTCATTTAATTCCAATTGATTCCTCGCGTAATTGCCGCCCTCGCTCTGGCTACTTAACCACCTCACCGCTCCGCATCTTTCCCCTCACTCACCATTGCCTAAGCGCCACCAGGCTGTTCGTATTGAAGCTTGCATCGCCGCTGTCCGACGAACTCTGGCGACTGATTGCGGTGAGCCTCGACCGCCCGCGCCCTCTACTGCTTGCTGACATGCTTCCCTTGATCGTGCGCTTCCTCTCATACTCTTGTTTTGCCTGCTCGTGACCCAGGTCGTCATCTTCGACGAGCTCCGCGAATGGCATAAGCACCGCTCAACTCCGGTGAGGAATCTAGGTAAACCCCGAGCGCCCCTTTCCTTCTGCTTGTCCCTGTCGTGTTCGCTGTGTCCTTGCGCACCTCCTAATGCTTCTGGTTTGTGCTAGGGCGATTCAGAACATCGTCAACGACTCCGCCACGATGAACCTGACGTTGCCCGCAACTCCGACGAGCCCTAGCGACCTCTACAGCATTCCCATGTCCACACCAGCAACACGTTGAGCTTCCTCGTGCTCTCGCAAGTCTGGTAAGCAACATCGCAACCCCCATACCCTTCTATATTCGCCGGACCGTCGCCGCCAGTAGCGCCGCCGCCGCTGCAGCCACGCGCGCCGCCAGTTCATGGTCACGTCGATGTGAGCCGTTAGATCTAGATCCAGCGCGTCAGATTAGATCACTTAGCGAAAGGGTATGATTAGATCTGATCCGTGCGATCTACTTTCAATCCCGCGGTCCACAGAGCATGATCCATGCGAAACTGTACCAGCCAATAGAAACACTCCACGTGGCCTATCCTTTCTGTTTGAAATTCCAGAAATGATTTTGAATGTTTAAACTTGTAAAATTCATAAATTGTGTTCTGTTTATCCAAAAAATACAAATAGTATATCAATGGATTCACAAAATTAAATCCTACACATCTATAGGCTTGGTTTTGTATTTTCCTGTGTTAAAATAGAATTTTATGTAGAGACATTTGTAGGCTTATTTTGTATATAAAAATTATTTGGAAAATGTTTTTAAAGCCAAATTAAGTTTGTTTAGTGTATAAATGTTTAGTTTAGAGTTTAGTACTGTTTACTTGTCTTTTTTAGTTTAGAAAAATCATCACGTGGCATTTGCATGCATTCATATATTTTTTCTTGATTATTTGAAATTTGAATTTGGTGCTATCATTTTATGTGTAGATTTTGGTGCTAGTGGTGATTGTGATTGTGAGGATTGTTGCTACTCCCCCAACTACCAAGGCAAGTGGTGCTTCATATTTTTGTCCCAATATTTTGACTATGCATTAATGATATTTTGTATAGGGCTTGCATGTTGTTTTTGCTAAGTAACTATATGCTATGCTATGGGAAATCCTAGTAGTTGTAGTCTTGATATACTTTCCTCTAAGTTATGATACTTGTTATATTGCCATGCTTATCCTAGCTAGTAGCAAACAAGGGTGGATTATATACATGCTATGGAAAATGTTGCTAAGTCTTTGACTTATGTTTTTTCTTAATGTAGAGGTCCCAACCTGATAAGGTAGAGATCCCTGTGTTTACAATGCTAGTCCCTGGATCAATAGCTAGCATCCACATTTTAAGATGTAATATCAAGAAACAAAGGTCATAATACAACTTTATAACCAGGAATAAAATAATACATTTGTAACATCCCTAAAATCATAGTTTCAAAACTCATTCAAATCATCTTTGCATCATTCATTCATTTAGGGTTTTTCTCAAAAATCATTTAGGGACAGAAGTTAAGTTATGAATTCATGTGGGCAATTTATCCCAAATGTCCATCACCCTTTGAAATTTGAATGTTAGGTACTTGGTTGCTTGCTTCCATTTATGGAAAGATTAGGAGAAGCTTTAACCCAAGATTCCAAAGTAAGGAATAGTTTCAAAAATCCTTTCTCAAATATTTGCAAACTTGGGCAAATCTCTGTTTATTTTGAAACCCAAGCTTGACCAAGCCTTACAAAGTAACCACTTAGTTAAAGTGAATGTTTTAGAACCCACAAAACCCTGCAAAAATTCCCAAAGCAGTTTGGATTCAAAAGGATTTGAATTCATATCAAATTCATACCAAAAAATGAATTTAGAAAAAGAAATGGACTCCTCAATGGAAAAGGGCCGCGCGGCCAGAATCTGGCCCAGCAGCAAATCTGGCCCAGCAAGCCCACCCGGGATCTTCTTATTCTCCCCTCACGCGCGAGCGCACGCGCTGAGCCGCTGACAAGCAGACCCCACCTGCACTCCGCGCACCTCGCTGACAAGCGGGCCATCTCCACGCCAGCGTCGTCTCCACCCGCACGACCTGTTCGTCCCCAATCAACGCGGCCGTTCTCTGTGTTTAATTCACGGCGTAAATTCGAATCAATGGCCGAGTGATTCTCGCGCTTGACCAGGCTATATAAACCCCCTCTGTCCCCTCTCTCTTTTCCCCCAAACCCCAAGCACAGAACGCCCCCAGGCTGCGCGCATTTCTCTCTGCAACCCCGCCGTCTCCGACGACTGCGCCGGCAAATTCCGGTGAGCCTAGAGTTCCCCTCGGTCTCGCGTTTACGCTATCTTGTTAAGTGAGTCTCTGTACATCTTCTGACACTCTCCGTTTGCCTTCGCATGACCCATAGCTTCGGCAACGTCGACGACTGGACCGCCACCGTCTTCTGCACGAACTCCGGCGAGTTCTAGTGGTAAGCCCCGACCGCCCCGCGTCTTCTAGTTCAAACACACAACTCTGCCTTGACGCTGTGAATCTAACCGTGTCCTCGTCTTGCCTTGGGGTGGTTCACAGCGACGTCCACGACGACCACCCGACACACCGACGCCGTCCTCCACTCCGGCGAGAAATCGCAACCGTGCCCGAGCGCCCCTTGACCAACCGCGAGTACGACGAGCTTCGCCGTGACCCCCTGACCCCGGTAAGCTACTCCTCGTTCCCACTTACCCCCTTTAGTGCCGCCTCCGTTGTCGACCGACAGTTCCGCCGCCGGTAGCCACCGCTCCGCCGCCAGTTCTTGGTCAGGTCAATAGCAGCCATTAGATCTGTATCGTAGCGCTAGGATAGATCCACTTAACCCGAAGCGGTACGCGTTCTGAGCCGCCAGATTTCATTTAGATCCTACGGCTGTGGAGCTCGATCCAGTGCGAAACGGTATGGGCGAATAAAAACATGACGCCTGGCTAGGTTAGATCTGAAAATAGATTTAAAAACCAGAAATTTTATCCAAATTCAAATGCTCATAACTTTTGATTGCCACGTTAGATTTTTGCAAACTTTATACCATTGGATTCAGCGAAACAAGGCCTTTCAGAATATCCAATTTATTTAGCATATAGTAACAGTTAAAAATGATTTTATTTGTAGAATATGTTTAAAGCCATTTTGAGTAGAAGTTTATTTTGGTAAATTAAATTGGTGCCAAATAAGTTTAGTTGGTAAATTCTTTTGACATGTTAAGTTTCTGTAGACATGAGCATACTTGGTAGAATTTTCAAAATTCATCACTTAGTAAATTCTTGCATGCATGCATTCACATTATTTTTGGTTGTATATAATTGTGTGTAATTGTATGCTTAAATTTCATGTGTAGATTTTACTAGTGATTGTGACTGTGAAGAGTGCTACTCTCCCCACTACCAAGGCAAGTGATATTTTCATGAATATTTCTATCCTATGTTTTGTACTAGCATTAGATATTTTGTTATAGTATTGCATGTTATTTTGTCTAATGCAAAAGATGGGAGATCCTATGTAGTCTAGTAGAATTGCTAAGGAATTACCCCTAAGATAAGTTGCCATACTTTGCTTAGCCCTAGCTTATAGCAAAACAAGGGTTGGTGAAAAATCTACACTTACTATAAAGAAAATATTTCTAAGTCAAGAGACTTATACTTCTCTAATAAAACCACTAAGTCAAATGAACCTCCTGGGTGGAATGGAAAGTATGGGTTATGTTGAGTGGTTACACAAGGCCATGGACTTGGGTTGTGTATCTCACTTGTGGTAAGCCACCCAGGCACAAAGGGATTTGGAGGCCAAGTGGTGAGAAAGCTTACAGTGCAACCACTTGGCAATATGGGCTCTGCCATGATCATATAGGTTGCTAGAACTTAGTCACTTGGACAGTTGGTGGTAGTTGGGTTCATAGGTTGGAGCGCGTCCATTTGACTAAGGAAAGGCTTCTGAAAGGTCCTGTCTTGGGAAACCAAGTCTGGTGGGGAAAGTGCACAACCTCTGCAGATGGAAAACCTAAGTACTTAGCCTTGTCCAAGGAAATGGACACTTTTGAGCATCAAGACATGGAAGCTACAAGAATCTCATCACTCCAACTTCTAAGTAAAAATTTGTGGGTGAACAAGGGTGAAGGACCTCAATGTCTATTGGTGGATCCTTGGGAATGTTTTTGACAAAGAAAAACTTAGTGATTTCAACTAATAGGAAAAACCTATTTTTAAGCAAAGCAAGCCAAGCTACACTTAGCCAAAATGCATATAGTAATATAGTCCACTTAAAATATAATAAGGTATCACTTGCCAATACTATTCCAAAGTATTGACCCACTGTGGCTGTAACTTGTGATGTTGCAGGTTACTCTGATGATGAATAGGAGTCATGAGTCTACACTCAACATGCTTGCCTGTGGCACATGAAGATGAAGACTTATGTTTATTTACTTATTCCTTAAACTCTTGTATTAGGCCTATGGCCCTGAGTTGTAAAAGACTATGTTTAAATCTCTGGAATGAATGTAATAAACGACCTTTGTATCTGTGTACTTCATCTTAAACTGTGGATGCTAGCATTGATCCAGGGACTAGCATTGCAATCACAGGGATCCTTTCCTTTATAATGGAGGGGTCTAACAGATGGTATCAGAGCACTGTGTTGCCTGTAGGATTATGACCCTAGGATTAGAAAACCACTAAGGAAAAAGTTTTTCAACTACTTCTACACTTGTCTATTCTTCTCGTAAAACTTTTCTAATATCTTCCAACTTCCTTTGTAGATGAACTCCATCAACGAAGCCGTGAAGAAGGGACCACTCATGACCATGACCTTGGAGTGTGAAACTGAGTTTCCCAATATTCTCAAGGATCTCATGGAGGAAATGGATGCACATGGTGAAGCCGTGTACAAGGGCTTTCCAGTGATGGATAAAGGAGTGGAGTATTGGTGGGTGCAACTTCACTTGTATAAAAACAAGGAAGACAACCACAAAGAAAGGGGATTCTGCATGTACACCAACACTACAATGCACACCACATTCTTTGAGTCAGCCAGGGATGCAGCTTGGAGGACTATCAAAGAACTAAGTGCTAGAGTCAAGTGCAGAATGCTCAACCTCCAAAAGGACTTAGAGAAAGAAAAGGAGCTTACCCAAGAGTTGGAAGACACCAACCAAGAAATAAGGGGAGATGTTATAGACTTAGTGATAGAGTCAAGAGAGCAAGATTGGTGGATTGCCTCTAGGAACATTGTGTTTAATAATAGATCCCGTGAGATTGGATTGTAAGGACACTTCGTTAGTTGGACCACCACTTATCACCTTATTTCCAAAAGATATTTTAAATAAGTATGGACCTTGAATGATGTTAGAGATTTATGTATGCATGACTTGTGTGACAAATATGTTTCATGGATATGTATGAATGTTTGTCTTGATTTACCTTGAATTGCGTTGTTCTAACTTTTTCAATCTTATAAATAGATGCCTGTTGCCATCAGCACTGTTGAGGAGTTTCGGGTTACTCGTTTTGGTCCCCGTATCATTGAGCTTACCACTCTGCTTGATCTCCCTCTTCCTACCATCACGGTGTACCCACTCACCAAGTTCGAGAGGAAGGACCTCTGGGGCTTCAAGGTGAACCAGCCCGGATGCCAGACTGAGCCTACCACGGAGGCCATCGTCTTCAAGCTGATGCACGACGACAGAGAGAGAGGCATGGAGGTAGTCATGCAGGACCTGATAGGACGACTGTTAGGCCGTCACTCCCGGCAGGTTAGGGGCACTCACTTCCACGTCTTCGGAAGACGTGATGTTGATGGAGAGTCCATCGACTTTGAGGACGACTCGAGGAGCACTGCGGAGCCGATACGTCTTTATCTTCAGGACTTGGAGACTCTTCTCAGGCACGTAGATACGGACAGGACGAACGTCATGCTAGGTAATGACGAGCTCCAGGTGCAGCTTCGCGAGAAGGACAAGCTTTTTGCGCAGCAGGATGAGATGATCAAGGAGATGGAGACAAAGTTCGAGGCCCAGGACCGCAAGTTCAAGAATCAGGAGAAACGCGTCCAGGATAGGAACAAGAAAATCCGGGACATGACCGAGGAACTGAAGTCCAAGGACTTCGAGCTTGAGCAGCAGCAGATGGTTATTGAGAGGCTTCGCTCCCAGAAGAGGGCTCTCAAGGCCAAGGTCGATTCCTTGACCACTACGATTGAGGAGAACAAGACCGCGATGGAGAACGCAGGTCTTACCTTCGTCGAGGAGGAGATTGATGCTGATGAGTAGACTTGACTACTCGTTTACCTTTCATATTCATATTTATTGTGAACTTATTATTGGACCATCCGACATGTGGATGGCTTGCCACTTGTGTGTTTACCTCATGAGCTTGTTATGTGGTTGTTGAACTTTTATTCTTATGTTGCTTGTTATGTGTTTGCTTATGATGTATTGTGCATGAAACATCTATGGGTATCTCATTCTTATCTATTTGAACAAACCACAGATGCCTCCCCGTCGCGCAAACCCCAACCCCAACAACATCACCCCGGAAATGCAACAAATGATGAATGCGCAAACAGAGCTTATGCAAATGATGACAACATTCATCCAAAACCAGAATAACAACAACAACAACCCCAACAACAACAACAACAACAACCCTCCGGGTTTTGATATGCTCACCAGATTTCTGCGTCTGAGGCCAACAAAGTTTTCGGGAACAACTGATCCCATGGTAGCCAATGACTGGTTACGTTCTGTGAACAAAGACTTAGTGACCGTGGGCTGCACGGATGCTGAAAAGGTCAGGTTTGCAGCACATCTGTTGGAAGGACCAGCCGCCACATGGTGGGACAACTTCCAAATCACCACTCCTATTGATGAGGTGACTTGGGCTATCTTTGAAGATGGTTTTCGCACGGCTCATATCTCATCAGGGATAATGAGTCTGAAAAAGAAAGAGTTTCACAACCTGAAACAGCGCCACCGTAGCGTGGCAGAATACATAGAAGAGTTCAACAATCTGGCGCGCTATGCACCGGATGAGGTTGACACAGATGCCAAAAGAAAGGAAAAATTTCTGGAAGGCTTAAATGATGAGCTGAATCTGCAGTTGTCTGTGGCATATGTTCCAACTTATCAGTCTTTATGTGACAAGGCTGCTATTTTGGAAAGTAAAATGAAGCAAGTCGAGAGTAGAAAGAGGAAACACTCCGACAAACACAGCTCGGGATCGTCTCATAAACGATCTCACTATGATGACAGTGGCAACTCAGGATCCCATAAACATGGGAAATTCAGCAAGCACAACCACAACCGTCATGACAACAAGCATCATCGCAGTCATGACAAGGACAAGTACAAGAACCACAAGGGTGGACATAAGAGCCACTATGGTGGAAATGGTAGTGGAAGTGGAGGCCAACCTCCTAAAAAGGACATCAGTCAGGTTGAGTGCTTCAAATGCAAGAAGCTGGGGCATTATGCTAATGAGTGCCCTGAGAAGAAAGTTGAAGGACCTAACAAGCCAAATCCTTTTCAGAAAGGACAGGTTAACCACATCAATGTGGAGGAGGTCTATGAGGAGCCTGATGCCGTGGCTGGTAAGTTCAGACTCAATTCAATTTCAGCATTTGTACTCTTTGATGCCCTCCAGGAATGAACAAGGATTGTTGAGGCAAAGCTAGGTAAGATAACTGAGATTCAAACTCTCATTATAGCTAAATTTGCAGGTAATGCTGAGCCCAATCCAGTTGAAGACCTCAAAATGATAAGTGTAACATCCCAAAAAATCATAATTTATAAAGTTTTCATATCATTCATGCATCCTTATGCATTTGGTTTATTTTCAAACAAGGTTTCAAATAAGAAGCCATTTGTTTGCCTATTATTTCATGTAAGAAAGGCAATGGCTTTATTTCTACTCTCAAAATATGAGAATACTTCGATTTAACCATAAAAGTCTAAAGGATGATTTCAAATCTTGCACAAAGTTTTCAAAACAAGAATCTAAATTAAAACCATTTATATGCCTATTATTTATATTTAAATAAGGCATGGTTTTATTTTATTTATAGTGGGCCAAATTATTTTTTAGTAAACAGCAGTGTTTTATACCCAAATATGTGCATGGATCACTCTACAAAAATCCAGAAGTGGTTTGATTTCAAACTCATTTGAAAATCATTTGAAAATGGATTCAGAAAATAAAAACAGAAAAAGAAAAGGAGAAAAGAAGGAAAAAATAAATGCAGCTAACCTATCTAGCCCAACTCACCCGTGGCCCAGCTACCATCCCACCTAGCCCACCCGGGAAAACCCCCTCTCCTCTCTGTTTCTCACCCGCGCGCACACCCTCTCCCTTGCTGTCGAGTGGACCCAATGCCAAGTCAGCATCGTCATCCCCAAATTTCCGTGCGACGACCCGCTCCGCCGTTTCTTCCTCGCAGTGACGCCGTGTTTGATTCTCATTTAATTCCAATTGATTCCTCGCGTAATTGCCGCCCTCGCTCTGGCTACTTAACCACCTCACCGCTCCGCATCTTTCCCCTCACTCACCATTGCCTAAGCGCCACCAGGCTGTTCGTATTGAAGCTTGCATCGCCGCTGTCCGACGAACTCTGGCGACTGATTGCGGTGAGCCTCGACCGCCCGCGCCCTCTACTGCTTGCTGACATGCTTCCCTTGATCGTGCGCTTCCTCTCATACTCTTGTTTTGCCTGCTCGTGACCCAGGTCGTCATCTTCGACGAGCTCCGCGAATGGCATAAGCACCTCTCAACTCCGGTGAGGAATCTAGGTAAACCCCGAGCGCCCCTTTCCTTCTGCTTGTCCCTGTCGTGTTCGCTGTGTCCTTGCGCACCTCCTAATGCTTCTGGTTTGTGCTAGGGCGATTCAGAACATCGTCAACGACTCCGCCACGATGAACCTGACGTTGCCCGCAACTCCGACGAGCCCTAGCGACCTCTACAGCATTCCCATGTCCACACCAGCAACACGTTGAGCTTCCTCGTGCTCTCGCAAGTCTGGTAAGCAACATCGCAACCCCCATACCCTTCTATATTCGCCGGACCGTCGCCGCCAGTAGCGCCGCCGCCGCTGCAGCCACGCGCGCCGCCAGTTCATGGTCACGTCGATGTGAGCCGTTAGATCTAGATCCAGCGCGTCAGATTAGATCACTTAGCGAAAGGGTATGATTAGATCTGATCCGTGCGATCTACTTTCAATCCCGCGGTCCACAGAGCATGATCCATGCGAAACTGTACCAGCCAATAGAAACACTCCACGTGGCCTATCCTTTCTGTTTGAAATTCCAGAAATGATTTTGAATGTTTAAACTTGTAAAATTCATAAATTGTGTTCTGTTTATCCAAAAAATACAAATAGTATATCAATGGATTCACAAAATTAAATCCTACACATCTATAGGCTTGGTTTTGTATTTTCCTGTGTTAAAATAGAATTTTATGTAGAGACATTTGTAGGCTTATTTTGTATATAAAAATTATTTGGAAAATGTTTTTAAAGCCAAATTAAGTTTGTTTAGTGTATAAATGTTTAGTTTAGAGTTTAGTACTGTTAACTTGTCTTTTTTAGTTTAGAAAAATCATCACGTGGCATTTGCATGCATTCATATATTTTTTCTTGATTATTTGAAATTTGAATTTGGTGCTATCATTTTATGTGTAGATTTTGGTGCTAGTGGTGATTGTGATTGTGAGGATTGTTGCTACTCCCCCAACTACCAAGGCAAGTGGTGCTTCATATTTTTGTCCCAATATTTTGACTATGCATTAATGATATTTTGTATAGGGCTTGCATGTTGTTTTTGCTAAGTAACTATATGCTATGCTATGGGAAATCCTAGTAGTTGTAGTCTTGATATACTTTCCTCTAAGTTATGATACTTGTTATATTGCCATGCTTATCCTAGCTAGTAGCAAACAAGGGTGGATTATATACATGCTATGGAAAATGTTGCTAAGTCTTTGACTTATGTTTTTTCTTAATGTAGAGGTCCCAACCTGATAAGGTAGAGATCCCTGTGTTTACAATGCTAGTCCCTGGATCAATAGCTAGCATCCACATTTTAAGATGTAATATCAAGAAACAAAGGTCATAATACAACTTTATAACCAGGAATAAAATAATACATTTGTAACATCCCTAAAATCATAGTTTCAAAACTCATTCAAATCATCTTTGCATCATTCATTCATTTAGGGTTTTTCTCAAAAATCATTTAGGGACAGAAGTTAAGTTATGAATTCATGTGGGCAATTTATCCCAAATGTCCATCACCCTTTGAAATTTGAATGTTAGGTACTTGGTTGCTTGCTTCCATTTATGGAAAGATTAGGAGAAGCTTTAACCCAAGATTCCAAAGTAAGGAATAGTTTCAAAAATCCTTTCTCAAATATTTGCAAACTTGGGCAAATCTCTGTTTATTTTGAAACCCAAGCTTGACCAAGCCTTACAAAGTAACCACTTAGTTAAAGTGAATGTTTTAGAACCCACAAAACCCTGCAAAAATTCCCAAAGCAGTTTGGATTCAAAAGGATTTGAATTCATATCAAATTCATACCAAAAAATGAATTTAGAAAAAGAAATGGACTCCTCAATGGAAAAGGGCCGCGCGGCCAGAATCTGGCCCAGCAGCAAATCTGGCCCAGCAAGCCCACCCGGGATCTTCTTATTCTCCCCTCACGCGCGAGCGCACGCGCTGAGCCGCTGACAAGCAGACCCCACCTGCACTCCGCGCACCTCGCTGACAAGCGGGCCATCTCCACGCCAGCGTCGTCTCCACCCGCACGACCTGTTCGTCCCCAATCAACGCGGCCGTTCTCTGTGTTTAATTCACGGCGTAAATTCGAATCAATGGCCGAGTGATTCTCGCGCTTGACCAGGCTATATAAACCCCCTCTGTCCCCTCTCTCTTTTCCCCCAAACCCCAAGCACAGAACGCCCCCAGGCTGCGCGCATTTCTCTCTGCAACCCCGCCGTCTCCGACGACTGCGCCGACAAATTTCGGTGAGCCTAGAGTTCCCCTCGGTCTCGCGTTTACGCTATCTTGTTCAGTGAGTCTCTGTACATCTTCTGACACTCTCCGTTTGCCTTCGCATGACCCATAACTTCGGCAACGTCGACGACTGGACCGCCACCGTCTTCTGCACGAACTCCGGCGAGTTCTAGTAGTAAGCCCCGACCGCCCCGCGTCTTCTAGTTCAAACACACGACTCTGCCTTGACGCTGTGAATCTAACTATGTCCTCGTCTTGCCTTGGGGTGGTTCACAGCGACGTCCACGACGACCACCCGACACACCGACGCCGTCCTCCACTCCGGCGAGAAATCGCAACCGTGCCCGAGCGACCCTTGACCAACCGCGAGTACGACGAGCTTCGCCGTGACCCCCTGAGCCCGGTAAGCTACTCCTCGTTCCCACTTACCCCCTTTAGTGCCGCCTCCGTTGTCGACCGACAGTTCCGCCGCCGGTAGCCACCGCTCCGCCGCCAGTTCTTGGTCAGGTCAATAGCAGCCGTTAGATCTGTATCGTAGCGCTAGGATAGATCCACTTAACCCGAAGCGGTACGCGATCTGAGCCGCCAGATTTCATTTAGATCCTACGGCTGTGGAGCTCGATCCAGTGCGAAACGGTATGGGCGAATAAAAACATGACGCGTGGCTAGGTTAGATCTGAAAATAGATTTAAAAACCAGAAATTTGATCCAAATTCAAATGCTCATAACTTTTGATTGCCACATAAGATTTTTGCAAACTTTATACCGTTGGATTCAGCGAAACAAGGCCTTTCAGAATATCCAATTTATTTAGCATATAGTAACAGTTAAAAATGATTTTATTTGTAGAATATGTTTAAAGCCATTTTAAGTAGAAGTTTATTTTGGTAAGTTAAATTGGTGCCAAATAAGTTTAGTTGGTAAATTCTTTTGACATGTTAAGTTTCTGTAGACATGAGCATACTTGGTAGAATTTTCAAAATTCATCACTTAGTAAATTCTTGCATGCATGCATTCACATTATTTTTGGTTATATATAATTGTGTGTAATTGTATGCTTAAATTTCATGTGTAGATTTTACTAGTGATTGTGACTGTGAAGAGTGCTACTCTCCCCACTACCAAGGCAAGTGATATTTTCATGAATATTTCTATCCTATGTTTTGTACTAGCATTAGATATTTTGTTATAGTATTGCATGTTATTTTGTCTAATGCAAAAGATGGGAGATCCTATGTAGTCTAGTAGAATTGCTAAGGAATTACCCCTAAGATAAGTTGCCATACTTTGCTTAGCCCTAGCTTATAGCAAAACAAGGGTTGGTGAAAAATCTACACTTACTATAAAGAAAATATTTCTAAGTCAAGAGACTTATACTTCTCTAATAAAACCACTAAGTCAAATGAACCTCCTGGGTGGAATGGAAAGTATGGGTTATGTTGAGTGGTTACACAAGGCCATGGACTTGGGTTGTGTATCTCACTTGTGGTAAGCCACCCAGGCACAAAGGGATTTGGAGGCCAAGTGTTGAGAAAGCTTACAGTGCAACCACTTGGCAATATGGGCTCTGCCATGATCATATAGGTTGCTAGAACTTAGTCACTTGGACAGTTGGTGGTAGTTGGGTTCATAGGTTGGAGCGCGTCCATTTGACTAAGGAAAGGCTTCTGAAAGGTCCTGTCTTGGGAAACCAAGTCTGGTGGGGAAAGTGCACAACCTCTGCAGATGGAAAACCTAAGTACTTAGCCTTGTCCAAGGAAATGGACACTTTTGAGCATCAAGACATGGAAGCTACAAGAATCTCATCACTCCAACTTCTAAGTAAAAATTTGTGGGTGAACAAGGGTGAAGGACCTCAATGTCTATTGGTGGATCCTTGGGAATGTTTTTGACAAAGAAAAACTTAGTGATTTCAACTAATAGGAAAAACCTATTTTTAAGCAAAGCAAGCCAAGCTACACTTAGCCAAAATGCATATAGTAATATAGTCCACTTAAAATATAATAAGGTATCACTTGCCAATACTATTCCAAAGTATTGACCCACTGTGGCTGTAACTTGTGATGTTGCAGGTTACTCTGATGATGAATAGGAGTCATGAGTCTACACTCAACATGCTTGCCTGTGGCACATGAAGATGAAGACTTATGTTTATTTACTTATTCCTTAAACTCTTGTATTAGGCCTATGGCCCTGAGTTGTAAAAGACTATGTTTAAATCTCTGGAATGAATGTAATAAACGACCTTTGTATCTGTGTACTTCATCTTAAACTGTGGATGCTAGCATTGATCCAGGGACTAGCATTGCAATCACAGGGATCCTTTCCTTTATAATGGAGGGGTCTAACAGATGGTATCAGAGCACTGTGTTGCCTGTAGGATTATGACCCTAGGATTAGAAAACCACTAAGGAAAAAGTTTTTCAACTACTTCTACACTTGTCTATTCTTCTCGTAAAACTTTTCTAATATCTTCCAACTTCCTTTGTAGATGAACTCCATCAACGAAGCCGTGAAGAAGGGACCACTCATGACCATGACCTTGGAGTGTGAAACTGAGTTTCCCAATATTCTCAAGGATCTCATGGAGGAAATGGATGCACATGGTGAAGCCGTGTACAAGGGCTTTCCAGTGATGGATAAAGGAGTGGAGTATTGGTGGGTGCAACTTCACTTGTATAAAAACAAGGAAGACAACCACAAAGAAAGGGGATTCTGCATGTACACCAACACTACAATGCACACCACATTCTTTGAGTCAGCCAGGGATGCAGCTTGGAGGACTATCAAAGAACTAAGTGCTAGAGTCAAGTGCAGAATGCTCAACCTCCAAAAGGACTTAGAGAAAGAAAAGGAGCTTACCCAAGAGTTGGAAGACACCAACCAAGAAATAAGGGGAGATGTTATAGACTTAGTGATAGAGTCAAGAGATCAAGATTGGTGGATTGCCTCTAGGAACATTGTGTTTAATAATAGATCCCGTGAGATTGGATTGTAAGGACACTTCGTTAGTTGGACCACCACTTATCACCTTATTTCCAAAAGATATTTTAAATAAGTATGGACCTTGAATGATGTTAGAGATTTATGTATGCATGACTTGTGTGACAAATATGTTTCATGGATATGTATGAATGTTTGTCTTGATTTACCTTGAATTGCGTTGTTCTAACTTTTTCAATCTTATAAATAGATGCCTGTTGCCATCAGCACTGTTGAGGAGTTTCGGGTTACTCGTTTTGGTCCCCGTATCATTGAGCTTACCACTCTGCTTGATCTCCCTCTTCCTACCATCACGGTGTACCCACTCACCAAGTTCGAGAGGAAGGACCTCTGGGGCTTCAAGGTGAACCAGCCCGGACGCCAGACTGAGCCTACCACGGAGGCCATCGTCTTCAAGCTGATGCACGACGACAGAGAGAGAGGCATGGAGGTAGTCATGCAGGACCTGATAGGACGACTGTTAGGCCGTCACTCCCGGCAGGTTAGGGGCACTCACTTCCACGTCTTCGGAAGACGTGATGTTGATGGAGAGTCCATCGACTTTGAGGACGACTCGAGGAGCACTGCGGAGCCGATACGTCTTTATCTTCAGGACTTGGAGACTCTTCTCAGGCACGTAGATACGGACAGGACGAACGTCATGCTAGGTAATGACGATCTCCAGGTGCAGCTTCACGAGAAGGACAAGCTTTTTGCGCAGCAGGATGAGATGATCAAGGAGATGGAGACAAAGTTCGAGGCCCAGGACCGCAAGTTCAAGAATCAGGAGAAACGCGTCCAGGATAGGAACAAGAAAATCCGGGACATGACCGAGGAACTGAAGTCCAAGGACTTCGAGCTTGAGCAGCAGCAGATGGTTATTGAGAGGCTTCGCTCCCAGAAGAGGGCTCTCAAGGCCAAGGTCAATTCCTTGACCACTACGATTGAGGAGAACAAGACCGCGATGGAGAACGCAGGTCTTACCTTCGTCGAGGAGGAGATTGATGCTGATGAGTAGACTTGACTACTCGTTTACCTTTCATATTCATATTTATTGTGAACTTATTATTGGACCATCCGACATGTGGATGGCTTGCCACTTGTGTGTTTACCTCATGAGCTTGTTATGTGGTTGTTGAACTTTTATTCTTATGTTGCTTGTTATGTGTTTGCTTATGATGTATTGTGCATGAAACATCTATGGGTATCTCATTCTTATCTATTTGAACAAACCACAGATGCCTCCCCGTCGCGCAAACCCCAACCCCAACAACATCACCCCGGAAATGCAACAAATGATGAATGCGCAAACACAGCTTATGCAAATGATGACAACATTCATCCAAAACCAGAATAACAACAACAACAACAACAACAACAACAACAACAACAACAACAACAACAACAACAACAACAACAACAACCCTCCGGGTTTTGATATGCTCACCAGATTTCTGCGTCTGAGGCCAGCAAAGTTTTCGGGAACAACTGATCCCATGGTAGCCAATGACTGGTTACGTTCTGTGAACAAAGACTTAGTGACCGTGGGCTGCACGGATGCTGAAAAGGTCAGGTTTGCAGCACATCTGTTGGAAGGACCAGCCGCCACATGGTGGGAAAACTTCCAAATCACCACTCCTATTGATGTGGTGACTTGGGCTATCTTTGAAGATGGTTTTCGCACGGCTCATATCTCATCAGGGATAATGAGTCTGAAAAAGAAAGAGTTTCACAACCTGAAACAGCGCCACCGTAGCGTGGCAGAATACATAGAAGAGTTCAACAATCTGGCGCGCTATGCACCGGATGAGGTTGACACAGATGCCAAAAGAAAGGAAAAATTTCTGGAAGGCTTAAATGATGAGCTGAATCTGCAGTTGTCTGTGGCATATGTTCCAACTTATCAGTCTTTATGTGACAAGGCTGCTATTTTGGAAAGTAAAATGAAGCAAGTCGAGAGTAGAAAGAGGAAACACTCCGACAAACACAACTCGGGATCGTCTCATAAACGATCTCACTATGATGACAGTGGCAACTCAGGATCCCATAAACATGGGAAATTCAGCAAGCACAACCACAACCGTCATGAAAACAAGCATCATCGCAGTCATGACAAGGACAAGTACAAGAACCACAAGGGTGGACATAAGAGCCACTATGGTGGAAATGGTAGTGGAAGTGGAGGCCAACCTCCTAAAAAGGACATCAGTCAGGTTGAGTGCTTCAAATGCAAGAAGCTGGGGCATTATGCTAATGAGTGCCCTGAGAAGAAAGTTGAAGGACCTAACAAGCCAAATCCTTTTCAGAAAGGACAGGTTAACCACATCAATGTGGAGGAGGTCTATGAGGAGCCTGATGCCGTGGCTGGTAAGTTCAGACTCAATTCAATTTCAGCATTTGTACTCTTTGATACCGGTGCATCTCATTCATTCATATCAAAGGCATTTGTGGAAAGAAATGGGTTTGCATCAGAAAATATTGGGTGTCCAATAAAGGTTAGTTATCCGGGGGGAGATATGATAGTAAGCCTTGGATGCCGGGATCTCATGATAGAGTTTGGTAAGCATAAGTTTCCGGTAAGCCTGATAATCCTAGATTCCCAAGGACTAGATGTAATTTTGGGAATGGATTGGATGGCTAAACATGAAGGAGTACTAGATTGTGCCAATCGTACAGTTACACTCACAACCCCAGAAGGAAAAAGAATAAAATTCAAGTCAAACTTTGAATCCAAAGGAAGTAAGCTGAATTCTCTTAAGGGGGTTAGCATGGATAGTGTACCAATTGTGTGTGAGTATCCGGATGTGTTTCCGGAAGAATTACCAGGAATGCCACCAGATAGAGATGTGGAGTTTCTGATAGATTTGGTACCAGGTTCTGGACCAATAGCTAAGAGACCGTACAAAATGTCAGTTGATGAATTGAAAGAGCTCAAGAAACAGCTAGGAGAACAGTTATAGAAAGGGTTTATTCAACCAAGTTCCTCATCTTGGGGAGCCCCAGTATTGTTCGTGGAGAAGAAGGATAGAACACAAAGATTATGTATTGACTACCGTTCTCTCAACGAGGTTACCATCAAGAACAAATATCCTTTGCCAAGAATCAACGACTTGTTTGATCAGCTAGAAGGAGCATGTGTATTCTCGAAGATTGATCTCCGGTCAGGTTATTTTCAACTCAAGATAAGAGAACAAGACATACCAAAAACAGCATTCACAACAAGGTATGGCTTGTATGAATACACTGTGATGCCTTTTGGTTTAACCAACGCTCCAGCATACTTCATGAATATGATGAACAAGGTGTTCATGGAATTTCTTGACAAGTTCGTTGTCGTTTTCATCGATGACATCTTGGTCTACTCCAAGAGCAAGGAAGAACATGAAAGACACTTACGCATGATACTTGAAAAGTTAAGGGAGCATAAACTTTATGCCAAATTTAGCAAGTGTGAGTTTTGGTTAGAGGAAGTTGGTTTTCTTGGTCACGTTATGACAAAGGATGGTGTAGCAGTTGATCCTGCTAAAGTATCGGCTGTGACAGAATGGGAATCACCCAAGAATGTGAAAGAAGTTCGTAGTTTCCTCGGCTTAGCAGGTTACTACAGAAGATTCATTGAAAATTTCTCAAAGGTTGCTAAGCCAATGACGGAATTGCTAAAGAAGGACAAGAAATTTGCTTGGTCTGAAGGTTGCGAAGTCAGTTTCCAAGAATTGAAGAAAAGACTAGTGACAGCACCAGTTCTATGTCTGCCAGATTTGGAAAAGGATTTCCAAGTATATTGTGATGCTTCTCATCAAGGTTTGGGTGCCGTACTTATGCAAGACGGTAAAGTCGTAGCCTATGCTTCGAGACAACTCAAAACTCATGAAGTAAATTATCCTACTCATGATTTGGAGTTAGCCTCTGTCGTCCATGCACTCAAAACATGGAGACATTACCTTTTGGGTAAGCGGTGTGAAGTGTTCACCGATCATAAGAGCTTGAAGTATATCTTCACCCAGAAAGAAATCAACATGAGACAAAGGAGATGGTTAGAACTTATCAAGGATTACGACTTAAGTTTGCAATACCACCCCGGTAAAGCGAACGTAGTAGCCGATGCTCTAAGTCGTAAGACGTTTGTAAATGGCCTTACCAAAGGGGAATTGCCAGATGACTTGTGTAAGCAATTCAAAGAACTCAGATTGGAGATTGTACCAGAAGGACATCTCATGTCCTTAGATGTTCAACCCACTCTATTGGACAAGATCCGAGAAGTCCAGAAGACCGATAAAGAAATTGAAAAGATTAAGGAAAATATTAGTCTAGGGAAAGCTAAGAGTTTCCATTTAGATGAACAAGGTACTTTATGGCACGGGAAACGTATATGTGTTCCACAAGACCCGGAGTTACGGAAAATGATCTTACAAGAAGGCCACAACTCTCCGTATTCTATTCACCCGGGAAATACCAAGATGTACATGGACATGAAGGAAAGGTTTTGGTGGAACAATCTCAAAAGGGACATCGCCGAACATATTGCTTTGTGTGATGTGTGTAGCAGAGTCAAAGCGGAGCACCAGAAACCAGCAGGTTTGCTTCAACCACTGCCTATTCCTGAATGGAAGTGGGAAAATATTGGTATGGATTTCATTACCAGATTACCAAGGACCATGTCAGGGTATGATTCCATATGGGTAGTAGTGGATCGCCTAACTAAAGTGGCTCATTTTATACCCGTGAAGACAACTTATACAAGTGCCAAGTTAGCCAAGATCTACATGAGCAGAATTGTATGCCTTCACGGTGTGCCTAAAAGTATAGTGTCTGATAGAGGAACTCAGTTTAATTCTCATTTTTGGAGACAGCTTCATGAATCTTTGGGAACAAGGTTGGAATTCAACACTGCTTTTCATCCTCAAACTGATGGACAAACAGAAAGGACTAACCAAATTCTTGAAGACATGTTGAGGGCATGTGCCCTAGACTATGGAGCAAGTTGGGATGAAAGTTTGCCTTACGCAGAGTTCTCTTACAATAACAGTCATCAATCTAGTATTGGAATGGCACCATTTGAGTTACTCTACGGAAGGAAGTGTACCACCCCATTGCTATGGAATGGAGTGGGAGAAAGGAGCTTATTTGGACCGGATCTTATCAAAGACGCCGAAGAGAAAGTCAAATTGGTTAAGGACAGGTTGAAGATAGCACAGTCCCGACAGAAAAGCTACGCGGATTCTAAGCGTAGAGAAGTCACCTACGAAGTTGGAGATAGAGCTTATCTTAGAGTATCACCACTTCGTGGAGTGAAAAGATTTGGAGTCAAGGGAAAGTTGGCACCAAGATATGTTGGGCCATTCAAGATTCTAAGTCGCAAGGGAGAAGTTGCATATGAAGTTGAATTGCCAGAGTCTCTGTCAGCTGTCCATAACGTATTTCATGTGAGTCAGCTTAAGAAATGTCACCCAGAAATGGAAGAGTCTTCTTTGAAGGATACCATACCTTTGGAAGAAGTTCAGCTAGAAAGTGATCTCACTTATGAGGAAAAGCCTGTCAAGATTCTAGAGACCGCAGAAAGAATTACCAGGACCAAGACTATCAAGTTATGTAAAGTGCAATGGAACCATCACTCCGAAGAGGAAGCAACATGGGAAAGAGAAGATGATCTTCGGAAAGACCACCCTCACCTATTTGCTAGCCAAACCGAATCTCGAGGGCGAGATTCATCTTAAGGGGGTTAGATTTGTAACATCCCTAAAATCATAGTTTCAAAACTCATTCAAATCATCTTTGCATCATTCATTCATTTAGGGTTTTTCTCAAAAATCATTTAGGGACAGAAGTTAAGTTATGAATTCATGTGGGCAATTTATCCCAAATGGCCATCACCCTTTGAAATTTGAATGTTAGGTACTTGGTTGCTTGCTTCCATTTATGGAAAGATTAGGAGAAGCTTTAACCCAAGATTCCAAATTAAGGAATAGTTTCAAAAATCCTTTCTCAAATATTTGCAAACTTGGGCAAATCTCTGTTTATTTTGAAACCCAAGCTTGACCAAGCCTTACAAAGTAACCACTTAGTTAAAGTGACTGTTTTAGAACCCACAAAACCTTGCAAAAATTCCCAAAGCAGTTTGGATTCAAAAGGATTTGAATTCATATCAAATTCATACCAGAAAATGAATTTAGAAAAAGAAATGGACTCCTCAATGGAAAAGGGCCGCGCGGCTAGAATCTGGCCCAGCAGCAAATCTGGCCCAGCAAGCCCACCCGGGATCTTCTTATTCTCCCCTCACGCGCGAGCGCACGCGCTGAGCCGCTGACAAGCAGACCCCACCTGCACTCCGCGCACCTTGCTGACAAGCGGGCCATCTCCACGCCAGCGTCGTCTCCACCCGCACGACCTGTTCGTCCCCAATCAACGCGGCCGTTCTCTGTGTTTAATTCACGGCGTAAATTCGAATCAATGGCCGAGTGATTCTCGCGCTTGACCAGGCTATATAAACCCCCTCTGTCCCCTCTCTCTTTTCCCCCAAACCCCAAGCACAGAACGCCCCCAGGCTGCGCGCATTTCTCTCTGCAACCCCGCCGTCTCCGACGACTGCGCCGGCAAATTCCGGTGAGCCTAGAGTTCCCCTCGGTCTCGCGTTTATGCTATCTTGTTTAGTGAGTCTCTGTACATCTTCTGACACTCTCCGTTTGCCTTCGCATGACCCATAGCTTCGGCAACGTCGACGACTAGACCGCCACCGTCTTCTGCACGAACTCCGGCGAGTTCTAGTGGTAAGCCCCGACCGCCCCGCGTCTTCTAGTTCAAACACACGACTCTGCCTTGACGCTGTGAATCTAACCGTGTCCTCGTCTTGCCTTGGGGTGGTTCACAGCGACGTCCACGACGACCACCCGACACACCGACGCCGTCCTCCACTCCGGCGAGAAATCGCAACTGTGCCCGAGCGCCCCTTGACCAACCGCGAGTACGACGAGCTTCGCCGTGACCCCCTGAGCCCGGTAAGCTTCTCCTCGTTCCCACTTACCCCCTTTAGTGCCGCCTCCGTTGTCGACCGACAGTTCCGCCGCCGGTAGCCACCGCTCCGCCGCCAGTTCTT
Organism: Avena sativa; assembly: GCA_916181665.1. Taxonomy (NCBI): domain Eukaryota; kingdom Viridiplantae; phylum Streptophyta; class Magnoliopsida; order Poales; family Poaceae; genus Avena; species Avena sativa. The sequence goes on along the minus strand of OV702285.1, from coordinate 2,817,110 downwards.
GGTCAGGTCAATAGCAGCCGTTAGATCTGTATCGTAGCACTAGGATAGATCCACTTAACCCGAAGCGGTACGCGATCTGAGCCGCCAGATTTCATTTAGATCCTACGGCTGTGGAGCTCGATCCAGTGCGAAACGGTATGGGCGAATAAAAACATGACGCGTGGCTAGGTTAGATCTGAAAATAGATTTAAAAACCAGAAATTTGATCCAAATTCAAATGCTCATAACTTTTGATTGCCACGTTAGATTTTTGCAAACTTTATACCGTTGGATTCAGCGAAACAAGGCCTTTCAGAATATCCAATTTATTTAGCATATAGTAACAGTTAAAAATGATTTTATTTGTAGAATATGTTTAAAGCCATTTTAAGTAGAAGTTTATTTTGGTAAATTAAATTAGTGCCAAATAAGTTTAGTTGGTAAATTCTTTTGACATGTTAAGTTTCTGTAGACATGAGCATACTTGGTAGAATTTTCAAAATTCATCACTTAGTAAATTCTTGCATGCATGCATTCACATTATTTTTGATTGTATATAATTGTGTGTAATTGTATGCTTAAATTTCATGTGTAGATTTTACTAGTGATTGTGACTGTGAAGAGTGCTACTCTCCCCACTACCAAGGCAAGTGATATTTTCATGAATATTTCTATCCTATGTTTTGTACTAGCATTAGATATTTTGTTATAGTATTGCATGTTATTTTGTCTAATGCAAAAGATGGGAGATCCTATGTAGTCTAGTAGAATTGCTAAGGAATTACCCCTAAGATAAGTTGCCATACTTTGCTTAGCCCTAGCTTATAGCAAAACAAGGGTTGGTGAAAAATCTACACTTACTATAAAGAAAATATTTCTAAGTCAAGAGACTTATACTTTTCTAATAAAAGAACTAAGTCAAATGAACCTCCTGGGTGGAATGGAAAGTATGGGTTATGTTGAGTGGTTACACAAGGCCATGGACTTGGATTGTGTATCTCACTTGTGGTAAGCCACCCAGGCACAAAGGGATTTGGAGGCCAAGTGTTGAGAAAGCTTACAGTGCAACCACTTGGCAATATGGGCTCTGCCATGATCATATAGGTTGCTAGAACTTAGTCACTTGGACAGTTGGTGGTAGTTGGGTTCATAGGTTGGAGCGCGTCCATTTGACTAAGGAAAGGCTTCTGAAAGGTCCTGTCTTGGGAAACCAAGTCTGGTGGGGAAAGTGCACAACCTCTGCAGATGGAAAACCTAAGTACTTAGCCTTGTCCAAGGAAATGGACACTTTTGAGCATCAAGACATGGAAGCTACAAGAATCTCATCAATCCAACTTCTAAGTAAAAATTTGTGGGTGAACAAGGGTGAAGGACCTCAATGTCTATTGGTGGATCCTTGGGAATGTTTTTGACAAAGAAAAACTTAGTGATTTCAACTAATAGGAAAAACCTATTTTTAAGCAAAGCAAGCCAAGCTACACTTAGCCAAAATGCATATAGTAATATAGTCCACTTAAAATATAATAAGGTATCACTTGCCAATACTATTCCAAAGTATTGACCCACTGTGGCTGTAACTTGTGATGTTGCAGGTTACTCTGATGATGAATAGGAGTCATGAGTCTACACTCAACATGCTTGCCTATGGCACATGAAGATGAAGACTTATGTTTATTTACTTATTCCTTAAACTCTTGTATTAGGCCTATGGCCCTGAGTTGTAAAAGACTATGTTTAAATCTCTGGAATGAATGTAATAAACGACCTTTGTATCTGTGTACTTCATCTTAAACTGTGGATGCTAGCATTGATTCAGGGACTAGCATTGCAATCACAGGGATCCTTTCCTTTATAATGGAGGGGTCTAACAACATTACATCTTACACAGCTCATTTGGCTATCTCATTACAATGCAGCGGAAATAACTATATAGCATGGAGTCCTTCATCTTTAAAGTGCCTGTTATCGCCATATTTTGGCCAAAGGAGGAGTTGGGCCGTGATCAAGATGGGCTTAGAAGATACGTATATGCAACGTGTTGTTGAATCGGCCTCGTGTGTTGATTTGGGCTAAATTGCCCGTGTATCTTATATTGTAATAGATTCCGTTTAGATTTAGGTAAGAGATAGAGTTGTAGAGTTATTCCAAAGACAGAAAGTCTCCGGACTATAAATATGTACCTAAGGTTATCGAGAAAAAGAGGACAATCACGTTCACAACAAACACAATCTCGGCGCATCGCCACCCCTTGTTTCTAGGGTTTTTCTCGGGTAAGTGCCATGCTGCCTAGATCGCATCTTGCGATCTAGGCAGTATCTACTTATGCGTTATCTGGTGTTACTCATACTGAAGCCTTGTTGATGGCGAGTAACACTATTATCATAGATTTGTTTGGGTTAGCATCAGTACTTTTCGCTATGATTGTTTAGTTATGCTACCTCTAGCTATCTCGCCGCCGTTGCACCTTTTCCCGGGTGTAAGGGTGGCATCTTGCTTGATCTTTATTTAAGTCGATTTGGTCTGTTATAGTTGTGCCTTGTTCTCCAAGGTTTAGTTTGATATCCACATGATCAGGCCTTGCAAACGGGTTGAACGATCCAGTAGTATGTAAGATATGGTTTACCAATCCAAGAGGGGGTGTTCCGGGAATTGACGTTACGTTGGTTTTTAGGCCTTCTCTAGGATTAGTTTTCTATTATCTTTTGTATCTACCAGGCTCGATTACGTGTAGGATGTTCCAGTCATGTAGTGAAAACATTAAACTGTCGTAGATCGATTTAACTTGTATTGATGAAGCAAAACCCCATGTTATAATAGATCTAATGCAGAACCATGGGATAATCGGCTCTGGGAGCCGATTCACAAGGAAACCTAGGAGCCGGTCACGGCTCGAATTTTACGTATACTTGTTTACCATGCAGGAAACCAATCGAAGCAATCCTTCACCTTCCTGACCAGGTATAGGTCAGGTGGCACGCCCTCGAACCAAGCCAGGACGTGTGCCGGAGTTTTGCGGGCCGTTGCCCGAGGGACCAGGGCCCACCAGCAGTTCTGGGATCCTCCCGGCTCTTCGTGTTGCCCGTCGCTGCTCGCCGGTGGGTTTTGGTAGGCAACACATTCTGGCACGCCCGGTGGGACGCTTAAACAACGTCTACATCAACATCCGACGCTGCGATGGACAACCGACCGGTCACGTACGATGAGCTGCCTGAGGAGCACAAGGCGAAGTATGATGACGTCAAAGCTCTCTTCGAAGCCGATCTCATCGGATCTTTTGAGAGGACTCGTAAGCATGGCATCAGGTGGAAAGGGTTCTCACCCGAGGGTGCTCTTGATGAGGTGGATCTGTCTGTTCCTCCAGAGGAGCGCACCAGAGCTCTGCGCCAGGAAGTCAACTACATGGTGGCTCATTCCCTTCACCGCCATTCTGAGAGCTTGGTAAACGCTTTCGAGCGGATCGCAGTTCGCGTAGTTCAGGAGATTATGAAACATCAGTACTCTCCGTCGGGGCCTACTCTGGGGACTCACCAGGGAGAAAGACCGCTCCAGGCCAGGCCACCGCTGCCATTCACACTTGCAGCTCCAGAGCCACCAGGGGCACCGGCGTACGTCGTCTACAAGGTCGGAGGCGACCCTGGCGATTGCCAATTCCTGTGTGAACCACCTAAAGAAATCCCACATGGATACGTGTGCACCTACGTGCCAGACTGCAACAGCTTGACGCGCACGAACCAGATCGCAACCGTAGGGATTGCTGGGGCAGGAGTTTCTGGAGCAGGGGCTTCGGGAGCAGGTGTTTCTGGAGCAGGAATCTCTGGGATGGACGCCGACAAACAGGCGTGGCTAGCCAAGTATGCCACTGGAACGAGTCATGAGAATCTAGCCCCTGCAGCCCAAACAACGGAACAAATCCGTACCATCTTGAGAGACCAGTTCGGCTTCGTGCCGAAGAGAAGGACAATCGGCTATTCAAAGCCGTATCCCAACGAGTTTGACCTGATCCCGCTGCCACCCAAGTATCGGCTCCCTGAGTTCTCGAGATTTAGCGGGTCAGAAGGGTCGAGTTCGATCGAGCACGTGAGCCGATACCTGGCACAGTTAGGCATGATATCAGCATCAGATCAGTTGCGCGTAAGGTTCTTTGCGCAATCTTTGACAGGACCAGCTTTTGGGTGGTACACTTCACTGCCCCCTGATTCGATCCAGACCTGGAAGCAACTGGAAGAGCAGTTCCACATCCAGTACCATTCAGAAGCTACCGAGGCTGGCATTGCAGATCTAGCACAGGTGCGGCAAAAGCGAGGAGAAACGGTAGCCGAGTACATCCAACGCTTCAGGACTGTCAAGAACCGATGTTACTCAGCTCGGTTAACTGAGAAGGAAGCAGTCGAGCTGGCAGCGTTGGGTCTCGCAGCACCTATCAAAGATCTGGCTTTCCAAGTAGAGTACAACTCGTTGGCGCACATGGCCCAGAAGCTGACGATGTATGAGCAGCGCCACCCTGAGTTGTACCAGGACACGTTCAAACGTCCGATAGGCCTGGTCGATACAGAAGAAGAAGACCCCACGCAAGACCAGGAGGTGGCCGTGGCTGAATGGGCTCGGGGGACAGATCCCGTATCCTGCAAATGGGTGAAACAGCAAGGGCCTGCAAAAGGGTTCGACTTCGATGTGAGCAAAGCTGAGCAAATATTCGATTTACTGCTGAAAGAAAAGCAGCTGAAGTTACCTGAAGGCCACAAAATCCCTACGGCTCAAGAGATGAACGGAAGACCGTACTGCAAGTGGCATCACTCGTTCACCCACACCACCAATGACTGCAAAGAGCTACGTCGCCAGATCCAAACAGCGATAGAGCAGGGCCGTCTCATCCTGGGGCAATTCGCCATGAAAGTAGACACCAACCCGTTCCCCGGCGTCAACATGGTAGAACACAAACACTCCACGAGGCGCCAGTTGGACTTCTCGTTCGATGTCAACATGGCAGGAACAGGGTACCACCATGGCACGTACAGGGAGGAAGGCGGTCGCTCTCACGGCAGAGTAAGAGAGGAGGCTGGTCCACGCGACCGGCCCAGCTACGACAGCAGGTACTTAACAGAGGAACAAGTGAGAAGTGTGCGATATCAGAAACCACATTCCACGCATCTCCTTAACAAGTATGAGCGTCAGTATGACCAACGTCGCCGGCGCGACGGAGAAGATGAAGGATATGAGCACCTCGCTAGGGGACCGTCAAAAGAAAAAGAAGGCGCAGACAAGCATTGGGATTGTCCGTTCTTCAAGTATTGCTGGGACGCGGGAATGAGCCGATTGCCTACGATCGATAACTGCCCGGAATGCGGACAACAGAAGGAGGACACGGAGCCAGTGTCAGTGTTTAAGCGCCTAGGGCCTCTCCCACCTCAGAGCCGATGCAGGGAGTCGTCTCGAGCACAAGGTCTCAAGGAGCCAATGGATGACAAAGAGAAAGACAGGTATCACCGTCCAAGGTGGTGTCCCGACGGACTCAGACACACCCAAAAGCGTAGAGTGCAGCGGCTGCGTAACTTGGAGGAAGCCGAAGCGCAGTATCTCCACGCTCTAAAGAAAGCACGGCCCGATCTGGCCGTTAAAATTAGGCAGACCTTGAAAACGGAAGATCACCCGAAAAAGAAAGAGTGGCGCCCCAAACCGGTAAAAGCCGATGCAAAGACATCGGCTGGCACAAACATGGTATTCATACTTCCGTCAGAGTTCTGCGCGCCAAAAACCAACGAGCTACCAGTGGCACAGTTCGACTGCGGCCCACGGCCAGTTATCTTTGAGAAGCCACGTGAAAAGGGTTACAAACATCTGAAAGCCCTGTACCTACGAGGTTACATCAATGGGCAACCTGTCAGCAAGATGTTAGTGGACACCGGAGCGGCAGTCAACATAATGCCATACTCCATGCTACGGCGTTTGGGACGCTCCACTGCAGATCTGATCAAAACCAACGTCACTTTAAGCGACTTCAACGGCCAGACTTCAGAAACGCAAGGCGTACTGAACGTGGACCTGACCGTGGGCAGAAAAACCATCCCTACGTCATTCTTCGTCATGGACAGCAAAAGCACCTACGCTGTCTTGTTAGGGAGAGATTGGATTCATGCTAACTGCTGCATCCCATCCACGATGCACCAGTGCCTAATACAGTGGGATGGAGATGAGGTGGAGGTCATTCATGCAGACGATTCCGTCGAGGTCTCCATTGCTGGCATGAACGTCTGGGAAGCAGAAGACCAAGAGCCGATCTCTGGAATCAGTCTAGACGGCTGTGAACGCATTGAGGCTACAAAAAACGGGGTGAGGCTGGTCTTATCCACCGGCCTGACAGAGTAGCAAAGTCCACGACGGTACGTGGTACGGCCGATCCCTGCGATCGGCCACAAAAAACGAAAAGCAGCAATCTTACGACGAGCAGATCATGCAGTCGTAGCAGGGAGATTCCCAGCCATTGTAAAACCATAAGGTGTAAACCGTCCTTGACTAATACAATCAAAAAGGGGGCCGATTCAGGCAATCGGCCCAAGTTATTTTTGTTAACCTCACCTACTCTTTGCCCTGTGCTTAGCATCGATTTGACAGGTGACGGAAAGCTAGGATATGGATTTACATCTGCTGATGAACTAGAAGAGATTGACATAGGTCCTGGGGATAAGCCAAGACCAACATTTATCAGCAAGAAGTTGGATCCGAATCTACGGGGTCCGATGATAGCTTTGTTGAAAGAATATCCAGATTGCTTTGCCTGGGATTATACAGAGATGCCCGGGCTAGACAGGAGCATCATCGAGCATCGACTCCCACTTAAAAAAGGTTTTCGGCCGTTCCAGCAGCGAGCACGACAGATGAAGGCCGAAATTTTGAAAGAAGTCAAGAAGGAGATCGAGAAAATGTTGGCAGCCGATTTAATCAGGCCATGCAGGTATGCTGAGTGGATTTCTAGCATCGTACCTGTAGAGAAAAAGGATGGCCGCTGGCGTGTTGCCATAGATTTTCGGGATCTCAATAGAGCCACTCCGAAGGATGAATATCCGATGCCAGTAGCAGAGACATTAATCAACGCAGCTGCTGGTCATAAAATTTTGAGCTTCATGGATGGCAATGCCGGTTACAACCAAATTTTTATGGCTCCGGAAGATATACACAAGACTGCATTCAGAGTCCCAGGTTCGGTGGGGTTGTTTGAATATGTAGTCATGACGTTTGGACTAAAGAATGCCGGCGCCACATACCAAAGAGCAATGAATTACATCTTCCATGATCTGATCGGCAAGCTGGTGGAAATTTATATCGACGACGTGGTGGTCAAGTCAACTTCAGTACAAGGACACTTGGATGACCTGCGACACGTCCTGGACCGAACAAGGAGATTCGGGCTATGGATGAATCCAAAGAAGTGTGCCTTCGGTGTGACGGCCGGTCAGTTCTTGGGCTTCTTGGTCCATGAACGAGGAATCGAGATCGGCCTGAAAAGTCAGGAGGCAGTGCGAACAATGAAGCCACCTACCACCAAGAAAGAACTGCAGTCTCTCATTGGCAAGATCAACTTCGTCAGAAGATTCATCTCCAATCTGTTAGGAAGGATAGAGCCGTTCATGGGACTTGTAAAGATTAAATCTGATGAGGAGTTCAGCTGGGGGGCAGAACAACAACGAGCCTTCGACGAGATCAAAGAATATCTGACGAAGCCGCCAGTATTGGTTCCGCCCCAGCCGGATAGGCCATTCTACATTTACTTGTTAGTAGCGGACACGTCCATCGCCTCAGTGGTGGTGCAAGTTTATGACGGGCTGGAGCGAGTGGTATTTTACATCAGCAGAAGGATGCTGGATGCAGAGACAAGGTATTCTGAGATCGACAAGTTGTGCCTCTGCCTGTTTTTCACCTGCACCAAGCTGCGCCACATTTTGCTATCAGCAGAGATTGTCATCGTCTGCAAATCAGACGTTATAAAGCACATGCTGTCGGCTCCTATGTTGAAAGGCCGACTGGGCAAATGGATGTTTGCATTATCAGAGTTTGACATCCGGTATCAACCCGCGAAAGCAGTTAAGGGGCAGGCATTGGCCGACCTTATCGCTGAAAGGATCAACACCAATATAGCAGCACTGTCTATACGAGCGTGGGCTATGTTCTTCGACGGATCGGTTTGTGACGATGGGTGCGGCATCGGCATGCTACTCGTGTCACCCCGGGGGGCAACATTTTCCTTCTCTATCAGGTTATCAGCCCCTCGCACCAACAACGTCGCTGAGTATGAGGCGATACGCAAGGGAATGGAGTTGCCCATCGAAGCTGGAGCGGAAGCAGTGGAAATTTTTGGAGACTCCAAGCTGGTGATTTCTCAACTCACGGAGGAATACAAGTGTGAGAGCGAGTCGCTCTTCCCATTATGGATGCAATGCCGTGAGCTAATGGCACAGTTCCGATACATAAACTTCACCTGGATCCCACGATCGCAGAATACCGAGGCCAATGATCTTGCACAAATGGCTTCAGGCTACAAGGACGTGGCAGAGGGAGCCGATGTGTAGGTGCAATTCCTGGACGCAGACGACTGGAGAGCCGATATCTTCAATTACTTGAAGGATTCGGCTCGGGGGGCACCTAAACGGATAAGATACAAGGCCATGAAGTATGTGCTCATTGGGGACGACATGTTTTACAGGACTCTAGAGGGGTTATTGCTCAAATGTCTGGGGACAGCTGAGGCCAATCGGCTCCTACACGAGGTACACGAAGGCGCTTGTGGAACTCACCAATCGGCTCACAAGATGAAGTGGTTGATCAGGCGATCAGGGTTTTATTGGCCTACCATGCTCGAGGACTGTTTTAAGTACTACAAAGGGTGTCAAGAATGTCAGAGATTTGGAAAAATTCAGATGGTACCCGTGTCAGCAATGAACCCCATCATCAAGCCTTGGCCATTCCGGGGTTGGGGCATGGATATGATCGGCAAGATCAATCCTCCGTCAAGCAAAGGCCACATGTGGATTTTGGCCATCACGGATTATTTCACCAAGTGGGTGGAAGCCGTCCCTATGAAGTCAGTAAGTTCAAAGGATGTCGTCGATTTTGTGAAAGAACACGTCATTCATAGGTTTGGGATTCCCCAGACTATCACGACCGATGGAGGTTCGGTCTTCACTTCTCACGAGTTCAGAGAGTTCTGTGAGGACACAGGGATCAAGCTGATGCGATCATCTCCGTACTATGCTCAAGCAAATGGGCAAGCTGAAGCGTCCAACCAGAGCCTTATCAAGCTGATCAAGAGGAAAATCGATGAGCACCCTAGGCGTTGGCACGAGGTTTTGTCAGAGGCTTTATGGGCTTACCGCATGTCATGTCATGGAGCGATAAAAACCTCGCCGTACCATCTAGTCTATGGACAAGAAGCCGTATTGCCTTGGGAAATTACGGCTGGATCGAGACGTGTCACTTTTCAGAACGATCTAACGACTGAAGAATATGCAGCCTTGATGAGTGACAGCGTTGAAGATTTGACTGAGCTTAGGCTGTGGTCGCTTGAGAAAATCAAAGAGAACAAGGCCAAAGTAGCTCGTGCATACAACAAGAAGGTGAGGCCTAAGGAGTTCCATGTTGGCGATCTGGTATGGGAAGCGGTGTTGCCATTAGGGACTAAGGATGCAGCATATGGTAAATGGTCTCCAAATTGGCACGGGCCATACAGGGTAGATCAAGTTTTAAGAGGGAACGCGTACATGCTGGAGGAGCTGGATGGCGTGAAATTCCCAGTGGCTGTCAACGGTCAGCATCTCAAGAAATATTTCCCAAGCATGTGGGATGATGGACAGTGAGATATGGGGGCCGATACATGAAATCGGCCAATAGAAGTATACAGCCGATGCACAGTCATCGACTTTAGAGGTTCAAAACTGTTACAAGCAGATGCCAGTTTACATAAACGAGCTACTGAAGAAATGCCTCGAAGGCTTGGAGGGCGTCAGCACGGACACGGTCCACCTCGGCGATCTCGGCTTCATCATCTTCATCCTTGCCCGTCACTAACTGCTTGTTCAGGGCACGTATTTCTGCCAGATCGGTCTTCAGTTCGGCTTTGAGGCTCTCTGCTTCATCTTGGGAGCGGGCGATGGAGGCTTCCTTGTCACGAATGAGTTGTTTTGTCACCCGGACCTTTTCTTCAAGATCTTCCAGCTCCTTTTTCAAAGATGCGAGCTCGGTGGTACTGACAGAGGTGTCAGTTTTGGCATCAAGGGACGCCTTTTTCTCATTGAGCTGCTGACATCTGTCGGCAATATTCGCCTTCAGCGGGAGTTGGGCACGGCGCAGGTTGATCCTTTCACGAGCTAGCTTCACCCTTGACCCGAAGAAGGACAAAGTTACGACGGGCCAAAGCTTCACCTGCAATGCTACTGGGAGTTGGTCCTGGATTTCAGCAAGAACGCCCTTCACCTCTTCAGAACCCTCGATCAGCTCCTCGATCGGGGAAGACAGTAAGGCTCTAAGTCGTTGGAATTGAGGTAGAACAGCCCTGGCTTGTGGTTCATCGGTGGCGACAGAGGGAGTTGGATCGATGGAGTCAGGATCAAAGGTCAGCAAGCCTGAAATGTCACCACCCTGGCAGCCCGAAAAGGCGTCAGTGTGCGTCCAACAGGGAAGAATAAAGCCGACAGAAGTTAACATACCTCTCCTAAGACCGAGGGGATAGCAGACGGCGAGGCGATCGATTTGTGTGTGGTTGCTGGGGGCGTTACCAAAGTGGTAGCCATTTCATCTGCATTTTCGGGGATTGCCAGGTCTGGTTTGGCTAAAGGCGTCGGCGCGGCCCCTACCTTCCCACTAGAAGCCTCAGTTGTCTACATGAAAGGTGATTAACCGATGTAAATGATGATGAACCGGCAGACAAAAGGGAGTAAGGGGCAAGAGCATAAAGGATGATGATTTTTCGGAACCTCTTGGCTCGATGAAGAAGCTTGTGGTCCTTTACGAGCTCTCTTGGGACCCACAGCTGGCCCGGCCTCGACTGGTGCTCGGGGGGCAGCAGGTTCAGGAACCGACCTTTTCCTGGAAGCCGATGGTGGCACATCTGGCTGGCTCGGGGTGATGGTCCTCTCAGAATCCGTTGGGCTCGATTCTCCCTCATTGGGTTGTGTGTCCTCGTGGGATGTTTCTTCGACGGAAGCCTGCAAAAGAAGGAAGGCTGTTAGACACGAGCACATCTGCAAGAATGAAAGAATGAGAAGAATCGACCAAGACATGGATCAACCTACATGCGAGCTTTCTGGAGAAGGGCTCCGGTGTCTCAAGGTCTTCCTGGCAGCTACATTCCTCGTCATCGTTCTTATCTTAGTGGGAACTCGAGGGGCAGCTGATGTTGAAGTTCCTTGCTTCTTAGAAGCCGATTGAGGTGTTATCGGCTGTTTCTGCATTATTACCTTTTTCAAAGGCGGCGAGTTTTTGCAGAAAAGAACCACAGGAGCTGGCGGAAAGAACTCAAAAGGGGAGCCATCACTGTGTGTGGGTTCAGGGCCATCTTGTTGCTGCAAAGGGAGAAATTGGGTTAGTAAAAGAGTCATTTATGAGCTGCATTAAGAAGATTTATAAGCAGTGGTACCTGTTCCACGGGGATGTCATAATCGGCATCAAGGTGTTTCAGCAACGGTCCCAGAGCTTTCCTGAAAGCGTGGGTTTTCCACATCGACCACCAGTCCTCGAAGCCATCAGTTGACGAAGCGAAGGTGAGGTCATTTGGAATGGGGATGGTCAGAGCATCAAAGAAGGAGTAACACCTCTGACTGGTGAGAGGATCAGGCAGGTCGGCTATGCACTCCGTAAGATGATGGAGAAAGAGATGGGGAGGTACTTGCCCAAGGCCAAATTGCCGGGCCACTATGACCGGCTGGTAGAATTCATACCCAGGCTTGATGATTCTGTTGGATGTACTCATACCAACTGGAAGGAAACAGGGACGGATCACAATGGAAAAGAGTTGCCGGGTGCTGGTGTCATCGGCGAAGTTATCTAGCCTGAAGGAGAGTGGATTTTCGAAATGTTCAGATTCTTCCATGTAAGGGAAGAAGGTAGGATTGTCCAGACCTTGAAAGAAAGTGCTGAACCACTTGGCTGCTTCCTGAGGGGATAGTTTGCTGCCTGGCAGCCTGTACAAAGCTTGTCCATAACTAGTGCATCGGATCTGCTTCCCTTTGACATCGGGAAAGGTACAACTCGCCAAAAGGGGGAAGTTTGGGATGTGGTTCTGAAAGTACAGCTGAGCCCATAGTTGAATGAACCACCAAGGACCACCTGTTTTGACTGCTATGCCTGAGAACAGCTTGACAGACATCAACTGGAGATATCGATAGACCTCTCCAAGGAACAGTTTGCCGATGCCAAGTTGAGTACCTTTGGCCAGTTCGTGGGCTAGGGAGAGATAGTTCTTGGTTGGAGCAAGGGAAGGGCCACAGAATATGAAATGTTCCAGCCAGAAGTTGAGAAAGGCTGTATGTTCTTTCTCTGAGACAGGGCCCTTTGTCTTCATATGGCGTTGGAGGTAGGCACCCCAATTCGTACAGTCTGTTTTAGAAGATAGTTTGTAGGGAACTTTGGTCAGTTTAAAAGCAGAGGGGCTGGGTGATGTGACATCCAGGCCGGTGATCATCACCACGTCTAACAGGGTTGGTGACATAGGGCCATGGCCGAACATAAAGCAGTTCAGAGCGTCAGACCAGAAGTAGCCGATGGTTTTTAGAAGGTTCTCATGTTTCTCAAGAGGAGACAATGATAAATGCAAGGCATCGGCTATTCCTGTGGTTTCCCATTGGGATTGGTAAGCTCTAGCTACTCTACTGAACCAAGAGACCCAGTGTTCAGGGGGATTAGGCCAGGCTCGCAGACAGTCGGCCCAAGAGTTCAGATCTAGGTCTTGGCTTACGAAGGGGATTCTATTGGCTTCGCAAGAAATCAGATGAGCAGGGCTAGATTGTGTGCGAGGGCCAAGACAGAGGGAGTTTGGGAGAGAAGGATGCGGCAGCAGAATGTCTGAAACCTAGAAAATTTAATGGTGGAATAAGGCATTAATTCAGGTGTTCGCCATTAAGTCTAGCATCGTGTTCAGACTGCGAGGAGTAGGCGTACCTTCAGACCGGAGACCTCTGGGTTGGTGTTGGACGATTCCGCCATCTAGTTCGCTGGCGGAGATGGATCTGTGCAGTTGGGGATCGAGGGTTTTTGTCGCTGTGAGCTCGATCTGGTCAGTGGGCGATTGAAGATCTAGGTCGCCTTTTTGAAGAAGGTCGCAGGTTACCGTTTGATACTGAAAAGCAGCCGCTTAGGTTTGCCTAAATAAGCGACCAAGTTTTGACCTTGTCAACGTTTTGGGAAAGCCGATGTCCATCGGCTCTTTGAGCTTTGACTTAGTTAACGGAGTGAGTGCAGTGTGGTAAAAGCCGATACAGCGTTATCGGCTTCTGGAGCATCGACCTATTTTGGCTATCGGCAAAATTGGGACGAAAAAAGCAATCTTCGAGAAACAGATTTTCATTCATTCATTCAAAAGCTGATTGCTTACAAAAGGGCTGATTGATTACAAAAGGGAGCTTACTACTACTACTACTTCTACTGGTTCCTAATCTAGAGGCCGAGGTCATCGTCGCTGTCGTCGCCGCCGTCCTGTTTGCTGTCCTCAGCACTGCTGCCGGCGTCGTCTTCGCTGCTGCTGCTGAAGATGCCAGCGGGGGCCTCCTCGTCCTCGTCGTCGTCTTCGGTGTCCTCGCTGGACCCGGCGCGGAAGTACCTCACCGGCTGGTACTCGTCGGAGGAGTTGTCCTCCTCCGCTTTCTCCTCCTCGTCGGAGGAGTCGACGCCGTCCCAGGACATGGCGTCGTCGGTGCTGTCCGCCTCCAGTTCCCCATCAGCGAGGAACTGCAGATCTTCCTCGCCGTCAGTCAAGGACGCGTCGTCCTCCGACCAAGCGGCGAAGTCCCAATCCCTCTTGTCCCACCATTGTGGGGCGAGAGTGTTGTACGCCGCCATCGGCGGGTGTTCTGGCGTCGGCTCTCGGTCGCTCATTGAGTTGGAGGCTTGGGAGGACAGGCCAGATGAAGCGGAGGAGGCCATGGCGGAGAAAGAGGGTTTTTTCGGCGGAGGAGGAAGAAGGGTTTTTTTGTGGCTACTGGAGGAAGATGGGGACTGCGAACTGTTTAGGTGAATTTAAATAAGGGGAGTAGTATGAAGCGGTTCAATGCTATAGCGGTTTCCCAGAATGCACTGCCGAAATTGTCAGATCATGCACTGCGAAGAAGTTGAGAAGACAGGGCATCATGATGAAGGGGTGGCGTGACGATTCTGTTCTGCAACGCATTCTGACGACGCGTAACCCGATATAGAAAAAAAGAGGAGAAGGGAAAAAACGGAGTGGTTTTGGAATTATTATTACCAAAACCAGGGGGGCATGTGTTATCGCCATATTTTGGCCAAAGGAGGAGTTGGGCCGTGATCAAGATGGGCTTAGAAGATACGTATATGCAACGTGTTGTTGAATCGGCCTCGTGTGTTGATTTGGGCTAAATTGCCCTTGTATCTTATATTGTAATAGATTCCGTTTAGATTTAGGTAAGAGATAGAGTTGTAGAGTTATTCCAAAGACAGAAAGTCTCCGGACTATAAATATGTACCTAAGGTTATCGAGAAAAAGAGGACAATCACGTTCACAACAAACACAATCTCGGCGCATCGCCACCCCTTGTTTCTAGGGTTTTTCTCGGGTAAGTGCCATGCTGCCTAGATCGCATCTTGCGATCTAGGCAGTATCTACTTATGCGTTATCTGGTGTTACTCATACTGAAGCCTTGTTGATGGCGAGTAACACTATTATCATAGATTTGTTTGGGTTAGCATCAGTACTTTTCGCTATGATTGTTTAGTTATGCTACCTCTAGCTATCTCGCCGCCGTTGCACCTTTTCCCGGGTGTAAGGGTGGCATCTTGCTTGATCTTTATTTAAGTCGATTTGGTCTGTTATAGTTGTGCCTTGTTCTCCAAGGTTTAGTTTGATATCCACATGATCAGGCCTTGCAAACGGGTTGAACGATCCAGTAGTATGTAAGATATGGTTTACCAATCCAAGAGGGGGTGTTCCGGGAATTGACGTTACGTTGGTTTTTAGGCCTTCTCTAGGATTAGTTTTCTATTATCTTTTGTATCTACCAGGCTCGATTACGTGTAGGATGTTCCAGTCATGTAGTGAAAACATTAAATTGTCGTAGATCGATTTAACTTGTATTGATGAAGCAAAACCCCATGTTATAATAGATCTAATGCAGAACCATGGGATAATCGGCTCTGGGAGCCGATTCACAGGGAAACCTGGGAGCCGGTCACGGCTCGAATTTTACGTATACTTGTTTACCATGCAGGAAACCAATCGAAGCAATCCTTCACCTTCCTGACCAGGTATAGGTCAGGTGGCACGCCCTCGAACCAAGCCAGGACGTGTGCCGGAGTTTTGCGGGCCGTTGCCCGAGGGACCAGGGCCCACCAGCAGTTCTAGGAGCCTCCCGGCTCTTCGTGTTGCCCGTCGCTGCTCGCCGGTGGGTTTTGGTAGGCAACAGTGCCACAGGCAGTCATGTTGGTTGTAGAGTTGTAATCCTATTTAACACACTTCACTAACATCAAACAAACCTGCAACATAATAAGTTACAGCTACAAGGGTCAATACATTTTTTATTGTATTGGCAAGTTTCACTGCTATGTAGAAATAAGTGGATCCTATCATTACATGCATATTTGGATAAGTAGGGTTTAGGCTCATTTGCAGAAAGCAATATAGTTTTGTCCTATCTTTTCAAAATAGTTTTGATCTTTTGAAAATCTTTCTTAACTCCTTGGAAAACTCCAAGTGCTTCAAACCCCTTGTTGTCACCATCAAGTTTTACTTTGAGAAATTGGAATGTCGAGATCTTCCATAGCTTCAGGCCTTAGTTGCTCAGAGTTGTCCGTAACCGGGGACACGACTAAGTACTTAGAATTTGATCTTCTGTAGAAGTTGTACACTTTACCCACATGACACAATCTCATCTTGATGCCACCAGTGGCCGCTGGATAAGTACTCACCAAGATGGAGTACTGGCAGATTGAGAATGTGACAAAGTCTTTCCATAGGAGTCCTCCCAATACACAATGATAGCTTGTCATCCAGGCACCAATGTAGGGTTTCAAGTTCCCTTACACAATTCTAGTTAACCTGAAGATGCCAATGCATGGGTCTTCCACTATGTAGTTGACTAAGCCAGAGCCCATTTAGCATGTGGCTGTACACGGAAGCCACTGTACGAGAAACATGTTCAATCTCTAAGTCACTGGGTGGTTTTCTTCTAGTGCACATACAAAAAGAGATTGCCATATAAACATGGTTCCTTTTGTTGCCACCTTGTCCAAAAGCTTGAGTATCCTTGTCCACCCAGGTGGTTCATTGAGTACTTGTTTTATTATATAAAACATATATCTTTTCAACTCTTCATATAATCATAACATGTAACCCATCCCAATATATAGTAGGGCTAAGCATACTACAACTACAATGTTCCCAATATGGAATATATAAGGGTATCCTATTAGTATTTAGCATAGCATAAAATATAAAAATCCTTTTCATGCATGTTACAAAAATCCACTAAGTGCAATGAAAATAGTAGGACTTGGATGATAGTGTCACTTGCCTTTTTAGTAGAGAATGTTGGTTCACTTCTTGATCTTGCAAATATCACACTCTTCTAATTCCACTACAATTCAATCAAGAAAACACACATTCAACACAACATTCAAACAACTTAACACACATAAAATAACAAAAACAAGGTCATGCATGCAAGCATGCAAAAGATAGTTTGATTTGCAAAAATGGTTTATAATAGGCTCTAAACATTATAAAGTTTAAAGTGGTCATTTACTAAAATGGTAAAACCATTTGCAAAAGGTTTTATCTAAAAACCATTTTTGAATCAATTCATTATTTTATGTGGTTGAAAATGCTTTTAGCAAAGCAATAATTTTATATTGTTCATCAAATAAGTTGTTAATTCACAAAACTTGGTGTTTAGGGTCAGAAGGTTTGAATAAAATTATTTCCCAAAGGTTTCACTCAAAAATCATTTCTAGAATAAAAACAATATTTTTATTTGACTAGAAATGAGCTAATTCAAATATTTATTCCTTATCTTCACAAAATTCATTTTTAAAACCATAAGTTGGTTCTTAGGGTCAGTAGGTTCACAACAAACCATTTTGCAAAGATTTCACATTAATATTATATCTAGAATAATTTTTATATTCATAATAAGCATACACATGTTTCTGCAATTTCAACCAATTTTCCAGAAGCAAATCTTTAAACAAAGTGCATGGTTACAAAGTACTTGTCTTGCTGAATCCATTGATATAAATTTGAAAAATTTGGACGTGTAGAATTAAAGTTATAAATTTTACAAGTTTGCATATAAATCAGATTCAAAATTCTGTTTTAGTCAAAACCAGTGCCACGCGGCGTGATTCTATTGGCCGGTACCATTTCGTGCGGATCGGCCTCTCTGGATCGTTGGATCTAAGTGAGATCGCTCGGCTCAGATGCGCTCATACCCCTTCAGTTAAAATCTAATCGCAGCTAGACACTTTGCATCTAACGGTTCACACCAGCTCGACCAAGATCTGGCGGCGCTGGCGGCGGCAGTCGGCGGAGCTTGCTCTGCTCGCGGCGGAGCTGGCAATACAGGAAGCGAGGGAGAGGGGGATAGGGCTCACTGGGTTCACCTTGACGCGCTGATGCTCAACCCGTTCACTAGGAGGCAGGGGGCGCACGGGGACGAAAGAAATTGCTCGCCGGAGGTGCTGCGAGCGGCGGGTGGCTCTGTTTGCTATCGGAGGTGAGATTGCAGATCATCCTAAAGCAAGATAGGGGTATGGTTAGACGTGCACTGATCTGGGGAAGATAGGTGCATCATCGAGAGAGCTTAGGGCGGTCGGAGTTCACCTGGGATGCTCGACGGAGCAATGGCAGACGGCGGTGGCGAGTCGAGCTTGTCCTTGCCGACGCTCTGGGGCAAGCGCGGGCGAACGGGTGGCACGAGGAGATGCGCCAGGAGGTGGGGAACAGTCTAGTGTGCAGTGGGAGTCGAGGCGAGGCTGGACGGCGCCGGAATTGATCGCGAAGCTCATCGGAGTCCGCGGCGGTGCAAGGGAAAATCTGGGCAGCCCTGGGGCAGAGGGGAGGCGCTGTCTAGGGGGAAAGAGAGAGGAGAGTGGGTCGATTTAACGAGCGTGGTCAGTGCGAGGAATTAAGGCTGCCATCAACGCGTATTCATCGCCCGGAATTACTCGGCTGCAACGGCAGGGGCGTGGTCGTGGGGTTGAAGACGATGACACGCTGGCGTGGGGCCGTGCTGTTAGCGAGGGAGAGAGAGAGGGAGATGGGGCCACTCGTCAGCGTCTCTGCGAGTTGATTTCTCAGTGAAAAACGATTCGCAGTGGGGTGAGTTGGTGGGCTGCGTTGCTGGGCTGTTGGGCCAGATGGGTTGGGCTGCTGTTTGTTTCATTTTTTTTGTACAGAATCTTTTTCCTTTTCCATTTGATTTTCTGTTTTGATTTTATTCAAACAATTCAAACACTCAAATGAATTCAAACCTTTGCCAAACTTTGTATAATTTTTAGTTCTGTTTAACAACACCAACCAAGTCCAAAATAAAATAAAATAATACTTTTATTCTTTTAGGATCTATTTAATAATTAAATAAAATAGTCCTTAGTTATTAATTCAAATAGGATTTGATTTATTAAAATCTCCATTTGAAATCTAAATAATACCAAAATCATTTCAGTAGTTTTCATTTTAAAAAGTAAAACACTTGGAAAACTTGTTTAAAATAATTTAACAAGTTTTAGTGTTTAATTAAAATGGAAAAGCCTTTACTTTAATAAAATTGGATATTAATAAATCCTGATTATTTTATTTTAAATAACCTTTAATCTTTTTATCAAATAGAAATATTTTATTTCAAAAGCTTGGCCAAGATTTTATTTGGCTCTATAAAATAATCTTTATTTATAATTCTACCTTTGCTTTTGAAAATCAAATCTTTTTATTAAAAGATCTAAAAATAGTAATTCCAACTACCATAATTTTATTTATTAATTGTTTATCTTTTTAAATCCCTTTAGGATTTTATTTGATCAAAATAGGTTTTGATATTTCCTAATTGGAATCAAAAGTTTCTTCTCACCCTAAAAATCAACAATTGTTTATTTTGTTTATTTATTTTTCACATTTCAAAATTTGGAAAATTTTGGGATGTGACACTTAATAAAACAACTAAGTGAATGAAACACCTGGGTGGAATGGTAATTGCATGGATGGATTTTTGTTGAGTGGTTACCAGGGCCCCATGTCCATGGCCTACCCTGTGTATCACACTTGTGGAATGCCACCCAGGAACAAAGGGATTTGAGATGCCATATGTTAAGAAGCTTCTAGTGCAGCCACATGGCAATATGGGCTCTGCCTGGATAATATAGGTTGCAATAACTTAGCCAAATGGACAGTTGGTGGTAGGGGATGATAGGTTTGGAGCGCGTCCATTTTGGTCTAAGGGAAGGCTTCTGAAAGATCTTGTCTCGATGCATGTCGAGTCTTGTGGGAAAAGTGCACCACCTCTCGAGAAGGAAGAATCTAAGTACTTAGCCGTCTCCCCGGCAATGGGAAATTTGAGCATCAAGACATGGAAGCTATCAAGAATCTCCTCATCCCAATTTCTAAGTTAAAAACTCGTGGTTGAACAAGGGTAAAGGTTCACCAATGTCTATTGGTGGTTCCTTGGGAGTTTTGCTAAACAAAAACTTAGAGTTTTCAACTAATAGGCAAAACCTATTTTGAGCAAAGAAAGCCTCAGCTACACCTAGCCAAATTCATGTAGAAGCTTGAAATGTTTATTCTACTAAGGTATCACTTGCCAATACTATTCCAATGTATTGACCCACTGTGGCTGTAACTTGCGATGTTGCAGGTTACTCTGATGAGGATTGGGGTTATGAGTCTACACTCAACATGTTTGCCTGTGGCACATGAAGATGAAGACTTTACTTTACTTTTGTTAAGTTGAACTCTTGTACTAGCCTATGGCTATGGAGTTGTAAAAGACTATGTTATCTCTGGAATGACGATGTAATAATGACCTTTGTTTATGTGTACTTCATCTTAAACTGTGGATGCTAGCATTTGATCCAGGAACTAGCATTGCAATCACAGAGACCTTTACCTTTATAAGGGTGGGGTCTTACAATAAGAATCCAAATGGAGGAGCCTGAAGAACTTGACTATAGCAATGCTTCTTCACGAAATTACATAGTTTAAGATCTTGTAAAATGGATCAATATCAAGATTTTGATAAGTGAAGGAAATAAGGAAGCCATGTATCAACACTTTGTTAATCAGGTAGCTAATAAAGGTACGTGAGCTTGAGGAAGAATATAAAAAAAATGCTGAAAAATTACATGTTAAGCTTGATGATATATTTTAGCCTACTATTAATATTAAAATTGGGACTAATGAAATAGTTGCACTTTGTGATTTAGGTGCAAGTGTTTCAATAATTCCAAAGAGTCTTTTTAATAAGTTGAATCTTGGCACTTTTCAAATCACCAAGTTAAAATAACATCTAGTAGATTGTACCTACAAACAAGCAGTAGGAATTAAATTAAATAATTCGATGTACATTAAAGGCTGTCCTATGCTTATTGATTTTGTTATTATTGACATGCCTAAAGATACTACTGCTCCAATCATATTAGGTTGTCATTTCTTAAGAACTATTAAGGCTTTGATTACTCTACATGAAGGGAACGTGAAGCTTCAATTGCCTTCGCTGGATCCTTATGTTATTCATTCTCCTAGGAAGAAGAAAGCCAAACATGATGAGAAGGAGGCCATCTGTAACATCCCTAAAATCATGTTTCAAAACTCATGAATATCATCCATGCATCCACGATCATATAGAGTTCATTTCAAAGATCAGTTCAAAAACAGGAGCATATGAGCTCATTATTTTATGTGATCAGCATTAAATCAAATGCTACTCTCCATTGAGAGAATGTTGTTCATGAATCAAACCTTGTTACTCTCAGATTGATTTGCTTGATTGCTAGAGCATAAACCAAAGTATACAAAACAAATATGGATTTTGAAACCAAATTCAAAACTTGATTAAACCAAGTGCAATGTCACTGTTTATGTTATTTGATCAAAAGAACCAAGGTTGCATAGAGGGACCACATGTTTTATACCTAGAAATATGAATGTTGAACTCTACAAAAATCCAGAACAAATTTGAATTCAATTAGCATTTGAATTTGTTTGAAAATTGAATCAGAAAATCAAAACAGAAAAAGAAAATGAATAGAGAAAAGGAAAAGGGCCGATGCCAGTCATTTGGCCCAATAGAGAAATCAGCCCACTAAGCCCACCCGGGGTTTTCCCCTCTCTCTCTCTCACGCGCACCCACTCCACCCCACGCTCACTGACCAGTGGCCCCATCGCCATGTCGTCATCGTCTTCCCCAAATCCCGCGCGAGGAACACGTCGCCGCCCGTTACTTCCCCGCCTCTGCCGCGAATTGAAATCCTTTAATTGGCGATGAATGCGTGCGAGATTCTCGCCCCTGCTCTGCCTACTTAAACCCCACCCCTCTGCGACCATTTCCTCTCACTCAGCGCCACCACTCCGCCACCAGGCTGCCCACAATCGCACTTGCACCGCCGCTGTACCGAGCCACTCCGGCGACCAATCCCGGTGAGCTCCGTGCGCGCTTTCCTCTCTGGTTCACTCGAATTGCTTCACAACCTTCTTGCGCTCCTTCTGACATTTTTTGTTTGTCCTGTACTGCCCCAAGTCGTCGACTCCAATGAGCACCGCAAGTTCCCGACGCCGTCTCCAACTCCGGCAAGAAAATTCAGAGAGAATCGACCGCCTCGTGCCTTCCCTTTGACACTATCCTGTTCGCCTAATCGATGCACACCCGCTGATGCCCTCCGTTTGTGTTAGGGCGGATCAGAACGTCGCCAACGTCGCCGTCCACCCAAGCCCGACGTTGTCCTCTACTCCAACGAGCTCCCACGGCCACTGCAGCACGCCCCTTCGCCAACCGAGCACACATTGAGCATCTCCACGTCGCGGCGAATCTGGTGAGCATCCTCCCACCTCCCCGGGAGACCTAGTTCGCCGGCTCCGCCATTGTCAGAGCGCGTTGCCGCCTGTCGCCGCCGCCAGCGCCGCCACTTGTTGGTCAAGTGCTGAGCGCCGTTAGATTTAGTTCTAGTGGTCACGATAGATCATAGGAGAAGCGGTATGTTTCAATCAGAGCCGCGCGATTAAGTTCGATCCAACGGCTCTGAAGCGTGATCCGGCGCGAAATGGTACCAGCCAGTTAGAAGCCGCCGCGTGGCACAGGTTTCGTTTTAAAATTTTGAATTAGATCTATTAGATGTTTGATTTTGTTTTAATCATAACTTTTGATTCCCACGTCCAAATTTGACAAATTTTATATCAATAGAATCAGGAGAGAAATCCCTTTCCAAATATGCAATGTGTTTAATGTTTTGTTTCTGTTAAAATGGATATTTTTACAGAAACATGTGTAGGCCTATTTTGAGTATAACAATTATTTGGGAAATGATTTAATGTTCAAATAAAGATTGTTTGGAAAGTTTTGAACTTGTTTATGATTCAGTACTGTGCACTTGTATTGTTTGGTGTAGAAAATCATCACATGTCATATTGCATGCATCCATATATTTTTGCTTGTATTTATTTTGTATGTGATTTGGTGTTATCATTTTATGTGTAGATTTTGGTGCAAATAGTGATTTTGATTGTGAGGATTGTAGCTACTCTCCAAACTACCAAGGCAAGTGGTGCTTCATGATTTTATTCCTATGTTTCTTAAATATGCATTAGAAATATTTTGCTAGACTTACATGGATAAATTTTGGTCTTTATATGCTATGCTTGGGAAATCCTAGTAGTTGTAGAATTGCTAGAAATTTCTAAGTTAAGATGTTATTCTATGCCATGCTTAGCCTAGCTAGTAGCAACCAAGGGTGGTGAAATATTCATGATATGATAAAATATTTCTAAGTCTTTGGACTTGTGTTTTGCTTAATAAAACAACTAAGTGAATGAAACACCTGGGTGGAATGGAAGGAATGGTTTATGTTGAGTGGTTACACATGGCCCATTTCTATGGTTTACCTTGTGTATCTCACTTGTGGAAAGCCACCCAGGAACAAAGGGATTTGAGAGGCCAAATGTTAAAGAAGCTTCTAGTGCATCCACTTGGCAATATGGGCTCTGCCTGGATCATATAGGTTGCAATAACTTAGCCATTTGGACAGTTGGTGGTAGTGGGATGATAGGTTGGAACGCGTCCATTTGGTCTAAGAGAAGGCTTCTGAAAGGTCCTGTCTTGGTGAAAATCAAGTCTTGTGGGGAAAGTGCACAACCTCTGCAGATGGAAGAATCTAAGTACTTAGCCATGTCCCTGGTATTGGACAACTTGAGCATCAAGACATGGAAGCTATCAAGAATCTCCTCATCCCAATTTCTAAGTAAAACTTGTGGTTGAACAAGGGTGAAGGACGCCAATGTCTATTGGTGGTTCCTTGGGAAAAGTTCTGACAAAGAAAAACTTAGTGTTTTCAACTGATAGGAAAAACTTATTTTGAGCAAAGCAAGCCTAAGCTACACTTAGCCAAAATGCATATAACATCTAGTCCACCAATATTATACTAAGGTATCACTCGCCAATACTATTCCAATGTATTGACCCACTGTGGCTGTAACTTGTGGTGTTGCAGGATATTCTGATGAGGAATAGGAGTCATGAGTCTACACTCAACATGCTTGCATGTGTCACATGAAGATGAAGACTTGTTTATCTTATTATATATTGAACTCTTGTATTAGGCCTGTGGCCATGGAGTTGTAAAAGACTATGTTTTGTCTCTGGAATGATATGTAATAATGACCTTTGTTTCTGTGTACTTCATCTTAAAACTGTGGATGCTAGCATTGATCCAGGGACTAGCATTGCAATCACAGGGATCCTTTCCTTTACAAAGGAAGGATATTACAGATGGTATCAGAGCACTGTGTTGCCTGTAGGATTATGACCCTAGGATTGGAAACCACTAAGGAAAAAAATTTCAACAACTTCCACACTTGTCTTTTCTTCTCGTAAACTTTTCTAATCTTCTCTCTCATCTCCAATTGTAGATGAACTCCATCAACGAAGCCGTGAAGAAGGGACCACTCATGACAATGACCTTGGAGTGTGAGACAGAATTCCCCAAGGCTCTCAAGGACCTCGTGGTTGCCATGGGAATACATGGATCAGCTGTGTACAAAGGCTTTCCTGTGATGGATAAAGGAGTTGAGTACTGGTGGGTGAAACTTCACCTGTATAAAAACAAGGAAGACAACCACAAGGACTCAGGATTCTGCATGGTCACCAACACAATGATGCACACCACATTCTTTGATTCAGCAAGGGATGCAGCTTGGAAGGCTATCAAAGAACTTGGTGATAAAATCAAGTGAAGAATGCTTAACACTCAGAATGATCTTAAAGAAGAAAAGAAGCATACCCAAGAGTTAGAGGCTACCAACCAAACCCTAAGGAAGGACATCATAGACTTAGCAATGGAGTCTTGTGATCTATACAAACAGATTGCCTCTAGGTATGCCCTGTTAGCCAACTTGGCAAGTGAGATGGGATTGTAATGTACCACATTAGTTGGACCACCACACTTATCATTTTATTTTCCAAATGTTGTTTAAAATAAGATGAACCTTGGTTGATTGTAATGGATCCATGTATGCCATGACTTGTGTGTTTTGATTTCCAAAGTTATGCATGTGATGCCTAGTCTTGTGTTTTGTCTTAAATTGTGTTGATTCTAACCTTTTCTATCTTATTAAATAGATGCCTAATGTTACCATCAGCACTGCTGAAGAGTTCCAGGGAACTCATTTTGGCCCTCGTATTATTGAGCTCACTAGTTTGCTCAATCTCCCTCTTCCTACCATCACGGTACTTCCCCTCACCAAGTTTGAGAGGAAAGACCTTGGGGGTTTCAAGGTCAATCAGCCAGGACGCCAGACTTAGCCATTCACGGAGGCCATCATCTTCAAGCTCATGCATGATGACAAGGAGAGAGGCCTAGAGGTAGTCATGGAGGACTTGATTGGACGTCTGTTAGGGAGACACTCTCGACAGGTTAGAGGTACTCACTTCCACGCCTTTGGTAGACGTGATGAGGATGGTGAGGCCATTTACTTCGAGGATAGTTCGAGGGAGACAGCAGAGCCGATTCGTCTATACCTCCAGGACTTAGAGGTTCTTCTTAGGCACGTGGACACTGATAGGACCAACGTCATGCTCAGCAATGACGAACTCCAGGTGCAACTTCGTGAGAAGGACAAGCTCTTTGCGGAGCAAGATGAGATAGTCAAGGAGATGGAGGCCAAGTTCGAGAGTCAGGACAGAAAGTTCAAGAGTCAAGAGAAGCGAGTCCAAGATAGGAACAAGAGGATTCGAGACATGATTGCAGAACTGGAGGCCAAGGACTTCGAGCTTGAGCATCAGCAGACTGTGATTGAGAGGCTTCGTTCTTAGAAGAGGGCTCTCAAAGCCAAAGTAGAGACCTTGACCACCAATGTCGAGGAATACAAGACCGCTATGGAGAATGCAGGTCTTACATTTGTTGAGGAGGAGGTTGATGCCGAGGAGTAGTGATGACTACTCATTTATCTTTTATTTATCATTCCTATGATTATTGAGTCTCAATGACCATCCAACATGTGGATGGCTTGCTATTTGTGTGTTTACTTTGCACACTTGTCGTTATGTTATTGAACTTTCATTATGATGCATGATTGGTGATTGTTTATGTGATGTATTGTGCATGTTAGCATCTATGGGTATCTTATTGAAGGGAATATGCCCGAGAGGCAATAATAAAGTGGTTATTATCGTATTCCTTATTTATGATAAATGTTTATTTTACATGCTATAATTGTATTAATATGGAAACGTTAATACATGTGTGTTTAATAAACAAAAAGAAAGTTCCTAGTTATGCCTCTCTCATAAACTAGCTCGTTGATTAACAAGATGATCAAGGTTTCCTGATCATGGACATTGGATGTTGTTAATAACGGGATCACAACATTAGTTTAATGGTGTGATGAACATTCATCCGAAGTATAGCATTACGATCAAAGTCATTGAGTTTATATTGCTATAACAACTTACGAAGTGATCCTAATCCTTAGACCATGAGATCATGTCAATCACTAACACCGGAAGAGTTTCTTGATAACATCAAACGTCACACCGTAACAGGGTGATTATAAAGATGGATTCAGAACTAATAAAGTGTTATGTTGAGGCTCATGGATCGAGAGTGGAATTTGTTCATCCCGATGACGGATAGATATACTCTGGGCCCTCTCGGTGATATCACATTGATTAGCTTGCAAGCAAGTGATTTGATCACTAGAATGTTATATCACGGGAACGAGAAAAGAGTGCATGTCAGTAACGAGATCAAACTAGGTATGGAGATACCGATGATCGAATCTCGGACATGTAATATATCGCGAAACAAAGGGATTAAGATACTAGCGTAAAAGGTTCCGACGATCACAAGAAAGTCATCGTTGAATGTGTGGGAGTCAGTATGGGTCTCCAGATCCCGCTTCTGATTATTGATCCGAGAGGAGTCTCGATCATGTCCGCATTATTCGCGAACCGTAGGGTGACACACTTAAGAGACACCGACATCCATTTGGAGCAAAAGTTTCATGCCGAAAAGAATAACAAGCGCAGGAATTTATTTCACTAGATACCGAAACAGATTTTCGGGTGAAATTGCATAAAGTGGTTATGCATGTGAAATAGAATTCTAGCAAGGGGTTATTTGTGAATGTTTGTCATTAAAGTAATTGACAAAATTCTGAATAAAATAAAAGAGTTTTATTTAATGAGAGTTTGCATTAAATTTGGTGGAAATTTAATGGGAATTTGAGTGGACTTTTGAGTGGAGGAAATTTAAAGGGCATTTTGTGAGTGGAGTGTCCACCCACATGAATGGAGGGGAGGGGGCTGCCCCCCATGGCCGGCGGCCACCCCTTGGGTGCTCCCCCCTCCTCCTATAAAAGGAGCCCCCCTCCTCACTTGTCTCTCACACCTCCTCGTGAAGGATCTCTCTCCCCCTCTAGAATTTATCCCCCATGGTCTCGGACTAGCGAGATACATGTTCCCGGTGGATATTCGGCAAGAAAGAGTTGTGCTTCCGCTGCATCGCTGAAGCGAGGAGGCGGAGGTTGCTCGGTGCCTCGAACGTGTGTGCGAGCACGGATGCGCTGCTGATTTGCGGCGCTAGGACTTCCTCTCGATCTTGAGATCGGCAAGAGATCGTCTACATCAACCACGAGTTTGGACTCGTTAAGCTTTGTCGGTCTTCAAGGGTATGTTCTCTACGGATATACATCCGCCCGTTGTTTCTATCTAGTAGATAGATCTTGGTACATAGTTGTTCCCATCGTAGGAAAATTTTTGTTTTCTATGCTGCGAACCCAACAGTGGTATCAGAGCCGGATCTATGCGTAGATGCTTTGCACGAGTAGTACACATATGAGTATGTGGGCGATGATGATCATTTTATTGCTTCTTATTTGTACTTTGGATATTGGTGGCATAGTGGGATGAAGCGGCCCGGACAAACTTTACATGTCCTCGCACATGAGACCTGTTCCACGCTTGACATGCAACTAGTTTTGCATAAGTGGCTAGCGGGTGTCTGTCTCTCCTACTATAGTCAATATCTAATTTGCAACGAGTTGTCAACAATTTGGTTATCCTCGTTGTGGTTCATGTTCGTAGGTAAGAACAGTTCTATCTCGAAAGCCCTAAGACACGTAAAATTTGCAATGGATAAATTAGAGGCGTCTAGTTTAGATTGTTGCTGGGCTAGTGTTATGATATGGTGATGTTGTAAGTAGAAGTATGAGATGATACTCTTACAACATACATAACGTGTAAACTCCATAGACCTTGGATTTACACATAAAGGTATGATAGTGATCATACCACGATGCACATGATAGAGATCATATGCGAGAACCATATCATTCCACTAATAAACATGTGATGTTTGATAGCATCTTATATTGCTTGTTTGGCGTTTTATTAGCATAATAAGATGATCCCTCATTTAGATATCAAGATAAAAATGTGTTCTTCCTTAAGTATGCACCGACAATGTTTCGTCGCTTCAAGACATCACGTGATGATCGGGTGTACTTGAATCCACGAGCATATCTCGGGTGTAAGACAGTTACACACGCGAATACTAAGGTTCTTACTTGGCGAGCCTAGCATGTACAGACATGGCCTCGGAACACGGACCGAAAGGTTAAGCATGATTCATATGTTTTGATATGATGACCATATGGATGCTCGCCTTTGAAGCTACGCCGACTCACGTGATGATCGGACTTGGTGTAGTGGATTTGGTTCATGTAATCACCAAAAGGACACGAGGGATGTCGTTTTTGAGTGGGAGTTCATTTCTAATTTGGATTAGTAGAACTCAATTTATCATAAATTAAATCAAAGTGAATTTGCATAATTTGTTGTAGTCATTGGCATTCGTTCACCACCTTATGCATAGTTGTAATTGAGATAATAGAACTATAGAATTCTGGATATAAACTGTACGAACTGGTATCGTATTGTGTTGAGTGTCAATCAAAGTTTAAAGTCCTATTGCAAACTTTCAGCAAACTCTATTTACTCCGTGAAATTTAATAATTGGTATTAAATCGAGAGTAACAATTCCAGTGTTAGTATCTTAAGTATCATGTTTGCCTCCACGATTCTTGATTGTTTTAATATCAAGTTTATCTAGGAGCTGAAAGAATTGTTTCAGAAACCATCATGTGTGGCAGATATAACGATATCTGAAACAATGTTTTGGTTGCAATAAGATAGAGTATAATATATGTTCTCATATTGGATGAGAATTTACGAAGGTTGGAGATGCTAGACATCCTAATCATCCAAAAGGGTTTTGGAAAGTAATGTTATACTCACGATTCTCCTTTATAAGCTAAATTGACTTGATCATGAAAGTCGTCATGATAAGGATGAATAGAAGATGTATGTAAAGTGTTTACTACACTAAAAGATTACTAAAGAATGGATTTTGAAAGAATACCGATCATTTTGATGATGGTGATCTACTTCAAAGTGCAAGTCCAAAGGTATTATTATTTGAATATACACGCTTTGGACTATGTGTCATGTATATGGCGCCACTTTTGATGTTGATATATTCTTTTAAAAGGAAAAAGAAATGCTGAAAGAGAATCTATAAAATATATTTGGCAGAAAAGAAAAGATTAGAAATATCCAATTTAGGTATATGTATGATATACATGTTATGGTTGTATTCTTTGCTTGTTAAACAATGTGGTTCTTGGGTATTGGATACCGAATTGGTTGGTATGAAATTTCATACGGAATGACGCAATTCATGAACCACAATGGCCTAAGTAACTAGCAAGAGAATATGTGATGATGTTCATTGAAAACAAACAAACCGTTGTTTGTATTTCTCGTTGACATCAAAGCTTGACTTCAAGATTTGTTTTAATAATTGTTATTTGAATCAGGTATTATAAGAACAAAGGTTGTTCAAATAATTACCGTATTCCATATAACATGGATGATTTACAAATCTAGTTGAAGAAATCACATCCATAAAACCTAATGCTAAAATGTCGCAAGACAAATGATTGAAAGATCACTTACGAAGTGACATCGCCGTTTAAATTATATTGGAAAGAAAACATGAAGAATCTCCATTTTCATGGATTTTTGGAGTCTTTGATTTGATCAAGTGACGCTTGTGAGACTTTCCTCGGGATAATTAAAACTTCGTTCAAAGGCCAAAGAAGAACAAACGACTAAAATATTGGAATTTATACATATCGATGTATGTAGTCCATTATGTGTAGTCGTAAGCGATGGGTTTCAACTTCATATACTTTCTCCGGAAATTGAGTGAATAATTCACTTAATGAGAAAGAAGTGTGAAATATTTGAAAATGTTCAAAGACCTTCAAGATGAAGTGAAAATCATTGTGACAAGAAAAATAAATGAATTATGATTTGATCATAAAGGGATTTATTTGAGTTACAAGTGTAACAAGAAAAATAAATGAATTATGATTTTATCATAAAAGGGATTTATTTGAGTTACAATTTTAGCAAAACACCTAGATTTACATCTCCTGAAACACCATAGGAATATGGAATGTTTTGAGATTTGTAAGGAAACCTTGTTTGACATGGTTGGATCGAAGGTGTTATTTATAAAACTGCCATTATGTTTTAAAAGATTAAAGCTTTAGAGACTACCGCTTTTACACTGAAAAGAGCTCCATCTTGATCCGGTGAAATGACACCATGGAAGTTATGGTTTGGGGTAAAACCCAAGTTGTCATTTCTTAAATTTTGGTATGCTAAACATAAGTAAGATGTTTACAACCGAAGTCGGATGAGCATGTCTTTGTAGGTTATTTCGAATAACAATTGGTTATTCCTCCATAACACCAAAGACAAAAGGGTTTGTCGCTTGAAACGTGAAGTTTCTTGAAAAAGGAATTTTTTCGTAAAAGTTAAGTGGGAGGACAATAGAACTTTGATAAGGTTAACGAACCTTAACTAAATATGCTGAGTTGCGCAGCGCCGGAAGATGTTCCGGAGGCAGCCAGAATGCTCATGGATTATGTGCCTCAAATGTTGCGGTCATAGAGATCTAAGTTCCTATTGAACCAAGTCGGTCGAATAAACAATCAAATACTAAGATTTGAGAGTAAATCATTATTGTTTGACAATGATGAACCGACTATATGCAAAGAAGAGATGATGGGCCCTGGCTCCGTCAAATGGCTTGAAGCCATAAAATCCGTGATAGTTCCATACACGAGAAATCAAGTTTTGAACTTGGAAGACCCTCCGGAAAGGTGTAAAAACCTATCGGTCGTATTTGGATCTATAAAGAAACAGACATGGATGTTTCACATCTATGAAATAGTCGACATGTCGTAAAGTATTTTACGACAATGTTCAAGGAGTTGACTATGACAAGATTTGATCTTTCATAGCGATATTTAGTCTGGACGGATTAAAGTAGCAACCACTACATATAATCTGTTATATGGTAGATGAATAAACAAAACAAAGTTCTTCTAATAGAATGGTTACCTAGGACGTGTACATGACACGATCCAAAGGGTTTTGTTAATTCAAAGGATGCTTAAAAGGGCATGCAAACTTCAATGGTTGAAGTAAGCATCGCGGAGTTGGAATCTTCACCGTGATGAAAAATGAGTTTTTCATCTGGAGACGATGAAGATGCTTGCATTTGCAAGAAATTAAGTGGGAGTGCTGAGACATATTTCTAATACATTATGTGAAGGACATCTTGTTGATTAGAAATGATGTATCTTTTATTGACAAAGGTTAAGAATTTCATTTCGATGAAAGACTTAGGCAAAACCCGAATATTTAGCATGAATGTCTATAGTGGATAGACTGTAACGCTAATATGTTTATGCCAAACGTACATATATGAGATATTGAAGGAGTTCAATATAGAAACGACAAGAAACAGTTCTTGTTGCATGGAAAGGAATTGAATCAAGATTCAAGTGTATCGACACTTGATAAGTGAAACAAGATTCAAGTGCTTTGACACTTGATGAGTGCAATCACGAGAATGTTTTGATCAATCATACCATGATATGTACACATCCAGATATGTCCTATGCTCTAAGTGTTATGAGCATATACCAGAATGAATCATAAAATGATCATTGGACGATAGTAAGGATATTATTATGATCTTTTGGAAGAACTAAGAATATATTTGTGTAGAGGTGACAAACAATTACACATAGTTCATTGTAAAGCGTTACATTGATACTAGGTTTGTCACAAGATACAAATTAAGTTTATCTCAATTTAAACTATGGGTGGCACAATGTAATGGAAAGGATATTCCATGATGGATTTGGAAGAGTTCCAAAGTTAAGACATTGTGACGAATACTACAACAAAAAGGCTAAGTATATGACTGCTATAGTAGCAGCAAAGGAGGGAATTTGTGTCAAGTAGTTTGTTATCAAACTAAGGTGTGGTTCGCAACGGGCTAACACTAAAGATATATTGTATGACAATAGTATCGACGTGTTTTAACCCCAAGGAACTAAAGGTCTCACCGAAAGACCAAATTTATACAATGCCATCTCATTGGAGAATGAGTGATGCGTGGAGACGCAAAGACATGCAAATACACACGGACCTGAAGCGTCAGCTCCGTAGATTATGTTAACCACTTGCAATTGCGTATATGGAACACCGGAAAGCCATAAGTGTTCAATACGCAAAGTTCTCAAACTAGATTATTGTCTCTAGTGCAAGTGGGAGACTGAAGGGAATATGCCCGAGAGGCAATAATAAAGTGGTTATTATCGTATTCCTTATTTATGATAAATGTTTATTTTACATGCTATAATTGTATTAATATGGAAACGTTAATACATGTGTGTTTAATAAACAAAAAGAAAGTTCCTAGTTATGCCTCTCTCATAAACTAGCTCGTTGATTAACAAGATGATCAAGGTTTCCTGATCATGGACATTGGATGTTGTTAATAACGGGATCACAACATTAGTGTAATGGTGTGATGAACATTCATCCGAAGTATAGCATTACGATCAAAGTCATTGAGTTTATATTGCTATAACAACTTACGAAGTGATCCTAATCCTTAGACCATGAGATCATGTCAATCACTAACACCGGAAGAGTTTCTTGATAACATCAAACGTCACACCGTAACAGGGTGATTATAAAGATGGATTCAGAACTAATAAAGTGTTATGTTGAGGCTCATGGATCGAGAGTGGAATTTGTTCATCCCGATGACGGATAGATATACTCTGGGCCCTCTCGGTGATATCACATTGATTAGCTTGCAAGCAAGTGATTTGATCACTAGAATGTTATATCACGGGAACGAGAAAAGAGTGCATGTCAGTAACGAGATCAAACTAGGTATGGAGATACCGATGATCGAATCTCGGACATGTAATATATCGCGAAACAAAGGGATTAAGATACTAGCGTAAAAGGTTCCGACGATCACAAGAAAGTCATCGTTGAATGTGTGGGAGTCAGTATGGGTCTCCAGATCCCGCTTCTGATTATTGATCCGAGAGGAGTCTCGATCATGTCCGCATTATTCGTGAACCGTAGGGTGACACACTTAAGAGACACCAACATCCATTTGGAGCAAAAGTTTCATGCCGAAAAGAATAACAAGCGCAGGAATTTATTTCACTAGATACCGAAACAGGTTTTCGGGTGAAATTGCATAAAGTGGTTATGCATGTGAAATAGAATTCTAGCAAGGGGTTATTTGTGAATGTTTGTCATTAAAGTAATTGACAAAATTCTGAATAAAATAAAACAGTTTTATTTAATGAGAGTTTGCATTAAATTTGGTGGAAATTTAATGGGAATTTGAGTGGACTTTTGAGTGGAGGAAATTTAAAGGGCATTTTGTGAGTGGAGTGTCCACCCACATGAATGAAGGAGGGGAGGGGGCTGCCCCCCATGGCCGGCGGCCACCCCTTGGGTGCTCCCCCCTCCTCCTATAAAAGGAGCCCCCCTCCTCACTTGTCTCTCACACCTCCTCGTGAAGGATCTCTCTCCCCCTCTAGAATTTATCCCCCATGGTCTCGGACTAGCGAGATACATGTTCCCGGTGGCTATTCGGCAAGAAAGAGTTGTGCTTCCGCTGCATCGCTGGAGCGAGGAGGCGGAGGTTGCTCGGTGCCTCGAACGTGTGTGCGAGCACGGATGCGCTGCTGATTTGCGGCGCTAGGACTTCCTCTCGATCTTGAGATCGGCAAGAGATCGTCTACATCAACCACGAGTTTGGACTCGTTAAGCTTTGTCGGTCTTCAAGGGTACGTTCTCTACGGATATACATCCGCCCGTTGTTTGTATCTAGTAGATAGATCTTGGTACATAGTTGTTCCCATCGTAGGGAATTTTTTGTTTTCTATGCTGCGAACCCAACACTTATTCTTATCTCTATTGAACAAACCACAGATGCCTCCCCGACGTGCCAACCCCAACCCCAACAACAACAACATCACCCCTGAGATGCAGAAAATGATGACAGCTCAGACTCAGCTGATGCAAATGATGACTACGTTCATCTAGAATCAGAACAACAACAACAACAACAACAACAACAACAACAACAACAATGTTAGACCCCTCCTTTATAAAGGAAAGGATCCCTGTGATTGCAATGCTAGTCCCTGGATCAATGCTAGCATCCACAGTTTAAGATGAAGTACACAGATACAAAGGTCGTTTATTACATTCATTCCAGAGATAAAAAAAACATAGTCTTTTACAACTCATGGCCATAGGCCTAATACAAGAGTTTTAAGGAACAAGTAAATAAACACAAGTCTTCATCTTCATGTGCCACAGGCAAGCATGTTGAGTGTAGACTCATGACTCCTATTCATCATCGGAGTAACCTGCAACATCACAAGTTACAGCCACAGAGGGTCAATACTTTGGAATAGTATTGGCAAGTGATACCTTATTATATTTAAGTGGACTATATTACTATATGCATTTTGGCTAAGTGTAGCTTGGCTTGCTTTGCTTGAAAATAGGTTTTTCCTATTAGTTGAAATCACTAAGTTTTCTTTGTCAAAAACATTCCCAAGGAACCATCAATAGACATTGAGGTCCTTCACCCTTGTTCACCCATCAAATTTTATTTAGAAGTTGGAGTGATGAGATTCTTGTAGCTTCCATGTCTTGATGCTCAAAGTGTCCATTTCCTTGGACAAGGCTAAGTACTTAGGTTTTCCATCTGCAGAGGTTGTGCACTTTCCCCACCAGACTTGGTTTCCCAAGACAGGACCTTTCAGAAGCTTTTCCTTAGTCAAATGGACGCGTTCCATCCTATCATCCCATCTACCACCAACTGTCCAAGTGACTAAGTTCTAGCAACCTATATGATCATGGCAGAGCCCATATTGCCAAGTGGTTGCACTGTAAGCTTTATCAACACTTGGCCTCCAAATCCCTTTGTGCCTGGGTGGCATACCACAAGTGAGATACACAACCCAAGTCCATGGCCTTGTGTAACCACTCAACATAACCCAATCTTTCCATTCCACCCAGGAGGTTCATTTGCCTTAGTTGTTTTATTAAGAAAATATAAGTCTCTTGACTTAGAATATTTTTTTACCATATACTAAATAGATGTTCACCACCCTTGTTTACTATAAGCTAGGCTAAGCAAAGTATGGTAACTTATCTTAGGGTAATTTCCCTAGCAATTCTACTATTTCACTCTACTTAGGATTTCCCATCTTAGCACTAAGCAAAATATCATGCAAATACTTTAGCAAAAATATCTAATGTAAGTACAAAACTTAGGATATAAAATTCATGAAAATATCACTTGCCTTGGTAGTGTGGAGAGTAGCACTCTTCACAATCACAATCACTAGCAAAATCTACACAAGAAATTAAAACATACAATTACACACAATTAAATACAACCAAAAATAATATGAATGCATGCATGCAAGAATCTACCAAGTGTTGAGTTTTGAAAATTCTACCAAGTATGTTCATGACTACAGAAACTTAACATGACACAAGTTTGCCAACTAAACTTATTTGGCCCCAAAATAATATACAAAAATAAAACTATATCTAAAATAGCCCTAAACTTGTTCCACAAATAAAATCATTTTAACTGTTGCTATATGCTAAACAAATTGGATATTCAGAAAGGCCTTGTTTCACTGAATCCAACGGTATAAAGTTTGCAAAAATCTAACGTGGCATTCAAAAGTTATAAGCATTTGAAGTTTGAATCTAAATCTGGTTTTAAATTCTGTTTTTAGTTTAAACCTTGCCACGCGTCGCGTTATTACTGGCGCGTACCGGTTCGCACCGGATCACCCTTCTGTGCCGTTGGATCTAACTAACGCTGCACGGCTCAGATCTGTCCATACCCCTTCGTTAAGTGAAGTGTTTCTACGCGTAGGATTCAGATCTAACGGCTAAAAATCTCCTAACCAAAATCGAGCGGCGCTACCGGCGGTGACAGGCGGCGGCGCGTTAGTCGGTGGCGGTGCCGGCGTTCTAGGTCGCCCGGGGAAGGGAGGAGATGCTTACCAGAACCGCAGGAGGCTGCTGATGCTCAAGGTGGCAATGGCTTGGGAAGGGGCGCACGGGGTCGTCGGGGATTCCTCGCCGGAGTTTGCGAATGCGTCAGCCACGGTCAGTCGTCGACGTTGGCGAGGTTCCTCGTCGCGCTAAGCCAAAATAGGGATACTGTTAGATGCGCAAGACGATGAGGATTCTAGGCGTATCAGTCAGAGGGCAAGGGGCAGTGGCTACTTACGGAGGGAGGTCGCCGGAGTTCGTGCAGAAGACGGTGGCGGTCCAGTCGTCGACGTTGCCGACGCTGTGGTTCATGCGAAGGCAAACAGAAAGTGTCAAAAGAAGCGCAGAGGCTCACTGATCTAGTTTGCAAGAACGAGAGGCAGAGGGAAGCGCAGAACTCACCGTAATTGGCCGGAGTAGTCGCCGGAGACGGCGGGGTTGCAGAGAGAAATGCGTGCAGCCTGGGGGCGTTCTGTGCTTGGGGTTTGGGGGAAAAGAGAGAGGGGATAGAGGGGGTTTATATAGCCTGGTCAAGCGCGAGAATCACTCGGCCATTGATTCGAATTGACGCCGCAATTAACACACAGGAAACGGCCGCGTTGATTGGGGACGAACAGGTCGTGGGGGTGGAGACGACGCCGACGTGGAAGTGGCCCGCTTGTCAGCGAGGTGCGCGGTGTGCAGGTGGGGCCTGCTTGTCAGCGGCTCAGTGCGTGCGCTCGCGCGTGAGGGGAGAAAAAGAAACCCCCGGGTGGGCTTGCTGGGCTTGATTGGCTGTTGGGCCAGATTCTGGCCGCGCGGCCTTTTTCTTTTGTTTAAGTCTTTTCTTTTTCTATTTCTATTTTCTGGAATGGTATTTGATATGAATTCAAATCCTTTTGAATCCAAACTATTCTGGGGATTTTTGCAGGGTTTTGTGGATTCAAAAACAGTCATTTTAACCAAGTGATTACTTTGCAAGGCTTAGTCAAGCTTGGGTTTCAAAATAAACAGAGATTTGCTCTAATTTGCAAATATTTGAAGAAAGGATTTTGAAACTATTTCTAAATTTGAAATTTTGGTTAAAAGCTTCACCTAATCTTTCCATTAATTGAGACAAGCAAACAAGTATTTAAACTTTCAAATTTCAAAGGGTGATGGTCATTTTGGGATAAATTGCCCACATGAAATCATAGCTCCAACTTATGTTTCTAAATGATTTTTGAGAAAACCCTAAATGCAAAGATGATATGAATGAGTTTTGAACTATGATTTTTGGTATGTTACAAATCTAACCCCCTTAAGATGAATCTCGCCCTCGATATTCGGGTTGGCTAGCAAATAGGTGAGGGTGGTCTTTCCGAAGATCATCTTCTCTTTCCCATGTTGCTTCCTCTTCAGAGTGATGGTTCCATTGTACTTTACAAAACTTGATGGTTTTAGTCCTTGTGACTCTTTCTGCGGTCTCAAGTATCTTGACAGGCTTTTCCTCATAAGTGAGGTCACTTTCTAGCTGAACTTCTTCCAAAGGTATGGTATCCTTCAAAGAAGACTCTTCCATTTCTGGGTGACATTTCTTAAGCTGACTCACATGAAATACGTTATGGACTGCTGATAGAGATTCTGGCAATTCAACTTCATATGCAACTTCTCCCTTGCGACTTAGAATCTTGAATGGCCCAACATATCTTGGTGCCAACTTTCCTTTGACTCCAAATCTTTTCACTCCACGAAGTGGTGATACCCTGAGATAAGCTCTATCTCCAACTTCGTAGGTGACTTCTCTACGCTTAGAATCCGCGTAGCTTTTCTGTCGGGACTGTGCTATCTTCAATCTGTCCTTAACCAATTTGACTTTCTCTTCGGCGTCCTTGATAAGATCAGGTCCAAATAAGCTTCTTTCTCCCACACCATTCCATAATAATGGGGTGGTACATTTCCTTCTGTAGAGTAACTCAAACGGTGCCATTCCAATACTAGATTGATGGCTGTTATTGTAGGAGAACTCCGCGTAAGGCAAACTTTCATCCCAACTTGCTCCATAATCTAAAGCACAGGCGCTCAACATGTCCTCAAGAATTTGGTTGGTCCTTTCTGTTTGTCCATTTGTTTGAGGATGAAAAGCAGTGCTAAACTCCAATCTCGTTCCTAAGGATTCATGAAGTTGTCTCCAAAAGTGAGATGTGAACTGGGTTCCTCTATCTGACACAATACTCTTTGGCACACCGTGAAGGCATACAATCCTGCTCATGTAAATTTTAGCTAACTTGGCACTTGTATAGGTTGTCTTCACCGGCATAAAATGAGCCACTTTTGTTAGGCGATCCACTACTACCCATATGGAATCATACCCTGATCTGGTCCTTGGTAATCCGGTAATGAAATCCATACCAATATATTCCCACTTCCATTCAGGAATAGGCAGTGGTTGAAGCAAACCTGCTGGTTTCTGGTGCTTCGCTTTGACTCTGCTACACACGTCACACAAAGCAATATGTTCGGCGATGTCCCTTTTGAGATTGTTCCACCAAAACCTTTCCTTCATGTCCATGTACATCTTGGTATTTCCCGGGTGAATAGAATACGGAGAGTTGTGACCTTCTTGTAAGATCAGTTTCCGTAACTCCGGGTCTTGTGGAACACATATACGTTTCCCGTGCCATAAAGTACCTTGTTCATCTATATGGAAACTCTTAGCTTTCCCTAGACTAATATTTTCCTTAATCTTTTCGATTTCTTTATCGGTCTTCTGGACTTCTCGGATTTTGTCCAATAGAGTGGGTTGAACATCCAGGGACATGAGATGTCCTTCTGGCACAATCTCCAATCCGAGTTCTTTGAATTGCTTACACAAGTCATCTGGCAATTCCCCTTTTGTAAGGCCATTTACAAATGTCTTACGACTTAGAGCATCCGCTACTACATTTGCTTTACCGGGATGGTATTGCAAACTTAAATCATAATCCTTGATAAGTTCTAGCCATCTTCTTTGTCTCATGTTGATTTCCTTCTGGGTGAAGATATATTTCAAACTCTTATGATCGGTGAACACTTCACAACGCTTTCCCAAAAGGTAATGTCTCCATGTTTTGAGTGCATGGATGACAGAGGCTAACTCCAAATCATGAGTAGGATAGTTTACTTCATGAGTTTTGAGTTGTCTCGAAGCATAGGCTACGACTTTACCATCTTGCATAAGTACGGCACCCAAACCTTGATGCGAAGCATCACAATACACTTGGAAATCCTTTTCCAAATCTGGCAGACATAGAACTGGTGCTGTTACAAGTCTTTTCTTCAATTCTTGGAAGCTTACTTCGCAACCTTCAGACCAAGCAAATTTCTTGTCCTTCTTTAGCAATTCTGTCATAGGCTTAGCAACTTTCGAGAAATTTTCAATGAACCTTCTGTAGTAACCTGCTAAGCCGAGGAAACTACGAACTTCTTTCACATTCTTGGGTGATTCCCATTCTGTCACAGCTGAAACTTTAGCAGGATCAACTGCCACACCATCTTTTGTTATCACATGACCAAGAAAACCAACTTCCTCTAACCAGAACTCACACTTGCTGAATTTGGCATATAGTTTATGTTCCCTCAGTTTCTCAAGTATCAAGCGTAAGTGTCTTTCATGCTCTTCCTTGCTCTTGGAGTAGACCAAGATGTCATCGATGAAAACGACAACGAACTTGTCAAGGAATTCCATGAACACCTTGTTCATCATATTCATGAAGTATGCTGGAGCGTTGGTTAATCCAAAAGGCATCACAGTATACTCATACAATCCATACCTTGTGGTGAATGTTGTTTTTGGTATGTCTTGCTCTCGTATCTTGAGTTGAAAATAACCTGACCGAAGATCAATCTTCGAGAATACACATGCTCCTTCTAGCTGATCAAATAAGTCGTTGATTCTTGGCAAAGGATACTTGTTCTTGATGGTAACCTCGTTGAGAGAACGGTAGTCAATACATAATCTTTGTGTTCTATCCTTCTTCTCCACGAACAATACCGGGGCTCCCCAAGATGAAGAACTTGGTTGAATAAACCCTTTCTGTAACTGTTCTCCTAGTTGTTTCTTGAGCTCTTTCAATTCATCAACCGACATTTTGTATGGTCTCTTAGCTATTGGTCCAGAACCTGGTACCAAATCTATCAAAAACTCCACATCTCTATCTGGTGGCATTCCTGGTAATTCTTCCGGAAACACATCCGGATACTCACATACTATTGGTACACTGTCCATGCTAACCCCCTTAAGAGAATTTAACTTACCTCCTTTGGATTCAAAGTTTGACTTGAATTTTATTCTTTTACCTTCGGGGGTTGTGAGGGTAACTGAACGGTTGGCACAATCTAATACTCCTTCATACTTAGCCATCCAATCCATTCCCAAAATCACATCCAGTCCTTGGGAATCCAGAATTATTAGGTTCACTAGAAACATATATTTTCCAAACTCTATGACTAAGTCATGACAACCTGAGTTTACTATCATTTCTCCCCCCGGAGAACTTACTCTTATAGGACACCCAATGGTTTCTACCGGCAGTTCATTTCTTTCAACAAATGCCTTTGATATGAATGAATGAGATGCACCGGTATCAAAGAGTACAAATGCTGAAATTGAATTGAGTCTCAACTTACCAGCCACGGCATCAGGTTCCTCATAGACCTCTTCCACATTGATGTGGTTAACCTGTCCTTTCTGGAAAGGATTCGGCTTGTTAGGTCCTTCCACCTTCTTTTCGGGGCACTCATTTGCATAATGTCCCATCTTCTTGCATTTGAAGCATTCAACCTGACTGATGTCCTTTTTAGGAGGTTGGCTTCCACTTCCACTACCATTTCCACTATAGTGACTCTTATGTCCACCCTTGTGGTTCTTGTACTTGTCCTTGTCATGACTGCGATGATGCTTGTTGTCATGACGGTTGTGCTTGTTGAATTTCCCATGTTTATGGGATCCTGAGCTGCCATTGTCATCATAGTGAGATCGTTTGTGAGACGATCCCGAGCTGTGCTTGTCGGAGTGTTTCCTCTTTCTACTCTCGACTTGCTTCATTTTACTTTCCAATATAGCAGCCTTGTCACACAACAACTGATAAGTTGGAACATATGCCACAGACAACTGTAGGTTCAGCTCATCATTCAAACCCTCCAAGAACTTTTCCTTTCTCTTGGCATCTGTATCAACCTCATCCGGTGCGTAGCGCGCCAGATTGTTGAATTCTTCTATGTATTCTGCCACGCTGCGGTGGCGCTGTTTCAGGTTGTGAAACTCCTTCTTTTTCAGACTCATTATCCCTGAGGAGATATGAGCCGTGCGAAAACCATCTTCAAAGATAGCCCAAGTCACCTCATCAATAGGAGTGGTGATTTGGAAGTTGTCCCACCATGTGGCGGCTGGTCCTTCCAACAGATGTGCTGCAAACCTGACCTTTTCAGCATCCGTGCAGCCCACGGTCACTAAGTCTTTGTTCACAGAACGTAACCAGTCATTGGCTATCATGGGATCAGTTGTTCCCGAAAACTTTGCTGGCCTCAGACGCAGAAATCTGGTGAGCATATCAAAACCCGGTGGGTTGTTGTTGTTGTTATTGTTGTTGTTGTTGTTGTTGTTGTTGTTGTTGGGGTCTTTGTTGTTGTTGTTGTTATTCTGGTTTTGGATGAACGTTGTCATCATTTGCATAAGCTGTGTTTGCGCATTCATCATTTGTTGCATTTCCGGGGTGATGTTGTTGGGGTTGGGGTTTGCGCGACGGGGAGGCATCTGTGGTTTGTTCAAATAGATAAGAATGAGATACCCATAGATGTTTCATGCACAATATATCATAAGCAAACACATAACAAGCATCATAAGAATATAAGTTCAACAACCACATAACAAGCTCATGAGGTAAACACACAAGTGGCAAGCCATCCACATGTCGGATGGTCCAATAATAAGTTCACAATAACAAGTATGAATATGAAAGGTAAACGAGTAGTCAAGTCTACTCATCAGCGTCAATCTCCTCCTCAACGAAGGTAAGACCTGCGTTCTCCATCGCGGTCTTGTTTTCCTCAATCGTAGTGGTCAAGGAATCGACCTTGGCCTTGAGAGCCCTCTTCTGGGAGCGAAGTCTCTCAATAACCATCTGCTGCTGCTCAAGCTCGAAGTCCTTGGACTTCAGTTCCTCGGTCATGTCCCGGATTTTCTTGTTCCTATCCTGGACACGTTTCTCCTGACTCTTGAACTTGCGATCCTGAGCCTCGAACTTCGTCTCCATTTCCTTGATCATCTCATCCTGCTGTGCGAAAAGCTTGTCCTTCTCGCGTAGCTGTACCTGGAGCTCGTCATTACCTAGCATGACGTTCGTCCTGTCCGTATCTACGTGCCTGAGAAGAGTCTCTAAGTCCTGAAGATAGAGGCGTATCGGCTCTGCAGTGCTCCTCGAGTCGTCCTCAAAGTCGATAGAATCTCCATCAACGTCACGCCTTCCGAAGGCGTGGAAGTGAGTGCCCCTAACCTGTCGGGAGTGACGGCCTAACAGTCGTCCTATCAGGTCCTGCATGACTACCTCCATGCCTCTCTCCCTGTCGTCGTGCATCAGCTTGAAGACGATGGCCTCCGTAGTAGGCTCAGTCTGACGTCCGGGCTGGTTCACCTTGAAGCCCCAGAGGTCCTTCCTCTCGAACTTGGTGAGTGGGTACACCGTGATGGTAGGAAGAGGGAGATCGAGCAGAGTGGTAAGCTCAATGATACGGGGTCCGAAACGAGTAACCTGGAACTCCTCAACAGTGCTGACGGCAATAGGCATCTATTTATAAAATTGAAAAGTTAGAACAACACTTATTAAAAATGAACACAAAACAACCATCTCATACATAACCATGGAACTCAAATACCACATATGTCATGCATACACAATCCATTACATCAAACAAGGTCCAACTTATTTAAGGTATCATTTTGGAAAATAAGGTGATAAGTGGTGGTCCAACTAACGAAGTGTCCTTACAATCCAATCTCACGGGATCTATTATTAAACACAATGTTCCTAGAGGCAATCCACCAGTCCTGCTCTCTTGACTCTATCACTAGGTCTATAACATCTCCCCTTATCTCTTGGTTGGTGTCTTCCAACTCTTGAGTAAGCTCCTTCTCTTTCTCTAAGTCCTTTTGGAGGTTGAGCATTCTGCACTTGACTCTAGCACTTAGTTCTTTGATAGTCCTCCAAGCTGCATCCCTGGCTGACTCAAAGAATGTGGTGTGCATTGTAGTGTTAGTGTACATGCAGTATCCTCTTTCTTTGTGGTTGTCTTCCTTGTTTTTGTACAAGTGAAGTTGCACCCACCAATATTCCACTCCTTCATCTATCACTGGAAAGCCCTTGTACACGGCTTCACCATGTGCATCCATTGCCTCCATGAGGTCCTTGAGAATACTGGGAAACTCAGTTTCACACTCCAAGGTCATGGTCATGAGTGGTCCCTTCTTCACGGCTTCATTGATGGAGTTCATCTACAAAGGAAGTTGAAAGAGATTAGAAAAGTTTTACGAGAAGAATAGACAAGTGTAGAAGTAGTTGAAAAACTTTTTCCTTAGTGGTTTTCCAATCCTAGGGTCATAATCCTACAGGCAACACAGTGCTCTGATACCATCTGTTAGACCCCTCCTTTATAAAGGAAAGGATCCCTGTGATTGCAATGCTAGTCCCTGGATCAATGCTAGCATCCACAGTTTAAGATGAAGTACACAGATACAAAGGTCGTTTATTACATTCATTCCAGAGATAAAAAAACATAGTCTTTTACAACTCATGGCCATAGGCCTAATACAAGAGTTTTAAGGAACAAGTAAATAAACACAAGTCTTCATCTTCATGTGCCACAGGCAAGCATGTTGAGTGTAGACTCATGACTCCTATTCATCATCGGAGTAACCTGCAACATCACAAGTTACAGCCACAGAGGGTCAATACTTTGGAATAGTATTGGCAAGTGATACCTTATTATATTTAAGTGGACTATATTACTATATGCATTTTGGCTAAGTGTAGCTTGGCTTGCTTTGCTTGAAAATAGGTTTTTCCTATTAGTTGAAATCACTAAGTTTTCTTTGTCAAAAACATTCCCAAGGAACCATCAATAGACATTGAGGTCCTTCACCCTTGTTCACCCATCAAATTTTATTTAGAAGTTGGAGTGATGAGATTCTTGTAGCTTCCATGTCTTGATGCTCAAAGTGTCCATTTCCTTGGACAAGGCTAAGTACTTAGGTTTTCCATCTGCAGAGGTTGTGCACTTTCCCCACCAGACTTGGTTTCCCAAGACAGGACCTTTCAGAAGCTTTTCCTTAGTCAAATGGACGCGCTCCATCCTATCATCCCATCTACCACCAACTGTCCAAGTGACTAAGTTCTAGCAACCTATATGATCATGGCAGAGCCCATATTGCCAAGTGGTTGCACTGTAAGCTTTCTCAACACT
The DNA here is from genome assembly GCA_916181665.1 of Avena sativa. Lineage (NCBI taxonomy): Eukaryota > Viridiplantae > Streptophyta > Magnoliopsida > Poales > Poaceae > Avena > Avena sativa. The sequence continues at coordinate 2,772,279 of OV702285.1, read as the reverse complement.
TGGCCTCCAAATCCCTTTGTGCCTGGGTGGCATACCACAAGTGAGATACACAACCCAAGTCCATGGCCTTGTGTAACCACTCAACATAACCCAATCTTTCCATTCCACCCAGGAGGTTCATTTGCCTTAGTTGTTTTATTAAGAAAATATAAGTCTCTTGACTTAGAATATTTTTTTACCATATACTAAATAGATGTTCACCACCCTTGTTTACTATAAGCTAGGCTAAGCAAAGTATGGTAACTTATCTTAGGGTAATTTCCCTAGCAATTCTACTATTTCACTCTACTTAGGATTTCCCATATGAGCACTAAGCAAAATATCATGCAAATACTTTAGCAAAAATATCTAATGTAAGTACAAAACTTAGGATAGAAAATTCATGAAAATATCACTTGCCTTGGTAGTGTGGAGAGTAGCACTCTTCACAATCACAATCACTAGCAAAATCTACACAAGAAATTAAAACATACAATTACACACAATTAAATACAACCAAAAATAATATGAATGCATGCATGCAAGAATCTACCAAGTGTTGAGTTTTGAAAATTCTACCAAGTATGTTCATGACTACAGAAACTTAACATGACACAAGTTTGCCAACTAAACTTATTTGGCCCCAAAATAATATACAAAAATAAAACTATATCTAAAATAGCCCTAAACTTGTTCCACAAATAAAATCATTTTAACTGTTACTATATGCTAAACAAATTGGATATTCAGAAAGGCCTTGTTTCACTGAATCCAACGGTATAAAGTTTGCAAAAATCTAACGTGGCATTCAAAAGTTATAAGCATTTGAAGTTTGAATCTAAATCTGGTTTTAAATTCTGTTTTTAGTTTAAACCTTGCCACGCGTCGCGTTATTACTGGCGCGTACCGGTTCGCACCGGATCACCCTTCTGTGCCGTTGGATCTAACTAACGCTGCACGGCTCAGATCTGTCCATACCCCTTCGTTAAGTGAAGTGTTTCTACGCGTAGGATTCAGATCTAACGGCTAAAAATCTCCTAACCAAAATCGAGCGGCGCTACCGGCGGTGACAGGCGGCGGCGCGTCAGTCGGTGGCGGTGCCGGCGTTCTAGGTCGCCCGGGGAAGGGAGGAGATGCTTACCAGAACCGCAGGAGGCTGCTGATGCTCAAGGTGGCAATGGCTTGGGAAGGGGCGCACGGGGTCGTCGGGGATTCCTCGCCGGAGTTTGCGAATGCGTCAGCCACGGTCAGTCGTCGACGTTGGCGAGGTTCCTCGTCGCGCTAAGCCAAAATAGGGATACTGTTAGATGCGCAAGACGATGAGGATTCTAGGCGTATCAGTCAGAGGGCAAGGGGCGGTGGCTACTTACGGAGGGAGGTCGCCGGAGTTCATGCAGAAGACGGTGGCGGTCCAGTCGTCGACGTTGCCGACGCTGTGGTTCATGCGAAGGCAAACAGAAAGTGTCAAAAGAAGCGCAGAGGCTCACTGATCTAGTTTGCAAGAACGAGAGGCAGAGGGAAGCGCAGAACTCACCGTAATTGGCCGGAGTAGTCGCCGGAGACGGCGGGGTTGCAGAGAGAAATGCGTGCAGCCTGGGGGCGTTCTGTGCTTGGGGTTTGGGGGAAAAGAGAGAGGGGACAGAGGGGGTTTATATAGCCTGGTCAAGCGCGAGAATCACTCGGCCATTGATTCGAATTGACGCCGCGATTAACACACAGGAAACGGCCGCGTTGATTGGGGACGAACAGGTCGTGCGGGTGGAGACGACGCCGACGTGGAAGTGGCCCGCTTGTCAGCGAGGTGCGCGGTGTGCAGGTGGGGCCTGCTTGTCAGCGGCTCAGTGCGTGCGCTCGCGCGTGAGGGGAGAAAAAGAAACCCCCAGGTGGGCTTGCTGGGCTTGATTGGCTGCTGGGCCAGATTCTGGCCGCGCGGCCTTTTTCTTTTGTTTAAGTCTTTTCTTTTTCTATTTCTATTTTCTGGAATGGTTTTTGATATGAATTCAAATCCTTTTGAATCCAAACTATTCTGGGGATTTTTGCAGGGTTTTGTGGATTCAAAAACAGTCATTTTAACCAAGTGATTACTTTGCAAGGCTTGGTCAAGCTTGGGTTTCAAAATAAACAGAGATTTGCTCTAATTTGCAAATATTTGAAGAAAGGATTTTGAAACTATTTCTAAATTTGAAATTTTGGTTAAAAGCTTCACCTAATCTTTCCATTAATTGAGACAAGCAAACAAGTATTTAAACTTTCAAATTTCAAAGGGTGATGGTCATTTTGGGATAAATTGCCCACATGAAATCATAGCTCCAACTTATGTTTCTAAATGATTTTTGAGAAAACCCTAAATGCAAAGATGATATGAATGAGTTTTGAACTATGATTTTTGGTATGTTACAAATCTAACCCCCTTAAGATGAATCTCGCCCTCGAGATTCGGGTTGGCTAGCAAATAGGTGAGGGTGGTCTTTCCGAAGATCATCTTCTCTTTCCCATGTTGCTTCCTCTTCAGAGTGATGGTTCCATTGTACTTTACAAAACTTGATGGTTTTAGTCCTTGTGACTCTTTCTGCGGTCTCAAGTATCTTGACAGGCTTTTCCTCATAAGTGAGGTCACTTTCTAGCTGAACTTCTTCCAAAGGTATGGTATCCTTCAAAGAAGACTCTTCCATTTCTGGGTGACATTTCTTAAGCTGACTCACATGAAATACGTTATGGACTGCTGATAGAGATTCTGGCAATTCAACTTCATATGCAACTTCTCCCTTGCGACTTAGAATCTTGAATGGCCCAACATATCTTGGTGCCAACTTTCCTTTGACTCCAAATCTTTTCACTCCACGAAGTGGTGATACCCTGAGATAAGCTCTATCTCCAACTTCGTAGGTGACTTCTCTACGCTTAGAATCCGCGTAGCTTTTCTGTCGGGACTGTGCTATCTTCAATCTGTCCTTAACCAATTTGACTTTCTCTTCGGCGTCCTTGATAAGATCAGGTCCAAATAAGCTTCTTTCTCCCACACCATTCCATAATAATGGGGTGGTACATTTCCTTCCGTAGAGTAACTCAAACGGTGCCATTCCAATACTAGATTGATGGCTGTTATTGTAGGAGAACTCCGCGTAAGGCAAACTTTCATCCCAACTTGCTCCATAATCTAAAGCACAGGCGCTCAACATGTCCTCAAGAATTTGGTTGGTCCTTTCTGTTTGTCCATTTGTTTGAGGATGAAAAGCAGTGCTAAACTCCAATCTCGTTCCTAAGGATTCATGAAGTTGTCTCCAAAAGTGAGATGTGAACTGGGTTCCTCTATCTGACACAATACTCTTTGGCACACCGTGAAGGCATACAATCCTGCTCATGTAAATTTTAGCTAACTTGGCACTTGTATAGGTTGTCTTCACCGGCATAAAATGAGCCACTTTTGTTAGGCGATCCACTACTACCCATATGGAATCATACCCTGATCTGGTCCTTGGTAATCCGGTAATGAAATCCATACCAATATTTTCCCACTTCCATTCAGGAATAGGCAGTGGTTGAAGCAAACCTGCTGGTTTCTGGTGCTCCGCTTTGACTCTGCTACACACGTCACACAAAGCAATATGTTCGGCGATGTCCCTTTTGAGATTGTTCCACCAAAACCTTTCCTTCATGTCCATGTACATCTTGGTATTTCCCGGGTGAATAGAATACGGAGAGTTGTGACCTTCTTGTAAGATCAGTTTCCGTAACTCCGGGTCTTGTGGAACACATATACGTTTCCCGTGCCATAAAGTACCTTGTTCATCTATATGGAAACTCTTAGCTTTCCCTAGACTAATATTTTCCTTAATCTTTTCGATTTCTTTATCGGTCTTCTGGACTTCTCGGATTTTGTCCAATAGAGTGGGTTGAACATCCAGGGACATGAGATGTCCTTCTGGCACAATCTCCAATCCGAGTTCTTTGAATTGCTTACACAACTCATCTGGCAATTCCCCTTTTGTAAGGCCATTTACAAATGTCTTACGACTTAGAGCATCCGCTACTACATTTGCTTTACCGGGATGGTATTGCAAACTTAAATCATAATCCTTGATAAGTTCTAGCCATCTTCTTTGTCTCATGTTGATTTCCTTCTGGGTGAAGATATATTTCAAACTCTTATGATCGGTGAACACTTCACAACGCTTTCCCAAAAGGTAATGTCTCCATGTTTTGAGTGCATGGATGACAGAGGCTAACTCCAAATCATGAGTAGGATAGTTTACTTAACGAGTTTTGAGTTGTCTCGAAGCATAGGCTACGACTTTACCATCTTGCATAAGTACGGCACCCAAACCTTGATGCGAAGCATCACAATACACTTGGAAATCCTTTTCCAAATCTGGCAGACATAGAATTGGTGCTGTTACAAGTCTTTTCTTCAATTCTTGGAAGCTGACATCGCAACCTTCAGACCAAGCAAATTTCTTGTCCTTCTTTAGCAATTCTGTCATAGGCTTAGCAACTTTCGAGAAATTTTCAATGAACCTTCTGTAGTAACCTGCTAAGCCGAGGAAACTACGAACTTCTTTCACATTCTTGGGTGATTCCCATTCTGTCACAGCTGAAACTTTAGCAGGATCAACTGCCACACCATCTTTTGTTATCACATGACCAACAAAACCAACTTCCTCTAACCAGAACTCACACTTGCTGAATTTGGCATATAGTTTATGTTCCCTCAGTTTCTCAAGTATCAAGCGTAAGTGTCTTTCATGCTCTTCCTTGCTCTTGGAGTAGACCAAGATGTCATCGATGAAAACGACAACGAACTTGTCAAGGAATTCCATGAACACCTTGTTCATCATATTCATGAAGTATGCTGGAGCGTTGGTTAATCCAAAAGGCATCACAGTATACTCATACAATCCATACCTTGTGGTGAATGCTGTTTTTGGTATGTCTTGCTCTCGTATCTTGAGTTGAAAATAACCTGACCGAAGATCAATCTTCGAGAATACACATGCTCCTTCTAGCTGATCAAATAAGTCGTTGATTCTTGGCAAAGGATACTTGTTCTTGATGGTAACCTCGTTGAGAGAACGGTAGTCAATACATAATCTTTGTGTTCTATCCTTCTTCTCCACGAACAATACCGGGGCTCCCCAAGATGAAGAACTTGGTTGAATAAACCCTTTCTGTAACTGTTCTCCTAGTTGTTTCTTGAGCTCTTTCAATTCATCAACCGACATTTTGTATGGTCTCTTAGCTATTGGTCCAGAACCTGGTACCAAATCTATCAAAAACTCCACATCTCTATCTGGTGGCATTCCTGGTAATTCTTCCGGAAACACATCCGGATACTCACATACTATTGGTACACTGTCCATGCTAACCCCCTTAAGAGAATTTAACTTACCTCCTTTGGATTCAAAGTTTGACTTGAATTTTATTCTTTTACCTTCGGGGGTTGTGAGGGTAACTGAACGGTTGGCACAATCTAATACTCCTTCATACTTAGCCATCCAATCCATTCCCAAAATCACATCCAGTCCTTGGGAATCCAGAATTATTAGGTTCACTAGAAACTTATATTTTCCAAACTCTATGACTAAGTCATGACAACCTGAGTTTACTATCATTTCTCCCACCGGAGAACTTACTCTTATAGGACACCCAATGGTTTCTACCGGCAGTTCATTTCTTTCAACAAATGCCTTTGATATGAATGAATGAGATGCACCGGTATCAAAGAGTACAAATGCTGAAATTGAATTGAGTCTGAACTTACCAGCCACGGCATCAGGTTCCTCATAGACCTCTTCCACATTGATGTGGTTAACCTGTCCTTTCTGGAAAGGATTCGGCTTGTTAGGTCCTTCCACCTTCTTTTCGGGGCACTCATTTGCATAGTGTCCCATCTTCTTGCATTTGAAGGATTCAACCTGACTGATGTCCTTTTTAGGAGGTTGGCTTCCACTTCCACTACCATTTCCACTATAGTGACTCTTATGTCCACCCTTGTGGTTCTTGTACTTGTCCTTGTCATGACTGCGATGATGCTTGTTGTCATGACGGTTGTGCTTGTTGAATTTCCCATGTTTATGGGATCCTGAGCTGCCATTGTCATCATAGTGAGGTCGTTTGTGAGACGATCCCGAGCTGTGCTTGTCGGAGTGTTTCCTCTTTCTATTCTCGACTTGCTTCATTTTACTTTCCAATATAGCAGCCTTGTCACACAACGACTGATAAGTTGGAACATATGCCACAGACAACTGTAGGTTCAGCTCATCATTCAAACCCTCCAAGAACTTTTCCTTTCTCTTGGCATCTGTATCAACCTCATCCGGTGCGTAGCGCGCCAGATTGTTGAATTCTTCTATGTATTCTGCCACGCTGCGGTGGCGCTGTTTCAGGTTGTGAAACTCCTTCTTTTTCAGACTCATTATCCCTGAGGAGATATGAGCCGTGCGAAAACCATCTTCAAAGATAGCCCAAGTCACCTCATCAATAGGAGTGGTGATTTGGAAGTTGTCCCACCATGTGGCGGCTGGTCCTTCCAACAGATGTGCTGCAAACCTGACCTTTTCAGCATCCGTGCAGCCCACGGTCACTAAGTCTTTGTTCACAGAACGTAACCAGTCATTGGCTATCATGGGATCAGTTGTTCCCGAAAACTTTGCTGGCCTCAGACGCAGAAATCTGGTGAGCATATCAAAACCCGGTGGGTTGTTGTTGTTATTGTTGTTGTTGTTGTTGTTGTTGGGGTCGTTGTTGTTGTTGTTATTCTGGTTTTGGATGAACGTTGTCATCATTTGCATAAGCTGTGTTTGCGCATTCATCATTTGTTGCATTTCCGGGGTGATGTTGTTGGGGTTGGGGTTTGCGCGACGGGGAGGCATCTGTGGTTTGTTCAAATAGATAAGAATGAGATACCCATAGATGTTTCATGCACAATATATCATAAGCAAACACATAACAAGCATCATAAGAATATAAGTTCAACAACCACATAACAAGCTCATGAGGTAAACACACAAGTGGCAAGCCATCCACATGTCGGATGGTCCAATAATAAGTTCACAATAACAAGTATGAATATGAAAGGTAAACGAGTAGTCAAGTCTACTCATCAGCGTCAATCTCCTCCTCAATGAAGGTAAGACCTGCGTTCTCCATCGCGGTCTTGTTTTCCTCAATCGTAGTGGTCAAGGAATCGACCTTGGCCTTGAGAGCCCTCTTCTGGGAGCGAAGTCTCTCAATAACCATCTGCTGCTGCTCAAGCTCGAAGTCCTTGGACTTCAGTTCCTCGGTCATGTCCCGGATTTTCTTGTTCCTATCCTGGACACGTTTCTCCTGACTCTTGAACTTGCGATCCTGAGCCTCGAACTTCGTCTCCATTTCCTTGATCATCTCATCCTGCTGTGCGAAAAGCTTTTCCTTCTCGCGTAGCTGTACCTGGAGCTCGTCATTACCTAGCATGACGTTCATCCTGTCCGTATCTACGTGCCTGAGAAGAGTCTCTAAGTCCTGAAGATAGAGGCGTATCGGCTCTGCAGTGCTCCTCGAGTCGTCCTCAAAGTCGATAGAATCTCCATCAACGTCACGCCTTCCGAAGGCGTGGAAGTGAGTGCCCCTAACCTGTCGGGAGTGACGGCCTAACAGTCGTCCTATCAGGTCCTGCATGACTACCTCCATGCCTCTCTCCCTGTCGTCGTGCATCAGCTTGAAGACGATGGCCTCCGTAGTAGGCTCAGTCTGACGTCCGGGCTGGTTCACCTTGAAGCCCCAGAGGTCCTTCCTCTCGAACTTGGTGAGTGGGTACACCGTGATGGTAGGAAGAGGGAGATCGAGCAGAGTGGTAAGCTCAATGATACGGGGTCCGAAACGAGTAACCTGGAACTCCTCAACAGTGCTGACGGCAATAGGCATCTATTTATAAAATTGAAAAGTTAGAACAACACTTATTAAAAATGAACACAAAACAACCATCTCATACATAACCATGGAACTCAAATACCACATATGTCATGCATACACAATCCATTACATCAAACAAGGTCCAACTTATTTAAGGTATCATTTTGGAAAATAAGGTGATAAGTGGTGGTCCAACGAACGAAGTGTCCTTACAATCCAATCTCACGGGATCTATTATTAAACACAATGTTCCTAGAGGCAATCCACCAGTCCTGCTCTCTTGACTCTATCACTAGGTCTATAACATCTCCCCTTATCTCTTGGTTGGTGTCTTCCAACTCTCGAGTAAGCTCCTTCTCTTTCTCTAAGTCCTTTTGGAGGTTGAGCATTCTGCACTTGACTCTAGCACTTAGTTCTTTGATAGTCCTCCAAGCTGCATCCCTGGCTGACTCAAAGAATGTGGTGTGCATTGTAGTGTTAGTGTACATGCAGTATCCTCTTTCTTTGTGGTTGTCTTCCTTGTTTTTGTACAAGTGAAGTTGCACCCACCAATATTCCACTCCTTCATCTATCACTGGAAAGCCCTTGTACACGGCTTCACCATGTGCATCCATTGCCTCCATGAGGTCCTTGAGAATACTGGGAAACTCAGTTTCACACTCCAAGGTCATGGTCATGAGTGGTCCCTTCTTCACGGCTTCATTGATGGAGTTCATCTACAAAGGAAGTTGAAAGAGATTAGAAAAGTTTTACGAGAAGAATAGACAAGTGTAGAAGTAGTTGAAAAACTTTTTCCTTAGTGGTTTTCCAATCCTAGGGTCATAATCCTACAGGCAACACAGTGCTCTGATACCATCTGTTAGACCCCTCCTTTATAAAGGAAAGGATCCCTGTGATTGCAATGCTAGTCCCTGGATCAATGCTAGCATCCACAGTTTAAGATGAAGTACACAGATACAAAGGTCGTTTATTACATTCATTCCAGAGATAAAAAAACATAGTCTTTTACAACTCATGGCCATAGGCCTAATACAAGAGTTTTAAGGAACAAGTAAATAAACACAAGTCTTCATCTTCATGTGCCACAGGCAAGCATGTTGAGTGTAGACTCATGACTCCTATTCATCATCGGAGTAACCTGCAACATCACAAGTTACAGCCACAGAGGGTCAATACTTTGGAATAGTATTCGCAAGTGATACCTTATTATATTTAAGTGGACTATATTACTATATGCATTTTGGCTAAGTGTAGCTTGGCTTGCTTTGCTTGAAAATAGGTTTTTCCTATTAGTTGAAATCACTAAGTTTTCTTTGTCAAAAACATTCCCAAGGAACCATCAATAGACATTGAGGTCCTTCACCCTTGTTCACCCATCAAATTTTATTTAGAAGTTGGAGTGATGAGATTCTTGTAGCTTCCATGTCTTGATGCTCAAAGTGTCCATTTCCTTGGACAAGGCTAAGTACTTAGGTTTTCCATCTGCAGAGGTTGTGCACTTTCCCCACCAGACTTGGTTTCCCAAGACAGGACCTTTCAGAAGCTTTTCCTTAGTCAAATGGACGCGCTCCATCCTATCATCCCATCTACCACCAACTGTCCAAGTGACTAAGTTCTAGCAACCTATATGATCATGGCAGAGCCCATATTGCCAAGTGGTTGCACTGTAAGCTTTCTCAACACTTGGCCTCCAAATCCCTTTGTGCCTGGGTGGCATACCACAAGTGAGATACACAACCCAAGTCCATGGCCTTGTGTAACCACTCAACATAACCCAATCTTTCCATTCCACCCAGGAGGTTCATTTGCCTTAGTTGTTTTATTAAGAAAATATAAGTCTCTTGACTTAGAATATTTTTTTACCATATACTAAATAGATGTTCACCACCCTTGTTTACTATAAGCTAGGCTAAGCAAAGTATGGTAACTTATCTTAGGGTAATTTCCCTAGAAATTCTACTATTTCACTCTACTTAGGATTTCCCATCTTAGCACTAAGCAAAATATCATGCAAATACTTTAGCAAAAATATCTCATGTAAGTACAAAACTTAGGATAGAAAATTCATGAAAATATCACTTGCCTTGGTAGTGTGGAGAGTAGCACTCTTCACAATCACAATCACTAGCAAAATCTACACAAGAAATTAAAACATACAATTACACACAATTAAATACAACCAAAAATAATATGAATGCATGCATGCAAGAATCTACCAAGTGTTGAGTTTTGAAAATTCTACCAAGTATGTTCATGACTACAGAAACTTAACATGACACAAGTTTGCCAACTAAACTTATTTGGCCCCAAAATAATATACAAAAAATAAAACTATATCTAAAATAGCCCTAAACTTGTTCCACAAATAAAATCATTTTAACTGTTACTATATTCTAAAAAAATTGGATATTCAGAAAGGCCTTGTTTCACTGAATCCAACGGTATAAAGTTTGCAAAAATCTAACGTGGCATTCAAAAGTTATAAGCATTTGAAGTTTGAATCTAAATCTGGTTTTAAATTCTGTTTTTAGTTTAAACCTTGCCACGCGTCGCGTTATTACTGGCGCGTACCGGTTCGCACCGGATCACCCTTCTGTGCCGTTGGATCTAACTAACGCTGCACGGCTCAGATCTGTCCATACCCCTTCGTTAAGTGAAGTGTTTCTACGCGTAGGATTCAGATCTAACGGCTAAAAATCTCCTAACCAAAATCGAGCGGCGCTACCGGCGGTGACAGGCGGCGGCGCGTCAGTCGGTGGCGGTGCCGGCGTTCTAGGGCCCCCGGGGAAGGGAGGAGATGCTTACCAGAACCGCAGGAGGCTGCTGATGCTCAAGGTGGCAATGGCTTGGGAAGGGGCGCACGGGGTCGTCGGGGATTCCTCGCCGGAGTTTGCGAATGCGTCAGCCACGGTCAGTCGTCGACGTTGGCGAGGTTCCTCATCGCGCTAAGCCAAAATAGGGATACTGTTAGATGCGCAAGACGATGAGGATTCTAGGCGTATCAGTCAGAGGGCAAGGGGCGGTGGCTACTTACGGAGGGAGGTCGCCGGAGTTCGTGCAGAAGACGATGGCGGTCCAGTCGTCGACGTTGCCGACGTTGTGGTTCATGCGAAGGCAAACGGAAAGTGTCAAAAGAAGCGCAGAGGCTCACTGATCTAGTTTGCAAGAACGAGAGGCAGAGGGAAGCGCAGAACTCACCGTAATTGGCCGGAGTAGTCGCCGGAGACGGCGGGGTTGCAGAGAGAAATGCGTGCATCCTGGGGGCGTTCTGTGCTTGGGGTTTGGGGGAAAAGAGAGAGGGGACAGAGGGGGTTTATATAGCCTGGTCAAGCGCGAGAATCACTCGGCCATTGATTCGAATTGACGCCACGATTAACACACAGGAAACGGCCGCGTTGATTGGGGACGAACAGGTCGTGTGGGTGGAGACGACGCCGACGTGGAAGTGGCCCGCTTGTCAGCGAGGTGCGTGGTGTGCAGGTGGGGCCTGCTTGTCAGCGGCTCAGTGCGTGCGCTCGCGCGTGAGGGGAGAAAAAGAAACCCCCGGGTGGGCTTGCTGGGCTTGATTGGCTGCTGGGCCAGATTCTGGCCGCGCGGCCTTTTTCTTTTGTTTAAGTCTTTTCTTTTTCTATTTCTATTTTCTGGAATGGTTTTTGATATGAATTCAAATCCTTTTGAATCCAAACTATTCTGGGGATTTTTGCAGGGTTTTGTGGATTCAAAAACAGTCATTTTAACCAAGTGATTACTTTGCAAGGCTTGGTCAAGCTTGGGTTTCAAAATAAACAGAGATTTGCTCTAATTTGCAAATATTTGAAGAAAGGATTTTGAAACTATTTCTAAATTTGAAATTTTGGTTAAAAGCTTCACCTAATCCTTCCATTAATTGAGACAAGCAAACAAGTATTTAAACTTTCAAATTTCAAAGGGTGATGGTCATTTTGGGATAAATTGCCCACATGAAATCATAGCTCCAACTTATGTTTCTAAATGATTTTTGAGAAAACCCTAAATGCAAAGATGATATGAATGAGTTTTGAACTATGATTTTTGGGATGTTACAAACAACAACAACAACAACAACAACAATAACAACAATAACAACAACAACAATCAGAACAGCCCACCAGGTTTTGACATGCTTACCAGGTTCTTGAGACTGAGGCCAGCAAAGTTCTCAGGAACTACTGATCCTATGGTGGCAAATGATTGGCTACGCTCTGTGAACAAGGACTTGGTAACTGTTGGCTGTACTGATGAAGAAAAGGTCAGATTTGCAGCTCACTTGTTGGAAGGACCAGCAGCCACTTGGCGAGATAATTTCCAGATCACCACTTCCATTGCAGATGTGACATGGGCTATCTTTGAAGATGGTTTCCATACTGCTCACATCTCATCCGGAGTGATGAGTTTGAAGAAGAAAGAGTTCCATAACTTGAAGCAGCGCCACCGCAGCGTGGCTGAATATATTGAGGAGTTCAACAATCTGGCGCGATATGCACCGGATGAAGTTGACACTGATGCTAAGAGGAAGGTAAAGTTCCTTGAAGGGTTGAATGATGAATTGAACCTACAGTTAGCTGTAGCCTATGTTCCCACATACCAGTCTCTTTGTGACAAGGCTGCTATTTTGGAGAGCAAGATGAAACAAGTTGAAAGCAGGAAGAGAAAGCACTCTGACAGGCACAGCTCGGGATCGTCTCACAAGCGTTCCCATTATGATGACAGTGGGAGTTCGGGATCCCATAAGCATGGGAAATTCAACAAGCACCACAACCACAACCGTTATCATGACAACAAGCACAATCGTGGTCATGACAATGATAAGTACAAGAACCATAAGGGTGGATATAAGAGCCACCACAATGGAAGTGGAAGTGGCAGTGGAAGCCAGCCTGTCAAGAAGGATCTTAGTCAGGTTGAGTGTTTCAAGTGCAAGAAGATGGGGCATTATGCAAATGAATGCCCAGAAAAGAAAGTTAAAGGACCCAACAAGCCCAACCCTTTTCAAAAGCGACAAGTAAACCACATCAATGTGGAGGAAATTTATGAGGAGCCTGATGCTGTTGCTGGTAAGTTCAAACTTAATTCTGTTCCAGCATTTGTTCTCTTTGATACTGGTGCATCTCATTCATTCATATCAAGAGCATTTGTTGAAAGAAATGAACTACCAGTAGAAACCATTGGGTGTCCTATAAAAGTAAGTTCTCCTGGCGGAGAAATGATAGTGAACTCAGGATGTCATGATCTAGTCATAGAGTTTGGGAAGTATAAGTTTCCCGTTAATCTGATAATCCTAAATTCCCAAGGATTTGATGTCATTTTGGGAATGGATTGGATGACTAAGCACAAGGGAGTGCTAGATTGTGCCAACCTCTGTCTCACTCACAACTCCAGAAAACAAAAGGATTAGATTCAAGACCAACTTTGAATCGAAAAGGAGTAAGCTAAATTCTCTTAAGGGGGTTAGCATAGACAGTGTGCCTGTTGTGAGTGAATATCCGGATGTGTTTCCGGAAGAATTGCCAGGAATGCCACCAGATAGAGATGTGGAATTTCTTATTGATTTGCTACCAGGATCTGGACCAATAGCAAAGAGACCGTACAAGATGTCAGTTGATGAGTTGAAAGAACTCAAGAAGAAACTAGGAGAACAATTGCAGAAAGGTTTTATCCAACCAAGTTCTTCATCTTGGGGAGCACCAGTTTTGTTTGTGGAAAAGAAAGATAGAAGTCAAAGGTTATGCATAGATTATTGTTCACTCAATGAGGTGACAATCAAGAACAAATACCCTTTGCCTAGAATCAATGACTTGTTTGATCAGTTAGAAGGAGCTTGTGTGTTTTCAAAGATTGATCACCGGTCAGGTTATTTCCAGCTCAAGATAAGAGAACAAGACATACCTAAGACAGCTTTCACCACAAGGTATGGATTGTATGAGTATACCGTGATGCCATTTGGTTTTACCAATGCACCCGCTTATTTCATGAATATGATGAACAAGGTGTTCATGGAATTTCTTGATAAGTTTGATGTCGTTTTCATCGATGACATTTTGATCTACTCCAAGAGCAAAGAAGAGCATGAGGGACATTTACGTTTGATACTTGAGAAGCTTAGAGAGCATAAGCTGTATGCCAAATTCAGCAAGTGTGAATTTTGGTTAAATGAAGTTGGATTTCTTGGACACGTTGTGTCGGGAGATGGTGTAGCAGTTGATCCTGCTAAAGTTTCAGCTGTAACTGAATGGGAATCTCCTAAGTCAGTAAAAGAGGTTCGTAGTTTCCTTGGCTTGGCAGGATACTACAGAAGATTTATTGAGAATTTCTCCAAGGTAGCTAAACCAATGACAGAATTGCTAAAGAAAGACAAGAAATTTGCTTGGTCTGAAGGTTGTGAACTCATCTTTCAAGAATTGAAGAAGAGACTAGTGACAGCACCAGTCTTATGTTTGCCAGATTTGGAGAAAGATTTCCAAGTGTATTGTGATGCATCTCATCATGGATTAGGTGTAGTACTTATGCAAGAAGGGAAAGTTGTGGCATATGCCTCGAGACAACTCAAAACTCATGAAGTAAACTACCCTACTCATGATTTAGAGTTAGCCTCTGTTGTCCATGCAATCAAAACATGGAGACATTATCTTTTGGGAAAGCGATGTGAAGTGTTCACAGATCACAAGAGTTTGAAGTGTATCTTCACCCAGAAAGAAATTAACATGAGACAAAGAAGATGGCTAGAACTCATCAAGGACTATGACTTGAGTTTGTAGTACCACCCCGGTAAAGCAAATGTTGTAGCGGATGCCCTAAGCCGTAAGGTTTTTGTGAATGGCCTTACTAAGGGAGAATTTCCAGATGATCTGTGTGCCCAATTTGGAGATCTCAGATTGGAGATTGTGCCTGAGGGACATCTCAAGTCTTAGGATGTTCAACCCACTTTGTTGGACAAGATCAAAGAAGCCCAGAAGACATACACGGAAATTGAAGAGATTAAGGAAAAGGTTGGCAAGGGAAAATCCAAAGGATTCCATGAAGATGAACAGGGTACTTTATGGCATGGAAAACGTATCTGTGTTCCACAAGATCCGGAGCTTCGGAAACTGATATTACAGGAAGCACACAACTCACCATATTCTATTCATCCAGGTAACACCAAAATGTACATGGATATGAAGGAAAGATTTTGGTGGAATAATCTCAAGAAGGACATCGCCGAACATATTGCTTTGTGTGATGTATGTAGCAGAGTGAAAGCAGAACATCAGAAACTAGCAGGATTGTTACAACCACTACCTATTCCTGATTGGAAGTGGGACAAGATTGGTATGGATTTCATTACCGGATTACCAAGGACCAGGTCAGGATATGATTCTATTTGGGTAGTAGTGGATCGCCTAACTAAAGTGTCTCATTTTATACCCGTGAAGACAACTTATACAAGTGCTAATTAGACAAGATCTATATGAGCAGAATTGTATGTCTGCATGGAGTACCCAAGAGTATTGTGTCTGATAGAGGAACCCAATTCATTTCTCATTTCTGGAGGCAATTACATGAGTCGTTGGGAACGAGGTTGGAATTCAGCACTGCATTTCATCCTCAAACTGATGGACAAACAGAAAGGACTAATCAGATTCTTAAAGATATGTTGAGAGCATGTGCTCTAGACTATGGAGCCAGTTGGGATGAAAGTCTGCCTTACGCAGAATTTTCAATAACAGCTATCAAGCTAGTATTGAGATGGCACCATTTGAGTTTCTTTATGGGAGAAAGTGTACCACCCCCTTCCTATGGAATGGTGTGGTAGAAAGAAGTTAGTTTGGACCAGAACTAATCAAAGGGGCTGAAGAGAAAGTCAAGCTGGTTAAGGACAGATTGAAGATAGCACAGTCCCAACAAAAGAGCTACGCAGATCCTAAGCATAGAGAAGTCACCTATGAGGTAGGTGATAGAGCTTATCTTAGAGTGTCACCACTTCGTGGAGTGAAGAGGTTTGGAGTCCAAGGAAAGTTGGCACCAAGATATGTTGGACCATTCAAGATTCTGAGTCGTAAAGGAGAAGTAGCTTATGAGATTGAATTGTTAGAGTCCTTGTCAGCTGTTCACAATGTGTTTCATGTGAGTCAGCTTAAGAAATGCCATCTGGAAATGGAAGAGACTTCTTTGAAGGATACTATACCCTTGGAAGAGGTCCAATTGGAGCCAGAAAGGACTAATCAGATTCTTAAAGATATGTTAAGAGCATGTGCTCTAGACTATGGAGCCAGTTGGGATGAAAGTCTGCCTTACGCAGAATTTTCAATAACAGCTAATCAGATTCTTAAAGAAAGGACTAATCAGATTGAGATGGGGCTGAAGAGAAAGTCAAGCTGGTTAAGGACAGATTGAAGATAGCACAGTCCCAACAAAAGAGCTACGCAGATCCTAAGCATAGAGAAGTCACCTATGAGGTAGGTGATAGAGCTTATCTTAGAGTGTCACCACTTCGTGGAGTGAAGAGGTTTGGAGTCCAAGGAAAGTTGGCACCAAGATATGTTGGACCATTCAAGATTCTGAGTCGTAAAGGAGAAGTAGCTTATGAGATTGAATTGTCAGAGTCCTTGTCAGCTGTTCACAATGTGTTTCATGTGAGTCAGCTTAAGAAATGCCATCTGGAAATGGAAGAGACTTCTTTGAAGGATACTATACCCTTGGAAGAGGTCCAATTGGAAAGTGATCTCACCTATGAAGACAAACCTATCAAGATACTTGAGATTGCAGAAGAGTTACTCAGACAAAGACTATCAAATTCTGTAAAGTTCAGTGGAACCATCATTCCGAAGAAGAAGCAACATGGGAAAGAGAAGATGATCTTCGGAAAGACCACCCTCACCTATTTGCTAGCCAATCCGAATCTCGAGGGCGAGCTTCACCTTAAGGGGGTTAGATTTGTAACATCCCTAAAATCATGTTTCAAAACTCATGCATATCATCCATGCATCCATGATCATATAGAGTTCATTTCAAAAATCGGTTCAAAAACAGGAGCATATGAGCTCATTATTTTATGTGATCAGCATTAAAACAAATGCTACTCTCCATTGAGAGAATGTTGTTCATGAATCAAACCTTGTTACTCTCGGATTGATTTGCTTGATTGCTAGAGCATAAACCAAAGTATACAAAACAAATATGGATTTTGAAACCAAATTCAAAACTTGATCAAACCAAGTGCAATGTCACTGTTTATGTTATTTGATCAAAAGAACCAAGCTTGTACAGAGGGACAACATGTTTTATGCCCAGAAATATGAATGTTGCACTCTACAAAAATCCAGAACAAATTTGAATTCAATTAGCATTTGAATTTGTTTGAAAATTGAATCAGAAAATCAAAACAGAAAAAGAAAATGAATAGAGAAAAGGAAAAGGGCCGGCGCTAGTCATTTGGCCCAACAGAGAAATCAGCCCACTAAGCCCACTCGGGGTTTTCCCCTCTCTCTCTCTCACGCGCACCCACTCGACCCCGCGCTCACTGACCAGTGGCCCCATCGCCACGTCGTCATCGTCTTCCCCAAATCCCGCGCGAGGAACACGTCGCCGCCCGTTTCTTCCCTGCCTCTGCCGCAAATTGAAATCCTTTAATTGGCGATGAATGCGTGCGAGATTCTCGCCCTGCTCCGCCTACTTAAACCCCACCCCTCTGCGACCATTTCCCCTCACTCAGCGCCACCACTCCGCCACCAGGCTGCCCGCAATCGCACTTGCACCGCCGCTGTACCGAGCCACTTCGGCGACCAATCCCGGTGAGCTCCGTGCGCGCCTTCCTCTCTGGTTCACGCGAATTGCTTCGCTACCTTCTTGCGCTCCTTCTGACATTTTTTGTTCGTCCTGTACTTCCCTAGGTCGTCGACTCCAACGAGCACCGCAAGTTCTCGACGCCGTCTCCAACTCCGGCGAGAAAATTCGGTGAGAATCGACTGCCCCGTGCCTTCCCTTTAACACTATCCTGTTCGCCTGATCGATGCGCACCTGCTGATGCCCTCCGTTTGTGTTAGGGCGGATCAGAACGTCGCCAACGTCGCCGTCCACCCAAGCCCGACGCTGTCCTCTACTCCGACGAGCTCCCACGGCTACTACAGCACGCCCCGTCGCCAACCGAGCACGCATTGAGCATCTCCACGTCACGGCAAATCTGGTGAGCATCCTCCCACCTCCCCGGGCGACCTAGTTCGCCGGCTCTGCCACTGTCAGAGCGCGCCGCCGCCTGTCGCCGCCACCAGCGCCGCCACTTGTTGGTCAAGTGCTGAGCGCCGTTAGATTTAGATCTAGTGGTCACGATAGATCATATGCGAAGCGGTATGTTTCAATCAGAGCCGCGCGATTAAGTTAGATCCAACGGCTCTGAAGCGTGATCCGGCGCGAAACGGTACCAGCCAGTTAGAAGCCGCCGCGTGGCACAGGTTTCGTTTTAAAATTTTGAATTAGATCTATTAGATGTTTGATTTTGTTTTAATCATAACTTTTGATTCCCACGTCCAAATTTGACAAATTTTATATCAATGGAATCAAGAGAGAAAGCCCTTTCCAAATATGCAATGTGTTCAATGTTTTGTTTCTGTTAAAATGGCTATTTTTACAGAAACATGTGTAGGCCTATTTTGAGTATAACAATTATTTGGGAAATGATTTAATGTTCAAATAAAGATTGTTTGGCAAGTTTTGAACTTGTTTATGAATCTGTACTGTGCACTTGTATTGTTTGGTGTAGAAAATCATCACATGTCATATTGCATGCATCCATATATTTTTGCTTGTATTTATTTTGTATGTGATTTGGTGTTATCATTTTATGTGTAGATTTTGGTGCAAATAGTGATTTTGATTGTGAGGATTGTAGCTACTCTCCAAACTACCAAGGCAAGTGGTGCTTCATGATTTTATTCCTATGTTTCTTAAATATGCATTAGAAATATTTTGCTAGACTTACATGGATAAATTTTGGTCTTTATATGCTATGCTTGGGAAATCCTAGTAGTTGTAGAATTGCTAGAAATTTCTAAGTTAAGATGTTATTCTATGCCATGCTTAGCCTAGCTAGTAGCAACCAAGGGTGGTGAAATATTCATGATATGATAAAATATTTCTAAGTCTTTGGACTTGTGTTTTGCTTAATAAAACAACTAAGTGAATGAAACACCTGGGTGGAATGGAAGGAATGGTTTATGTTGAGTGGTTACACATGGCCCATTTCTATGGTTTACCTTGTGTATCTCACTTGTGGAAAGCCACCCAGGAACAAAGGGATTTGAGAGGCCAAATGTTAAAGAAGCTTCTAGTGCATCCACTTGGCAATATGGGCTCTGCCTGGATCATATAGGTTGCAATAACTTAGCCATTTGGACAGTTGGTGGTAGTGGGATGATAGGTTGGAACGCATCCATTTGGTCTAAGAGAAGGCTTCTGAAAGGTCCTGTCTTGGTGAAAATCAAGTCTTGTGGGGAAAGTGCACAACCTCTGCAGATGGAAGAATCTAAGTACTTAGCCATGTCCCTGGTATTGGACAACTTGAGCATCAAGACATGGAAGCTATCAAGAATCTCCTCATCCCAATTTCTAAGTAAAACTTGTGGTTGAACAAGGGTGAAGGACGCCAATGTCTATTGGTGGTTCCTTGGGAAAAGTTCTGACAAAGAAAAACTTAGTGTTTTCAACTGATAGGAAAAACTTATTTTGAGCAAAGCAAGCCTAAGCTACACTTAGCCAAAATGCATATAACATCTAGTCCACCAATATTATACTAAGGTATCACTCGCCAATACTATTCCAATGTATTGACCCACTGTGGCTGTAACTTGTGGTGTTGCAGGATATTCTGATGAGGAATAGGAGTCATGAGTCTACACTCAACATGCTTGTATGTGTCACATGAAGATGAAGACTTGTTTATCTTATTATATATTGAACTCTTGTATTAGGCCTGTGGCCATGGAGTTGTAAAAGACTATGTTTTGTCTCTGGAATGATATGTAATAATGACCTTTGTTTCTGTGTACTTCATCTTAAAACTGTGGATGCTAGCATTGATCCAGGGACTAGCATTGCAATCACAGGGATCCTTTCCTTTACAAAGGAAGGATATTACAGATGGTATCAGAGCACTGTGTTGCCTGTAGGATTATGACCCTAGGATTGGAAACCACTAAGGAAAAAAATTTCAACAACTTCCACACTTGTCTTTTCTTCTCGTAAACTTTTCTAATCTTCTCTCTCATCTCCAATTGTAGATGAACTCCATCAACGAAGCCGTGAAGAAGGGACCACTCATCACAATGACCTTGGAGTGTGAGACAGAATTCCCCAAGGCTCTCAAGGACCTCGTGGTTGCCATGGGAATACATGGATCAGCTGTGTACAAAGGCTTTCCTGTGATGGATAAAGGAGTTGAGTACTGGTGGGTGAAACTTCACCTGTATAAAAACAAGGAAGACAACCACAAGGACTCAGGATTCTGCATGGTCACCAACACAATGATGCACACCACATTCTTTGATTCAGCAAGGGATGCAGCTTGGAAGGCTATCAAAGAACTTGGTGATAAAATCAAGTGAAGAATGCTTAACACTCAGAATGATCTTAAAGAAGAAAAGAAGCATACCCAAGAGTTAGAGGCTACCAACCAAACCCTAAGGAAGGACATCATAGACTTAGCAATGGAGTCTTGTGATCTAGACAAACAGATTGCCTCTAGGTATGCCCTGTTAGCCAACTTGGCAAGTGAGATGGGATTGTAATGTACCACATTGTGATTGTGAGGATTTTAGCTACTCTCCAAACTACCAAGGCAAGTGGTGCTTCATGATTTTATTGCTATGTTTCTTAAATATGCATTAAAAATATTTTGCTAGACTTGGATGGATAAATTTTGGTCTTTGTATGCTATGCTTGGGAAATCCTAGTAGTTGTAGAATTGCTAGAAATTTCTAAGTTAAGATGTTATTCTATGCCATGCTTAGCCTAGCTAGTAGCAACCAAGGGTGGTGAAATATTCATGCTATGATAAAATATTCTAAGTCTTTGGACTTGTGTTTTGCTTAATAAAACAACTAAGTGAATGAAACACCTGGATGGAATCGAAGGAATGGTTTATGTTGAGTGGTTACACAAGGCCCAATTCTATGGTTTACCTTGTGCATCTCACTTGTGGAAAGCCACCCAGGAACAAAGGGATTTGAGAGGCCAAATGTTAAAGAAGCTTCTAGTGCAGCCACTTCGCAATATGGGCTCTGCCTGGATCATATAGGTTGCAATAACTTAGCCATTTGGACAGTTGGTGGTAGTGGGATGATAGGTTGGAACGCGTCCATTTGGTCTAAGGGAAGGCTTCTGAAAGGTCCTGTCTTGGTGAAAATCAAGTCTTGTGGGGAAAGTGCACAACATCTACAGATGGAAGAATCTAAGTTCTTAGCCATGTCCCTGGTATTGGACAACTTGAGCATCAAGACATGGAAGCTATCAAGAATCTCCTCATCCCAATTTCTAAGTAAAACTTGTGTTTGAACAAGGGTGAAGGACGCCAATGTCTATTGGTGGTTCCTTGGGAAAAGTTTTGACAAAGAAAAACTTAGTGTTTTCAACTGATAGGCAAAACTTATTTTGAGCAAAGCAAGCCTAAGCTACACTTAGCCAAAATGCATATAACATCTAGTCCACCAATATTATACTAAGGTATCACTTGCCAATACTATTCCAATGTATTGACCCACTGTGGCTATAACTTGTGGTGTTGCAGGATATTCTGATGAGGAATAGGAGTCATGAGTCTACACTCAACATGCTTTCCTGTGGCACATGAAGATGAAGACTTCTTTATCTTATTATATATTGAACTCTTGTATTAGGCATGTGGCCCTGGAGTTGTAAAAGACTATGTTTTGTCTCTAGAATGATATGTAATAATGACCTTTGTTTCTGTGTACTTCATCTTAAAACTGTGGATGCTAGCATTGATCCAGGGACTAGCATTGCAATCACAGGGATCCTTTCCTTTACAAAGGAAGGATCTTACACCATCACTTTGAAAGCCGACTATTTTGGAGTGGGATTTCCACTCATCTCGCCTAAGTGAGCAACATCAAGGTCAAGCTATTTGACCATAAAAGAGAGCTTCATGGGAGGAAACCCATGTGAAATAAGGGTTTTAGTAAAGTTTTTAGTTTTAGTTTAAGTTTCATGTTGAACAAAGAGTGCTAGAAAACTCCAGTTGAGGAGGAGATATCTAGTGGTACTAAAATTCCTGTTTTATACATGCTAATGTTTGTCGACAATTTAGTATGTCATATTTTTGGTCAAAATATGGTGTTTCACTATGTTTCAGTCTAAAAGTAATTCTTGAAGAAATAGAAATGTTTTGACGACTACAGTACCTTTAATGACCAGCTATACGGCGGGAATTAAAATCCAGCCGTATAGTTCCGGCCGTATAGTTTTTTGAGCCATCGACAAATTTTTCTCTCCAGGTACAAAAGGTTTAATGACCAACTATACGGTAGGAATAAAATATTCTGGTCGTATAGTTCTGGACATATAGATACATCCGCCAGGAAATAAACTCTAGAGACCCTAATTTTTGTCGTCAGACCAACTATACGACGGGAACAAAATGTTTCAGCCGTATAGTTGTAACCATATAGTTGTGTACGATGCATGGGAAGATACCCCAAAACACATAAAACTTTAACCCTTTTTTCTCTCTTCTACCTCCAAACTCTCTCAAAACCTCAAGGGATCTTCATCTCTACTCAATTTCGTTCGATTTCCTCGCACACAAGTGATCTGCGATATGTTTCTCCTCCAATCCTCCAATTACTTCTTGCAAATTCATCTCTGATCTATTGTCATTATTAATCTAGGGTTAGACCTACTTTAAACTAATTGCCATGATTCTCTTTCCTAGATTATTATGTTGAGGAAATTCTTTAGTGTGCTATGATGAGGAATATGTTATGCTTATTATTGTTGGATCAAAAAAAATTTATTTTTGTCATTCTTATTAGTTTAGAAGATGACCACAAGGAGGCAAACGCGTGCTCGTGCCACTGTGAGTTCTTCTCAGGCTACTACTACAGCACAGGACCACATGGGGATACGGTTCAGGAATGAGCTCCAACGTGAGCGTTTCAACAAGATCAAGAACCGAGAAGTGAAGGCAACCAAGTGGGCTTGTCCCATCATATTTAACTAGCTCGGTATTTCTAATGACTTCATTTTAGTTTGCAATAGGGTCGGCCTACAAAACATTGTATTTGATGATGTGCCTACTTATTGCCGCTTAACTCTTGAATTTTTAAGTTCATTGCAAAGCACCGTTAAAACATGTCAAGGAGAGGACATGATTTCTTTTCGACTTATCAACCACAATTATACATTAACACTTTATGAATGGTGCAATTTCCTTAGTTTACCAAACAATGATGCTAATACCCTGCGTGCATCTTATACTGACATGAACCCTTCCCCAGATCACTATTACAATAAAATGAGTTTTACTTCTAAAGTCAATAAGGGGAAGAATATTCAACATCCTGCTATTCGCTATTTGTTCTATGTCATTGCTAACACCTTGCAGACATGAAATGAGTTTACAAGAATCAATGAAGAGGACATCTTGGTCCTCGCAAAAGCTGCTTTCAACAACAACTTGTCACTTAACTTGGGCGCAATTCTTGTGCGCTATTTGGAGCACATGTCCTCCCAAAGCCAAGGACCTCTCACAGGTGGAGGCGTCATTACCGTGCTCACCATTGCACTAGGCATCGACCTAGGTGAGTTGCAACCAGTTCTAGGTGAGCGATGTGTTGGTTTATCTACTTTAAAATCTTATGGAATGCTCACTAGGAGAGGTGGTGTTTATTATTTGCATATTGCAGGAGCTGGGTGTCTCTACCCCGCTCCTTTGCCTAATGGTCTCTTCTCTATCAATGAGGGGTGTTTGTTATATAATGTGCAGGTTGAACAACATCAACCCGAGGAGGATATTTTAGATGAGGATGAGGACCAAGAAGAGGAGCAAGAAGTTCCTTATCTAGAGGAGCAGCCACCGAACCAGTTCGCTACATATCAATATTTCCAAGAACTTGGAGGGACTGTGGAGGGGATGCATAATATCACCCTGAACCTCCGAGAAACCACAAGTAACCTATCAAATCAATTTGTGAACTGGATTTACAACTTTTTCCGGCCACCTCAATGAATTAATGGGCTTGGAAAAGCCTAAGCTTAGGGAAGTTTTCTATATATTTTTATTTGGTGATCATTTGCTTTATTTAGAGGTTATCCTTTTAATTTGAGTTTGTAAGCACTCGTGTTGGTTTCCCCAACACTTTATCTTTAGTTATTTTATTTTATTTCAAGATTTTCAAGCCGAGCTTTGCCGCCAATTTTCTATTCTTTAATTCCCTCCCTCAAAAACAACAAAAATATTTCTCCATTTATCTTTATTTTCCTTCTTTCTTTTATTTTCTCCTCGAGGTTCTCGTGTATTTGCAGGAGAGTGATCGACTTCGATTTTCCAAGAAACAAATCAAAAGGGAAGAGAGAACTGGAACCAATCATGAGATGTATTCCTTATGACTCCCCATTTTTGAAGTTTGAGAAACCCATGCTAGTTAGTAGTAAATGTTAAGATATTATATTGATGGGGTGAGTCTTTATATTGGAATAAACTTTTGTTTGCATGGGTATTTAGTTGAGTATGTTTTGTTCCAGATCTTGTAGTTAACCAAGTCTTGCCTAAAAATTTTCTAAACAATTTAAATAAGAAAAATTCTCACAATTGAAGGCTTGGGTGTTGTAGTGTTTAGTCTTGAAAGCTTATTTGGCACTCAACACCACAGAAAAGAATGATTGACTTGATATATCTCTTTGAAAAGATTTATTCAATTGAATTATTGTTTAGCGGTATTTGTGAGCATGCCAAAGTTTGACTTGTGAATCATAAGAATGATATAGCTTTATGCGTGTCAAACTTCATGGGATGCCAACAACTCCGCTAGCCTATGAACGATCTTCATGGAGGAAACTCCTAGATTTCGTCTATGAGTTGATTAAACATATGTAGCAGCAATGCTATAATGGGTAAGATTCTTGGCACTCTCAGGTAGCTATAAACATGATGGAATCACTCCTCTAGCTGATATGAGTAATCATTATGCAAAAGGAACAAAAACCTTAGGGATGCCACGAGTGTCCATGACATCCCGATAAACTAATGAAATTTTTTGGCATGCTCTTAGTTACTTAAGAACTAAAATTCTTGAAGGACAATGAACAGAAAGGTAGTGCTTAAAAAGTCTTGATTTATTGATGTGGGATAATTGAGAAACTTTAGTGTATATGCTTTTCATGACGAACTCTCACACTCTCAATTTTACATGATTATACTTTATTGTTCAAAGGCAAGCTTATGCGTTGATTACATGACATGGAATAAAGTTTACTCATTTGAATCATCCATGCTAATTATAACTTTGTTGCGCTATAAGGATTCATGAAACCCGTATGATATGTTTGCCATTACTCTATCTATGCTGAAGTTTTTCACATTAATAAAGTGGAGGAAACATAAGACTACCAATCATGAGTAAGATCATCATCTCGTTATTTCAGTTTAAATGCTGAGTTCCTTTTTGATTTTGGTTTTCATGCTCGAGGACGATCAAGTTTAAGCTTGGGAAGGTTGATGGCTGTGAAATATAGCCATCCACGTACGCATTTAAACTAGATATTATTCATATATTTGGTGAAATATCTCTCTAAATCCGTCCACTAATGCCTAATGATCAAAGGGGTGTGTGCAATTCTTTCTTTCTATTTTTCCCTTGGAAGATAATTATGTTTGATGATGGAAATCACAACATTAAAGTCAAATATACAAGATTTCCAACATTCCAAAGAAACCTGGAGCCATGAAGTGGAGGCAATGCCTTTAACGACCAACTATATGGTCGGAATTTTATTCCGTACGTATAGTTGGCACCAACATCGCCAGGTAAAACAGAACAACTTTCGTAAAGGGACCCCTTGATACGTCGGAAACGTATCTATAATTTTTGATGTTCCATGCTTGTTTAGTATCTACTTTGCTTTGCTTGGTCCACACTTTGAGGTGTTTTTATATGTTTTATGGTACTAACTTATTAACAAGATGCCATACTGCCAGTTGCCTGTTTTCTGTTGTTTTTGGTTCCAGAAAATCTAGAAGGAAATATTCTCGGAATCGGACGGTACAAAATCCAAAGTCAATATTTCACCGAGGAGAACACGGAGTCCAGAGGAGAGACGGAGGGGAGCAACATGGTGGCCGCACCCCCCCAGGCGCGGGCCCACCCTAGGCCGCTAGTGGGTAGGATGTGGGCCCCTGGCCGCCCTCCTGCCTCGCCTCTTCGCCTATAAGAACCCCCGACGCCTAATCCCTAAGGACCCGATCAATATTCCACGAAACCGTCTGTAGCCACCGCCACCATCGTCCCTAGATCGGGGGATCTGAAGCTCTTCCCGGCACCCTACCGGAGGGGAGATCATCCCGGAGGCCTTCTTCTTCATCATGCCAGCCTCCGGTATGAAGCGTGAGTAGTCCCACCTTAGCCTACGGGTCCATGTAGTAGCTAGATGGTTGCATCTCCTCCTTTGTGCTTTCATGTCTAGATCTTGTGAGCTCCATTCATGATCAAGATCTCATCTATTTGTAATCATGCATGTTGTGTTTGCGGGGATCCGATGGATATTGAGATTACTATGTCAGATTGATTAATGTGTCTTATTGTTTCTATCATGTCTATGTTGTTTGTGACCTTGCATGATCTCCGTTGTTAGTAGCTATCTTGACCAAGTAGTTGCTAGTGACTCCAAGAGGGGGTATTTATGCTCGATAGTGTGTTCATGCCTCTATTTAATCTAAGGGAAGTGACAGAAATCTCTAAGGTTGTAGATGCACTGTTGCCACTAGGGAGAAAACATCGGTCTCTTGTTCATGGAACAAGTGGATTGTTTACCTTACACACTTTGCTTAAAGCAGTTGTCTGTTGCTTACAACATAATACTGGAGGGGGTTAGGATGATTACCCAAAGGTGGACTTCTAGTCATAGATGCAGTTGGATGGCGGTCTAGGTATCTTGTTGTATTGCCCAATCTAGTCTCATAGGACCATGATGTCTAGTATTGCATTGTTATGCCTTGCTTAGTCCTGTCAATTTCCCTGCTGTAATTTGTTTACCCAGCATGCCATGTTTGTTTATCTAAGCAGAACACCTCTAGTGAACTATGGACCCCGGTACAATCTTTACAATTGATACATCTTCCACTATTTATCGTTTACTTGTTGCAAACCACTATTACCTTCCATACCATACAGTTAGTCCTTTGTTACAGCAAACCGGTGATATTGAAAACCTCACTGTTCATTGGGGCAAAGTCTTGAGTTTGTGTTGTGCAGGTCTCCAAGTTGATAGCAACACCTTTGAGTCGTTTCCTTCCTCCTACTGGTTCGATAACCTTGGTTTCGAACTTAGGAAAAACTTGTTGTTGTTCTCATCATACCTTCCTCTTGGGGTCTCCCAACGAAGTGCTGCTGCACTCATCAAGCGTTTTTCTGGAGTCGTTGCCGGGGAGGCTAAGGACGTATTCACAAGGGGAGTCCTTCTCAACCTATCTCTTTACTTTTTTTTGGTTTGCTTAGTTTCTTTTGATTGGTTTTGTTTGTCTTTTTTTATCTAAAACTCCAAATAAAAAATAGTTTAGTTTGGTTTTCTTTCCCTTATAAAAAACACGAAACAAATTAGTTTCCGCTCTAGTTGCTACTGCTGTTCGCTTGCTCCAATTTTGCCAAAATGAACTCTACTGGGAACACCAAGTTGTGTGACTTCACTAGAACAAACAACAATGATTTCCTAAGGACTCCAATTGCTCCCCTGGTCCTGATGCTACCTTTTATGAAATTAAGCCTGCTTTGTTGAATCTTGTGATGAGAGAGCAATTTTCTAGTGCTAGTTCTGGTGATGCTGCTGCCCATCTCAATAACTTTGTTGAACTTTGTGAGATGCAAAAGTATAAGGATGTAGATGGAGATATTATTAAGCTCAAGTTGTTTCCTTTCTCATTGAGAGGAAAAGCTAAAGAATGGTTGCTATCCTTGCCTAGAAATAGTATTGATTCTTGGATTAAGTGCAAAGATGCTTTTATTGGAAAGTACTACCCTCCTGCTAAGATTATATCTATGATAAGTGATATTATGAAATTTAAACAACTTGATAATGAACATGTTGCTCAAGCTTGGGAAAGAATGAAATCTTTTGTTAATAATTGTCCCACTCATGGACTTACTGCTTGGATGATTATCCAGTATTTGTATGCAGATTTGAACTTCTCTTCAAGAAACTTGTTGGATTCAGCTACTGGAGGTACCTTTATGACCATCACCTTGGGTGCTGGAACAAAACTCCTTGATAATATGATGGTTAATTATTCTGAATGGCACACTAAGAGAGCTCCACATGGTTGATGTCTACGCACTTCTATTATTGTAGACAGTTGTTGGGCCTCCAAGTGCAGAGGTTTGTAGAACAGTAGCAAGTTTCCCTTAAGTGGATTACCCAAGGTTTATCGAACTCAAGGAGGAAGTGTTGAAAGGTATCCTCTCTCAAGAAAGCCTGCAATCAAGACACAAGAAGTCTCTTGTGTCCCCAACACACCTAATACACTTGTCAGGTGTATAGGTGCACTAGTTTGGCGAAGATATGGTGAAATACAAGTGGTAACGGTGCCAGAAAATAGCTTATGACTTGTTTTTGACATGGGAGAACGTGTGTGAGTGCCAGAAAAGAGCTTGACGGTGAGGTAAAGACTAAATCAAGCAAACATGCAACAGATCTAGATGCAAATGGTGTTTCAATGTTTAGAAGCAAGGCCTAGGGATCATACTTTCACTAGTGAACACTCTCTCATATAAATATCTTCTCTTAATGATACTACCCTTAACTACTCTCCAGTTGGATACTATAATCCACGGTAGGGCCTTCCCCAATCTAGATAACCCCACACTGTCACCTTGAGGGCTGGATGGTTCCAACAAACACCACATATTCATAAAGACATCCAACTCCAAATATAACTCATCACAAATATATATGTAGTCTAGCTTAAGTGCCACACACGGCGTGCACGCTGTCACTTTCACACACGTGGGGAAAATCATAGATCTATTAAAGCACGATGAGTATTTACGTAGACTCAAGCCTAAGTGCAACCATGGCGTGCATACTATCACTTTCACACACATGGGGAGAGCAGAGATCTATTAAAACTTGAGTAGCAGAGCAGATCTACTTGATTACAAAGCTCATGGCCACATCAAGATCATGCATAGAGAGAGATAGATGAACACATAGCTACCGGTAGAGCCCTTAGCCTTGAGGAAGAACTACTCCCTCCTCATAATGGGAATCAGCAACGGCGATGAAGATGGTGGTGGAGATCGATGGAGATGGCTCCGGGGCACTTCCTCATCCTGGCATGGTGCCGGAATAGAGACTTTCTATCCCCCGAATCTCCCCTTCGGTGGCGATGGTGCTACGGAGGTTTTCGTGGATTTCTTCAGGATTATCTAGGGTTTTCTCCCAGGGGGCTTCTTATAGGCTCAGGAGGCAAGGTCAGTGGAGGTCTAGGGGGCCCACACCCCCTGTAGGCACCACCAGGGCTGGCCCGCGCCTGGGGGAGGGGTGCGGCCACCCTGGTGCCCTACTCCGTCTCTGCTTCGTGGTTCCGTTTTGGTCCGGGAAAAATAATGACTTTGGCTTTTGTCCCATCCAATTCCGAGAATATTGATTTTCTGCCTTTCTAGAACCAAATACAGAAGAAAACAAGCAACTAACACTGTGGCATCTTGTTAATAGGTTAGTACCAGAAAACGTATAAAAACACCTCAAAGTGTAGACAAAGGAAAGCAAAGTACTTACTAAACAAGCATGGAACATCAAAAATTATAGATACGTTTACGATGTATCAAGCATCCCCAAGCTTAACTCCTCGTCCTCGAGTAGGTAAGTGATAAAAGAATAATTTTTGAGATGACATGCACCATCAAAACCAAGATCAAACCATTTTCAAGCATTGAAAGTTGGTATCAAAGAACTCTGAACATGTGCATGAAAGATGGAGTTCTAACAATAAGACAAAGTAACTAAGCATGAAACATGAAAGGCTACAAAAAAACATCATGAATAACATGCATTCAAAAACATTTGATTTTTTTCACATACAGAAAACATGGCATAGTGGCATTCAGCTTGTCCCTCGTAGAGTAGCAAGTAGATGCATAAGACACCTTCAAAGTTCATAAGGGTGACTAGGTACAAATAGTTCAAGAACAAGCAATATCAACAATATGAATCAATCAATAAGTTCTGGGACAATGCACATAGAACTAAGAATGGCAACTATGCTCTCTTAACTGGTGCCTAAGGATAGAAGGTGGAGACTCAATATAATAGTGGAAGAAAGGCCCTTCATAAGGGAAGCTGCGATTTCAAGTATCAAAAAGAGCTTCCAAAGATTATGGTACGTGTTAGCTTTCAGCTCTCATTGCCCCTATCATAAGCATCTTGAAGTGATTAAGGTTAAAGTGAATAAAGATGGAGTATATACTTGACAAAGTATAAGTTGGCAATTTCAAGTCCCTTGTATACGAGGGCCACACCTCATGGTACACAACTTCAGTCACATGTAAGTTCTTTTCATAGTAAGTACATGCATATCATAGAGAACCGCCAACGGGGTACTCCTTGCACATGGTACAGGAGCTATCCCATAACCAAAATGACAAGGCAAGCAGACAATGAGCATCTTGTCGTGGTATTGCCGATGAGTACGCCATGGAGGGGTCCTCACAATGCGTGTTTAGAGACATGGGGGAAGGCGGATGGTTGACGGGTACGAGGTAACACAACTTACCCAAGTTCAGATCCCACGACGGTGGCGGAATCCTACTCCTGCTATAAATCACTATAAGGGCAATATGCCAATTTACAGAGATAGGTTCGCTGTGCGAGGTTGTCTGAGATTGTCTATGATCCTGCTCTAAAGGCTCCCATAGGCCCGACTTATATAGTCACCAGGTCCTAGGGTTACAGGGAAAAGTCCTAGCCGGACAGGTTATAGAGTCCTACACCATCTATTACTAGTCTTGCGTGTCTTGAACTCCAAGGCTCCGGGTACGCTGGTGACTCCATCGTAGCCTTCCTTTATTTGGCATGGGCCTCCCTTCTGGATCCATCTAGATGGGCCGCCCAGCAGGCCATGGGCCATGCTACCAACTGTGGGCCACCCGGGTTATCCGGATAGGAGACATGCTATGAGGATACCCATATAGCATATCCCCAACAGTAGCCCCCGGAGAACTCCGAGATCTTGCGCCGTCTTGCCTCTTCACGTTGAATGCTCCGTCTAGATGGATTTCGGCAAATCGTCAAGCAATATCTTGTAGTCCTCCCAAAGAACCCTGCAAGGTTTTCTCTTTCTTCAATTTAAGTCGGAGAATTGCTGAATCTTCCATCGTACTCTTCTGTAGCCGGACTGGATCCGTCCATGCCGAAATCTTCTGATGTGATAGTTCATCTACCTATGTCAGCTAGGGCGACGTAGACATAGGTCAGCAACGCCTCGTAACTCACACATGCAGAGAACGCAATCATGTCGACTTTTCCCGTGCGAGCGATACGAACCGTTGGTAGCGACGGTTGGTACGTGGTGAAATTTCCATGCATGTCTCCGCACACATCGTCTACGTGGCAACCGTTCAATCAAGCTGCACGAATCTTGATGCTGGAGACCATAAATAGTAACTGCGGTGGAAAATTTACTTTTTCACCTCATTCTCCCCTGCATCTTCTTCTTCCTCAGGCAAGCGTCTCCTCGAGCTCTCCGCGCCTCGCACGAAAAACCCTAACTCCCAATCTCACCAGTCACCTCTGTATATACCCAATGGCCAGCAGCAGTTCCTTCCCTTCGATGGAGGCATCGGGCGAAGCCGCGGCGAAGCCGGCGATCTCAGTCGTCATGCCCCTATAGGGCCTGGCTATTCCCAGGTCTGTTGTAGTCGAGGCCACCGGCGGCGACCATAATCCAGCGGCACTGGAGCTGCTGGAGGAGGAGTACGACTCCCACAAAGGAAGTAGCTGGCCCTTCCGCCATGGAAGTGGACTTAGGTGCCTCTACCGAGCTTGCTGTTGTCGGCGAACAGGCGACGCAGGAGAGTGCCGCAAACCAAATGGCTAAAGCTCCGGCTAAGGATGCCATCGGTAGCGGTAAGGCGGTGGTGGAAGGTGGTACTTCTACCAAAGGCGGCGCCCCCGCACCCAAGAAAACCATAAAGTATCCGAAGATAGTCTATCTGGTACTAACGCCGGGTAGCACTTCTCTGTTTCCTGGTGCGGCGCCAACATCTCCGACGTGCGGTCTAGAGGAGCTTCTCTAGCAAGCAGAGATCTTGCAAGGAAACAGTGTATCCTTCGGCAAGCAGTTGGTTGAGAGTGCTACTAACCTCAAGATCATTGCACTTGTAATTTATTTTTGCCTTTTTGCATTTCATATGAGTATCCCACTGTAGCCCCCGAGGATTTAGACGGAATAGGTCTTTGCATCTAAATGCTCTAAGAATGACTAAGCTAGAAAACTTATCACTGTCGCCCCCAAGCATATAGGTGGAATGAATTATTTTGACTAGATGCTTTAAGAGCGTAGCCCCCAAGCTTCTAGCTGTAACTGAATTCGTTCCGACTAGATGCATAAAGAGAAGCTGAGAAAACATCCGAGTTAAAAACTTTATACTGTAGACCCAAGCTTCTAATCGAAAACTGAATTAGTTCTGACTAGATTCTTAAAGAAAGACTAAGAATATTGCTAAGTTAAAAACTCTCGCTGTAGCCCCCGAGCGTCTAGGTGGAAATTTTCTGGCTAGATGCTCCAAGTAGACCAAACAACGTTGAACTTTTCTTTTTTCCACAGAATGAGAATGCTCAGAGGGGCATGGCCAACGACAAGTACCAGAAGATGCGCACGGGCTTTGGAGCCGAAAAGGGTAAAACTGCCTTCTTGAAGGAACAAATCATCAAGAGCAAGCGTCTGTTTTTTCTTTCTTTTTCGTATTCCGACTTGAACTTGTGTATTCTCCGAGTACTCACTGTGTACTTTGCAGAAACCATTGCTGAGGCTAAGGACATTGTCGAGCAATCCAAGCATATTCAGGAGCTGGATAGCGAGAACAAGATCCTTAAGAAGGAGAGGAAGGACATGCTGAAGATGCATGAAGAATCAATGAAAGCCCTATAGGACTCCGCCACTGAGGAGATGAACCGCTTGAAGGAGGAGTTCTCGATCTTAAAAGATCAGAAGAAAGCTGCCGATGAGCAGAATCAATGCCATCATGAAACGTACAAGCTCCTCCAACAAGAACGGGACTCCTTGGCGGATACCCTCTGGCAATCTTTGGCTAGCATCTTCAGTAAGTGATTCTCCGTCTTGGATTTCTGTAGTCTAGATACTCTGAATTTTTGAACTCATGTGCTCCTTTGTCGGAAGTTCGCAACTCCTATGGGTTTAACCCGGTCGCCTGCTCCGGCAAAGGAATGCATGGTCCTTGCCGGAAACTTCATCAACACAGCCATCGCGCAGAGCAAAGATATTTCCAAGCTGCTCCAGATATTAATATCAAAACATCGGACTCTATGGCGAAGTTCTCGGAGATCCTGCGCCGAGCCCCCGAGCGTATCACAAGCTGGAGCTTCATGTGCACGGGCCGGTGTAAGGATAGCATTGTCCATGGTCAAGGCACACTACGAGAATGCCGACATCAACACTGTAACCTCTGGAATCCCTAACGTAGATGAAGAAGGCCACAAGATAAACCACGAATCTATCTTGTCGTCACTCGCGGGTTATGACACCAGAGTTGCCGAGTTGGTCGACGTTAACGTCTTCGTGCCAATGAATACCATCTATGGCGGCAACCAAAGCTCCTCCGAGTCCCTCCACACTGCCGACTTCGAGGGTGACTCTCCTGCTGCTGATGATGTTGCTTCCAAATCGCATGCGCCAGAGGAATGAAAAACAATTTGTAATATTTGTTTCCTCTGTAACATGTTATGCGGAAAAACTATGAGTTAACTTAAGGAAGAAAACAATGGTGTATGTCCTGCTACTTAAGCACTATTTCCAGCATGTATATATTTTTTTTAAGCAAGTGTTGGCTTATCCATTAATTTGGTTTTTATGCTTGACTTTTCGTGATTCGGAAGACTCGTTGTCGGAACCATGCGCTCAGGTGATGATGCCCAATGGCACCGTCAATAACCTAAGCACAAAATCGCCGACAATAAGTGCCAAAAGTCACTACTCTAGAATCCACATAAAAACAACAAAGAACGTGTAGACCAGAAAACTTAAGCTAACGCCCGTAGGCGGAATTTTCACAAGTGCAATTGCAAAGCTTGTGCATAAAATGTTTTATATGATCCAAAAATGAACACTAAAGGAGGTAAAAGACTCAGAAATATGAGTGAACCAAAGAGCTTTATTTCATTGATCATATAAGAGGTACACAATTAGATAAAAATGCTAAGTGTAAGAAGGACGTAGCTGTCCTATGTTCCATGGCCGATCAAGCTCCGGGTAGTCATCATCCGGGTCACGTCGCTTACTCTTATGATCCTCATTGGGTCTATCATTCAGTTCACGATTGTCAACGAGGTAGTAAGACCCATTGAGTAGCACATTGCTTATGATGAACGGTCCTTCCCATGGCGGGGATAATTTGTGTGACTTCTTCTACTTAAGTCGAAGCACCAAATCCCCCTCTTTAAACAAGCGATGCCGGACGTGGCGACTATGGTAGCTGCAAAGCTTCTGCTGGTAGATGGCGGATCTTTGGCATGCCAAAACATGATCCTCCTCGAGAAGGTCCACATCTAGGCATCTGGATTCTTCAGTGTCATCTTCGTCATAGGAGGCAACCTTTGGTGCATCGTGAAGTATGTCGGAAGGTAGGATGGCTTCTGCTCCGTATACCATGAAGTAAGGGGTGTAGCGGTGGATCTGTTGGGTGTAGTTCGTAAACTCCACAGTACAGATGGCAATTCTTCCGCCCAGGCTCCAGCTGCTCTATGTAGCGGCGCCTCAAGACGTGGCTTTATTCCCTGCAGAATTAATCCATTTGCTCTCTCAACCTGACCATTGGGTTGTGGTTGTGCCACAGATGCAAGGTCAAGTCGGATGCCTTTCTCCCAACAATATGCCTCCACTTCTCCGAGTGATAAGTTGCTACCTTTGTCGGTGATGATGTTATGTGGGAGACCAAATCTCACCACCAGATCCCGGACAAACATAAGGGCAGTTGCCCCATCAAGCTTTCTAATGGGTTTAGCTTCTATCCATTTAGTGAATTTATCAACTGCTACTAGCAGATGCGTAAACCCACATGGTGTCGTCTGTAACGGTCCCACCATGTATAGCCCCCAGACTGCAAACGGCCAAGTTATTGGTATTGTTCGCAATTCTTTAGTAGGAACATGTGGTTGTCGAGCATAATACTGGCATCCCATGCATGTCTCAACCAGCTTGTCGGCGTCCGCCTTTGCGGTCATCTAGTAGAATCCTTGCTGGAAGGCTTTCGCGACCAACGATCGAGGAGCGACGTGATGCCCGCAATCTCCGAGATGGATTTCGCGTAGGATTTCAATACCTTCTAGCTGGGAAACACACTTAAGGTATATACCAGTAGTGCTCCTTTTGTAGCGCTGTCCATTGATTATGGTATAGCCCTTCGCTCGACGTACTATTTGTTGTCTTTCGACTTCGTCATCGGGCAAAGTTCCATGTTCGAGATATTCGATGAATGGTTTTGTCCAAGCTGGAGGGACCTTTGCCACAATGTGGACGAAAGAGTCAACTCTATCCGGGTTGTCGATGTTTGCTCCCTTCACGGATGGTGTCCGTAGATGCTCTAGGAAAAATCCATGCGGAATTTGCTTGTGCCCTGATCCAAGCTTAGACAACAGATCAGCCGCCTCGTTTTGCTCCCTAGGTACATATTTGACCTCGTAGCCCAAGAAGCTCTTGGCTATCTCGTCCACTTCGTCTCGATATTCCGCCATCATAGAGTTCCGCGCATTCTAGGTGCCAGCCACCTGCTGGGCAACCAAGTCGGAATCTTCACAGCAAACTATGCGCTTGATGCCAATATCCATGGCTACGCGTAATCCGTGAATGAGTGCTTCATACTCCGCCATGTTGTTCGTAGCCTCAAAGTGGATCTGCAGAACGTAGGATAGATTGTCCCTAGTTGGTGATTGTACCAGTACACCAGCCCCCGAGCCGTTGAGCAGCTTTGATCCGTTAAAGTGGTACCGGAGTAGCATCTGGCATCTCCAGTACTCTTGTTCCGGCAACGGGGTAGCATCTGGCATCTCTGTCCAATCTGCGATAAAATCCGCCAAGGCTTGTGACTTGATGGTGTCGTGTCTCTTGTAGGTGATCTCGAAGGCGGAAAGTTCAATGCCCCACTTCGCGACCCTTCCCGTAGCGTCGCTATTGTTGATAATGTCGGACAGTGGAGTCTTGCTCACCACTGTGATAGGGTGCTCCTGAAAGTAATGCCTCAGCTTCCGAGAAGCAAGGAATACTCCATAAGCTATCTTCTGGTAGTGCGGGTAACACTGCTTGGACTCCGTCAAGACCTCGCTTACATAGTAAACTGGTCGTTGAACTCCGTGCTCGTAGCCTGGTTCCTTCCGCTCTACCACGAGGACGATGCTGATTACCCGGTTGGTTGCCGCCATGTAAATTAACATGGGCTCTCGAGGCTCGGGTGCTGCAAGGATGGGCGTTGAGGGAAGAATCTCCTTGAGCTGCTTCAATGCTGCATCTGCTTCGTCCGTCCACGTGAATTTGTTTGCCTTCTTCAGCAACTTGTACGGCGGCAGAGCCTTCTCTCCAAGTCGGCTAACGAACCGACTAACTGCTGCAACACAACCTGTTAGTCGTTGAATGTCCTTTAGGCATGTCGGATGGTTTATGTTTAATATTGCCTTGATTTTCTCCGGATTGACCTCGATTCCACGCAGGGAAATGATGAAGCCCAACAATTTGCCGGCTGGAACCCTGAAGATGCACTTCTTAGGGTGAAGCATCATGTTGTATTTCCGGAGATTATCAAAGGTTTCTTTTAAGTCGGAGATTAAGTCATTTGACTTTTTAGACATCACCGCTATATCATCCACATAGGCGTGAACGTTCCGACCAATTTGGTCGTGCAGGCAACGTTGCATTGTCCGCTGGTACATAGAACCTGCGTTTTCAGACCAAAGGGCATCCTAACATAGCAAAACGTGCCATATGGGGTAGTGAACGAAGTGGACAATTGGTACGACTTCCTCATCTTGATCTGGTGGTATCCTGACTATGTATCGAGAAAACACAAAAGTTCCGAGCCAGCCGTCGAGTCAATGACTTGGTCAATGCGAGGCAAAGCAAACGGATCTTTGCGGCATGCTTTGTTCAAGCCGGTGTAGTAAACGCACATTCTTAATTCTTTGGTTCCCTTTTTGGGGACAAGTACAGGATTGGCCACCCATTGGGTGTGAAGGACTTCTTGGATAAAACTAGCCTTAAGTAGCCTAGATATCTCTTTGGCGCATCTCTTCTCATCTCCAAAGCGTCGTAGAGGTTGCTTCACTGGTTTGCATTTTGGATCAATGTTTAAGCTGTGTTCGGCAAGTTCCCTAGGTACACCTTTCATGTCGGCAGGTTGCCAGGAAAAGATGTCCCTGTTCTCACGGAGGAACTCGACGAGCGCGCTTTCCTATTTGGGATCCAGGTTCGTACCAATGGTGGTGGTCTTGGAGGCATCGCCTACCACAAGTTCCACCGGCTTGGTCTCGATGGCGGCCTTGAATGCTGGAGCCGAGTCGGAGATTTGTTTCTTCGACGTGGGCATCTTCGAGTCATCAACCTTTCTCTGGATCTCTTTGAATTCTTCGCTGTAAAGGACAGCTTCCGTGTAGGCTGCTTCATTTATCTCGCAGTCCCTTGCTTTGGTAAAACTTCTGGATACGGTGATGACACTGTTTGGTCTGGTGTCACGACTCGGGATCAGGGCTAGACAAATACCAGATCCTCATCTTATATAAGCCTAACCAAAATTCCGAAACACGCAGGGAAAGATCGGTAACATTACAGAATATATAGACCATACATTAATAAGGTAAACTCTTCAGAGAGTTACAAACCAGTCATACAAGCCAGGGGTCACAAACCCATCATTACATTAAACAACGGTAGCAAAAAAGTTGTTCTAAACAACAAACTTAGCAAAGGGCCTAAGAGGCCTTAAACAGAAGTAGCAACTCTTCCATAGATCCTAGGCTGCTGCCTGGGAACCCCGACTACTTGTCGACTTTGACGTAGAAACCACCTTCAGGTGGAGTAGCATCATCTGTAGAAAAACATCAACGAAGCAAGGCTGAGTACAGGGTGTACTCCGCAAGACTTATGGCTAGTGGAGTTATTTTGCATAAAGCCATCTTTTGTTTTAAAAACAAGAGGGAGAAGAAACTCATCTAGTCATATCATTTTAAAAAGGGGATAAGAATACTTCAACTCTAGCTCTTAGAATCATCTTTGATATCCACCAAGTATCATCATCAACTGAACCTCTCTTCCCGGACTACCCCCTCAACAACCCCGAGGAAGTATTCCGGATCTCACTTTAGTTGGCAAGTTTTATCATTCGGTTATAGTTCTCTATGATCATAGAATCCGTTCCCAAGTCGTCCATAACCGTTGACACGGATTTTCGAAAAGATTAATAACCCTGCAGGGGTGCACAACTTTACCCACACGTGCCAACCGATTCTTAATGCCTAATTTTTAGCCCTCTTCCTTGGAAGGCTAGCAGAGAGTGGTTGACCACGAACTTTACCTTGCTTTCGCCGAGACCATGAGTCACACACTAAGGATATGCCGCCATAACGGGTCGAGTCCTGAAGTCGGTCCCTAGCGATGTGAACAGGGTTTGAGATTATGGATGTCGGGCATCTCCCATTCCCTGCCACGCTTACCTACCTTTATGAATGCACCTCCTTCACCTCCAGTCAAGAACAACCAATATGCGTATGTCGAATAGAAAGCCCAAACTATGTGACTCATGGAATCTACTAGGCAAGTTAGTGAGTCGAGGGGGTTTCTAGGCCCCCGTGTGGTTGTACGCTCATCTTGGTTCAAGAGGCGAGAACATCAAGTCCTAAGGGTGGAAAGTATGGGACTACAAAAACCACAACCCACGTGGACTCCCATACAAGCCTTAGCATGTTTATCATTCTATCTGATCACATCATCACATCCTACCATACTATATTCATTCGCATCTCCGGTGCATCACATGAATGATCGGCATCAGACCACTAAGCATGGCTAAGCTTGACTGAACTGTGGCACTAGCGATGCTCATAAGCCAAACCCTAGTTATGCTAGGAGCGGCGGATCAGGTAATATAGTTCACAAAGGAAAACATGCATCAGACACTACTAGGGAAATGGCCATTCGTGGCGCACCTGAAAAGAGCATCTGTGGCGCACTAGGGGTGCGCCACTATCCTTGCGCTACGGCTATCTCCTAGCCGTGGCGCACTGCCTAGTGCGCCACGGTTGTGTCGAGATAGGCGTAGCGCACCTGCTAGTGCGCCACGGCTATGTGGGCAGGTGCGCTACGCGTAGGATCTTCTCTGGCGCACTTCCCAGTGCGCCACTAAGCTTCTGAGGTGCGCTTTAGGTGTAGTGCGCCACAAAAGGTAGGTCATGTGCGCCACATGTGTTTTTTTTTGTTTTTTTGAATTTCCGAGCCAGATTATATACAATACAGATTATATACAATATTACAGGCAGATATACACACACAGATACAAGATATACAATTATATATATAAATACACTATTTGAAAACAAGATTGAAACAAATACATATAGATAAGTCTCATACATGAATACATAGTATAAGTTACATTGTTTCGATCAAGTTACAAAGTAGCTGGTGACATGCGAATACATGTGTCGATCGAACAAGTTAGAGCTCGAAAGCTCGCCTAGACATCTAAACTCACTAGTGCAGAGCCCTCTAACAGCGGTTCCCCAACCGCTGTTGAGGGTTCGGTGTTAGAGGGGGGGCCCCTTTATACGAACCGGTGTTAAAGGGTGGCGCACGTGGGGCTGCCGCAGGCCTCAGCCCCCCCCCTTTAACACCGGTTCGGGGCTGGAACCGGTGTTAAAGGTTCTTCTGCCGCGGCAGAGATTTAGGCCGTTTTCCTGCCGCGGCAGAACTCTCCCGCGGCAGGAAAACGGCCTAAATCTCTGCCGCGGCAGACTTCTGCCTCTGCCCCGTTCTGGGCGTATTTTTGCGGGAGGGGGGGAGCGAGGGGGAATCGATCGGGAGCGGTATACACATAAATCGTCATCGGTACATATGAGTACATGAATAATTAAGCAACTATTATTATACACAAACATCGTCATCGGCACATACATCGTCATCGGCACATACATCGTCATCGTTCATTTTGGTGGATATCTAAAGAGTTCTCCGCCAGGCGTGACGACCTCATCAAGTATGAACCCCGCCAATTCCTCTTGAATGGCTCGTATGCGTTCAAATGGTAGGAGTTGGTCCCGCATCCGTTCGATCTGAATATATATGAAGAATGGGCCATCAATATATATATAAGAATAAAACTCAACACAATTGATGGTAATAAAATAATGTTGTGGACTTTGTTTACTTACTCTAAGTTGTTCTAGTGCGGCTTGGCCCATCGCACATATCGTGTTGCGAATGAACTCGCAAACATAGTACCCACATAAGTTATTGCCGTGTCCCTGATGCGCGCACTTTACGAGAATAGAGAGTTCAATCAAAATAATAATCAATAAAGCATGATATAATGGAATTGGAAGCTAGCTAGTATTACTTACATTTTGGTCTACAAATTTTAGTTCTTATGACCATTCACCCACGGCCCTGCCCGTGAACCTTTTCCAAACCCTGTCCGGCAAAGAAAATGGATAAAGGAGTAATTAATTACTTGTTGTCACGAAAGTTGCCGATCTAGTGCGATAATATGATTGAAATTACCTCTGGAGCATCTCTCTAAAGTTTGCCCATATCTCTTTTTATTTTCGTAACGAGTCCATGACAAGGACTTTTCCTGAGTCGGGTTGAATGACTAGCAGAATAAAGTGGAACCTACGCACGCATAACTCATCATCAGTTACACTTAACATCGAGTAAGCTGAAATAGAATGTGTACAAGAGAGAGGGTAACAGTACTCAAGAGAAGTTGTAAGGCAATAGTATTTCCCTTTTGGTTTGTTTTCTCAGTAAAGACCTTAGCAAGTAATCTTCTGTTTGCCCGGGTTTGGTTTCTACCACTTCTTCATGAACTCTATTTGGGTCAACGAACCCAATGTCAAAAGGGCCTCCTTTCCTGCATTCCATAAACTTTTTCCTGCATAATAGTATATACATATATGGTGAGCATATATATATACATGCAATTAATAAAGTGAATGAGATGAGATATAAATTATAGAAATAGTACTTACACACAATAAAGGCTGATGGCAGCTTTGTCGAGTTCCTTCTGATTGAATAGAAAATGCAAGTCTTGAATGTTGAAGTCGATCGCGTCGTCTCCGCAGAAGAAAATCTAATCTCTTATATGCGCCGTGATCCATTCTACCTTTCTCGTCTTGCAGAAATGAAGGTACCACTTGTGCAATTTTCGCATCTTTGTTGGTAGATTCTTGAGCTCCTCTTTCTTGATGAGATTCTTCCCATACTTCCATGGCTGTATGGGGTTGGCATCGCATTTGGGCAAGTTGTCTCCCATGACGTTCAAGTATGCAATGTAAGTCATCCCCATATCATTGGCCTTTCTTTGTAGCTCTGCCTCGTAATCATTTGCGGGAGGAGCGTCCCGTGTGTCGAACATTTGGAGCGGGGCGCATGATTGGTTTTCCTGCTCTCCGAGCATGGGAACTGTTTTCTGGGGTGCCTCACGACTGCTACTTTCAGTCTCCCTATGGCGCCTTGCATCCGCCTCCAAATCTAGCGCTCGTAGTCCGGCATAAGTGGGGTTTCAGGTTTCAAAGATTATTGTAAAACTTCTCCACCACCGCCGGATCTATTTTCTCCTTTGGCTCGGCCCATCTAGGTGCAAAGAATTTCTTGACCTGTTCTTCCGAGATCCTATTGGTCTCCTCCTCGCTGCGATTCCACGGTAAAACCGGCAATGGCTTGGCGGAAGGCTGCAGGACGTAGTTTTTTAAACTCTTTGGCGTACGGTTTCCTGCGGATTTCTTTGTGGCAGTGCTACTGATGCTCTTCGTGGCAGTGCTCTTCCGCTTACGCTGAGGAGATGGCTGACGGGCAGGAGATGGCTGCCGCGCAGGAGATGGCTGACGGGCCAGAGATGGCTGCCGCACAGGAGATGACTGAAGCGCCGGAGATGGCTGCCGCGCAGGAGATAGCTGAAGCGGCTCAGACTGCTGACGCTGCGGAGACGGCAGGGGTGCCAGTGACCTCCAATTTGGAAGCACAATGTGTTCCTTCTTCCAAAGATTGGTTGTTTTCACTGCAAATTTGAGTTGAGTTTCCCCTTCACCTGTAGCATGGTCAAGCTGTGCTTCCTCATATTCCTTCACAACCTCATCCACCCCGACAATAGCATAGCCATCTGGAATCGGTCGGCAGTGGTAAGTTCCACCAGCTACAGGAGGTAAGGCATAGCCGACAGCCACCTTAATGGATAAGCCCATTAATATCACATGCAGCTCAGCGTGTTCGCTCTCCGTGATCTCATCCGCGGGGTATCGAGGACCCGCCATTTCAAGCGTGGGCTGCACGTTCTCCGTGGAAGCCACGCTGCTTTTCCGCGCAGAGTCTGGGCCACCGGCAGCTTCCAATGCAGGCTCTTTGTGCCGCTGACATGGGCCGGTAGCTTGATGGCTCTGTTGTGCATTCACTTGCGCCTGCAGCGCCGCAAGTGCATGTTCTATCTATGTCATCCGCTCTATATGCTCTTTTTCTTTTCTGCCGCGCCATTGTAACATCCCAAAAATCATAGTTCAAAACTCATTCATATCATCTTTGCATTTAGGGTTTTCTCAAAAATCATTTAGAAACATAAGTTGGAGCTATGATTTCATGTGGGATATTTATCCCAAAATGACCATCACCCTTTGAAATTTGAAAGTTTAAATACTTGTTTGCTTGTCTCAATTAATGGAAAGATTAGGTGAAGCTTTTAACCAAAATTTCAAATTTAGAAATAGTTTCAAAATCCTTTCTTCAAATATTTGCAAATTAGAGCAAATCTCTGTTTATTTTGAAACCCAAGCTTGACCAAGCCTTGCAAAGTAATCACTTGGTTAAAATGACTGTTTTTGAATCCACAAAACCCTGCAAAAATCCCCAGAATAGTTTGGATTCAAAAGGATTTGAATTCATATCAAAAACCATTCCAGAAAATAGAAATAGAAAAAGAAAAGACTTAAACAAAAGAAAAAGGCCGCGCGGCCAGAATCTGGCCCAGCAGCCAATCAAGCCCAGCAAGCCCACCCGGGGGTTTCTTTTTCTCCCCTCACGCGCGAGCGCACGCACTGAGCCGCTGACAAGCAGGCCCCACCTTCACACCGCGCACCTCGCTGACAAGCGGGCCACTTCCACGTCGGCGTCGTCTCCACCCGCACGACCTGTTCGTCCCCAATCAACG
Source organism: Avena sativa (assembly GCA_916181665.1). Classification (NCBI taxonomy): domain Eukaryota; kingdom Viridiplantae; phylum Streptophyta; class Magnoliopsida; order Poales; family Poaceae; genus Avena; species Avena sativa. Next base: position 2,728,564 of record OV702285.1, on the reverse strand, counting down.
CGGCCGTTTCCTGTGTGTTAATCGCGGCGTCAATTCGAATCAATGGCCGAGTGATTCTCGCGCTTGACCAGGCTATATAAACCCCCTCTGTCCCCTCTCTCTTTTCCCCCAAACCCCAAGCACAGAACGCCCCCAGGCTGCACGCATTTCTCTCTGCAACCCCGCCGTCTCCGGCGACTACTCCGGCCAATTACGGTGAGTTATGCGCTTCCCTCTGCCTCTCGTTCTTGCAAACTAGATCAGTGAGCCTCTGCGCTTCTTTTGACACTTTCCGTTTGCCTTCGCATGAACCACAACGTCGGCAACGTCGACGACTGGACCGCCACCGTCTTCTGCACGAACTCCGGCGACCTCCCTCCGTAAGTAGCCACCGCCCCTTGCCCTCTGACTGATACGCCTAGAATCCTCATCGTCTTGCGCATCTAACAATATCCCTATTTTGGCTTAGCGCGACGAGGAACCTCGCCAACGTTGACGACTGACCGTGGCTGACGCATTTGCAAACTCCGGCGAGGAATCCCCGACGACCCCGTGCGCCCCTTCCCAAGCCATTGCCACCTTGAGCATCAGCAGCCTCCTGCGGTTCTGGTAAGCATCTCCTCCCTTCCCCGGGCGACCTAGAACGCCGGCACCGCCACCGACTGACGCGCCGCCGCCTGTCACCGCCGGTAGCGCCGCTCGATTTTGGTTAGGAGATTTTTAGCCGTTAGATCTGAATCCTACGTGTAGAAACACTTCACTTAACGAAGGGGTATGGACAGATCTGAGCCGTGCAGCGTTAGTTAGATCGAACGGCACAGAAGGGTGATCCGGTGCGAACCGGTACGCGCCAGTAATAACGCGACGCGTGGCAAGGTTTAAACTAAAAACAGAATTTAAAACCAGATTTAGATTCAAACTTCAAATGCTTATAACTTCTGAATGCCACGTTAGATTTTTGCAAACTTTATACCGTTGGATTCAGTGAAACAAGGCCTTTTTGAATATCCAATTTTTTTAGCATATAGTAACAGTTAAAATGATTTTATTTGTGGAACAAGTTTAGGGCTATTTTAGATATAGTTTTATTTTTTGTATATTATTTTGGGGCCAAATAAGTTTAGTTGGCAAACTTGTGTCATGTTAAGTTTCTGTAGTCATGAACATACTTGGTAGAATTTTCAAAACTCAACACTTGGTAGATTCTTGCATGCATGCATTCATATTATTTTTGGTTGTATTTAATTGTGTGTAATTGTATGTTTTAATTTCTTGTGTAGATTTTGCTAGTGATTGTGATTGTGAAGAGTGCTACTCTCCACACTACCAAGGCAAGTGATATTTTCATGAATTTTCTATCCTAAGTTTTGTACTTACATTAGATATTTTTGCTAAAGTATTTGCATGATATTTTGCTTAGTGCTAAGATGGGAAATCCTAAGTAGAGTGAAATAGTAGAATTGCTAGGGAAATTACCCTAAGATAAGTTACCATACTTTGCTTAGCCTAGCTTATAGTAAACAAGGGTGGTGAACATCTATTTAGTATATGGTAAAAAAATATTCTAAGTCAAGAGACTTATATTTTCTTAATAAAACAACTAAGGCAAATGAACCTCCTGGGTGGAATGGAAAGATTGGGTTATGTTGAGTGGTTACACAAGGCCATGGACTTGGGTTGTGTATCTCACTTGTGGTATGCCACCCAGGCACAAAGGGATTTGGAGGCCAAGTGTTGAGAAAGCTTATAGTGCAACCACTTGGCAATATGGGCTCTGCCATGATCATATAGGTTGCTAGAACTTAGTCACTTGGACAGTTGGTGGTAGATGGGATGATAGGATGGAGCGCGTCCATTTGACTAAGGAAAAGCTTCTGAAAGGTCCTGTCTTGGGAAACCAAGTCTGGTGGGGAAAGTGCACAACCTCTGCAGATGGAAAACCTAAGTACTTAGCCTTGTCCAAGGAAATGGACACTTTGAGCATCAAGACATGGAAGCTACAAGAATCTCATCACTCCAACTTCTAAATAAAATTTGATGGGTGAACAAGGGTGAAGGACCTCAATGTCTATTGATGGTTCCTTGGGAATGTTTTTGACAAAGAAAACTTAGTGATTTCAACTAATAGGAAAAACCTATTTTCAAGCAAAGCAAGCCAAGCTACACTTAGCCAAAATGCATATAGTAATAGAGTCCACTTAAATATAATAAGGTATCACTTGCCAATACTATTCCAAAGTATTGACCCTCTGTGGCTGTAACTTGTGATGTTGCAGGTTACTCCGATGATGAATAGGAGTCATGAGTCTACACTCAACATGCTTGCCTGTGGCACATGAAGATGAAGACTTGTGTTTATTTACTTGTTCCTTAAAACTCTTGTATTAGGCCTATGGCCATGAGTTGTAAAAGACTATGTTTTTTTTTATCTCTGGAATGAATGTAATAAACGACCTTTGTATCTGTGTACTTCATCTTAAACTGTGGATGCTAGCATTGATCCAGGGACTAGCATTGCAATCACAGGGATCCTTTCCTTTATAAAGGAGGGGTCTAACAGATGGTATCAGAGCACTGTGTTGCCTGTAGGATTATGACCCTAGGATTGGAAAACCACTAAGGAAAAAGTTTTTCAACTACTTCTACACTTGTCTATTCTTCTCGTAAAACTTTTCTAATCTCTTTCAACTTCCTTTGTAGATGAACTCCATCAACGAAGCCGTGAAGAAGGGACCACTCATGACCATGACCTTGGAGTGTGAAACTGAGTTTCCCAGTATTCTCAAGGACCTCATGGAGGCAATGGATGCACATGGTGAAGCCGTGTACAAGGGCTTTCCAGTGATAGATGAAGGAGTGGAATATTGGTGGGTGCAACTTCACTTGTACAAAAACAAGGAAGACAACCACAAAGAAAGAGGATACTGCATGTACACTAACACTACAATGCACACCACATTCTTTGAGTCAGCCAGGGATGCAGCTTGGAGGACTATCAAAGAACTAAGTGCTAGAGTCAAGTGCAGAATGCTCAACCTCCAAAAGGACTTAGAGAAAGAGAAGGAGCTTACTCAAGAGTTGGAAGACACCAACCAAGAGATAAGGGGAGATGTTATAGACCTAGTGATAGAGTCAAGAGAGCAGGACTGGTGGATTGCCTCTAGGAACATTGTGTTTAATAATAGATCCCGTGAGATTGGATTGTAAGGACACTTCGTTAGTTGGACCACCACTTATCACCTTATTTTCCAAAATGATACCTTAAATAAGTTGGACCTTGTTTGATGTAATGGATTGTGTATGCATGACATATGTGGTATTTGAGTTCCATGGTTATGTATGAGATGGTTGTTTTGTGTTCATTTTTAATAAGTGTTGTTCTAACTTTTCAATTTTATAAATAGATGCCTATTGCCGTCAGCACTGTTGAGGAGTTCCAGGTTACTCGTTTCGGACCCCGTATCATTGAGCTTACCACTCTGCTCGATCTCCCTCTTCCTACCATCACGGTGTACCCACTCACCAAGTTCGAGAGGAAGGACCTCTGGGACTTCAAGGTGAACCAGCCCGGACGTCAGACTGAGCCTACTACGGAGGCCATCGTCTTCAAGCTGATGCACGACGTCAGGGAGAGAGGCATGGAGGTAGTCATGCAGGACCTGATAGGACGACTGTTAGGCCGTCACTCCCGACAGGTTAGGGGCACTCCCTTCCATGCTTTCGGAAGGCGTGACGTTGATGGAGATTCTATCGACTTTGAGGACGACTCGAGGAGCACTGCAGAGCCGATACGCCTCTATCTTCAGGACTTAGAGACTCTTCTCAGGCACGTAGATACGGACAGGACGAACGTCATGCTAGGTAATGACGAGCTCCAGGTACAGCTACGCGAGAAGGACAAGCTTTTCGCACAGCAGGATGAGATGATCAAGGAAATGGAGACGAAGTTCGAGGCTCAGGATCGCAAGTTCAAGAGTCAGGAGAAACGTGTCCAGGATAGGAACAAGAAAATCCGGGACATGACCGAGGAACTGAAGTCCAAGGACTTCGAGCTTGAGCAGCAGCAGATGGTTATTGAGAGACTTTACTCCCAGAAGAGGGATCTCAAGGCCAAGGTCGATTCCTTGACCACTACGATTGAGGAAAACAAGACCGCGATGGAGAACGCAGGTCTTACCTTCGTTGAGGAGGAGATTGACGCTGATGAGTAGACTTGACTACTCGTTTACCTTTCATATTCATACTTGTTATTGTGAACTTATTATTGGACCATCCGACATGTGGATGGCTTGCCACTTGTGTGTTTACCTCATGAGCTTGTTATGTGGTTGTTGAACTTATATTCTTATGATGCTTGTTATGTGTTTGCTTATGATATATTGTGCATGAAACATCTATGGGTATCTCATTCTTATCTATTTGAACAAACCACAGATGCCTCCCCGTCGCGCAAACCCCAACCCCAACAACATCACCCCGGAAATGCAACAAATGATGAATGCGCAAACACAGCTTATGCAAATGATGACAACGTTCATCCAAAACCAGAATAACAACAACAACAACGACCCCAACAACAACAACAACAACAACAACAACAATAACAACAACAACAACCCACCGGGTTTTGATATGCTCACCAGATTTCTGCGTCTGAGGCCAGCAAAGTTTTCGGGAACAACTGATCCCATGATAGCCAATGACTGGTTACGTTCTGTGAACAAAGACTTAGTGACCGTGGGCTGCACGGATGCTGAAAAGGTCAGGTTTGCAGCACATCTGTTGGAAGGACCAGCCACCACATGGTGGGACAACTTCCAAATCACCACTCTTATTGATGAGGTGACTTGGGCTATCTTTGAAGATGGTTTTCGCACGGCTCATATCTCCTCAGGGATAATGAGTCTGAAAAAGAAGGAGTTTCACAACCTGAAACAGCGCCACCGCAGCGTGGCAGAATACATAGAAGAATTCAACAATCTGGCGCGCTACGCACCGGATGAGGTTGATACAGATGCCAAGAGAAAGGAAAAGTTCTTGGAGGGTTTGAATGATGAGCTGAACCTACAGTTGTCTGTGGCATATGTTCCAACTTATCAGTCGTTGTGTGACAAGGCTGCTATATTGGAAAGTAAAATCAAGCAAGTCGAGAGTACAAAGAGGAAACACTCCGACAAGCACAGCTCGGGATCGTCTCACAAACAATCTCACTATGATGACAATGGCAGCTCAGGATCCCATAAACATGGGAAATTCAACAAGCACAACCGTCATGACAACAAGCATCATCGCAGTCATGACAAGGACAAGTACAAGAACCACAAGGGTGGACATAAGAGTCACTATAGTGGAAATGGTAGTGGAAGTGGAAGCCAACCTCCTAAAAAGGACATCAGTCAGGTTGAATGCTTCAAATGCAAGAAGATGGGACACTGCAAATGAGTGCCCCGAAAAGAAGGTGGAAGGACCTAACAAGCCGAATCCTTTCCAGAAAGGACAGGTTAACCACATCAATGTGGAAGAGGTCTATGAGGAACCTGATGCCGTGGCTGGTAAGTTCAGACTCAATTCAATTTCAGCATTTGTACTCTTTGATACCGGTGCATCTCATTCATTCATATCAAAGGCATTTGTTGAAAGAAATGAACTGTCGGTAGAAACCATTGGGTGTCCTATAAGAGTAAGTTCTCCGGGGGGAGAAATGATAGTAAACTCAGGTTGTCATGACTTAGTCATAGAGTTTGGAAAATATAAGTTTCCAGTGAACCTAATAATTCTGGATTCCCAAGGACTGGATGTGATTTTGGGAATGGATTGGATGGCTAAGTATGAAGGAGTATTAGATTGTGCCAACCGTTCAGTTACCCTCACAACCCCCGAAGGCAAAAGAATAAAATTCAAGTCAAACTTTGAATCCAAAGGAGGTAAGTTAAATTCTCTTAAGGGGGTTAGCATGGACAGTGTACCAATAGTATGTGAGTATCCGGATGTGTTTCCGGAAGAATTACCAGGAATGCCACCAGATAGAGATGTGGAGTTTTTGATAGATTTGGTACCAGGTTCTGGACCAATAGCTAAGAGACCATACAAAATGTCGGTTGATGAATTGAAAGAGCTCAAGAAACAACTAGGAGAACAGTTACAGAAAGGGTTTATTCAACCAAGTTCTTCATCTTGGGGAGCCCCGGTATTGTTCGTGGAGAAGAAGGATAGAACACAAAGATTATGTATTGACTACCGTTCTCTCAACGAGGTTACCATCAAGAACAAGTATCCTTTGCCAAGAATCAACGACTTATTTGATCAGCTAGAAGGAGCATGTGTATTCTCGAAGATTGATCTTCGGTCAGGTTATTTTCAACTCAAGATACGAGAGCAAGACATACCAAAAACAGCATTCACCACAAGGTATGGATTGTATGAGTATACTGTGATGCCTTTTGGATTAACCAACGCTCCAGCATACTTCATGAATATGATGAACAAGGTGTTCATGGAATTCCTTGACAAGTTCGTTGTCGTTTTCATCGATGACATCTTGGTCTACTCCAAGAGCAAGGAAGAGCATGAAAGACACTTACGCTTGATACTTGAGAAACTGAGGGAACATAAACTATATGCCAAATTCAGCAAGTGTGAGTTCTGGTTAGAGGAAGTTGGTTTTCTTGGTCATGTGATAACAAAAGATGGTGTGGCAGTTGATCCTGCTAAAGTTTCAGCTGTGACAGAATGGGAATCACCCAAGAATGTGAAAGAAGTTCGTAGTTTCCTTGGCTTAGCAGGTTACTACAGAAGGTTCATTGAAAATTTCTCGAAAGTTGCTAAGCCTATGACAGAATTGCTAAAGAAGGACAAGAAATTTGCTTGGTCTGAAGGTTGCGAAGTCAGCTTCCAAGAATTGAAGAAAAGACTTTTAACCGCACCAGTTCTATGTCTGCCAGATTTGGAAAAGGATTTCCAAGTGTATTGTGATGCTTCGCATCAAGGTTTGGGTGCCGTACTTATGCAAGATGGTAAAGTCGTAGCCTACGCTTCGAGACAACTCAAAACTCATGAAGTAAACTATCCTACTCATGATTTGGAGTTAGCCTCTGTCGTCCATGCACTCAAAACATGGAGACATTACCTTTTGGGAAAGCGTTGTGAAGTGTTCACCGATCATAAGAGTTTGAAGTATATCTTCACCCAGAAGGAAATCAACATGAGACAAAGAAGATGGCTAGAACTTATCAAGGATTATGATTTAAGTTTGCAATAGCATCCCGGTAAAGCAAATGTAGTAGCGGATGCTCTAAGTCGTAAGACATTTGTAAATGGCCTTACAAAAGGGGAATTGCCAGATGACTTGTGTAAGCAATTCAAAGAACTCGGATTGGAGATTGTGCCAGAAGGACATCTCATGTCCCTGGATGTTCAACCCACTCTATTGGACAAAATCCGATAAGTCCAGAAGACCGATAAAGAAATCGAAAAGATTAAGGAAAATATTAGTCTAGGGAAAGCTAAGAGTTTCCATATAGATGAACAAGGTACTTTATGGCACGGGAAACGTATATGTGTTCCACAAGACCCGGAGTTACGGAAACTGATCTTACAAGAAGGTCACAACTCTCCGTATTCTATTCACCCGGGAAATACCAAGATGTACATGGACATGAAGGAAAGGTTTTGGTGGAACAATCTCAAAAGGGACATCGCCGAACATATTGCTTTGTGTGACGTGTGTAGCAGAGTCAAAGCGGAGCACCAGAAACCAGCAGGTTTGCTTCAACCACTGCCTATTCCTGAATGGAAGTGGGAAAATATTGGTATGGATTTCATTACCGGATTACCAAGGACCAGATCAGGGTATGATTCCATATGGGTAGTAGTGGATCGCCTAACAAAAGTGGCTCATTTTATGCCGGTGAAGACAACCTATACAAGTGCCAAGTTAGCTAAAATTTACATGAGCAGGATTGTATGCCTTCACGGTGTGCCAAAGAGTATTGTGTCAGATAGAGGAACCCAGTTCACATCTCACTTTTGGAGACAACTTCATGAATCCTTAGGAACGAGATTGGAGTTTAGCACTGCTTTTCATCCTCAAACAGATGGACAAACAGAAAGGACCAACCAAATTCTTGAGGACATGTTGAGCGCCTGTGCTTTAGATTATGGAGCAAGTTGGGATGAAAGTTTTCCTTACGCGGAGTTCTCCTACAATAACAGCCATCAATCTAGTATTGGAATAGCACCGTTTGAGTTACTCTACGGAAGGAAATGTACCACCCCATTATTATGGAATGGTGTGGGAGAAAGAAGCTTATTTGGACCTGATCTTATCAAGGACGCCGAAGAGAAAGTCAAATTGGTTAAGGACAGATTGAAGATAGCACAGTCCCGACAGAAAAGCTACGCGGATTCTAAGCGTAGAGAAGTCACCTACGAAGTTGGAGATAGAGCTTATCTCAGGGTATCACCACTTCGTGGAGTGAAAAGATTTGGAGTCAAAGGAAAGTTGGCACCAAGATATGTTGGGCCATTCAAGATTCTAAGTCGCAAGGGAGAAGTTGCATATGAAGTTGAATTGCCAGAATCTCTATCAGCAGTCCATAACGTATTTCATGTGAGTCAGCTTAAGAAATGTCACCCAGAAATGGAAGAGTCTTCTTTGAAGGATACCATACCTTTGGAAGAAGTTCATCTAGAAAGTGACCTCACTTATGAGGAAAAGCCTGTCAAGATACTTGAGACCGCAGAAAGAGTCACAAGGACTAAAACCATCAAGTTTTGTAAAGTACAATGGAACCATCACTCTGAAGAGGAAGCAACATGGGAAAGAGAAGATGATCTTCGGAAAGACCACCCTCACCTATTTGCTAGCCAACCCGAATCTCGAGGGCGAAATTCATCTTAAGGGGGTTAGATTTGTAACATCCCAAAAATCATAGTTCAAAACTCATTCATATCATCTTTGCATTTAGGGTTTTCTCAAAAATCATTTAGAAACATAAGTTGGAGCTATGATTTCATGTGGGCAATTTATCCCAAAATGACCATCACCCTTTGAAATTTGAAAGTTTAAATACTTGTTTCCTTGTCTCAATTAATGGAAAGATTAGGTGAAGCTTTTAACCAAAATTTCAAATTTAGAAATAGTTTCAAAATCCTTTCTTCAAATATTTGCAAATTAGAGCAAATCTCTGTTTATTTTGAAACCCAAGCTTGACCAAGCCTTGCAAAGTAATCACTTGGTTAAAATGACTGTTTTTGAATCCACAAAACCCTGCAAAAATCCCCAGAATAGTTTGGATTCAAAAGGATTTGAATTCATATCAAAAACCATTCCAGAAAATAGAAATAGAAAAAGAAAAGAGTTAAACAAAAGAAAAAGGCCGCGCGGCCAGAATCTGGCCCAGCAGCCAATCAAGCCCAGCAAGCCCACCCGGGGGTTTCTTTTTCTCCCCTCACGCGCGAGCGCACGCACTGAGCCGCTGACAAGCAGGCCCCACCTGCACACCGCGCACCTCGCTGACAAGCGGGCCACTTCCACGTCGGCGTCGTCTCCACCCGCACGACCTGTTCGTCCCCAATTAACGCGGCCGTTTCCTGTGTGTTAATCGCGGCGTCAATTCGAATCAATGGCCGAGTGATTCTCGCGCTTGACCAGGCTATATAAACCCCCTCTGTCCCCTCTCTCTTTTCCCCCAAACCCCAAGCACAGAACGCCCCCAGGCTGCACGCATTTCTCTCTGCAACCCCGCCGTCTCCGGCGACTACTCCGGCCAATTACGGTGAGTTATGCGCTTCCCTCTGCCTCTCGTTCTTGCAAACTAGATCAGTGAGCCTCTGCGCTTCTTTTGACACTTTCCGTTTGCCTTCGCATGAACCACAGCGTCGGCAACGTCGACGACTGGACCGCCACCGTCTTCTACACGAACTCCGGCGACCTCCCTCCGTAAGTAGCCACCGCCCCTTGCCCTCTGACTGATACGCCTAGAATCCTCATCGTCTTGCGCATCTAACAGTATCCCTATTTTGGCTTAGCGCGACGAGGAACCTCGCCAACGTCGACGACTGACCGTGGCTAACGCATTCGCAAACTCCGGCGAGGAATCCCCGACGACCCCGTGCGCCCCTTCCCAAGCCATTGCCACCTTGAGCATCAGCAGCCTCCTGCGGTTCTGGTAAGCATCTCCTCCCTTCCCCGGGCGACCTAGAACGCCGGCACCGCCACCGACTGACGCGCCGCCGCCTGTCACCGCCGGTAGCGCCGCTCGATTTTGGTTAGGAGATTTTTAGCCGTTAGATCTGAATCCTACGCGTAGAAACACTTCACTTAACGAAGGGGTATGGACAGATCTGAGCCGTGCAGCGTTAGTTAGATCCAACGGCACAGAAGGGTGATCCGGTGCGAACCAGTACGCGCCAGTAATAACGCGACGCGTGGCAAGGTTTAAACTAAAAACAGAATTTAAAACCAGATTTAGATTCAAACTTCAAATGCTTATAACTTTTGAATGCCACGTTAGATTTTTGCAAACTTTATACCGTTGGATTCAGTGAAACAAGGCCTTTCTGAATATCCAATTTGTTTAGCATATAGTAACAGTTAAAATGATTTTATTTGTGGAACAAGTTTAGGGCTATTTTAGATATAGTTTTATTTTTTGTATATTATTTTGGGGCCAAATAAGTTTAGTTGGCAAACTTGTGTCATGTTAAGTTTCTGTAGTCATGAACATACTTGGTAGAATTTTCAAAACTCAACACTTGGTAGATTCTTGCATGCATGCATTCATATTATTTTTGGTTGTATTTTATTGTGTGTAATTGTATGTTTTAATTTCTTGTGTAGATTTTGCTAGTGATTGTGATTGTGAAGAGTGCTACTCTGCACACTACCAAGGCAAGTGATATTTTCATGAATTTTCTATCCTAAGTTTTGTACTTACATTAGATATTTTTGCTAAAGTATTTGCATGATATTTTGCTTAGTGCTAAGATGGGAAATCCTAAGTAGAGTGAAATAGTAGAATTGCTAGGGAAATTACCCTAAGATAAGTTACCATACTTTGCTTAGCCTAGCTTATAGTAAACAAGGGTGGTGAACATCTATTTAGTATATGGTAAAAAAATATTCTAAGTCAAGAGAGTTATATTTTCTTAATAAAACAACTAAGGCAAATGAACCTCCTGGGTGGAATGGAAAGATTGGGTTATGTTGAGTGGTTACACAAGGCCATGGACTTGGGTTGTGTATCTCACTTGTGGTATGCCACCCAGGCACAAAGGGATTTGGAGGCCAAGTGTTGAGAAAGCTTACAGTGCAACCACTTGGCAATATGGGCTCTGCCATGATCATATAGGTTGCTAGAACTTAGTCACTTGGACAGTTGGTGGTAGATGGGATGATAGGATGGAACGCGTCCATTTAACTAAGGAAAAGCTTCTGAAAGGTCCTGTCTTGGGAAACCAAGTCTGGTGGGGAAAGTGCACAACCTCTGCAGATGGAAAACCTAAGTACTTAGCCTTGTCCAAGGAAATGGACACTTTGAGCATCAAGACATGGAAGCTACAAGAATCTCATCACTCCAACTTCTAAATAAAATTTGATGGGTGAACAAGGGTGAAGGACCTCAATGTCTATTGATGGTTCCTTGGGAATGTTTTTGACAAAGAAAACTTAGTGATTTCAACTAATAGGAAAAACCTATTTTCAAGCAAAGCAAGCCAAGCTACACTTAGCCAAAATGCATATAGTAATAGAGTCCACTTAAATATAATAAGGTATCACTTGCCAATACTATTCCAAAGTATTGACCCTCTGTGGCTGTAACTTGTGATGTTGCAGGTTACTCCGATGATGAATAGGAGTCATGAGTCTACACTCAACATGCTTGCCTGTGGCACATGAAGATGAAGACTTGTGTTTATTTACTTGTTCCTTAAAACTCTTGTATTAGGCCTATGGCCATGAGTTGTAAAAGACTATGTTTTTTTTTATCTCTGGAATGAATGTAATAAACGACCTTTGTATCTGTGTACTTCATCTTAAACTGTGGATGCTAGCATTGATCCAGGGACTAGCATTGCAATCAGAGGGATCCTTTCCTTTATAAAGGAGGGGTCTAACAGCCATCTATAAGAGTCGCTCCAGTCGGCAAACCCATCCTTCCACGTCATACCCCCTGTGCCTCGTGCATGTCCAGCGTGTTCTTTTTTACCGATGGCGCGTGTGAGCTGGTCATTCTCTCTGTCGGGATGGAAGGTCCTGGCGGATGTTTCCTCATATGCCGTGATGAGTTCAGTGACGGCATTGGCAAGGAGTGTTGGGAAGATACACAATCCTGTTTCTGGGTCCAACCTTGCCCCGATTCCGTAGAACCAAGTATTTGCACGTAGGTCCCACCCATCTGTCAGGGGTGTGATCCCTCTAGCGCGCAGGGCCTTCTCAACTTCCTCCCACTTAGGCCTCTGAGATATGTAGCCACCTGACCCCGTCCTCTGGTGATATTCCTTCTTCAGGGCATTAAGCGTATTGGTTTCTGACCTCTTTTTAGCTATAGCACTTTTTTATATGTCTCAAATTCGGGCCAGTGAGGTCTTATCTTCGCATAATATGCGTCTTCGAAATTTGGAGTCTCGCCAGATTTGACAAATTTGTTTAATTTTGTCTTCCAGATGCGGAAAGCGTCAGCCATATTCTTTAGAGTCCACTATTTGACCTTTTCCTTTATAACCGGGTTGTTTTCATCCTCCTCTGGCGGAAGGGTGAAATTTACCAACAACGAATTCCAAAGCGTTTCTTTGGATCTGTCATCGACAAAGGTACCATCGCCCTTCTTTGGCTTATTCCAATTTTCAATTAAGATTGGGATTTGGTCCCTAACAAGAACTCCAGCCTGACGTACAAATTTGTCTGCGGCCTTCTTGGGCTCCATCGGCCTGCCATCAACACGGACTGCTTCGATCGTGAACTTTGCACGATCTTTCAATCGCTGGCTCGCGCCTCGCTTGCTCTTTTTCATAGAAGAAGATGGTTGCTGGCTTGTCGATCCAGAGGGCTAAAAGAAGAAAGAAGCGTTAATTAATACATGTAGAAGAAGATTGTTGGTGGAAGTCAGCAGAGGCTTAATCAATGCATATACCTCGCCGGACTTTATAACCATTAAATTGCGTTCACCGGAGTCTTCATCTTCTCCATGACTAGTACTTGAGCTGTCGTCATCATGTCCCTCCAAGTTCAGATATTGTGAGGTGTCCGCATCAATAATTTTCTCCATTATTTCTTCTTCTTCAAGGTTTCTACTAAGTGGATCCATAGTTTCTAAAACAATAATATTATCTAGAGTAAGAGTGTAAACATTCAAGTGGACTTGGATTCATACACAAATATACATATTATTCATAAAAAAATACACAAATAAATACACAAATGAAATTAAAACCCTAAGGATGCTTGATCATTTTAAACGAGTTCCGAGGGGTCAAAACCCTAATCAGGATGAGTCAGAGGTCCAATTTGTATACAAGTTTTAATCTATGCATGTAGTACAATTTATCGAGCAAACAAGTTTTAATCAGGATGAGTCAGAAATCACACACGTTGCACTCCTCGCAATCTATCGAGCAAACAATTTCATACAACATAAACAATAGCGTTGGATTCACCCTAATCAGAGTTACAAATCTTTTCTTATGATTTAAATAGTGTTTAATGGGTTTTAAATCATTTAAATAGTTTCTGTTGTCTAAAAATCAAACTAAAATCAGATATATAATCCCCACGGGGTTGTGATTCCAGGGACATATTATTTGTAATTTTCTGAACATTATTTATTTTCTTATGAATTTATTACTCTAAATAAGCCATTATATCATTTATTTAAGTGCTGAAAAACCTTATATTATTTGGCTTAACCATTTGCATATTGATGATCTACACACAATTGTGAATCCATAGGTATATTATTTGTGATTTTTGGACCAGTAGATATTTTACTATGAATTTATTAACCTAAAAGACCATTAAAACTAATTAAATTATTACAGTAAACACGTACTATAAAAGTTAAATACAACTTCATATTAATAATCTACTCAATTTTCTGAATTCATTGATATATAATTTGCTATTTTTTGATCTACGAATCTTTTTATATGATTTTTGCAAGATTATACAATTTTCTGCAATTTTTATTTTTTCTTCTATTTTTCAGGAGAGTCAACGTTGACTGGCGCTGTGTCATCGCTGACGTGGCAGACAGGTGGCGCATTCTGGTTTGCTCACCCGCGTCGGCGCGGTGGAGACGGGCGGCGTCGGCACGTATGGAGGCGGTGGTGCTAGTGGCGGATGCGGCGGTCTCCAGCGATGTCGGGCGGTGCTCCGGCGAGGCTCGGTCGTCGGCGCGGTGGAGACGGGCGGCGTCGAGTGGTGCTCCGGCGAGGCGCAGTCGTCGGCGCGGTGGAGACGGGCGGCGTCGGCGCGGTGGAGACGGGCAGCGTCGGGCGGTGCTCCGGCGAGGCGCGGTCGTCGGCGCGGTGGAGACGGGCGGCGTCGGCGGTGCTCCGGCGAGGCGCGGTCGGCTGCTCCTGCACGGGGAAGAGGTGGTGGTCAGGGGGGCGGGAGAGGTCATACGGAAATGGAGGCGGCGGCGAGACGGACGAACTCCGAGGGCGGTGGCGGCGAGACAGGCGAGCTCCGAGGGCGGTGGCGTTCGGCGGTGGCGGCGCTTCTCTCTGCGGCCGGCGGTGTTCGATCTGCTCTGGGGGGAATAAAGGAAGGGGAAGGCGAATTTAATACCCCCCTTTAACACCGGTTCGTGGCTGGAACCGATGTTAAAGGGGGGGATTCCGTTTCCCGCGCGCATTTATTACCCACCCACCCCCCCCCCTTTAACACCGGTCAGCCATGAACCAGTGTTAAAGGGGGGGGTGTGGTGCGCACGGGAAACGAAATAAATGCCCCCCCTTTAACACCGGTTCGTGTCTGGAACCGGTGTTAAAGGGGGAGGCATTTATTTCATGCATTAAAGGGGCATTTTTAATTCAAAAAATATGATATGAATTTAGAAAATTCACATCTTTTTCATTTCAACTCAGAAAAATATGAATAATATATCATAATTTTCATAAAAATAATATCTATCCATTCATGTAAATCATTTTATATTTACTTTACATGAAAATTTTCAAAATAATTAAAACACTTACATATAAATTTTGATTATTCAATTCAAACAAAAATAAATTGTTAAATCCTAAAACTTTGAACATAAGAAATATTAAGCATCTAAAAATAAATCTAACCCTATTTTATTAGATCAAATCATATTTTAATGCCGCATCTTTTGTATTAACATTTTTGAATTGATTGGATATTTAAATGTCGCATCTTTTGTATACACTTGAATCTCACCAAGCCTCTCTCAACTTGCATTGTTTTTTTTTTGATAAAATAGCATATTGTGAACCTAAAAATGAATTTTGCAAAAAATCATGAGCATCGTATCATGTACCTGTAGTTCATATCTGACCCACTTCCTGCCGATTCGGTAGGAATTTGTCTTTTTCACCAGAGGTGGACGGAAAGGTTTCAGATCCCCCTATTGGTACATTGTGCATATAAGGTGGTCTAGTATTTTTGTAAAATGTGTTGGTGGTTTTTTGAATTAGCCATTTGGTAGTTGCTTCACAAAACCGTCCGTTTTTTATGCTCGGAAAATGGAAAATGCCTTTTTGGTGCGAGAAAAAGGAAAACTTTCTCTTGCAACATTGTTTGCCATGCCATGATGCACATGTATGCACAATATGGCCATATTATCACAAACTATGCCTTGATTCTAGCCATAACATTGGTCATTTGACCCGAAAGCCAAGAAACCTCGAATGAGATAGGTCATTTTGTGAAGGTTTTTTCGAGACATAATCAATATACCAATTTTGAGATTTTTCCTTCTAACTATGTCACATAATATAACACCACACGAAGGTTTCGCACTGTTTCGATCTTTTTTTATTTTTTATCCCCGTTTTAAACTATCGACAAACTTTGTCGAACAACGGGCATGATGATTCTTAGCTCGGGGCCAAGCCTCGCTCAACTTGCATTGTTTTTTTGATAAAATAGCATATTGTCAACCTCGAATGAGAATGCAACTAATAGTAAGTTACATAAATCCGAACTGGAACTGAAAATTAAGATACATAAAAGAACTGAAAATTAAGATACATGGCCAGATTAAGTAACAATCGGCCGAACTTGTTTCGGAATGTTGGAGTGATTCAGTCATGCTCCTGCCTACACCTGTAATACTCGCCACTGTAGTCGTCGTACACGCCGCCGCCGTCATCGCTGTCGTCGTCGGGGTCGCCGTAATTGAACCTCTGGACAGTACGCGTGGGCTGGACTTGAGGGTAGCGCGTGGGCTGGACTTGAGGGTAGCGCAGACGGGGGTTAGATTCGGCGATAGTGTCATTGGCCATGACGCTCTGGAGAGTCCGACCGCGCCACCATAGCCGACGGCCGGCCTCGTTGAAGTTAGGAGGAGGTGGGCCGTCCTCCTCGTGCCTGGCGAGCGCCCTCTCACGCCGATCCACGAAGAAGGCTTCCCAAGTAGGGAAATAGTCGGGATGCCATCTGGGATTCCTCCGCTGCTCCGGCGTGAGCTCGAAGCAGTAGTGGTTCGTGATGGCCATCCGGCACGCCACACCTAGAGGGACAGGAGGAACCGGCACGCCTCCGACGCTCAGCATCCAGCCGACGAGGACACAGTAGCCCGGCGGGCAGGGGTAGTTCGAGGCGCAAAGCGCCTCCGCCTCCCTGGGGGTTAGTGCTACGGTGGAAGCCATGGGAAAGAGTGATGAGGTTGCAGATATGAGTCTAGAGATGTGCAATGACAATGGAGGCCAACCCCCTACATATATATATAGTGAACTAGCGGGAAGAACTGGCGGGAAGAAAAATGGCGGGAAGAAGAACTGGCGGGAAGAAAAATGGCGGGAAGAAAAATGACGGGAAAAAATGGCGGGATGAACCTTTAGTCCCGGTTGGAGACACCAACCGGGACAAAACACGAGTCAGCACTAATAATAGGGGTGAGTGTCAACATTATGTCGTGCGGCGTGTACCTTGTCCCGGATGGTGTCACCAACCAGGACTAAAGATGAACCTTTAGTCCCGGTTGGAGACACCAACCGGGACAAAACACGAGTCAGCACTAATAATAGGGGTGAGTGTCGACATTATGTCGTGCGGCATGTACCTTGTCCCGGATGGTGTCACCAACCGGGACTAAAGATGAACCTTTAGTCCCGGTTGGAGACACCAACCGAGACTAAAGATGAACCAGTCCTCCAACCGGGACTAATAATAGGGGTGAGTGTCGACATTATTTCGTAAGTGTCAACACTATGTCGAGCTGCTTGTACTATAAATAGGCATCCTTGTGAGTCCAGTACTCCATCCAGTGTGAGGCTATGCCTTACCTCCTTTCGAGAGCAGGGACACCACTACGGCCAGTTTCAGGGAGATGCCGACGGAGCCCAGTCCTCCGGCATCTCCGAGAAACTGGTCATAGAGGCACTCCCTAATATGTGAAATTAGTTAGCTCCCAGGTGTCTTGATCTAGTTAGAGAAGTTACAAAGCTGCAAGATGGTTTTCGAGAGCAGGGACACCACTACGGCCAGTTTCAGGGAGATGCCGACGGAGCCTAGTCCTCTGGCATCTCCAAGAAACTGGTCATAGAGGCACTCCCTAATATGTCACCGCGCGCGTTTGGAGATCAGATCTTAATGGTAAGTACGAATCGGGACAACTTCTTCTCATAGTCCCGGTCCATCCACAAAACATGACTAACACTCAAGACATGTATTAATATTAAAAACATGAACTAGAGTTACATAATATGAGCATGAACTTCTTGGCACATGTCCTTCCTTATGATCGCTTCAGACGTAACCATGGAGCATCTTCTTTACTTAACGGAATGCTTGGGTCAGTTTTCACTGTGAAGGGCGGAATTTCATCAAACTTATTATAATCTTCTGACATGTCTGTCTTGTCCTCGATTCCCACGATGTTTCTTTTCCCTGAAAGAACTATGTGACGCTTTGGCTCATCATATGATGTATTCGTTTGCATATTTTTTCTTTTTTTTGGTCTGGAGGACATGTCCTTCAGATAGAAAACCTGAGCCACATCATTGGCTAGGACGAATGGTTCGTCTAAGTTCTTGTCTACCTTCATAAGATTGTTGAGATCCACCGTTGTCATTCCGTACTTCTTGTCTACCTCAACCCCTCCTCCTGTTAGCTTGACCCATTTGCATCGAAACAAGGGGACCTTAAAATTAGGTCCATAGTCAAGTTCCCATATCTCTTCTATGAACCCATAATACGTGGTCTTTTGCCCATTGTCTTCTGCTGCATCGAAGCGGACACCACTGTTTTGGTTGGTGCTCTTTTTATCTTGGCCTATCGTGTAAAATGTATTCCCATTTATCTCGTACCCTTGGAAAGTACATATAGTCGAAGATGGTGTCCTGGACAGCAAGTACAGCTGATCCCCAACAGTGGTGTTATTCGTGAGAAGTCTTTGCAGCCAGCCGCCAAAACTCGCCATGTGTTCACTTATAATCCATTCATCAGACTGCCCTGGGTGTTTGAGGCGTATTAAATTCTTGTGTTCATTGATATACGGGGCAACCAAGATAGATCTTTGTAAAACCGTGTAGTGTGCTTGATTGAGAGAATGCCCGTCCCTACATATCATTGCTTTACATCCTAGGGTGCCTTTTCCACGCAGTATCCCCTCATGTCGTGATTCTGGAACACCAATCGCCTTAAGGTCAGGAATAAAATCAACACAGAACTCAACGACCTCCTCTGTTAAATAGCCCTTGGAGATGCTTCCTTCTGGCCTAGCACGGTTATGAACATATTTCTTTAAGACTCCCATGTACCTCTCAAAGGGGAACATATTGTGTAGAAATACAGGACCGAGAATGGCAATCTCTTCTATTAGGTGAACCAGGAGATGCGTCATAATATTGAAGAAGGATGGTGGGAACACCAACTCAAAGCTGACAAGACATTGGGCCACATCTGTTTGTAACCCTGGTAGGCTTTCTGGATCGATTACCTTCTGAGATATTGCATTAAGGAATGCACATAGCTTCACAATGGGTACTCGAACATTTTCAGGTAGAAGCCCCCTCAATGCAATCGGAAGCAATTGTGTCATAATCACGTGGCAGTCATGAGACTTCAGGTTTTGGAATTTTTTCTCTGCCATATTTATTATTCCCTTTATATTCGACGAGAAGCCAGACGGGACCTTGATACTGCTCAGACATTCAAAAAAGATTTCCTTCTCTGCTTTGGTAAGAGCGTAGCTGGCAGGAGTTAAGTGGCATCGTTTACCCTTCTCGTTCTCAGGATGCATAGGCTCTTCAGAGGCCTTCAGACGTTGCTGGTCCTGCCGTGCTTCCAGTGTATCTTTTGTCTTCCCATACACTCCTAGAAAGCCTAGCAGGTTCACGCAAACATTCTTCGTCACGTGCATCATGTCGATTGAAGAGTGGACCTCTAAGACTTTCCAATAGGGTAGGTCCCAAAATATAGATTGCTTCTTCCACATGGGCGCGTGTCCGGCATCGTCATTCGGAACAGATAGACTGCCAAGACCTTTTCCAAAGATTACTTCTAGGTCCTTGACCATACCAAATACCTCCTCACCGGTACGGAGGACAGGCTTCCTCCGGGGTTCTGCCAGACGTTTGAAATGCTTGCCTTTCTTTCTTACTGGATGCAGGTTCGGAAGAAATCGGCAATACCCTAGGTACACAACCTTCTTACATTTATCCAAATATACACTTTCAGTATCATCTAAACAGTGTGTGCATGCATTGTATCCCTTGTTTGTCTGCCCTGAACTGTTACTAAGAGCAGTCCAATCATTGGTGGTTACGAAAAGCAATGCTCGTAGGTCAAATGGCTCCCCTTTGTGCTCATCCCACATACGTACACCTGGTTTGGCCCACAGCTGTAAAAGTTCTTCAACTAATGGCCTTAGGTACACATCAATGTCGTTGCCGGGTTGCCTCGGGCCTTGGATGAGCACTGGCATCATAATGAACTTCCTCTTCATACACAACCAAGGAGGAAGGTTATAGATACATAGGGTCACAGGCCAGGTGCTGTGACTGCAGCTCTGCTCACCAAAAGGATTCATGCCGTCTGTACTTAGACCAAACCTTAAGTTCCTTGTGTCACGTGTGAAGTCCGGGTACTCTCGCTCGACTTTTCTACACTGTGACCCATCAGCGGGGTGTCTCAACATCGCGTCTTTCTTACGGTCTTCCATGTGCCATCGCAACAACTTAGCATGCTCTTTATTTCTGAAGAGACATTTTAACCGTGGTATTATAGGAGCATACCACATAACCTTGGCGGGAACCTTCTTCCTAGGGGCCTCGCCCTCAACATCGCCAGGATCGTCTCGTCTGATCTTATACCGCAGTGCAGTGCATACCGGGCATGCATCCAAATTCTCGTACTTCTCACCGCGGTAGAGGATCCAGTCATTAATGCAGGCATGTATCTTCTGCACGTCTAATCCTAGAGGGCAGACAACCTTCTTTGCTTGGTATGTACTGTCGGGCAACTCATTATTTCTTGGAAGAAGATTCTTCATTTTTACCAACAACTTTGAAAATGCGCTGTCAGTCACACCATTCTCTGCCTTCCATTGCAGCAAATCCAGTGTGGCACCTAGCTTTTTGTGGCCATCTTCGCAAGTTGGATACAACAATGTTTTGTGATCCTTTAACATCTGCTCCAGCTTCTCCTTCTCCTTTTCAGTTTCACATTCTTCCTTTGCATCAGTAATGGCCCGACCAAGATCGTCATCAGCAGGCCCATCTGCTCCCTCTTGATCTTCATTATCTACCCCCGTTGCATTATCATCATATTTAGGATACATATTATGATAGTTTTCATCATCCTCTTCTTCTTCGTTGTCGTCCATCACAACCCCTTTTTCTCCGTGCTGGGTCCAACAATTATAGCTGGGCATGAAACCGGATCGAAGCAGGTGGGCGTGAATGGTTCTGGTATTTGAGTAGTCTTTCTTGTTCTGACAGTGAACACACGGACAACACATAAAACCATTGTGACCACGGTTTGCATTAGCCACAATGATGAAATTTTGGAGGCCCGTAATGTACTCAGAAGTGCGGCGGTCACCGTACATCCATTGCCGGTTCATCTGCATTAATATGTAGTATATATCAAAAAATAATAGGGAGATGACCATTTATATATATAGTACATCAATGACACATGAAACTATAGTTGCCGACCTCGACCGAGACGGAAAGAGCAACAAGAAAACTTATTTTGAGCTCTCAGGCATTTCACCGAACACCTCTTGTGCATATGAAAAAAACACAAACTAGCACTCTTCACACCCTCTTGCTAGGCTCCAAAATATGAAAGAATGGAAGAGTGGGGTGTGTGTGGGCTGGGGTGGTGTCTTATATATCCCCCCCCTTTAACACCGGTTCATGCCACGAACCGGTGTTAAAGGGGGGGGGTGTGCGCGGGCCACTGCTGCAGGGACCTTTAACACCGGTTCGTGGCATGAACCGGTGTTAAAGGGGGGCTCCTTTTCTGCCGCAGGGGCCACGCTGGTACGGCCCCCCCCTTTAACACCGGTTCGTAGAAGAACCGGTGTTAAAGCCCTTTTTCGGGATCAACAAAAGACCTCGTTTCCACTAGTGACTAGCTAGACACAAACGCGGGATAAACAACCAAAGAAGATAAGCATGATCACCGCCGCGACGAAGGTGTAGGTCTTCATCCGGTTCCTTGTCCTAACTCCCGCTAGATAGCGCGTGTATCTAGCTTCCGCCTCCGCCATAGTGTTGTACTCTTTGTAGCTATTGCCGCTGAAACGGTGCACCTGTCTCCGGCAGTCTTCCCAATCATCGTAGACTCCGGGAACCCGTCCCTTGTACACGACGTACCACGTCATCTATAAGTTGACAATAATAATTAACCGGTGATTGAAAAAAACATATATAATTAAAGTCGCATATGAAGATACACTTCTAGAAAGTACTCCTAAATCAAAAAGACCAAACTCAAAAAGCATGCCTCATATATAACTAGGTTGTTCGACACAGGAATATGCTACGATGGAACTGTTCGCCAAGTAGGATGCACAACACCTGGACCTGTGCATATCACAAGGCAAACAATCCCATCGCAGCACATTCACATATAGTGTGACACGACATTTCAATCATCGGCATTATTCTCGAAAAAGACCAAAGTAACTCGGAAAGAATGCCTCGTATATATATACATAGGTCGTTGGACACAGGAATATGCTACGACGGAACGGTTAGCCAAGTAGGATGCACAATTACTGGACTTGTGCATATCACAAGGCTAACTATCCCGTCGTAGCACATTCACATATATATTGTGCCACGACATTTCAATCATCGGCATATTCTCGAAAAAGACAAAAATAACTCGAAAAGAATGCCTCATATATAACTAGCTAGGTCGTTGGACACAGGAATATGCTACGACGGAACAGTTAGCCAAGTAGGATGCACAATTCCTGGACTTGTGCATATCACAAGGCTAACTATCCCGTCGTAGCACATTCACATATATATTGTGCCACGACATTTCAATCATCGGCATTATTCTCGAAAAAAGACAAAAATAACTCGAAAAGAATGTCTCATATATAACTAGCTAGGTCGTTGGACACAGGAATATGTTACGACGGAACAGTGAGCCAAGTAGGATGCACAATTCCTGGACTTGTGCATATCACAAGGCTCACTATCCCGTCGTAGCACATTCACATATATAGTGTGCCACGACATTTCAATCATCGGCATTATTCTCGAAAAGACAAAAATAACTCGAAAAGAATGCCTCATATATATACATAGGTCGTTGGACATAGGAATATGCTATGATGGAACCGTGAGCCAAGTAGGATGCACAAGACCTGGACTTGTGCATATCACAAGGCTCAAAATCCCATCGTAGCACATTCACATATATAGTGTGCCACGACATTTCAATCATCGGCATTATTCTCGAAAAAAGAGTAAGGAAAAAAGGACCAAAGTGAGCAAAGGACCAAAGAGTAAGCAAAAAAACCAAGCATTGATTGATATATAATAATAATAAGCAAAATAAGTAAGCGATGATTCATAAACCTAATAAGATAAGTATAGTAGCATGTACACTTGTCCACACACACACAAAGGTCATCTATAGTTTGTAACTACAACTAGGCCAACATCAAGCCTTTTGGCTCGGCTTAGGGAACGGGAGGACGCCTTGTCTCGTCATGAACTTTCTATAGTCACCCTGCATCTCTAGGCGATCTTCTATGTCACGGTTATTCGGGATATTTCCTCCGTAGAAGATCCCCCCCCCCCCCGAAGTCATGACATCACGAAAGATGATTGCCCCAAACTGTTGCTGGATGCGATACATCTCTTGTCTAATATCTGAATTAGTGATCTTGGCCTTTGCTTCGGTCCACTGTTTGAGATGATCTGGCAGCGTAGAATTCTGCTGGTCAAGTAGGAACGCCCTCATGTGATGGAGTGCGTAGTAGGCTTCCTTCTTACTGTTTTCCGGCTGCTTCACGCAGGGGAACTCCGTTACGTGGTTGAAGACGTGCCTGCCGAACTTGACCTTCGTACGCACGAAGGTGGTGCCTTCCGTCGAGGCAAAGCCAGTGAGAGCATCATCCAGAACTTCATTGATCTTGGCGCAGTTGTTGACGCCACCGGCTGGCTCGAGCTGCTAGATTTTCTTTCCCTGCCCTTTTTTCCTTTTGGAGAGCGGGCAGGCACCACAATCTGAGCACCGGCCGCCCTATGCAGTGTGTCAAGGTTTAGAATAAAGGGTCGGTTGGTTGTATCAGCTGGCTCTGTAAAGGCGCAAGCTGGAGGCGTCTCCTGAGAACCAAACAGACGCTTGGTGATCGTGGCTTTCTCTGTGGGGCCACCAGCTAGGTCTTCATTGCTAAACTGAGTGTTGAAGAAGTGATCATTCCAGTCTTCGTCGTCCTCGGTCGGATCCTGTGCCATGTGCATATCATCAACATGATCATTCGACCCACCGCATGGAGGTGACGGCGAGGGCGGTAAGGGGGCATTGGCACCGCTTGTCGCTGGCACGACATGCGGTGCCGTTTTCTGTGGCGTGATGGCCCCCACCGTCCCCAAACGGATCATGCTCTTTGGCCATAGCAAGAATAAGCCGAAGCAAGTTCTGAGGACAGACGGCTCTTCTTCATCTGCTCCTGGGGGTTGAATGGGAGGTTCCAGGTCGTCGCAACCCCTTTGCACCCGACTAATTTTAACCCTGTGCCCGCTATCTGGCATCGGCCTTGAGTGGAACGTGCGCTGCAAGGGTTGAACAATGGTACCCTTGGCAACATCCCTCAGCTCGTTGTTCACGTAGCATAAGAGAGTGCAAGGAACATCCGTCTGCGGAAAACATGTACGGCGTCGTCAGAGATGCCATAAGAGTAATAGATGGCATGAAAGGCGGTAATTAAAGAAATTTGTTTATCGTGATGGCGTCGAGATCAACTAATGTCGACGCACCGCATACGGCGACGGGCGTGCAAGAGACGGAAGGGCTGCTTGATGGCGCGGTGCTGGCCGCTGGTGTATTCTCCCTACCGACGGGTGCTTGGCGCTCCGGTGCCGCCGCGACGATGGCAGGGGGGGCACCAACATGTACTCCGGTGCCGCGGTGATGGCAGGGGGAGTCACCAACACTTGCGGCGCCGCGGTGCTAGCGGGCGGAGTCACGAACACGTAGTTCGCCTGATTCGTCGGCGCCGTGTTGTTCGAGTGGCTGCTGACCATGCTTGGAATCGGGCACGGCCCTACTCGACCACCCGCACTCCAGTTCTCTATTGACTCCACCAAGGTAGGCAAGAAGGACGCGAGGGTGATTGCCAGGTTGTCTTGGACGATCTGCGGGATCCGTGCCACTTGTGCCTTAAGTTCTTGAACCTCGTGGTTTTCCTCCTCGCTCCTTCCTGACGGCACCACATGCGTCCTCGACGGTGGACCAAAATGATCCACCCAATTCTTACCCCCGAGGCCGGCCAGACGGCCAGCCAACGACGGCTTCTTCATAACCGGCTCTATTTTCTTGGCCCGGTTCATCACCCCGTTAAAAGGGTTATCCCACCGGGTGGCCGCCGTCAACCCCTGGGATGAGGAACCCTGGGATCCATGACTAGCAATAATTTCCTCCTCCTGCAGAAGAAGTAACAGTGAATCGTTTAGATCATCGATTAGATTGCAATCGAGTTGATCCGCGGTAATTAGATTATACTTACCACAATTTCCTCGAATTCCTTCACCGCAGGATCCGCGGTGAGTTGTTTGGTTTTTGGGTCCACATGGTAACGGGCCCTGATGAAGTTTCGAACCTTCCCGGGTTCGAATTTAGCAAAGGGGTTTTCTATCCCCTTGGATCTATACTCTTCGTCCTCCTTATTCCAATTGGCCTCCGCGGTTCTGTATCCACCAGATCCAAGATGGTGATGACCTATATTCATCGCCTGCAGCACCATTCCCCGATTACTATTGGCTAGGGCTCTTTCGGATTCACACCTCTCCTTGAACTCCCGCAACTGATCTTCGGTGATCTGCGGGTCAATCTTCTGGATCTCCTCGAGACTTTTGCCTTCTTTATAGATCTTCTTCTTTATCCGGGTTCTCTAGCTGGCCAGGGCGGTGCTCATCTTTGTGAGGGCGGATTTGTTTACTTCGTTCCCATGATAATTTGTGTTCTGATACTGTGCGGGGAACTTGTATCTTGCGTGAAGCTTCTCGAAGAGGAGTGTGCGCAAGTGGCCATTATCTTTATGCCGGAGATTCTCGGTGTTGATCGAGATGGTTATCCGGGTGATCATCGCCACTTGCCCACTGTACCCGTTGACGACAAGGGCGCGCTCCAAAGTTACCCCTGATGGGTTCACTTCGGTAATTTCCTCCCTGACGGTGCCGACCGTGTTTGGGCGTCGGTCCTTCGGCTTCTTCTTCATCTTCTTAGGAGAATTGCTACCACTCCCTGTACCCTCGCCGCCATCAGTGGTTTCATCATCCGCCGTTCCTTTAGCTTCTTCCTCCGCGTCTTCCATCTCATCATCCTCGCTCTCCGAAGGATGGTATTCTTCATCGTCTTCTAGCCGCTGGGCCGCCTCCCAGAATGTTAATTGTTTATTCGGAGGTCTGAGTTCTCCTTCAGCGCTGATGCGCTTAGAACATCCAGCCTCGTCGTTTTCACACATCTTTGCACTAATAAAAAACAAATAATTGGTTAAATGCACGGAAAAATCCGGCATGACCTTTGCTAATTTGCTTAAACTAGGAGTGCCCGATTTCTGCCGAAACGGAAGTTAATCAACATTCCGGCAAAAATCAGGACTCATTTCATACAAGAACCTGCATACGGGACATAATAAAGTGCTTCATACAAGCACAAGAATAATTTCAAGTGCTACAAAAATAACAACAATCCTTGCTGTCATTTGCTTGCAATAAGAAAATGAGAATACACCATACACCATAACAAGCACAAGTTCAGCAAGCAAATGATGGCAACATAATTTTTAGTTCTGTGAACAAATGACAGCAAATGACAAGTATACACAGTTCAATTCAGTTCACCTTGGCAAGCACAAGCTCGACATCTAACTTGACAGCAACTACAGGTGCAATGCAGACTTGTTTTAATTTTGATGCAAGAATTTACTGGACTAGAATAGAAGTTACTCGCATGCAGATGCATGCAGCACAGCCACTGCCACCCCAATCAGGGCAATCAGGGCACTCAAACTAATACCATGTTTCATTGCAAAGAACTACAGATAGGTCATTGTGAAAAAAGAATAGCGCAAAGGGGCACTACATATTGGCAACAGCTGAAGAGAAACTAATTGATGCACTTTTCATTTTGACCAAAGTACAAAACTTATAAAGAGGGAAGAGAATTAGAAACTCCATCAAAATAAATTGTCAATGTTCCATAAATACCGTTGCCAAGTCTGCAATGAAAGAAAAAACAATTCAACACTTACACAGTCCACAGGTTTTTCCTAATCTGATCAACCAATGGCTCAGGCTCTCTGTCTATTATTACAGGACTTGATAAAATATGACCATCTACTGCTATATTCATCTACTGGACTTGCAAGAAATTACTGGACTTGATGCATGAGTGATGTTCTATTTCATGCTTGGGTTAAAGAATATATGACCATCTAGTGCTATATTAATCTACTGCACATATCTTTGTTCTACTACTGCATTTTCATCTACTCTAAACCTAACCTAAACCTAACCTGAATCTTGCTACTCTGAACCTAACCTGAACCTAACCTGAATCTTGCTACACATAATAAACTCAGGACTCTAACCTTAAGCTTGCTACTCTTAACCTTGGCATGTGCTTGACTAGTAGAGAGCAAACTACTGCATCCAGACTTAACTACATCTTACTGAGACCTCATACAAACACGACGGCAATGGCAACATCAAGTGATGATTAAGCACCAACAATTAAAATCTAGAGCTACATGAGCAGATGAGCCATTGTTTCCGAATTCCCCTTCCCTAAGTAGAACCCAAAGCTCCAGATTTCTAAGTGTTGGCCTCGAAACAAAAGCTACTACTATATGTGTCCCTGTCATTTGTCCCTGCCTTGTATCTCTGAAGCTACTACTGCAGAACTAGGAACCCTAACTAAGCTCAAGCCACTGCAAGCCAAACCTGCAAATCACCCCTGGAACTTGAGCTAAGCGAAAATTCTACAGGAAGAAACCCTAGAACACGATCCTGGACGCGAAGGCGCCGTGAGCTCGGTCTGCCCCAATGGAGAAGGAACCGTGTGGGCAGGAAGAGAGGGAGACAGGGGAGGCTCACCTCCTCTGAGACGAGGACGACGATGATCACATGGGAGAGGCGGCGGCCTCCTCCTCCTCAGCCTCGAGCGAAGGCGGCCTCCTCCTCCTCGAGCGGCGACGACCTTCTCCTCCACGGATCGGCAGCGACGCGGGCCTCCTCCTCCTCCACAAGCGGCGCGGGCCTCCTCCTCCTCCACGGATCGGCGACGGCCTCCTCCTCCTCGAGAGCGCAGCGCGGCGGGGCTCGATCGATGTGTGGTGTCTGTGAGATGGGGATGAGAGAGGCGGACGTGGCGCGGTTGACTAGTCCAACCCACATAGGCGTAGCGCACCCAGGCCAAGTGCTCTACGGGTACCTGTAGCGCACTTGGCCAGGGTGCGCTACACCTATGTGGGTTGGACTATCAGATAAGAGGGCGGCCACCCCACTAGTTAACACTACCACTGTCTTATCCCACTGGTTCTGCCCACTGCTCTATTCTAAACTGGTGAGCACCCAGGTTCGAATCCTGGTGCCCCACTTTTTTATTTTTATTTTAAAAATACTTTTAAATGTTCCAAAAAATGCCCAAAAGTGGTGATATATGCCATAGAAGTTTTGTTTTGTTTTTAAAATACTTTTAAATATTCCAAAAATGCCCAAAAGTGATAATATATGTCATAAAAGTGGTACAAATATGATTCAAAGTATAACTAAATTTCATAATAATTTGTCCATGAATATTACAATCTTTTTCGACCACGCGTTTTACAATATTTTTTGAGCTTGTGTTTTACAATCTTTTTTCCCTTCTTTGTCGCGGTTGAATAATTTAGCCCCGACACTTTAATGTTTCTTCTTTCAAACGGGCTACCTTTTTTGGGTAGGGTTGTCCTTTTTCTTCTTGTGATGTATGTTGCTGCATCGTAGTCGTCGTCATCTTCAATCTTTGGATCGCCGTACTGGTCGAAGTCTTGCTCGTTGGCGACTCCATCCATTCCTATGATGTTTCTTTTTCCTCTCCTCACGACAACACGGCTAGGCTTTGTTGGGTCGGTAATGAAAAAACATTGGTCCACTTTGGTAGCCAGTACCCACGGTTCATTTTTCGCGGCCACGTTTGCACCGGCGGCCTTGGATTTCGCTGCTTCGGGTATAACCATGGTTGTGAAATACTGGTCTTCTCTTTCGACGCTCTTTGCCCATCTGACACGGAACATCGGCACCATTTCTCCACAGTAGTCGAGCTCCCAGATCTCCTCGATTCTTCCGTAGAATCTTTCCTTCATGTTGTCATCAGTGTAGAATTCCGAAGTTACGCCTGAGTTCTGATAATCACACTTGTCCTTTTCCTCCGTGTAGAATGTGTAGCCGTTGATATCATACGCCTGATAGGTCACCAGGTTTTGCATTGGTCCCTGCGACAAGGTGAATATGATCTTTTCCGTGTCAGAAGAATGCGACCGCGGGGGATTATCAAGGAGCGTCTGCCTAAACCAACGCGTGAAATCTGAGTTGTGCTCTTTGATTATTTCTCCCTGCGTCCTCTGTATGCCCCGGTCACTGTACTTCTTCTCGATTAACCTTTTGTGCTTCTGTACCCAAGGATCGACCAGTTCTAAATGCTGTAGCGCGACGAGGTTTTCTCGATCAAAGTCTGCGCGTCGAAAATCAAAGTCTTCATGCAGTATGCGACGACCCTCTCGGTGACCAGATCCGTCGAGCTTGCCAAGGTGCCTGTTGACGGGAAGACTGACAGGATTCTCGATGTCTAGATAATTCGTGCAGAAAGAGATGCACTCTTCGGCCAGAAAGCCATTGGCTATGCTTCCATCTGTACGGGACCTCTTGCGAACGTATCCTTTGATGTGTTCGTTCATCCTTTTGAACTCCATCATGCTGCGGAGGAACATCGGCCCGAGTTGTATGATGTCCTCCACGACATGGACCAGCAGATGCACCATAATGTCAAATAATGTGGGTGGGAAGTAGACCTCAAGCTCACATAGTATCACCACGATCGCCTCCTATAGCCTCCCGAGCTGATTCACGCCAATCGACTTCCTAGAGATGACGTCGAAAAAATGCAGAGGCCAAATAACGTTTCACGAACGTGCTCATCCATTATCCCTCTTAGTGCGACCGGAAGTACCCACGTCATTAGCACGGCATAGTCGTGAGACTTCATGCCACTGAACCTCTGCTTCGCCTCGTCTAGGTATCTGCTTATCTTGCCCGCGTAGCCGTAAGGAAATTTGACTCCTAGAAGGCACTTGAAAAACTGTTTGATTTCATCCTGGCTTAGAGTGAAGCAAGAAGGAGGGCAGTAATATTCGTTCTTCTTGAACTTTTTACCCTTCCGACCACCTTGTGTCGTCTCCGACTCATGATCATCGTCATTTTCCTGATCATCAGGAGTAGTGCATCCTCCGTGAAGCTCCTTACGGATACCCAAGCATATCAGGTCGTGCCTTGCTTTCGGACCATCTTTCGTCCTATCTGGCATGTTGATTATGGTGGCGACCAGACTCTCGCACACGTTTTTCGTGATATGCATGATGTCGAGGCTATGAGGCATGCGGAGAAACTTCCAGTATGGCAACTCACAGAAAACAGACCTTGTTTTCCATACCTTCATCAGTGGCTTGTCTTGTTGCTGCCTCTTTTGCTTCTTTCCAGGCTTAGGACAATCTTTCCAGTTTTTCAGCAACTCTTCCACTTCTTCGCTGCTCCTACGCTCTGGGATTCCTCGGGTCTCGGATTTTCCATCGAACAGGTCTCCATGTTTTCTCCATGGATCATTCTTGCCGAGCCACCTCCGGTGCGCCATGAACATGGTTTTTGATGACCCTGGATCTTTCTCTAGTTGGAGATAGCTTGTGTTATCCATGCACCTTAAACATGCGCAGAATCCTTGGATAACCTGCCCCGAGATATACCCGCAACCTGGATAGTCATGCACCGTAGTGACCAACGCGGCTCTCATAGTGAAATAATCTTGTGCGACCGCGTCGTAAGTATTGGCTCCAGATTCCCATAACGTGGCTAGCTCCTCTTTCAACATCCCGAGATACAGATTGATGTCGGTACCAAGTTGTTTCGGCCCTTGAATTAGCATACTCATTTGTATGTACTTCTTCTTCATGCACAACCATGGAGGGAGGTTGTACATCCATACAAACACGGGCCAAGTGCTGTGCGTGCTGCTCTGGCTACCGAACGGATTGAGTCCATTGGTGCTCGCACCAAGCCTGATGTTCCTCGAATCTCCACCTAATTCTG
Source organism: Avena sativa (assembly GCA_916181665.1). Taxonomy (NCBI): domain Eukaryota; kingdom Viridiplantae; phylum Streptophyta; class Magnoliopsida; order Poales; family Poaceae; genus Avena; species Avena sativa. Next base: position 2,697,361 of record OV702285.1, on the reverse strand, counting down.
GGAATTCGAGGCCCAATGCTTTCCACTGGCTAGCATCTGAAGGGTGCGTCAGCAGCTCATCCTTTTCAGGGTCATCATCATCATCTCTTGGCTTCTTCCTTTCCGCATGCCATCGCATGAGCTTCGCTTCCTTATGGTCCGCGAAATAGCGCTACAGACGAGGAGTGATAGGAAAGTACCATACCACTTTTTGAGGTGCTTTCTTCCCTTTCTTGTATCGACTCACGCCGCACACCGGACATGTGGTTTTCTCTGCGTCCTCGCCCCGATAAATGATGCAATCGTTGATGCCTACGTGATATCTAACATGCGGTAGATCGAGAGGACAGACGATTTTCTGGGCGTCCTCGATACTAGTTGGACATGTGTTCCCCTCCGGGAGACGATCGTGCCAGAATGCCATCATATCGTCGAATCTTGCGTCGCTCAATTTGTGTTTTGCCTTCATCTCCATAGCCTTGAGCGTTACATTCAAACGGGTATTATCGGGCCTGCATCCTTCATACAATGGAGTAACCGCGTCTTTCTCAAGTTACGCACGCTTGGCTTTCTATCTAGCGGCAGCCCTGGTGTTACTCGTCTGCTTGAGAAGCAGCTCTTACACATAAGGGTCCCACACCCACCCTGACGTTGTTCCATCGTCGTCTGCTCCTCCGGCATCTAGATCATCATCATCCCGATCTGCTTCTGCACCTTCACCATCTCCAGGAGACTCTTCATCATCTCGCCCGTTCTCGCTGTGATGATGATCATCGTCATGTTGCCCACCTTCACCGTCTCCATCGTCTTCGTCATCGCTTATCCAACGAGTGTATCCATCCATGAAACCATGGCGGAGCAGGTGCGCCTGTAGATTCCCGGAATCTGGGTCGATCACCCAGTTGAGTTTGCATCTTCTGCACGGACATCTTATATCCGTCTTGTTATTTCGTATCATGTCGGCCGTCGCACATTTCAAAAATCTAGCCACAATGTCACGCTCATTATGAGCACCATTTTTGCATGCACGGTGTACACGGTACAATTAGAAGTCTATTAGAACCACATAATCAATGCATGCATGCAATGGTGTCGATAGAAAATTTCGGCATGACCTATCCTAAAATTAGGACCTTTGCGAAATGCCAAAGTCTTGCCAAAATGGAAATGAATCAACATTTTGGCAAAACAAATGGCAACTTGTTCACATACAAACACAAGAGAGAGAGAGACCGATCCATAAACACATGAACATATCATTATCCTCTCCATACACACATGCATGAGCATCATCGATAATCTCCATATACACACACATATGACCATCGATCCTCTCATACACACATCATGAGCATCGATCATCTACATACATATGAGCATACCATCCATATACACATGAACACATCCTTACATGGACAACTTACCGAGATGAGAGACCAATCGCGAGAAATATCGAAAGGAGAGGTGCGCGCGAGACCGAAGAAGGAGATGAGAGACCGGAGACCTTCCTCTATTACTTATGTAACATCCAAGGCAAGTTCTACATGCTAAAAATGGTGAATGGGTGGAGAAATTAAGGTGGGAAGGAGAAGATCCCGACTAGATCTAAGGAGGAAGAAGAAGGGGAAAGTGAAGTGTGGGGTGGTGGATGGTCACACATGTGCACATAGTGCAGCTGCCAAAAAAATCGACACATCCGTGGCGCACTCGGCCCCAGTGCGCCACAGGGAGTAGTAACATCCGTGGCGCACATGCCATAGTGTGCCACGGATGTGTCTGGCCGTTTCACAGCAGAGAGGGGCATGCGCTTAGGCATAGCGCACCCCCTCCATGTGCGCCACAGTTGACACTAACAACCGTAGCGCACTTGGGCATAGTGCGCTACGGATGTCTAGCGTGCAGCCAACAGGGCCCTGGCCCACACATATCTGTGGCGCACTATGGTCATGTGCGCCACGGTTGTTCTAGTTACTAGTAGGGCACTGCCCATAGGTGAGCCACGCCTGTTTTAGCCGTGGGGCACTTCAACCATGTGAGCCACGGATGTGCTGATTACATATAGCCATTTTCCTAGTAGTGAGAGAGGATTACTCTGTCTACTGATAAAAGACTGTTGAACCGAATGCATATGGCGAGAATGAAATACTTTGTAATCATAGGATTTATATGTATGATTGGGGCTTCGCTTGCCTTGTCCGTTGTTGGACTGATACTGCTGTTCGGTGGCGTTGAATTCAGCTTCAGGTTCGGTTACTATTCGCGAGAACCAATCACTGGAAAAGAGAAAGCAACACTCAACACATGTCATGTGCAATGCTCATATAATATGGATGATATGAAAAGTTAAACAGTGTTGAATTGAACCCTAAAACATGCTTCGTCACTTTAAAGGGGGTTCCGAAGGTCCAAACCCTAAAACAGGGGAATCATCGGAATCACCTATGGGGTTCAATTAGTTCTTCTAATTAGACTTTCTATCAAAGTTGAATAACAATGTATGATTATAGCTTAGTTAGATAGGTTTCATTTTTATGATCATTTTGGTATATTATTTGTATTTTTCTGATTTAAAATGAATTAGTTATGAATTTCTCAAATTTTAATTCATTTTAATATTTTTTGGAATATTATAAAATAATTTGCGTTTTGAAATTACTTTAACATTTTATTTAACCAGAAACATTTCTGAAAATGTTTATCTCACTTACATCTGGACCCCCACCTGTCATATATTTAATATTTACTGAAATGATTTACTGAAAAACAAAAACAAAAGAAAAAGGATTACTGCATCAGCATGATGCAATGCTGACGTCAGCAATGGAGAGGATCTCCAGATCGAGCTCGGTCTCGGCTACAGAGCGCGCGCGGGCGCGGGGCTACGAGAGGGGGTGCGCTGGACTCGCACGGTTGCGCTGAGCCAAAAGGTAGCAGCGCCGCCCTGGATAGGTCGCCGGAGCACGGTACACGGCGGCGGGACTTGCAGATGCTTGCTGCGCCAGCGACAGAGAGAGAGTGAGGACCGCAGGCTCACCACAAATGCGACGGAGGGGTCGGCGAGGCGAGGCGCGGTCGGGAAGCGCCGGAATCATCGTCGGAGAGCGGCGGACGGTGTTGGGAGAGAAGAAGTCGATGGCGAGGATTGCCTAGGCGTGGGGTCGATTCCCTTTACGAGATTGCTCAGAACGGCGAGGCGAAGCTCCCTGCACGCTCGGCTAGCCTTGGGGCGGCCGGAGACGGTGGGTACGATGGCGAGGTTTACATCTAGGGTTCGGGCAGAAGAGAAAAACAGGGAAGAAGAGAAGCTAGGGTTGTCGATGGCGGCGCTGGAGCTCTTATTGGCGCTCGGGGGCGGCGGCGATGATCTTGGCGCGCGGCGGGGCATCGGGTTGCCGGCGGCGAGCCACCGAGCTTCTTCGGCAGCAAGAGGAAGACGACATGGGCGGGGTGAAGCGGTACCAGGCCGCGCTGGGTTGAGCTAGGCTGCGGCTGGGCTGCTGCGTGCTACGCTTGGCTGCAGAGAGAGAGAAGAGAGGTGGGTTGCGGCCCAGATAGGTTAGAAACCTGTTTTATTTCCAGAAAACCTTTTTATTTTCTGTTTTTCTAATTTCCTTTTATATTTTGAATTTCAAATCTGTTTTCAATAATTTCAAATCACAGAAACTTTTATAATATAACTGAAAACACTAAGGGCCCTTGGTACTGATTGGGCTCCATGCATTTTGTGTTTCTTTCCAAATATTTTCAAAACCAAATGAATGTTTCAAATAGAGAGGGGAGTTAGGGTTTAGGGTTTTGTTGGTTCTTTCTTGATTAAACCAAAATGCAAGTGTTATGCATGCATAAAATGCTCAAACATATCTTATTTATATTACACAAGCGGTGGTATGTTACATCCGGGTATCTTGAGTTTGTTGTAGACGAAGCATGGCTTGGCCATGAAGGTGTGGAATATGTCGCGGACGAATATGACATGGTACACGCTCTTGAAGGGGACCACCTCAAAGGTCATGCGCTCTTGGCGGTAATTATTAACATCGCCAAAGGAAACCTGAAGTGTGATGCACCCAAGGGACCGAGCCTCCCGACCAGGAACTACGCCTTAGAAGATGGTATTGGTCCGCCTTAGTTTGCCTCCGTCAAGTTCATCTTCTGCAGCGATCTTTTTATTTACTATGTGCATAGCTTTTTATTGAGGATGCTTCACAGATAGATCATTATGGTGATGCTACAAGTTTCCACCATGATTAGGCATGGCTTAGGCTAGTGGCCCAGGCGTTTCTCTAACACAAAATACATAACTCCATGAACTTATAAGACAAAAGAGCATGATATCAACTATGTACAAAGTACAAGTGCAATGTTGAAAATGTTCCCCATGATATCATGGTTCTGGTAATTCCAACGTATAAGTGCAAGAATATACAACATAGATGACACAATGGTTCAAGTTTATTAGGGGCAAGAAAAATAAAGTGTGCCATCAAGTTCGTGAGAGCTTTAATCACTAAGTTTTCACATAACAAAATACTTTTTAATTGGAAGATAGATGAAAACAAGAATATACTTGGAATGGTATAACACACCATGAATAGGAATTTATAGTGGACACTTTGAATAACTTGGTTTCTTGGGAGTTGGAAGCATGAGTAGATCTTAATCATACAAGTGGAGGCTAGCAAAAGACTGGGAGCAACCAACTAAGAGAGCAATAATGGCCATAATCATGCAGAGCGACAAAACATTATTAATCAAAGCATAGAGTGGTATCACAAGTCAAAAAATAAATGATCATAGAGGCTAAGGTGACTGGTTCATAGTCATAACATGGTGTAAGAATGTGCCAAGTCAACCCAAACAAAGCATCAAAGGAGAATACCACAATATTATGCTTTTGTATGCTAAAACAACGCATGATTCTTTCAAGGCACATTAAGCAATATCAATTGTTTGGAACAAGTCATGCTACAACAATAATCACTAATCATAAGGTCAAAACAACATCTAGCATGACATGATAAAGTCTAATCTACAGTCAAAACAAGCTCCCTTTTGTACCACTTAAGCATGAAACTTTCTACTCTTTTCCAACACCAATCAACTTATTTGAAACAAATCACAAGGATAATAATCAATAAATATCAGTGAGCATGTATCACAAATCCACAAAAAATAAATAAAAATTTCTAAGCTGAAAGCACAAGAATACTAAGGCTAAACACAATGGTAGCAAAAGTGAACACTGATAGAACAATAGGAATGAAAACTAGAGTGTTCTAGTCAATGAAAACAGAGTGTGTCTCTCTCCAAAATAAGTGTGCTGTGATCAAACAACTTTATTCAAGAAAACTAAGCAAACAAATACCAAAAACTAAGGCGCTCCAAGAACAACACAATTGTGCATGAAACAATAAAAATGAAGTGTCTAGAAAGACCTGAGATTTTTATTGATGAAGAAGAGGATGCCTTGGGCATCCCCAAGCTTTGACGCTTGTACCTCTTGAATATTTCTTGGGATGACACAGGTGGCATTCCCAAGCTTGAGCTTTTGTCCATTCTTCATCTCATCATCATTCTTTCCCTACACCTAAAATTTTTCCTTCATACAAAACTTCACACAATCTTCATTAGCAACATTAGTGTATTCAAAAGATAATAGGCCCTTGGGTTTAGCTTTAGAACAGCAAAATTTTCACTAAAAACAAAAGATACTGTAGCAACTCCTTCAAAAAAGCTCAATTTCCCAAAAAGAACCCAAAAAGGAATCAATAAGAAGCAAATGCCAATAATGGCAGAAATCTGTCAAAACAGACCAGCAGGTAGAAACCTATTTTTTCGAAGACCTTGTTTTGCTCAAATAAAAAAGTGTTGAACTAAATAAAGTTAGCTAACATACTGGGGGATTTATTCGTAAATTATCAGCTCAATACTACTTACAGACACTCCCCAAATCTTACTTAACTCTCATTAGAAGTTATTCTTGGCACAAAAAGCATATAAAAAGGATAAGGAGATGTCATTACTGAAGTAATAACTTCCAAGACTCAACAAAACTCTTGGGTTATCTCCCAACAAGTACTTTTCTTTATCGCCTTTAAGTTAGGCTTGATAGTTTGAGAAGATGCTCACACAATAAATATGAATTGAAGTAAAGGAGAGCATCAAGAAGCAAATTCAAAACACATTTAAGTCTAACCCACTTCCTGTGCATAGTAATCTTGTAAAGAAACAAGTGATAAAAGCACAAAGCAACAATCATAGGAAATCAAAACAAGTGCAACTTCAACACTTTCAACATAAAGAGGGGAAACTTAATATTGCTGAGATAAATAAAACCATGCTTCCCTCTCTCATAATAACTTTCATTAGCAACATGGATAAAATTAACAATATAACTATCACATAAAACATTCTTATCATGAGCCACATGCATAAAACCATGCATAGTCATTCTTATTAATTGTAGTGGGAGAAAATTCAAAAAAATAGCTATCATTACTATTCTCATCGCCATAATCATCAAATATATGAGGCAGATTGTAATCACAATTAACTTTATCCTCAATAGTAGGTGGATTGAAAATATCATACTCATCATTGTAATTAGCATAAATTGGAGGTATAGTATCATCATAAGCAATAGAATAGCTATCTTCCCAAGTGTGTTCATTTGTAAACATATCATCATTGGAAGGAACATGGATAGCACTAATAGCACAACAACTATTAATATCATCATTTTCAGAATTGGTACCAAAGAGATTTTCAATATCAAAAGTGGTGTGCGTTTCCTTATCATGATCACTACTATAGGTAACATGCATAGGAACGTCATCTAGTTCAGACTCGTCAGCAAAAACTATGATAGGAGCAACATGCTTAGAGGAAGATACCGTTTCCACTCTCCTTTTACTCCTCTTCTTCTCCTCTTTAGGAGGGAGAGGCTTGAATGGAAGCTTCTCCACATACCCTGGTTTATTTTTAGAGACAATAGAAGAAGCTTTGGACGATTCCTCCTTTTCATTAATAAGAACAAAACTCATATCAGTCCTATCATATTTTGGTAAAATATCATATTTTATAATATTTTGTATGTAAGTATTTGCGTGGCAATTATCAACACAATAAAGATGACACCCATGCAGGACGCAATTCATACCAAAAGCACTCATGTCTACCAAAGAAGTTTTTCTTGATAACTCTTCACACCCCCAAAAACAATGTAAGTTCATCATGTTGATTATCAGTGATCGTGTTATCACAATACAAGATTTCAGTACTCATTGTATTAGAAAGGTTATTATTTTGGCCTGAGCATTGAAAATTGAAATGACCCACTTCATAGCAGATTTCACAAATAAAAGGGTAGAGGGCACAATTTTTTTTACCAAGATCATTTAGAGCCTTATACCACGTTCTGGTTTTTTCATTCCAATGTGTGATACAATATTCTTCTTCTATTTGATTCTTCTCACAAGGTCTATGCATACCACAAAATTTAACATGCTTATAATAAATAGTACTTTCAGAAGTTTGAGCATGTTTAATACAATCATTAATAACATTTTTATTTTTCATGCTAGTGTCTTTAAAAGGTTCATGATGCATGTCCCATTTTTATTTAGGAGATTTCTTTGAATTGTTTCAAGAAGATCCCACTTGTCTTTGACCTCCTTACTTGTGAAGGATCCCTCTAAATAGGTATCTAGCTAGTCCTTTTAATGTCCTGAAAGCCTTGCATAAAAATTGTTGATAATAATATTACTAGGAAGCTCGTGAATGGGACATTTGAGCATTAGTGACTTCAATCTCCCCCAATCTTGGGAAATACTTTATCCCTCATGAGGATGAAAATTATAAATATAATTCCTATCTTTATGAATTTCATGAGGAGGATAAAATTTAGAGTAAAAGAGAGAAACTCAAGTTCCTTCCACTCCAAATGATGAGGATCATCTAGTAGCTCATACCACTCCCTTGCTTTTACCCTAAGAGAGAAAGGGAATAGCTTCCTCTTAAGTTGGTCCATTGAAATACATGCACACTTGAACAACTCGCATGATTCATGTATAAAGAGTAAATGGTCACTAGAATGGGCAGTTCCATCTCCAAAATAGCAGTTATTCATAAAACGTTCAACAATTTCAATAGGTATTTTAAAAGGGACACTTTCAGTATGTGGCTTTAAAATAGCACGAGCATCATTAGAATTGCCACATGTGGGAGATAAAGTATCATCAGAGCAAATTTTATTCCCTAAAGCTGGGGAACTAAAAAGATCTTTCTCATAAAAACTAGCTTCCCCAAGCTTAGACGTTTCCATATCATTAGTAACAATGGTGTTCAAAAAATTCATACTAAAAACATTGCTATTAGCATGCAAAGAAAGTTCTAAAGGTTTTTTAATTTTCTTTTCAAACCAGTCAAGTTCTAACTTAGGAAAAATACTAAAAATCTCTCTCATTTTGTTGTTGTTTTCCATTAAGCCTAACTAGTGAAAACAAGAAACAAAAATACAAAACTATAGAATCTAAAGGAAATACCTTCGAGCACTCACACCGGAGGATGTGAGTACCTTTTACCTTACCTCCCCGGCAATGGCGCCAGAAAATAGCCTTGATGGAGCTTGATGTGGAGGAAAGGTAAAAGGCCCAAAACCTCCCAGGTAACAGCACAAGAAAATAGCTTGATGTCTACGCACTTCTATTCTTGTAGACAGTTGTTGGGCCTCCAAGTGCAGAGGTTTGTAGAACAGCAGCAAGTTTCCCTTAAGTGGATTACCCAAGGTTTATCGAACTCAGGGAGGAAGTGGTCAAAGATATCCCCTATCAAGCAACCCTGCAATCAAGATACAAGAAGTCTCTTGTGTCCCCAACACACCTAATACACTTGTCAGGTGTATAGGTGCACTAGTTCGGCGAAGAGATAGTGAAATACAAGTGGTAACGGTGCCAGAAAATAGCTTCTGACTTGTTGTTGACGTGGTAGAACGTCTGTGAGTGCCGGAAAAGAGCTTGACGGTGAGGTAAAGACTAAAGCAAGAAAACATGCAACAGATCTAGATGCAAACGGTGTTTCAATGTTTAGAAACAAGGCCTAGGGATCATACTTTCACTAGTGAACACTCTCTCATATAAATATCTTCTCTTAATGATACTACCCTTAACTACTCTCCGGTTGGATACTCTAATCCATGGTAGGGCCTTCCACAATCTAGATAACCCCACACTGTCACCTTGAGCGCTAGATGGATCCAACAAACACCAGAATTTCATAAAGACATCCAACTCCAAATATAACTCATAACAAATATATATGTAGTCTAGCTTAAGTGCCACACATGGGGTGCACGCTGTCACTTTCACACACGTGGGGAAAATCATAGATCTATTAAAGCACGATGAGTCTTTATGTAGACTCAAGCCTAAGTGCCACCATGGCGTGCACGTTGTCACTTGAACACACATGGGGAGAGAAGATATCTATTGAAGCACTTGAGTAGCAGAGCATATCTACTTGATTACAAAGCTCATGACCACATCAAGATCATGCATAGAGAGAGAGATGAACATATAGCTACCGGTAGAGCCCTTAGCCTTGAGGAAGAACTACTCCCTCCTCATCATGGGAATCAGCAACGGTGATGAATATGGTGGTGGAGATCGATGGAGGTGGCTCCCGGGGCACTTCCTCGTCCCGGCAGGGTGCCGAAACAGAGACTTTCTATCCCCCAAATCTCCCCTTTGGTGGCGGCAGCGCTACGGAGGTTTTCGTGTATTTCTTCTGTATTATCTAGGGTTTTCTCCCTGGGGGCTTCTTATAGGCGCAGGAGGCAAGGTCAGTGGAGGTCCTGGGGGGCCACACCCTAGTAGGCGCCACCAGGGCTCGCCCATGCCTGGGGGGTGCGGCCACCCTGGTGCCCTACTCCGTCTCTGCTTCGTGTTTCCATGTTGGTCCGGGAAACATAATTACTTTGGCTTTTGTCCGTCCAACTCCGAGAATATTTCCTTACTAGCTTTTCTAGAATAAAAGCTTTTAAATGTTTTCCTCTTTGTCTAAAGCACACTCCTCTTTGATTAATAAAATGTATGCTAAACCTGAAACCATGGAAAGTATCTTTGCTGCTACGCATGCCATACAAGTTACTATTGATGAAAATGTTAGATTGTTAGCCCAACTTCATGCTAAGTGGGAAAGAAAAGCTGAAACTTCTAGAAACAATAGTGTGCACTATCACCACCACCAATATGGATTCCACTATACCACAAGAAGTCCCTATTCCTCCTCCTACAATGCCTGAGCCCAATGAGTCTACTACTAGTGATGCTAAGTTTGACTTTGATCTTGATGGTTGCAATATTTTTGAAGTAATTATATTCCTACAATAGCTCGCTAGAAGTCCTGATGCTAGTGATATGCATGTTGCTTTCACCAAACACATTACAGATGCTCTTGTTAAAATTAAGGAAGAGAAGTTAAAACACAAAGCTTGTATTCCTAGGAAAGTAGAAGATAGTTGGGAACCCATTATTAATATGCAAGTGAATGACTTTGATCTCAAAGCTTCATGTGATCTTGGTTCTAGTGTCTCTATTATGCCTAGGAAGATTTATGAAATGCTTGATTTGCCACCTTTGGAAGATTGTTATTTGGATGTCCCACTTAATGATAATGCTAGGAAGAAACTCATTAGGAGTGTTAATGATGTTCTCATTATGGTTAACAATGCTTATGTCCCTATTGATTTCTATGTTTTGGATGTTGAATACAATGCTTCATGTCCTATTACCTCGGAAGACCTTTTCTTAGAACTGTTGCCATCATTGATATGAAAGAAGGCACCATTAAATATCAATTTCCATTCAAGAAAGATATTGAACACTTCCCTATGAGGAGAGAGAAGTTGCTTTCTGATCCTCCTTTGAAAGCAAGGTTTGATGTTAATGCTTCTTCATTTGAAAATACTTGATTTCTTGCTTCTTGTGCAGAACTTAAAAGCGTTAAATAAAAGTACTTGTTGGGAGATAACCCAAGAGTTTTCTTGAGTCTTGGATGTTATTACTTCAGTAATGACCTCTCCTTATCCTTTTTTGATTGTTTTTTCTGCCAAGAATGACCTCTAATGTAACATCCCAAAAATGCTAAGCTTGGATCATCAAACTCTAATCATCAAAATTAGGGTTAACAAAAACTTTTCTAAATAAAACTATGAATGCACGCATATGTGTATGCATTGATTTTGAATTCTTTTAAAACCACCTTGTTTGTTTGTTTCATTGCTTGTAAAATGTTTCTTAGGTGAAATAAACAGCATCTAACACATTTCCCACACTTTTCCTAAAGACAAGTAAATCAAAACACATATATCAAATGAATGGTCATTTTGACCAATTTAACTCCCATGCCTACTTTGGCTGTCTCAAACTTTCAAAACCTAACAGAAACTTTTCTGGATCTTTGCACCCCTTCAATGTACTCATAACAAAATATCAAGGCCCACTTTGTGATCATCCAGAAACTTTCAAATGCATAGTTTAAATGACAATTCAAAATTGAATCTTTATCATATGGGAAGATCCCACTTATTCAAAAACCACTCAAACAAGCTCAACTTACAAAACCCAAGCATCTGCAGACTCACCAGCACCAATCTAGCAAACCCACCAAATTTCATTTCAAAATTCAAAACTTGATTTCATGCGGCCATTTCATCAAACAGGTTGCAGACACAAATCAAACAAACATCAAACACTATTGTGAGCAGTGATTCTTGCCTAACTGGTTCCCCATTTAGCTCACACACAACTCAGTAGATCATCTAGGAAGATTATCCAGGCACTAGCACCACTGTGAGCTTGCCATTGTCATCAATGGTGAACAGCCGAGCACACCCTTGCCACCCCATAGTCGACAACAAGCTAGGAGCAGCAGCAAGCCTAGCCAGCATGTCTGGGAGGCAGCCCACCGTCCACCGCCACTCCCTGTCCTAGCTGCGAGCGTTGCCAAGCCCTGGACCACGCGCACAAGCCGCGCCCAGACCGCCAGAGAGCATGCCGAGCGCGCGCCAGAGCATCACCCTCGACCAGCACCCCCAGAACGCGCGCCGCCCTCACCGCGTGCACACACGATCACCACCGACCCAGGAGACCGCCAGACATCCCCGTTTGCCGCCCCGTGACGCACAGCCACCGCTCGCCGTCGAAGACGCCGCCTCTGCCGCGCAGAGCATCGCCCGTTCCAGACGAAGACGCACCGCCCCATGCCTCGAGACCATGTCGTTGAGCATCGCCAGGAGACACCGCACCGTCCCCTACCCATGCCCATGCCATTAGCCGCCTGTAACCTTGCCCCCGACGAGCTCACCGTGCGCCCCGACGGTCCCCTCGCTCGACTATAAATAGAGGCCACCCCCTCTCGATTTCTTCACACCATCTCACTCCCCTCTTCTCACTGATCGTGCCACACCGTTCCCGGAGCAAGGCGAGCACCACCCCGCAGGAATTTCACCGGAGCCCGCCGCCTCCGGAGAAGAAGGGAGCCAGCAATTGGAGCCGCCCCAGGAGAAGCCACCGGTACCAGGAGATTCGCCGTCGTCGACTTCGTTGTTCGCCCGCCTCGCCGACCCTCGCCCGTACCCCGGTGAGCCCCCAGCGACCCTCACTGGCCGCGCTAGGTTTCGTTCTCGCCGGAGTTGTCTCGCGTCGACGATGACTTCCAGCCGTTGGATTAGAACTAGATCGGACGACCCACAGCGCCCCATACCGCTTTGCCCAACCCCGTGTCACTGACGAGTGGGGACACCCACTTAAGCAGCCCGCGGGAGCACTGCGCTTAGCAGGCCGGCCCAGTATCTTTTCCCGCGCAAGCCCAGTTATTCAAATTAAACTTTTTCTATTTCAATTCAAACACACTTATGTACCCAACTTCAAAAATCAACCCAGATCGATTCAGTGCAACAAATTGAGTGAAACCAATTTTGTTGGAAAGGTCTGTGAATGCTGAATCCAAGCCCGTTGGATTCAATTCATTTGGACATATAGATCACCCATGGTAAAAATAACAAGACAGAAGCTTTTCTGCATTCAAACATTTTTCAAATTTAAACCATAAAAGCTTTTGAGTTGATTCCAACTCTCAAAAATCACATTTTACCATACCTTTCAGAATATATAAAAATATATAGGTTTACTTGCAGAAATAATGATCAAGTAAGAAAAGAATGCTACATAGGCATTTCTAGTCACTTTAATTAATTAAAATAAAAGGTAAAACCCTATTAAATTGTGACACCACTTTAAATCACATTCCCATGGACTACAATATTTGGTGATGACATGTGTCAACATGATCCCATGTTTGGTTTAGAGAATATTAAATCTTAAGTAGTTTTTCAATGAGTAGAAATTACTTTTCTAAAAATAAAAGGAACCAAATCAAGCTTTAACCTTGTAATGTTAGAGATGATGCTAGATCATCTATAGGACCCTTGTGTGTGATGATTGCAAGTAGTTAAGTATTGTTTGGTGATTGTGTACCTCGTATTTATGTATAGACGCTAGTACCGACCAAGGATACAAGGAGGAAGGAGGATTCTACGAAGAAGAAGCCGAGGAGAACTTCAACCACTGCTCTGCACAAAGCAAGCCATACTAATCAAGTTGACCTATGCAAGCTAACACTTGCAAGATACTTTACCTATGCAATCTGAGACCATACCTATGCAAGCTAATACTTGCTTGTTACCCTGACCACTATATGCCTTAAGCATATGTGATCATCTACACTTGATAAACCAACCTAGTTTTACTTACAAGCTTTATAATTTATTTCTTTATCAAAGCTTACTTAGAGTTTACTTAAGAGATTGGTAGATACTAGAAAGATATGTGAAGGTTGCATAAAGAGCATTAAACTTGGCCTAAGTTAGATAATCTTTATGTCTTCCTAAGGCATGAGATTAAACTTAGTGGGAACTCCACTAGTTACCACCCCTCATTAGTACCCATCCCCACTTATAGATGCTAGTGCTAAGCATAAAACTTGATCAACTTTAGATGGGAGTACTTGGTGAAAATGGTTATGGAAACCTTAGAATGATGGATCATTCTACTGAGATGTTTTGGACCTGTGTTTCCGAACACCTGATGAATTTTGGTGATGAAAATGTTGAGGCAGAAGCCTTAACCCTTTTATAAAACTGATGGTTGTCTGGATGTGATACCATTCCATATTTATCGTACAACCACAATACCCGAATATTGGGTAGGGCTTGACTGGAAACTTATATACCTTAGTATTAGTTCCCTCACGGCCAAGGTCTAAGCTGAGGCTACCTTGTGAAGATTGTCCACCTGTGCAGTACCCAAGATGACAGTTGGTCATGGTTGGGAGGCCAAACTCACAGGAGAGGTGCTTGTACTAGGGCGTGTAATTGAAAGGTTAGGATTGATTATCCGCATACTGAGTATGGTGAGTTCAGGATTTGTTCCTGACGGATGTATCAAATGTTGTGGTGAAAGTGTACAATCTCTGCAGAGTGTCAAACTATTCGAATAGCCGCGTCCGCGGTTATGGACAGTTGGAGTGGCCATACTGTTCCCCCGTCAGACTTTTCAAAATGACTTGTGAAATGAATTGAGACTTTGACTTGACCACAACAGAGTTGTGATATGAAATACGAGCTCCCACTTAGGACTTACAAAATTGTGACTAGCTTCTGAACTTAGTAGAGATAAATCTGGCTTTTGCAAAACAACCCTAGATCCTAGTGTCCTATTATCCAAAAACCCCTTTACTTGCTAGTACTAGTTTGCGAGTACTTAAAGAGTACTCATGGCTTTGTCCCTGGCTATTCCCATGGCCAGACTATGAAGAGGAGTACCTGGAAGATGGACCCCAGAAAGGTTACGACAACTAGGATCATCTCCCATCGTCAGCATTGCCTGTTACCCCGAAGATGGAGCTTCGCCTACGCTACCGTTATTACTACGTATTCCGCTGCTTGATGTTGTATTAAGAACTGGATCATGAGATCCCTCTTTGTGTAAGAACTTATGTACCGTTTGTAATGGATGAAGTACTATGGTATCCAATTCTATTATGTCTCGCAAAATGGTAATCCTGGGATTGCGATGTATGGCATAACAGGCATCTAGGATTGAAAAATACGGGTGTTGACAAGTTGGTATCAGAGCCATCCTGACCATAGGAGACCCTAGTTAGATTGGACGTTGAACCAAAAACTTAGTTTCAAAACCAAAGAAAACAAATATTTATGAAAACTTATTCTCATTCTTACCTCTTTAATTCTTTAATAAAAATTCATGTTCCTCAAAAACTCTTGCAAAATAGATAAAAATTTTACACACTTGATCACCCTGCTAATCTACTCATCCTCTATTTTTATAGATGGACGTGAAGTACAGCAAGTTTTACCAACTTGGGAATGGTGGAGACCTTATCTTTGAGAGGGATTTGGACCAGCTCTCGGAACTTCTGGAGCGTCCGCACCCCGAGTTCTTCGGAGCTCAACTCAATGATCAAGGAGGAGAAGATCTGCAGTGGCTAATTGTTGCAAGTCTCCGAGGAAAGATTGAACCTCCCACTGCGGAGGGAATTCAGTTTACCTTGAGGGAAAACAACTGGCTCGATGGACTTTCCAGAGCAATGCAGGAAGCTCTTTCCCGTCTGTGTGGGCAGAGCATCAATCCAATCAAGGGTACTCGCTTTGAGTTTTTTCCAAGGCGTGATGCTAATGGACAACCCCTAGAAGCCCCATACCACCCTGAGCTGAAGACCCAACTGGACCACCTTAGCTTCATGATGTATGATCGTCAGTAGGAATTGGACAACTGTCGTGACTACTACAACCACAAGTCTGCCATCATCAAGACGAAGGATCAGACCATAGCCATGCTAGCAAAGGATCGCAAGTCTCGCCGCTGTCAGCTCGACAAGAAGGAGCGCATTATTGCCCGTCTTCGCCACCGCATCTCATATCTGGAGGAGACCATCCACGAGAGAGACATGCAGTTGGAGGAAAGGGAGAATCTTCGTGGAGGATCTTCGTGGAGACCCTTATTCCTATCTCAGCGATGACGATGATTTTCTGGAGGATCAGGCCATGGACTTCTTCACCGATGAGGATGATTTCGCCTTCATCGATGATGATGAAGATGATGAAGCCATAGATTCCGAGGAGTAGTAGCACTTGAGCACTAGCGTAGTGAGTAGTATTCGGTCCCACTGTATCGTAGATTCCAGAATGGTTCTTAAAACCATATGTTTTTCCTTGCTGTGGTGTGCGTTGTATCGTGTGAATGAATGAATGAAAAAGCAAGTTGCTGGAAAAATCTGAGTCAAACTTTAAAAACTTTTCAAAGTCCTAGAACCTTAGAAATTCCCTCTTTTCTCACGATCTATCTCAACCTTCAGATGCCACGTGGAGGAAGTGGTTCAGCCCCGGACCCGATGTTGCAGATTCTGCAAATGTTGACTTCTGACCGCGAATCTGAAAGAGCGGAACGTCAAGCCAACATAGCCACTCTGCAACAGATAGCCCAGCTAGCCCACAACAACCAAGGCCACGGAAATCAGGACAACCACGGATCTAAGCTCAAGAATTTCCATAATACCAACCCACCTATTTTCACTAAGTCAGAAGAGCCCCTAGATGCCGATGATTGGCTGCAAACCATGGAAAACAACTTAGAAGTCGCCGGAGTGGAAGCCAACGAGAAAGTCCTGTTCGCCACCCATTATCTAGCCGGAGATGCCAGGGCATGGTGGAACAGTGTTCGCGCCATGACCGGAGGCCAAATGATGACCTGGGAGGAATTCAAGGTCAAGTTCAGCAGAACCCATGTACCACCAGGTTTGATCAAGAGAATGAGAGACGAGTTCAGAGAGCTGAAGCAAGGAAGGATGACTATAGTGGAATACCGTGACAAATTTTTATCATTAGCTAGGTATGCCCCGGATGAGATAGACACTGAAGTCAAGAAGAAAGAAAGATTCCTGAATGGTCTGCATGATGAGATGCAGACTGTATTAGTCAATATTCCCTTTGCTGACATTGAAGCCCTTGTCGACTCTGCCATCCAAATGGAAGGAAAGATCAACCAAGACAATGAGAACCGCAAGCGTCGTATGATGCATCAACCAGGAACCCATCAGACCCCAAAGTATCGCCCCAACCCATCTCCAGGATTTGCCCCAAGAACCAACAGACCCCCGATAAACCGTCCAACCTATCCCAACCGTGGAAACCCTAGACCTGGAGGAAATCACAACAACCCCAGCAACGCTAACAATTTCACCCGTGCCCCACCCAAGTTCACCAACAATCATGCCACCGCCAACACCAACACTGCCCCGAGGACTGGAAACAATGATGTGCCTGTCGCAACCAAGGACAAGTCGCAAGTGACCTGTTATGACTGTGGAAATAAAGGCCATTATTCCAACGAGTGCCCCAACAAGAAGAATGCTACAGCCCCCAATGCCAATGTCCCAGCTCAGCAGCAGCGCCGTGTCCAGCCAGGGAGAAGATTTTCCCCCGAGAATTCACTCAACCGCAATGGTCGTCTTTTTCTCATGCATGCTGAAGAAGCTCAGGAAGCGCCAGACGTCATGCTGGGTATGTTTTCTGTTAATTCAGTACTGGGAAGAGTGTTGTTTGATTCTGGTGCATCGCATTCATTTGTCACCGAAGAATTTGCATGCACTAGTAAAATTCAACCAACCAAATTGAAGCATGTGATGATTGTGCAAATTCCTGGATCAACCACTAAGGCTAGGCAAATTTGCAAGGCCGTCCCTATCCGAATCCATGGCATAGATTTTTATGCTAACCTAATAGTACTCGGAACTAAAGGTTTGGAAGTAGTACTAGGAATGGATTGGATTTCCAAACATAAAGG
The DNA here is from genome assembly GCA_916181665.1 of Avena sativa. NCBI lineage: Eukaryota > Viridiplantae > Streptophyta > Magnoliopsida > Poales > Poaceae > Avena > Avena sativa. The sequence goes on along the minus strand of OV702285.1, from coordinate 2,679,461 downwards.
ATTGATTGACTGTGCCAAGAAGGCCATCACCATGACCAGTACAACCGGAATATCAGTCGAACATATATCTGAAACCTTACGTCGCCAATTCAAATGCAACAAGAGTATAGCCCAACCTACCATCGACCAAGTCCGGATAGTCTGCGAATACCCCGATGTATTTCCAGATGTTTTGCCCGGTATGCCCCCAAATCGGGATATCGAGTTTATCATCGAACTAATCCCCAGAACCGGACCCATAGCCCAGAGACCCTATATTATGAACCCATCCGACCTCGCAGAACTGAAGAAGCAACTGGATTCCATGTTGGAAATTGGATTGATTCAACTAAGTGCGTCCCCATGGAGATCACATGTCTTATTTGTGGACAAGAAGGATGGAGGTAATCGTTTGTGTACAGATTATCGGAAATTGAATGACGTCACCATCAAGAACAAGTACCCCTTGCCTAAGATAGAAGATTTGTTTGATCAGTTGACCGGTGCCAGAGTGTTTTCTAAGATTGATCTTAGAACTGGATATCAGCAACTCAAAATTCGTGCAGAGGATATTCCAAAGAGTGCCTTTACCACCAGATATGGATTGTATGAGTATACAGTCATGTCTTTCGGATTAACCAATGCCCCCGCTTATTTCATGAACCTCATGAATAAGATTTTTATGGACTTCCTGGATAAGTTTGTCGTTGTTTTCATCGATGACATTCTGATTTATTCCAAATCAGAAGAAGAACATGAGCTACACCTAAGGACCGTTCTTGGAACCCTTAGAGAGCATCAGTTGTATGCGAAGTTCAGCAAATGTGAATTCTGGTTACAGGAAGTAGGATTTCTCGGTCACATTGTATCAGCCGGAGGAATTGCCGTTGACCCTGCCAAAGTGAAAGATGTAGAAGATTGGCAAGCCCCAACCACTCAAACCCAAGTTCGTGCTTTTCTCGGATTGGCGGGATACTACCGCAAATTCGTAGAAGGATTCTCGAGTATCGCCAGACCCATGACCCAATTGCTGAAGAAGGACAAGAAGTTTGAATGGACCAACAAATGTGAAGCGAGTTTTCAAGAACTTAAAAGGAGATTGGTTTCAGCCCCAATCTTGATCATGCCGGATATCACGAAGCCCTTCGATGTGTATTGTGACGCATCCAAGATTGGTCTTGGATGTGTGCTAATGCAAGAAGGCAAAGTTATATCTTATCTATCCCGACAATTGAAGCAACACGAGCAAAATTACCCAACCCATGACCTCGAACTCGCAGCCGTAGTTCTAGCCCTGAAGACGTGGAGACATTACCTGATGGGAAACCGTTGTGAGATTTATTCGGATCACAAGAGCCTAAAGTATATATTCACTCAGAAGGAGCTGAATATGAGGCAGAGAAGATGGATTGAGCTAATCAAGGATTACGACCTGGACATTCACTATCACCCTGGTAAAGCCAACGTGGTAGCCGATGCTCTTAGCAGATTGCCGTGCCGCTTGAACTCCATGATTTTGAAGGAGCAACCAAGTTTGCACAAGGAGATGGAAGATTTTCGAATGGAATTAGTGAGTGAAGGATTTTTGGCTAGCATAGAACTTCAACCCACTTTGATCAGTCAGATTAAAGAGGCACAGAAGGGAAATGCCAGTATTGACGGAATCAAGCGTCGTATCGGTACCGGCAAAGTACCCGGATTCACCGAGGACGAAGAAGGAATTTTGTGGTACAAAGGACGCCTTTGTGTACCATCAGATTCTGAGTTAAAAGAAGTTATCTTGAAGGAGGCTCATGATACACTTTATTCTATCCATCCCGGAGGAACTAAGATGTATCGAGATTTGAAAGAGCAATTTTGGTGGCATAAGATGAAGAGAGAAATCGGAAGCTATATCTCCAAGTGTGATATATGTCAGCGAGTCAAGGCAGGACATCAAAGACCCGCTGGATTGTTGCAACCATTGCAGATTCCGGAATGGAAATGGGATTCTGTAGGAATGGACTTTATAACTGGACTACCTACTTCTAGTAGGGGAAATGACTCTATTTGGGTCATAGTGGACAGATTGTCCAAAGTCGCCCATTTCTTGCCCGTCAAAACCACCTATCAGAGTTCGAAGCTAGCAGAGTTGTACATCGCTAGAATCGTCAGTTTGCATGGAGTCCCCAAGAACATCGTATCGGATCGAGGAACTCAGTTTACCTCGAGATTCTGGAAGAAAGTTCAAGAAGGTTTAGGAACCCGCCTAGATTTCAGTACCGCGTATCACCCTCAGACCGATGGACAAACGGAGCGAGTAAATCAAATACTCGAAGATATGCTGAGAGCATGTGTGTTAGAATATGGATCCAAATGGGAAGACTGTCTGCCATTTGAAGAATTTTCATACAACAACAGTTATCAAGCCAGTTTGCAAATGGCCCCATTCGAATTTATGTACGGAAGGAAGTGTCGCACCCCCTTGAACTGGTCAGAAGTAGGAGAGAGTTAGATTTTCTGACCCGACATCCTACAAGAAGCAGAAGAGAAGGTTCACAAGGTTCGTGAGCACCTCAAGACCGCCCAATCCCGATAGAAGAGTTATGCCGACAAGAGACGTAGAGACCTCGCCTTCAACATAGGAGATTTTGTTTATCTGAAAGTGTCGCCATTGAAGGGAATGCAGCGTTTCCAACTCAAAGGAAAGTTAGCCCCTAGATATATCGGACCTTTCAAGATTCTGAACCGTCGAGGAGAAGTATCGTACCAATTGGAGCTACCTGAAGAGATGTCAGCCGTGCACAATGTGTTCCATATCTCATTACTTCGCAAGTGTCTCGAAGTCCCCGAGAAGACCGAAGTATTCAAGAATATCGATCACCGGACCATAGAGATCAACGATGACCTGACCTATCCCGAAGTACCCATCCGTATTTTGGAAGAAGCTTTTCGAACTACCCGAACCTGAAGTATCAAGTTTCTCAAGATTCAGTGGAGCAACCACACAGAAGAGGAAGCTACCTGGGAACACGAAGATCACATCAGGACGGAATTTCCAGATCTCTTCAAATCCTAGGTAATCTTTTCGTCCTTTTTCAAATCTCGGGACGAGATTTTGTTTAAGTGGGGAAGGTTTGTAACATCCCAAAAATGCTAATCTTGGATCATCAAACTCTAATCATCAAAATTAGGGTTAACAAAAACTTTTCTAAATAAAACTATGAATGCATGCATATGTGTATGCATTGATTTTGAATTCTTTTAAAACCACCTTGTTTGTTTGTTTCATTGCTTGTAAAATGTTTCTTAGGTGAAATAAACAGCATCTAACACATTTCCCACACTTTTCCTAAAGACAAGTAAATCAAAACACATATATCAAATGAATGGTCATTTTGACCAATTTAACTCCCATGCCTACTTTGGCTGTCTCAAACTTTCAAAACCTAACAGAAACTTTTCTGGATCTTTGCACCCCTTCAATGTACTCATAACAAAATATCAAGGCCCACTTTGTGATCATCCAGAAACTTTCAAATGCATAGTTTAAATGACAATTCAAAATTGAATCTTTATCATATGGGAAGATCCTACTTATTCAAAAACCACTCAAACAAGCTCAACTTACAAAACCCAAGCTTCTGCAGACTCACCAGCACCAATCTAGCAAACCCACCAAATTTCATTTCAAAATTCAAAACTTGATTTCATGCGGCCATTTCATCAAACAGGTTGCAGACACAAATCAAACAAACATCAAACACTATTGTGAGCAGTGATTCTTGCCTAACTGGTTCCCCATTTAGCTCACACACAACTCAGTAGATCATCTAGGAAGATTATCCAGGCACTAGCACCACTGTGAGCTTGCCATTGTCATCAATGGTGAACAGCCGAGCACACCCTTGCCACCCCATAGTCGACAACAAGCTAGGAGCAGCAGCAAGCCTAGCCAGCATGTCTGGGAGGCAGCCCACCGTCCACCGCCACTCCCTGTCCCAGCCGCGAGCGTTGCCAAGCCCTGGACCACGCGCACAAGCCGCGCCCAGACCACGAGAGAGCATGCCGAGCGCGCGCCGGAGCATCACCCTCGACCAGCACCCCCAGAAAGCGCGCCGCCCTCACCGCGTGCACACACGATCACCACCGACCCAGGAGACCGTCAGACATCCCCGTTTGCCGCCCCGTGACGCACAGCCACCGCTCGCCGTCGAAGACGCCGCCTCTGCCGCGCAGAGCATCGCCCGTTCCAGACCAAGCCGCACCGCCCCATGCCTCGAGACCATGTCGTTGAGCATCGCCAGGAGACACCGCACCGTCCCCTACCCTTGCCCATGCCATTAGCCGCCTGTAACCTCGCCCCCGACGAGCTCACCGTGCGCCCCGACGGTCCCCTCGCTCAACTATAAATAGAGGCCACCCCCGCTCGATTTCTTCACACCATCTCACTCCCCTCTTCTCACTGATCGTGCCACACCGTTCCTGGAGCAAGGCGAGCACCACCCCGCCGGAATTTCACCGGAGCCCGCCGCCTCTGTAGAAGAAGGGAGCCAGCGATTGGAGCCGCCCCAGGAGAAGCCACCGGTACCAGGAGATTCGCCGTCGTCGACTTCGTCGTTCGCCCGCCTCGCCGACCCTCGCCCGTACCCCGGTGAGCCCCCAGCGACCCTCACTGGCCGCGCTAGGTTTCGTTCTCGCCGGAGTTGTCTCGCGTCGACAATGACTCCCAGCCGTTGGATTAGAACTAGATCGGACGACCCACAGCGCCCCATACCGCTTCGCCCAACCCCGTGTCACTGACGAGTGTGGACACCCACTTAAGCAGCCCGCGGGAGCACTGCGCTTAGCAGGCCGGCCCAGTATCTTTTCCCGCGCAAGCCCAGTTATTCAAATTAAACTTTTTCTATTTCAATTCAAACACACTTCTGTACCCAACTTCAAAAATCAACCCAGATCGATTCATTGCACCAAATTGAGTGAAACCAATTTTTTTGGAAAGGTCTGTGAATGCTGAATCCAAGCCCGTTGGATTCAACTCATTTGGACATACAGATCACCCATGGTAAAAATAACAATACAGAAGATTTTCTGCATTCAAACATTTTTCAAATTTAAACCATAAAAGCTTTTGATCACAAAAATCACATTTTCTGCATTCCAACTCTCAAAAATCACATTTTACCATACCTTTCAGAATATATAAAAATATATAGGTTTACTTGCAGAAATAATGATCAAGTAAGAAAAGAATGCTACATAGGAATTTCTAGTCACTTTAATTTATTAAAATAAAAGGGTAAAACCCTATTAAATTGTGACACCACTTTAAATCACATTCCCATGGACTACAATATATGGTGATGACATGTGTCAACATGATCCCATGTTTGGTTTGGAGAATATTAAATCTTAAGTAGTTTTTCAATGAGTAGAAATTACTTTTCTAAAAATAAAAGGAACCAAATCAAGCTTTAACCTTGTAATGTTAGAGATGATGCTAGATCATCTATAGGACCCTTGTGTGTGATGATTGCAAGTAGTTAAGTATTGTTTGGTGATTGTGTACCTCGTATTTATGTATAGACGCTAGTACCGACCAAGGATACGAGGAGGAAGGAGGATTCTACGAAGAAGAAGCCGAGGAGAACTTCAACCACTGCTCTGCACAAGGCAAGCCATACTAATCAAGTTGACCTATGCAAGCTAACACTTGCAAGATACTTTACCTATGCAAGCTGATACCATACCTATGCAACCTAATACTTGCTTGTTACCCTGACCACTATATGCCTTAAGCATATGTGATCATCTACACTTGATAAACCAATCCTAGTTTTACTTACAAGCTTTATACTTTATTTCTTTATCAAAGCTTACTTAGAGTTTACTTAAGAGATTGGTAGATACTATAAAGATATGTGAAGGTTGCATAAAGAGCATTAAACTTGGCCTAAGTTGGATAATCTTTATGTATTCCTAAGGCATGAGATTAAACTTAGTGGGAACTCCACTAGTTACCACCCCTCATTAGTACCCATCCCCACTTATAGATGCTAGTGATAAGCATAAAACTTGATCAACTTTAGATGGGAGTACTTGGTGAAAATGGTTATGGAAACCTTAGAATGATGGATCATTCTACTGAGATGTTTTGGACCTGTGTTTCCGAACACCTGATGAATTTTGGTGATGAAAATGTTGAGGCAGGAGCCTTAACCCTGTTATAAAACTGATGGTTGTCTGGATGTGATACCATTTCAATTTTATCGTACAACCACAATACCCGAATATTGGGTAGGGCTTGACTGGAAACTTATATACCTTAGTATTATTTCCCTCACGGCCAAGGTCTAAGCTGAGGCTACCTTGTGAAGATTGTCCACCTCTGCAGTACCCAAGATGACAGTTGGTCATGGTTGGGAGGCCAAACTCACAGGAGAGGTGCTTGTACTAGGGCGTGTAATTGAAAGGTTAGGATTGATTATCCGCATACTGAGTATGGTGAGTTCAGGATTTGTTCCTGACGGATGTATCAAATGTTGTGGTGAAAGTGTACAATCTCTGCAGAGTGTCAAACTATTCGAATAGCCGCGTCCGTGGTTATGGACAGTTGGAGTGGCCATACTGTTCCCCTGTCAGACTTTTCAAAATGACTTGTGAAATGAATTGAGACTTTGACTTGACCACAACAGAGTTGTGATATGAAATACGAGCTCCCACTTAGGACTTATAAAATTGTGACTAGCTTCAGAACTTAGTAGAGATAAATCTGGCTTTTGCAAAACAACCCTAGAGCCTAGTGTCCTATTATCCAAAAACCCCTTTACTTGCTAGTACTAGTTTGCGAGTACTTAAAGAGTACTCATGGCTTTGTCCCTGGCTATTCCCATGGCCAGACTATGAAGAGGAGTACCTGGAAGATGGACCCCAGGAAGGTTACGACAACTAGGATCATCTCCCATCGTCAGCATTGCCTGTGATCCCGAAGATGGAGCTTCACCTACGCTACCGTTATTACTACGTATTCCGCTGCTTGATGTTGTATTAAGAACTGGATCATGAGATCCCTCTTTGTGTAAGAACTTATGTACCGTTTGTAATGGATGAACTACTATGGTATCCAATTCTGTTATGTCTCGCAAAAATGGTAATCCTGGGATTGCGATGTATGGCATAACAGGCATCTAGGATTGAAAAATCCGGGTGTTGACATCTAATGAGAGGGAAGTAAGATTTAGGGAGTTGCTATCCCGAAACAAAATTTTTAGCTCCACCAGAAAAATTTATGAGGAGTCTGTGTAAGTCGGATTGAGCTGAAAATTTATGAATAAATCCCCCAGTATGTTAGATAACTTTCGTTAGTTCAACACTTTTTGATTTTATCACCAGAAGATCTTTGAAAAAATCGGTTTTGTACCTGCTAGTCTGTTTTGACAGATTTCTGCCATTATTTGCATTTGCTTCTTATTGATTTCTTTTTGGGTTCTTTTTGGGAAATTGAGATTTTTGAGGGAATTGCTACAGTATATTATGTTTTTAGTGAAAGTTTTGATGTTCTAAAGCTAAACCCAAGGGTCTATTATGTTTTGAATACACTAATGTTGCTAATGAAGATTGTGTGAAGTTTTGTATGAAGGAAAATTTTCAGGTGTAGAGAGAGAATAATGTAATGAGATGAAGAATGGAAAAAAGCTCAAGCTTGGGGATGCCACCCCCACTAGTGGAGAACGGGGACCTAGTCCCGGTCCTAGAGGGCATCTAGTACCGGATTGCCAGCCGGCACTACGGAAACGGGACTAGAGGTCCCAGCCTCTAGTACCGGTCCAGTTATGGGTCGGGACTAAAGGCTGTGCATGTGGCAGCGTAGTATTGCGAGGGGAGGTGGTCTTTAGTCCCGGTCCGTATTACGGTTCGGGACTAGTTCCTTTCTGCCGCGGTAGCATTTTACCAATTCGGCTATCACTGCAGCCGATTGGGGGTTTCTGCCGCTGCGGAGTTTTGGGGCCATTTTCTGCTGCGGCACCCGATGGGGGTTTCCGCCGCGACAGAGTTTTGGGGCCGTTTTCACCCACGGCAGCCGATGCGGGTTTTTGCGGCGGCAGAATTTTGGGGCCGATTTCTACGGCGGTAGCCGAATGCGGGGTTCTGCCGCGGCAGGAGGATAGGTAGAGGAGGGTTGCGTTTGGCATAAAGTGACATGCAATGAAGAAACCTATTACACACAACATCGTCATAATTATATAGATATAATTCTACATTACATAAATATATACATAAATGGAGATCACAACCCGTCTATTCGGTTACAAGTTCATTAAATCACGGGTAGCCGGAGGTATGGTATTTTCCTTCTGGGTTTATGACATGGTCAACAAGAAATCCCGCCAATTTCTCTTGAATTGCTACCAGACGCTTTCTTGGATCGAGATTCTCTCGCAATATTTCCAACTATATATAAAAGAAAGAGGTCAATATGAATATCAATAGTCATAACAAATATTATGAATGACACTCAACAAAAATTGTGAATATATTGCTCACGTACTTCTAAAAATGTCCCTCTGTCCCGCTCACTGACCTCGGAGCGAATGTACTCTCACACGAAGTATCCACATAGATTAGTAACTGGTGGCTGTCTCTCGCACTTTACGACAAAAGGTTTCAATCAAATAATAATGAAGCATGACATGATGGTATTGAAACTAGAATTGAAGAGATGCACGGATCTAGCTCGTACTACTTACATTGATCCGATCAAAACTATGCTCGTCTTTAAATTCACCAACCGTAGCATTGGTGAAAGCTTTCCAAACTCTGCCCGGCAAAAAAATGTGTTATTAGTTACTTGATATCTCAGGATATATATATGAACGAAAGAGACCGATATAGTGCGATAATGACTGAAATTACCTCTGGAGCGCATCTTTAATGAATGCATACTCTGATTTGTCTCTCATTATCGAGTCCTTGATTTCAACTCTTCCAGCGTCAAGTTCAATGGTAAGAAGAATACAGTGATAGTTGCGCATGTTTATATACATCAGTGACTCATGAATTACACTTAGTAGAACCAAGTGATCTATACAAGGCAGTAACACTCTTACCTGTAGTTGTAGGGAAACAATATTCTTCGTTTGTAATGTTGCCTCAATAAGACCCTTAGCAAGTTACGCTCCGTGTCCTTGGGGTATTCCATTAGAAATCTTTGATTAAACTGGTGTGGGTCGATGAACCCAGTGTCAAAAATTTTCTTCCGGTCACATTCATCGCTCTTCATTCTGCATAATAGCATATAGTGAAGATAATTACATGCAATAAAAGAGCTGGGTTAGAGACTATCATAGAAATAAATGAACCACTTATAGACAATAGGTAGCGAGGAGACTCAATTCAAGGGCATCTTGTTTGAATAACATATAGAATTCCTCAAAATAAATTTGCAACTGGTCTTCACCATTAAAATGCTCACTTGTAATTTTCACAAGCAGTGCTGACAATTGATCTTCTTCATCGCATGTAGAACTTTCTCGTACCATTCATGCAGTCTTTGCATTTGAGTTGGTAGAAATTTGATCTCATCAGGTCTGACCAGAGTCTTCCCGTATTCATATCTCAATGCAAATTCCTCTTGTATGGGGATATGCCCGCCTAGCGCTTGATCAACTGTAATATTAGCACCTTTGGCAAATTCCATTGCTATAATATTCTGCTGATCAGTATTGGATAACACCTTGAGCGGGCCGATCGATTTGTTTGCATGCATTCCGAGTTGCGCAACCTCTCTTTTCCTGCTGCTTGCAGTAGTATTTCCTGGAGTATTACCGCTGCTTGCAGTAGTATTTCCTGAATTCTTCCTACCAATTCTCAGCAGACAGCGTTTGTAGTCATCAACCTTATTTATCTCATATTGCGATGGTTGGTCAAGAAACCCCTTAGCCCACTTTTTGGCTTTCGGATCAAATATTTGTTTTGGCTCGGGAGCTTTGGGTGCAAAGAAGGCTTTAACTTGGGCATCACTGATCGCTTTGGTTTCCTCATCAGTCATCTCGTAAGGTAACTTGGGAGGAGGTGGTGGGATTTTCTTCACCTTTTTACCTTTGGCTTTCTTCTGACTAGTATTTATACTAGTTGACTGAGAGACCGCCTTCTTCGTCTAACACGGCGGCGGCGGAGTGGGCTGACGCGGCGGGGGAGGAGTGGGCTGATGCGGCGGTGGACTCATGCTATGGTGGTCGTCCCACTCCTCATGTGGACTTGCTGGAGGTGGCAGACTTGGCTGACGCGGAGGAGACGGTGGTGTCTTGGGTGAGCCTGGAAACACGATGTATTTCTTGCGCCATAGAATGGTAGAGCCCCTGACTTCTCCTAGCGTGTTCTCATCTTCAGGTCCAGGGATGTCAAGTTTTAGTGATTCATATTGAGGTAGAATCTCATCCACCCTGACACGAGCATAGCCAACTAGAATCTCTTTGCAATGCCAGCGTGCTTCAGGTTCACAAGATAAAGCATAGCCGAGAGACGCCTTGAAGGATAAGTTCATCACTCCCACATGCAGCTCGCAGCTTTTCTTCTCAGTGATATTGTCCAAGGGATAGCGATCTATCATATCGGCCGCTGTGGAAGTGACACTGCTTCTCCGCTGAGATGGGACACCGGCACTTTCTTCTAGCCACTGATGAGTTGGCCCTTGCTGGCGCATTTCGTCCAGCTGCTTATGTTGCTCCTTTAGCATGGCATATATTTCCTCGTTCTTTCTTTCCATGCTACGCAACCGGGATGCCTCCTCTATCTCCTTCCGCTTCTTTGCCCTCGCTCAGCTTCTATAGGATTCAGTGTCCTGAGGAAACCCAGTCTTCCATGGCACAGAAGGTCCAAAGACTCGTGTTCGTCCGGGTTTTTCAGGATTCCCGAGGGCCTTTGTCAGCTCATCATTCGCTCTACTGGGTTTGAAGTCAGCCTTTTTAACCTCCTCAATTGTTTTAACAATTTCTCCATGGGGTGTAGCAACATTGGACTTTTCATCGAATATTAACTCCCCTGTTTCCATGTCATACTTTGCCCCATGGGCAAGTAACCATTGGGCCAGTCCTCTATAGTTGGAGTGAGCCCTTGGGCACGCAAGGCTTTCTTGGCTTCCTCCCACTTAGGAACGCAAGTCCTGTAGCAACCTGTCCCCATCTTATGGTGATATTTCTTTTTTTGTAGCATTTTCTTTATTCTTTGCGGACCTTTTTTTTGCTATTGCTGATTTCTTGTAGTCTAGAAATGTATCTATCTACTAGTGATCAAGAGGCTTAATAATATACCTCACCAGACTTTTTCAAGGCTGGTCCATCAATTTCCAAGCCATCATCGAAATTAAAACTAGTATGCGCTTCGACTTGAGGTTCTATCTCTATTCCCTCACCGGACTCATTTAGAAACTGTGAGCCATCTTCTGCTCCACAATCTTCTTCCCCACCCTAATCGACAGGCGCTCCATCCTAATAGGGGAGCGGTCCTCCACCACCTAGTATCATATCGAATAAAGGCTCTTCACCTTCTCTACTCTTGAAGTGATCCATAGAATAACTGCTATGACATAATGTGCATATATGAGTAATAAAATTATATAACATCTCGAATGACAACAAAAGTATTAATATCATGTAACATCTTGAATAACATCTCAAAAAACAACAAAGAATTCATAATACATGTCGAATTACGACAAAGTAGTAATATCATATAAAAAACAACATCTTGTAAGATCCCTTCTTTATAAAGGAAAAAGGATCCCTGTGATTGCAATGCTAGTCCCTGGATCAATAGCTAGCATCCACAGTTAAGATGTAATATCAAGAAACAAAGGTCATAATACAACTTTATAACCAGGAATAAAATAATTTATTACATCTTACATAGCTCATTTGGCTATCTCATTACAATGCAGCAGAATATAACAATAGCATGGGGTCCTCCATCTTCAAAGTGCCACATGCAGACATGTTAGTTGTAGACTTGTAATCATAATCATTAAACTTCACTAATATCAAACAAACCTGCAACATAACAAGTTACAGCCACAAGGGTCAATACATTTGAATTGTATTGGAAAGTGATACTATGGTAGTATAGTGGAGTCTATCATCTATATGCATTTGGCTAAGTGGAGCTTAGGATTTCTTGCTCAAAATAGATTTTCCATATCATTTGAAAACACTAAGTTTTTGTTTGTCAAAATCACCCAAGGAACCACCAATAGAAATTGGTGAACCTTACAACCCTTGTTCAACCACAAGTTTTTAACTTAGAAATTGGGATGATGAGATTCTTGATAGCTTCCATGTCTTGATGCTCAAATTGTCCTTTGCCAGGGACATGGCTAAGTACTTAGATTTTTCACTCTGCAGAGGTTGTGTACTTTCCCCACAAGACTTGGTTTCACCAAGACAAGATCTTTCAGAAGCCTTCCCTTAGACCAAAATGGATGCGCTCCAACCTATCAAACCCCTACCACCAACTGTTCGTTTGGCTAAGTTATTGCAACCTATATGATCCAGGCAGAGCCCATAATGCCAAGTGGCTGCACTTGAAGCTTCTCAACATTTGACATCTCAAATCTCTTTGTTCCTGGGTGGCCATCCACAAGTGAGACACCAAGTTTTCCCCAGCATACTGGACTTGGTGATGCCCAAGTTTTCCCCATCATACTGGACTTGCATTACCACTCAACACAAACCATTCCTTCCGTTCCACCCAGGTGATTCATTCACTTAGTTGTTTTATTAAACAAAACACAAGTCCTTAGACTTAGAAATTTTTCCATAGTATGAATATATATTCCACCCTTGTTTTCTATTAGCTAGGCTAAGCATGATAGTAATAGGAATCTTAACTTAGGAAATTTTCTCTAAGGTTTCATCTACTAGGATTTCCCATAGCATGGTTTATACTTAGCAAAAATTCCATGCAAATCTTACTTAGAAATATCACTAATGCATAGTGAAAATAATGGGACAAAAGTATGAAGCATCACTTGCCTTTTGGTAGAGGTTATAAGTTCACTCCTTGATCTTTGCAATGTTCACACACTTCAAGTCACTACAATTCAATCAAGCAAACAATATTTCAATCTACCATTCAAGCAATTCATCACATAAAATGATAGAAACAAAATAATGCATGCAAACATGTAAAAGATTTTTTTATTTGTAAAGTGGTTCCTAATGGATCATAAACATTTGGAAACACCTAATGGTCATTTTATAAAGTGGTAAAATCATTTGCAAAAGATTTCACTTCATAAACCATTTTAGTCATTATTTTATGTGGTTGAAAATGTCTTTAGCAAAGTAATAGTCTTATAGGGTTCACCAAATACATTTTCAAATCATAAAACTTGGTGTTTGGGGTCAGAGAGTTTAAATCAAAACACTTCCCAAAGGTTTTCCTCTTAAATCATTTTTGACAATTAAACCATATTTTTATTTGACTAGAAATGCTTTTATTCAAGGTTTTATTCTTTTTCTTCACCAAATATGTTTTTGAAACCACAAATTGATTTCTATGGTCAGTAGGTTCAAAACAAACCATTTCCCAGAGGTTTCATCTCAAAAATTATTTTAGAACAATTTTTATATTCTAAACATGCATACACAAGTTTCTGCAAAAACAAACATTTTACCAGAAGCTTTTTACTAAACAAAGTGCATGGTTGGCTAGGGCTTGTTTTTCTGAATCCATTGACATAAAGTTTGAAAATTTTGGACGTGTGGATTAAAAGTTATAGAATTTACAAAATCACATATCTAATAGATTCAAATCTGTTTTTAATTCTGTCTCTGTGACACGCGGCGCATTTCTATTCGTCGGTACCGCTTCGGCCGGATCAAGCGATGGCAGCCGTTAGATTTAAGTCATATCGCACGGTGCAGAGATGCTACTTACCCCTTCGCTCTCTTTCTATCGCATCCGTCAGATTTGAATCCTACGGTTGCTACGCGTTTGACCACTAAGCAGCGGCGCTGGCGGCGGCGCTCTGGTGGCAGTGCTCAGACGAGGTCGTCGCCGGTGATACAGGAAGCAAAGGAGGAAACGGGGGTACTCACCGTGCTCGCAGGAAGGTGCTGAAGATCAAGGTGGTCGCGAGGAGGAAAGGGGCGCACGGGGGCGGGAGTAATCGCTCGTCGGAGTTGGGTTCACCGTCGGGTCCGTCTGGTTCTTGTCGGAGGCGAGCTATAGGCCATGCCAAGGCAAAAGAATGTCATGGTTAGGTGCGTGTGAAGATGCTGAACACGCGGCTTACAAGCAGAGAGAAAGGGGCGATCAGTTCTTACGGGGAGGGGTCGCCGGAGAGGTGGCAGACGCGACGGCGCGTTTGAGCTTGTCCTTGCCGACGCTCTGGGGCGAGCGCGGGCGAACGGGAGGCACTGGCAGGTGCGCGCTGGTCTGAGGAGCAAGCTCGCGTGCTCGAGAAGACGAGGCGAGGCTGGATGGCGCCGGAATTGGTCGGAGACATCGTCGGAGCAGCGGCGGTGCAAAGCTAATTCGGGGCAGCCTGGTGGTAGAGAGGGAGAGGCGAGCGAGGGTAAATGGCGAGTAGATACGGGCAGTTAAATGGGCGTAGTCACTGGAGGAATTAGGGCCGCTATTAACGCGTATTCAACGCCGGTGTTACTGCCAGAAACGGCGAGGTGACGAGGTCGCGAGGTTGATGACGCCTAGCTGGCGCTATGGGACCGGTCTGTCAGCGAGGGAGAGGAAATAGGGGTGGGTCCTGCTGTCTGTGACTCTGCGGGTTGGTTTTTCAGTGGAAAACGATTCGCGGAGAGGGGAAAAGAAGTTGGGCTGCGACTGGGCTTAATTGGGCCTGCTGGCTGGGCTGTGTCCTTTTACATTTTTTTTGTTCTGTTTGTTTTTCCTTTTCTTTTATTCTGTTTTGGTTTTATTTAATCAAATCAAGCATCCATTTGAACTAAAATAATTGCCAAATTTTGTGTGGGTTTAAATATTGATTAGTAATATAATCTGAAGTAAATTTTGGAATAAAATATTATTCCTTTTTGGGTCTTTTAATTATTTAATTAGGCCCTTGTTTTAAATCAAATAAGATTAAATAATATTTTCAAACACCATTTAAATTCTTGTAAACTTTCCAAATCCTTTCAGTAGGTTTTTATTTGTTTATTTGGGTTCAAATAATTCATTTTGAATTATTTTGGAAAGTTTTTAATATGATTCATAAGTCATTTGAATTGGATATTTATTTTAATTCCAATGGGATTAAATATAGTTTTAATTTCCTAAATTTTATTTGGAAGTTTTCTTTGATCTTATTATTTAAGTTAATTGAACAACTTTTAATCCACTTGGGTAATTCCAAAATACTATTTCTCTTGAGTTATATAATTATCTTTATTAGAGATTTGTCTTTATTAAAGTAGGGATAGAATGGTTAATGCCATTTTATTTTATTTTGGAAATTCTTTATCCTTTTATTTTATTTGGATTTGGATTATATTCATTCCATTTGCTTATGGATTAGGCCAAGATTTATTTGGTCTTTCAATAATCTTTATTTAATATTTCTTTCTTCATTTTATAAAATCCATATCTTTTTATTTAGAGATCCAAACTTGGTGATTCAAATTTTGTAATAATCTTATTTGATATTTATTTATCCTTTTAAATATCTTTATAATTATTTGCTCACCATTGTGTATGGATTTTAGATAAGGGCTTTATTAGCTTTGGGAATTCAATTCCCTAGCTTATTAATTTCATAAGTTTTTATTTGTGGTTCCAAATTAAGTGAAACCAATTTATTATGGTTTTATAATATTTCTATTTGTCATTCTTGATCATTTGTAAAAGTTTGTTGACAAGATTTTTATATGGATTAAATCCATAGGCTTGGGGATAATTTGGAAATGATTTTTATTCCATTAGGGTTTTAGGGTTTGGTTCTATTTTCCAAGTGTTTAAATTTCCAGATACATTCATTGAGGAATGCATTTCTCTAGGTTTGAATTTTTATTGAATTCAAACTTTAATTAAAGTTTGTTCAAGATGGGATTTTAAGTTTCCATTTAAAAACAAAAGTTTCTTTTCACCCTGATTTTCAACAATAATTTATTTTATTTTATTTATTTTCACATTACAGGATTTGGAAAATCTTGGGATGTGACAGGCTACCACCCTTAAAATAAATCTCGTCCCGAGATTTGGGGAGGATAAGGGTTACAAGTTGGCTCGAAACATCTAGGGTACTACCACCCTTAAAAATTTTCCAACTAAATTACATCTTGGCTTCCTTGGGATCTTGTTGAATTTTCTCTGGGCAAACATCTGCATAGTGTCCTTTGTTTCCACACTTGAAACATGTGACAAGGCTGGGATCCTTCATAGGTTTGTTTATCTTGTGCTTCATCTTTTCTGGACAATTGCTTGCATAATGTCCTTGGTTACCACAGTTGTAACATGTGATAAGATTGAGTTCTTCACGTATCTTTTGTGGACAAGTTGCTACATAATGGCCTAGATCTTTGCAGTTGGTGCACCACACTTGGCCAATTTCCTTATACTTCTGCTTTTCTGGACATTCACTGGCATAGTGTCCCATTTCTTTGCAATGATTACATTGCACATGGCTTTTGTCCTTTTTTTTCTTGGGTTTCTCCAAAGCTAAGAGTGCTTCTAATTCATGGTCTTCATATGTTATATCAAAGGTAGGAATGTCTACTGGTCTCCTTGACCTTTTATTGCTCCTTGGATAATACATATGTCTCCCTTTTGGTCCTTTAAATTGAGTCATATTGTTGGGAGGTACAAGCTGAGATTTTCCTTTGTCTTCATCCTTCTTAGTAGTCTTGTCTCTCTCATGGTAATCTGCAATCAGTTGTTGCACTCCACCTTGTTTCCTTTGTTCAACTATGGAATAGATGGGGCATTGGATAGGGACATGATTATTTCCTCCACATAGGTAACAAGTAGCTTGTGATGTGGGGCATTGGTCAATTGGATGTTTCTCTTCACAATTGGGGCATTGATCTTCATGCTCCTTGGAAGTGTGATCCTTGTCTCCACAAATATTGTAAGCTTGGGTTACTTCTAGAATAACATCTTTGTCATCCTTGTTGTCATTAACTCCTTGGGAAGAGTTTTCTCCCATGTTGATCATTTGAGTAGCCATCCCTTGCAACAATTGGGATTGAGTTTCCAAAAAAATTTGCATGGTTGGGTCTATCTCATTGTTGTTGGCTAAAAACTGAGTTGTCACTTGGTTCAACTGGGTTTATCTTGCAATCAGTTGGTCTCTCATGTTGATTTCTTGGTTGTTGTTGTCACCATCCTTGATGTTGGAGTCTCTTGGAGAAGTCATCTGTTTGGGTTGGATTGGGATTAGAATAGGCAAAGTATTTCTAAGGGAATAATTCTAATCACACACATCAAAATTCACACAAGCAATGTGCAAGCAATCACAAACAAACATTCCACTCAAACAACAAGGTTCAAGCACATTTTTAGGCAACAAAATATTTTTTTTATACCACATAAGTTGGTGTGTTTGACTTAAACTAAATATGGTGGTCCATCTATATGGTTCACTTGAGATCTTTTCATCCTTCTTAGTTGATTCTTCTTGAACAAGATGTTTGTATCCTTAGAGAATTTCTTGCATCTTGGTCTCAAAACTTCAAGGTGATGATGGTTCCTTCTAAGTTGTGTTTCCTTAGTCTTCAAGTCTTGAGCAAGATTTCTTGTCTCACTTGTAGTCCTTAGTGATATCCAAGGTTAAAATCCTTGGTGATAATGTTGAAGATGTTGAAGTCATTAGAGTTGAAGATGTTGAAGTCATTAGAGTTGGAGATGTTGAAGTCATTAGAGTTGACAAAGTCCTTTGCACATGGTGAAGTCTTTGGCCATGGGGTAGGCTTTATCTATCAATTTTGAAATAGAAGAGATGTAGAATAAAAACCAAAATGGTTGAGGAAAGAGTTTACAAGATTGTTTGTAAATAAGTTTTGGAACAAATACAACTCCTATTTTCTAAGGGTTTTTGTCCAATCCTAGGTTTACAAATCCTACAGGCAACACAATGCTCTGATACCATCTGTAAGATCCCTCCTTTATAAAGGAAAAAGGATCCCTGTGATTGCAATGCTAGTCCCTGGATCAATAGCTAGCATCCACAGTTAAGATGTAATATCAAGAAACAAAGGTCATGATACAACTTTATAACCAGGAATAAAATAATTTATTACATATTACATAGCTCATTTGGCTATCTCATTACAATGCAGCAGAATATAACAATAGCATGGGGTCCTTCATCTTCAAAGTGCCACAGGCAGACATGTTGGTTGTAGACTTGTAATCCTAATCATTAGACTTCACTAATATCAAACAAACCTGCAACATAACAAGTTACAGCCACAAGGGTCAATACATTTGAATTGTATTGGCAAGTGATACTATGGTAGTATAGTGGAGTCTAACATCTATATGCATTTGGCTAAGTGGAGCTTAGGCTTGCTTGCTCAAAATAGATTTTCCTTATCATTTGAAAACACTAAGTTTTTGTTTGTCAAAATCACCCAAGGAACCACCAATAGAAATTGGTGAACCTTACAACCCTTGTTCAACCACAAGTTTTTAACTTAGAAATTGGGATGATGAGATTCTTGATAGCTTCCATGTCTTGATGCTCAAATTGTCCTTTGCCAGGGACATGGCTAAGTACTTAGATTTTTCACTCTGCAGAGGTTGTGCACTTTCCCCACAAGACTTGGTTTCACCAACACAAGATCTTTCAGAAGCCTTCCCTTAGACCAAAAGGGACGCGCTCCAACCTATTAAACCCCTAACACCAACTGTCCATTTGGCTAAGTTATTGCAACCTATATGATCCAGGCAGAGCCCATAATGCCAAGTGGCTGCACTTGAAGCTTCTCAACATTTGACATCTCAAATCTCTTTGTTCCTGGGTGGCCATCCACAAGTGAGACACCAAGTTTTCCCCAGCATACTGGACTTGGTGATGCCCAAGTTTTCGCCAGCATACTGTACTTGCATGACCACTCAATACAAACCATTCCTTCCGTTCCACCCAGGTGATTCATTCACTTAGTTGTTTTATTAAACAAAACACAAGTCCTCAGACTTAGAAATTTTTCCATAGTATGAATATATATTCCACCCTTGTTTTCTATTAGCTAATCTAAGCATGATAGTAATAGGAATATTAACTTAGGAAACTTTCTCTAAGGTTTCATCTACCAGGATTTCCCATAGCATGGTTTATACTTAGGAAAAATTCCATGCAAATCTTACTTAGAAATATCACTAATGCATAGTGAAAATAATGGGACAAAAATATGAAGCATCACTTGCCTTTTGGTAGAGGGTATAAGTTCACTCCTTGATCTTTGCAATGTTCACACACTTCAAGTCACTACAATTCAATCAAGAAAACAATATTTCAATCTACCATTCAAGCAATTCATCACATAAAATGATTGAAACAAAATAATGCATGCAAACATGTAAAAGATTGTTTTATTTGTAAAGTGGTTCCTAATGGATCATAAACATTTGGAAACACCTAATGGTCATTTTATAAAGTGGTAAAATCATTTGCAAAAGATTTCACTTCATAAACCATTTTTTAAACCTAGTCATTATTTTATGTGGTTGAAAATGTCTTTAGCAAAGTAATAGTCTTATAGGGTTCACCAAATAAATTTTCAAATCATAAAACTTGGTGTTTGGGATCAGAGAGTTTAAATCAAAACACTTCCCAAAGGTTTTCCTCTAAAATCATTTTTGACAATTAAACCATATTTTTATTTGACTAGAAATGCTTTTATTCAAGGTTTTATTCTTTTGCTTCACCAAATATGTTTTTGAAACCACAAATTGATTTCTATGGTCAGTAGGTTCAAAACAAACCATTTCCCAGAGGTTTCATCTCAAAAATTATTTTAGAACAATTTTTATATTCTAAACATGCATACACAAGTTTCTGCAAAAACAAACATTTTACCATAAGCTTTTTACTAAACAAAGTGCATGGTTGTCTAGGGCTTGTTTTTCTGAATCCATTGACATAAAGTTTGAAAAATTTGGACGTGTGGATTAAAAGTTATAGAATTTACAAAATCACATATCTAATAGATTCAAATCTGTTTTTAATTCTGTCTCTGTGACACGCGGCGCATTTCTATTCGTCGGTACCGCTTCGGCCGGATCAAGCGATGGCAGCCGTTAGATTTAAGTCATATCGCACGGTGCAGAGATGCTACTTAACCCTTCGCTCTCTTTCTATCGCATCCGTCAGATTTGAATCCTACGGTTGCTACGCGTTTGACCACTAAGCAGCGGCGCTGGCGGCGGCGCTCTGGTGGCAGCGCTCAGACGAGGTCGTCGCCGGTGATACAGGAAGCAAAGGAGGAAACGGGGGTACTCACCGTGCTCGCAGGAAGGTGCTGAAGATCAAGGTGGTCGCGAGGAGGAAAGGGGCGCACGGGGGCGGGAGTAATCGCTCGTCGGAGTTGGGTTCACCGTCGGGTCCGTCTGGTTCTTGTCGGAGGCGAGGCTATATGCCATGCCAAGGAAAAAGAATGTCACGGTTAGGTGCGTGTGAAGATGCTGAACACGCGGCTTACAAGCAGAGAGAAAGGGGCGATCAGTTCTTACGGGGAGGGGTCGCCGGAGAGGTGGCAGACGCGACGGCGCATTTGAGCTTGTCCTTGCCGACGCTCTGGGGCGAGCGCGGGCGAACGGGAGGCACTGGTAGGTGCGCGCTGGTCTGAGGAGCAAGCTCGCGTGCTCAAGAAGACGAGGCGAGGCTGGATGGCGCCGGAATTGGTCGGAGACATCGTCGAAGCAGCGGCGATGCAAAGCTAATTCGGGGCAGCCTGGTGGTAGAGAGGGATAGGCGAGCGAGGGGAAATGGCGAGTAGATACGGGCAGTTAAATGGGCGTAGTCACTGGAGGAATTAGGGCCGCTATTAACGCGTATTCAACGCCGGTGTTACTACCAGAAACGGCGAGGCGACGAGGTCGCGAGGTTGATGACGCCTAGCTGGCGCTATGGGACCGGTCTGTCAGCGAGGGAGAGGAAATAGGGGTGGGGTCCTGCTGTCTGTGACTCTGCGGGTTGGTTTTTCAGTGGAAAACGATTCGCGGAGAGGGGAAAAGAAGTTGGGCTGCGACTGGGCTTAATTGGGCCTGCTGGCTGGGCTGTGTCCTTTTACATTTTTTTTTGTTATGTTTGTTTTTTCTTTTCTTTTATTCTGTTTTGGTTTTATTTAATCAAATCAAGCATCCATTTGAATTAAAATAATTGCCAAATTTTGTGTGGGTTTAAATATTGATTAGTAATATAATCTGAAGTAAATTTTGGAATAAAATATTATTCCTTTTTGGGTCTTTTAATTATTTAATTAGGCCCTTGTTTTAAATCAAATAAGATTAAATAATATTTACAAACACCATTTAAATTCTTTTAAACTTTCCAAATCCTTTCAGTAGGTTTTTATTTGTTTATTTGGGTTCAAATAAGTCATTTTGAATTATTTTGGAAAGTTTTTAATATGATTCATAAGTCATTTGAATTGGATATTTATTTTAATTCCAATGGGATTAAATATAGTTTTAATTTCCTAAATATTATTTGGAAGTTTTCTTTGATCTTATTATTTAAGTTAATTGAACAGCTTTTAATCCACTTGGGTAATTCCAAAATACTATTTCTCATGAGTTATATAATTATCTTTATTAGAGATTTGTCTTTATTAAAGTAGGTATAGAATGGTTAATGCCATTTTATTTTATTTTGGAAATTCTTTATCCTTTTATTTTATTTGTATTTGGATTATATTCATTCCATTTGCTTATGGATTAGGCCAAGATTTATTTGGTCTTTCAATAATCTTTATTTAATATTTCTTTCTTCATTTTATAAAATCCATATCTTTTTATTTAGAGATCCAAACTTGGTGATTCCAATTTTGTAATAATCTTATTTGATATTTATTTATCCTTTTAAATATCTTTATAATTATTTGCTCACCATTGTGTATGGATTTTAGATAAGGGCTTTATTAGCTTTGGGAATTCAATTCCCTAGCTTATTAATTTCATAAGTTTTTATTTATGGTTCCAAATTAAGTGAAACCAATTTATTATGGTTTTATAATATTTCTATTTGTCATTCTTGATCATTTGTAAATGACAAGATTTTTATATGGATTAAATCCATAGGCTTGGGGATAATTTGGAAATGATTTTTATTCCATTAGGGTTTTAGGTTTCGGTTCCATTTTCCAAGTGTTTAAATTTCCAAATACATTCATTGAGGAATGCATTTCTCTAGGTTTGAATTTTTATTGAATTCAAACTTTAATTAAAGTTTGTTCAAGATGGGATTTTAAGTTTCCATTTAAAAACAAAAGTTTCTTTCCACCCTGATTTTCAACAATAATTTATTTTTATTATATTTATTTTCACATTACAGGATTTGGAAAATTTTGGGATGTGACACATCTTGTCTGATAACATCGGTCAAACTCGACGTCGACTACCGGCTCCTGAGCCGCGGGATGTGACCAACCAAATAGTCGGAACCATTACCGGACTATAACTAGGATGAGATCCCTGAATAACCTGCCAGGTATGGGGGGCCACCCTGGCGTCCAACATCACCATATAGCGACGGACGTGCTCGTCCTCCTCCCTGACGCGACGTCGTACCACCTCCTCGGGGGCCGGCTCCATCTGCACTCTGCCTGGGCCATGTGACCTCCACAAAAAAGATCTGGGTCGACGATGACACCCGGATTCCTCACCAAGTTACTCGTCCCTGACGGTAGCACCTCCTAGTGCCAGCCTGGCAGAGCCTACTCTCATACAACACCGCTAGAGCGTAGTACTCCCTCGCTCTAGACGAGTTGGCTATGAGGATGCCCGGGCATATCCTAAAGTAGGTATGGATTTGACCGAAAAATACACTCTTTAGGAAAAAATACAATATATATACAGTAATACTAACTAATATCCTAAATATTATACAATATACACTACTTAGGAAAAAATAAACTATTTAGGACAAAATATACTATATATACACTATATACTATCTAATATACTAATTAAATACTAAACAGTATACACTACTTAGGAAAAAAAATACACTATTTAGGAAAAAATACACTATGTATACACCAAATACAAACTAATATCCAAAATACTAAACAATATACACTATATATTGAAAAAATACACTATTTAGGAAAAAATACACTATAC
Organism: Avena sativa; assembly: GCA_916181665.1. Taxonomy (NCBI): domain Eukaryota; kingdom Viridiplantae; phylum Streptophyta; class Magnoliopsida; order Poales; family Poaceae; genus Avena; species Avena sativa. The sequence continues at coordinate 2,656,208 of OV702285.1, read as the reverse complement.
ACTAAATACTACCTAATATCCTAAATGCTAACTAATATACACTATATATTGAAAAATATACACTAAGTACTAATTAAATACTAACTAACATATCCTAAATACTAACTAACATATCCTAAATACTAACTAATATATCCTAAATGATAAATACTAACTAAATCCTAAATACTAACTAATATATCCTAAATACTAATACACACTATGAAAAAACAGAAGAAAAAAACTTACAGGCGGCGCGGGGACGGGCGTTGTGCGAGAGGCATCGGCGGCGACATCAGGCGTGGCGGCGACTCCGGACGGAGCGCGCGGGGACGAGCGAGGCGACGGCGCGGGGCGGGACGGCCCGCGGCGAGTAGCTACGGCGATGGGTGGCGGCCTGGAGGCGACGGCGCGGGGCGAGGCGGCCTAGCGGCGTCGATGAGAAAGGAGGCATCCCGGGTATTTATACCTACCACCTCTAGTACCGGCCCCAGCCTCCAGCCGGGACTAGAGGGGGGCCTCTAGTCCCGGCCCCAGCCTCCAACCGGGACTAGAGGTCTTTTCGCGGCGCCGTTTCGTTCTCGCGCGTAAAAACTTCTAGTCCCGGTTGGAGGCCAGGGCCGGGACTAAAGGTTAATTTTTTAAATTTATTTATCTATATCTTTTGTTGTGTTATGATGAAAAATATGTATTATATATATCAAATTTTGCAGAAAAAAGATCTATAATATAAATCTATTAGCATATTCTGTTATAAAACTAATATTTTGTTGAATTAGAAAATATCTTTTGTATACTAGAGTTTGAATTTATTAATATTATTATTTCAATATATTTATTCTGTGATGCTGCAAAATATGTATTAAAAATCAAATTTTGAAGAAAAACGATATATAATGTAAATCTATTAGCATATTATGTTATAAAACTAATATTTTGTTGAATTAAAAATTATCTTTTGTATACTAGAGTTTGAATTTATTAATATTATTATTTCAATATCTTTTATTCTGTGATGCTGCAAAATATGTATTATAAATCAAATTTTGCAGAAAGAAAAGATCTATAATATAAATCTATTAGCATACTAAATATGGACCGGGACTAAAGCTTGCGGCAGGCTAGGGAAGGCAGGACTAGGGCAGGCAAGCTAGGGAAAGCAGCACTAATGATATGGGTGAGTGTCAACATTATGTCGTGCAGATTTTTCCTTGTCCCGGATGGTGTCGCCAACCGGGACTAAAGCTGAACCTTTAGTCCCGGTTGGAGACACCAACCGGGACAAAACACGAGTGAGCACTAATAATAGGGGTGAGTGTCGAAATTATGTCGTGAGTGTCAACACTATGTCGAGCTTATTGTACTATAAATAGGCCAGTCCTTCAGCCAGTTTGAGGCATCTCCAAGATCGATGGTTTTCGAGAGCAGGGACACCACTACAGCCAGTTTGAGGGAGATGCCGCCGGAGCCCAGTCCTCTGGCATCTCCAACAAACTGGTCATAGAGGCACTCCCTAATATGTGAAATTAGGTTAGCTCCCAGGCATATTGATCTAGTTATAGAAGTTACAAGCTGCAAGATGGTCTTCGAGAGCAGGGACACCACTACGGCCAGTTTTAAGGAGATGCCGCCGGAGCCCAGTCCTCCGGCATCTCCAAGAAACTGGTCATAGAGGCACTCCCTAATATGTGATCGCACGTGTTTGGAGATCAGATCTTCATGATAAGTACGAATCGGGAAAACCTCATCGTCACCTGCCACTCCGGGGATCCTCAGCCCAGCCATGGCATATACCGGGGGCACCTGTCACTCCGGCCTCGGATTCACGATGGGTGGGGGAGGGGTCTCCTGGAATACGATGCGGCTACCGCCGGGCGGGGGAGGGTCCTTCTTCTTGTGTCTATGTGGTGGGTGGCCTTGTGGGCACCGCAGGCGAGGATGGTCTCCCCCGGCGATGTAGAGCATCACGCCGATGATAGTCCGGTTCACCCACCACAGGCGGCGGCCGGCTTCATTGTGGTTCACCAGGGGAGGGCCGTCACCCTCGTACCTGGAGAGCTCTCTTCCTCGCCGGTTAGCAAAAAAGGCATTCCGGGTGTCATAGTTGTCGGGATCCCACAGGGGATCCATCCGCTGCTCCGGCGTGAGCTCGTGGTAGATGTGGTTCGTGATGGCCGCCTGGCGTGCGGAACCTTGAGGGACAGGAGGGATAGGAACCCCTCTAGCGCTCAGCATCCAGCCGGCGGGCGGCCGGTAGCCCAGAGGGCAAGGGTAGCTAGAGGCTCACAGCGCCTCGGTCTCCCTGAGGGTCAGAATGGCCCAGTAGCCGATGTCCATTGTTGTGAGAGAGGAAGGTGTGGATGTGTCAATAGCGATGGAGCGGTCGTCCTATATATAGTGGAAAAGGGCGGGAAAACATTGCGGGAAGCGGTGGGAAATGGCGGGAAATGTCTTTAGTCCCGGTTAGTGGCTACAACCGGGACCAAAAGTTTCGGTTAGAGGAAAAGGGCGGGAAAACATGGCGGGAAGCAGTGGGAAATGGCGGGAAATATCTTTAGTCCATGTTAGTGCCTACAACCGGGACTAAAAGCTTCGGTCAGATGGAAAGTTAGTATAATTATTCTTATAAAACAGAAAAAATAACAAACTTGGTAAAAGCTTCACAAAATGATATACATGCATATGTACATATTGATTGCATCTAAAAAACGGCCATAGGCAAAAAAAATAATACATCATATGACTTTCTTATGACCGTGTGGCCTTAACCATGGAGCATCTTCATCAAGTAACATGATGCTTGGGTCATCCTTCACTACAAACGGCAGAATTTCATGAAACTTGTCATAATGTTCGGACATCTCTGTCTTGTCCTCCACTCCTACGATGTTTCTTTTCCCTGAAAGAACTATGTGGCGCTTTGTCTCATCGTTTGATGATGTATTTGTTTGCTTATATTTTCTTTTTCTTGGTTTGGTAGACATGTCCATCACATAGAAAACCTGAGACACATCGTTGGCTAGGACGAATGGTTCGTTCATGTACGCAAGATTGTTGAGATCCACTGTTGTAATTCTGTATTTTTTGTCTACCTCAACCCCGCCTCCTGTTAGCTTGACCCATTTGCACCGAAACAAAGGGACCTTCAAAGCAGGTCCATATTCAAGTTCCCATATCTCCTCTATGTAACCATAATATGTGTCCTTTGATCCATTGTCGTTTGTTGCATCAAAGTGGACACCATTGTTTTGGTTGGTGCTCTTTTTATCTTGGGCGATCGTGTAAAATGTATTCTCATTTATCTCATACCCTTGGTAAGTCCATATAGTCGAAGATGGCGAGCTGGCCAACAATTACAACTCATCACAAACAATGTTGTTATTCATGAGATGTGTTTGCAACCAACCACCAAAAGTATTCATGTGTTCATCTCTAATCACGGAGTCATTCATTCCCGAGTTTTTTGAGCGTACAATATCCTTGTGTTCCTTTATATACGGAGCTGCCAAGGTGGAATTATGCAGAACCGTGTAGTGTGCTTGAGTGAAAGAATGTTCGTCCCTACATATTATAGATTTCCTTCCTAGTGCGCCTTTTCCACTCAGTCTCCCCTCATACCGTGATTCAGGAACACCAATCGACTTAATGTCAGGAATAAAGTCAAGACAAAACTCAATGACCTCCTCTGTTCCATAGCCCTTTGAGATGCTTCCTTCTGTCCTAGCATGTATACAAACATATTTCTTCAAGACTCCCATGAACCTCTCAAAGGGGAACATATTGTGTAGAAATACAGGACCCAAAATGGTAATCTCGTCAACTAGGTGTACCAGCAGATGCGTCATAATATTGAAGAAGGATGGTGGGAACACCAGCTCAAAACTAACGAGACACTGGACCACATCATTTTGTAACGTCGGTAGAATTTCTGGATCGACTACCTTCTGAGAAATAGCATTGATGAATGCACATAGCTTCACAATGGGAAGTCGAACATTATCCGGTAGAATCCCCCTCAATGCAACCGGAAGAAATTGTGTCATAAGAACGTGGCAGTCATGAGACTTTAGGTTCTGGAATTTTTTCTCTGCCATATTTATTATTCCCTTTATATTCGACGAGAAGCCAGAGGGGATCTTCATACTTCTTATGACTTCAAAAAAAATTCCTTCTCTTCTTTGGTAAGAGCATAGCTGGCAGCACTTAGACGTCCTTTATCTATCTTAATTGGATGCACGTCGTCTCGGTCTTTCATACCTTGCTGGTCCTGCCGTGCTTCTGGCGTAACTTTTGTCTTTCCATACACACCCATAAAGCCTAGCAGGTTCACGCAAAGATTCTTCGTCACGTGCATCACGTCGATTGTAGAGTGGACCTCTAGAACTTTCCAATAGGGTAGCTCCCAAAATATATATTTCTTCTTCCACATAGGCTTATGTCAGTCAGCGTCATTTGGAACAGATTGACCGCCAGGGCCCTTTCCAAAGATTACTTCTAGATCCTTGACCATACCAAATATATCATCACCAGTACGGCGGATAGGCTTCTTCCGGTGATCTGCCTCACCATTGAAATGCTTGCCTTTGTTTCTTGCGGGATGCCTGGCCAAAAGAAATCGACGATTCCCCAGGTACACATTCTTCTTACCTTTATCCAAATATATACTTTCAGTATCATCTAAACAATGCATGCATGCATTGTATCCCTTGTTTGACTGTCCTGAAAGGTTACTAAGAGCAAGCCAATCATTGATGGTTACGAACAACAATGCCCGTAGGTCAAATGGCTCCTATTTGTGCTCATCCCACATACGAACACCTTCGTCGCGCCACAACTGTAGTAGTTCTTCAACTAATGGCCTTAGATAGACATAAATGTCATTGCCGGGTTGCTTTGGGCCTTGGATGAGCACTGGCATCATAATGAACTTCCGCTTCATGCACAACCAAGGAGGTAGGTTATATACACATAGAGTTACAGGCTAGGTGCTATGACTGCAGCTCTGCTCTCCAAAAGGATTCATGCCATCTGTACTTAGACCAAACCTTAAGTTCCTTGTGTCATCTGCAAAGAAAGGGTACTCTCTATCGATTTTTCTCCATTGCGACCCATCAGCGGGGTGTCTCAACATCGAGTCTTTCATGTGCTCTTATTTGTGCCATCGCAACAATTTTTCATGCTCTTTGTTTCTAAACAAACATTTCAACCGTGGTATTATAGGAGCATACCTCATAATCTTTGCAGGAACCCTCTTCCTAGGGCGTTGCTTGCCCTCAACATCACCAGGGTCATCTCGTCTGATCCTATAACGCAATGCGCCGCATACCGGGCATGCATCAAAATTCTCGTACTCCTAACCGCAATATAATATGCAGTCATTAATGCATGCCTGTATCTTCTGCACCTCTAGTCCTAGAGGGCAGACGACCTTCTTTGCCTTGTATGTACTGACAGGCAATTCATTATCCTTTGGAAGCTTCTTCTTCCAAATTTTTAGTAGCTTCTCAAATCCCTTGTTAGATAAACCATTCTCTGCTTTCCATTCCAGTGTGGTACCGAGATTTGTGTTGCCATCTTCGCAATTTGGGTATAGCATTTTTTTGTGATCCTCTAACATGCACTCCAACTTCTTCTTCCCATTTTCATTTTCGCATTCGCTCCGTGCATCAAGAATGGCCTGACGAAGATCATCAGCAGTCTCATCTAATGCCCATTCTTCACCTTCTTCATGTTCATTGTCTTCTAGTGTAGTGCCACCGTATTCAGGAAACATTGCAAAATTATCATCGTTCTCTTCTTCTTATTCGTTGTCTTCCATCATAACCCCGCTTTCTCCATGATTTGTCCAACAAATATAGCCAGACATGAAACCTAATTGAATCAGGTGGATGTGAATGGTTTTGGATGAAGAGTAATCCTTCTCATTCCGACAGACATGACACGGACAACACATAAAACCATTCCGCTTGTTTGCCTCAGCCAACTCGAGGAAAGAATGCACGCCTTTAATGAATGCATCAAACATTCGGGGAGCGTCATACATCCATTATCGGCTCATCTGCAGTATAATTAAAATTTTCTATCATATAAAAAGTTTGGATCATTTTTACTACAATTACTTTTACATGCACTAATTTTTGAATTAAGATTTTCTATCATATTAAAATTTTACATGCACTAATTTTTGAATTGGACAAAACTGTTAACATAAAAATGTTGACTATTTAATTATTGCTCTAGCAGTGAAAACCTTATTCAATTATGATATCCAAAACTCTTCAAATGCACATCTCAACTTTCAGTAGCTTTTTGTATAATCCAACTATGCTTAAAACTATACATCTAAAATTCCCTCTACACTTCTAAGCATGAAATTCCACATTCTAGTTCTAGAGCATTGAGCTAAACTATAACAATAAGAGGTGAATGATTGAAGTTGCTAACCATTTTAGAAGCTTGGATTGATAGGTGATGCCACCAAATATTGGATTGAAAGTTGCCACCAAATTGGACAAAAAATGATGATGAACTTGAGCTGTTACTTGGAGGAAATGGCCATGCTTTTGGGCTGGGTCAAAGAGGCATATATAGTGGTAATAAGTTGTCTCGGGTGGTAAAATGAACCCAGACTAGAGGTTGACCTCTAGTCCCGACTTGTAACAAGAACCCAGACTAAATATAGCCATGGGTCCCACAAGAGCTCTAGTCTCGGCCTGTGTTACCAGCCAGAATTAGAGGTTGCCCATGGACCGGGACTAGTGATATGGGGCCATGTAGCCGTTGCAGAATTCACAGACCGAGACTAGTGTTAGCACTCGTCCCGGTTTCAGAGAAGGCCGGGACTAGAGGCTGGAGCTGCAAAAAACGAAAGGTTGTTTTCTACTAGTGCCCGGTGTCACCCCGAGAAATATCCAAGAGGTACAAACGTCAAATCTTGGGGGTGCCCAAGGCATCCCCTTCTTCATCAATAAAAATCTCAGGTATTTCTAGCCACTTCATTTTTATTGTTCCATGCACTCTTGTGATGTTCTTGGAGCGTCTTAGTTTTTGTTTGCTTTGCTTAGCTTGTTTCATGCACTGTTGTGTTGTTTTAACCTTATGCTTAGTGATTATTGTCGTGGCATGACTTGTTCCAAATAATTGGGATTGCTTAGTGTGCCTTGAAAGAATCATGTGTTGTTTTAGCATGCAAAAGCATAGTATTGTGGTATTCTCCTTTGATGCTTTGTTTGGGTTGACTTGGCACATTCTCACACCATGTTATGACTATGAACAAGTCATCGTAGCTTCTATGATCATTTAGTTCTTGACTTGTAGTACCACTCTATGCTTTGATTAGTAATGTTTTGTCCCTCTGCATGATTATGGCCATTATTGCTCTCTTAGTTGGTTGCTCCCAGTCTTTTGCTAGCCTCCACTTGTATGAGTAAGCTCTACTCATGCTTCCAACTTCCAAGAAACCAAGTTATTCCAAAGTGTCCACTATAAATTCCTATGCATGGTGTGTTACACTATTCCAAGTATATTCTTGTTTTCATCTACCTTCCAATTAAAAAGTAGTTTGTTATGTGAAAACTTAGTGATTAAAGCTCTCACAAACTTGATGGCACACTCTATTTTTCTTGCCCCTAATAAACTTGAACCATTGTGTCATCTATGTTGTATATGCTTGCACTTATACGTTGGAATAAGCAGAACCATGCTGTCATGGGGAACGTTTTCAACATTGCACTTGTACTTTGTACACAGTTGATATCATGCTCTTTTGTCTATGGATGTCACCGGTGTGAAATAAAAAGGGATCTTGTAAGTCCATGGAGTTATGTATTTTGTGTTAGATAAATCCCTAGGCCGCTAGCCTAAGCCATGCCTAATCATGGTGGAAACTTGCAGCATCACCATAATGAGCAATCTATGAAGCATCCTCAATAAAAAACCTATGCAAATAGCAAATAAAAAAATCGCTAAGATGCTCATTGTCAGCTTGCCTTGTCATTTTGGTTATGGGATAGCTCTTGTACCATGTGAAAGGGGTACCCCGTTGGCGGTTCTCTATGATACACGTGTACTTACTATGACAAGAACTTATAGGTGACTAAAGTTGAGTAGCATGAGGTGCGGCCCTCATATTCAAGTGACATGTGATTGCCAACTTATAATTTGTAAAGCATATACTCCATAGGTTGTTCACTTTAACCTTAATCACTTCAAGATGCTTATGATAGGGGCAATGAGGGCTGAAAGCTAAGAAGTACCATAATTTTTGGAAGCTCTTTTTGAGACTTGAAATCCCTGCTTCCCTATATGAAGGGGCTTTTTTCAAACCATTATATTGAATCTCCACCTTCTACCTTTAGGCACCAGTTAAGAGAGCATAGCTGCCATTCTTTGTTCTATGTGCATTGTCCCAAAACTTATTGATTGATGCATATTGCTGATACGGCTTGCTCTTGTGCTATTTGTATCTAGTCACTTATATGAACTTTGAAGGTGTCCTATGCATATATTTGCTACTCTATGAGGGACAAGATGAATGCCACTATGCTATGTTTTCTGTATGTGAGACAAACAAACGTTTTTCAAATGCATGTTATTCATGAGCTTTGGTTGCAGCCTTTCATGTTGCATGCATAGTTACTTTGTCTTACTGTTAGAACTCCATCTTTCATGCTCATGTTTAGAGTTATTTGATCCTAGCTTTCAATGCTTGCAAATGGTTTGATCTTGGTTTTGACGGTGCATGTCACCTCAAAAATTATTCTTTTACCACTTACCTACTCGAGGACGAGCAGGAGTTAAGCTTGGGGATGCTTGATATGTCAGAAACGTATCTATAATTTTTGATGTTCCATGCTTGTTTAGTATCTACTTTGCTTTGCTTTGTCCACACTTTTAGGTGTTTTATATGTTTTATGGTACTAACCTATTAACAAGATGCTACAGTGCCAATTGCATGTTTTTTTCTGTTTTTGGTTCCAGAAAAGCTAGTAAGGAAATATTCTCGGAATTGGACGGGACAAAAGCCAAAGTCAATATTTCACCGAGGAGAACAGGAGTCTAGAGGAGAGACGGAGGGGAGCCATAGCCCCCCCCCTAGGTGAGGGCCCAACCTAGGCCGCGCCTGGGCAAGGTGTGGGCCCCCTGGATGCCCCCCTGCCTTCCCTCTTCGCCTATAAGAAGCCCCCGATGCCTAAACCCTAAGTACCCGATCAATATTCCACAAAACCTTCTATAGCCGCCGCCACCATCGTCCCTAGATCGGGGGGATCTAAAGCTCTTCCATGCACCCTACCGGAGGGGAGATCATCCCGAAGCCCTTCTTCTTCATCATGCCAGCCTCCGGTATGAAGCGTGAGTAGTTCCACCTTGGACTACTGGTCCATGTAGTAGCCATATGGTTGTATCTCCTCCTTTCTGCTTTCATGTCTAGATCTTGGGAGCTCCATTCATGATCAAGATCTCATCTATTTGTAATCATGCATGTTGTGTTTGCAAGGATCCGATGGATATTGAGATTACTATGTCAGATTGATTAATGGTTTTGTCTTATTGATTCTATCATGTCTGTGTTGTTTGTGATCTTGCATTCTCTCTGTTGTTAGTAGCTATCTTGGTCAAGTAGTTGCTAGTGACTCCAAGAGGGGGTATTTATGCTCGATAGTGGGTTCATTCCTATATTTAATCTAAGGGAAGTGATAGAAATCTCTAAGGTTGTAGATGTGATGTTGCCACTAGGGAGAAAACAACGGTCTCATGTTCATGGAACAAGTGGATTATTTACCTTACACACTTTTCTTAAAGCAGTTGTCTGTTGCTTGCAACTTAATACTGAAAGGGGTTCGGATGATAACCCAAAGGTGGACTTCTAGTCATAGATGCAGTTGGCGGTCTATATATCTTGTTGTATTGCCCATTCGAATCTCATAGGATCATGATGTCTAGTATTGCATTGTTATGCCTTCCTCAGTCCTGTCAATTGCCCTGTTGTAATTTGTTTACACAGCATGCCTTGTTTGTTTATCTAAGGAGAACACCTCTAGTGAACTATGGACCCCGGTCCAATCTTTACCATTGATACATCTTCCACTGTTTACCGTTTACTTGTTGCAAACCACTATTACCTTCTACACCATACAGTTAACCCTTTGTTACAGCAAACCGGTGAGATTGACAACCTCACTGTTCGTTGGGGCAAACTCTTAAGTTTGTGTTGTGCAGGTCTCCAAGTTTCTAGCAACACCTTTGAGTCGTTTCCTTCCTCCTACTTGTTCGATAACCTTGGTTTCTAACTGAGGAAAAACTTGTTGTTGTGCTCATCATACCTTCCTCTTGGGGTCTCCCAACGAAGTGTTGCTGCACTCATCACCCCTATGTAAAGACGCCTTGGGCGATGAGAAAAATCGCTCTGGACCTCTGCCCTTGACTCTTTTCCACCAGAAGCCACCACACCGGAGGGATAGATCTAGATCTAATCTGCAAACCCTTCTCCACCACCATAGCCATATTACACCACTTGTAATAGTAGATCTCATCTCTGATTGGTGACATTGTAAGACTATTATTATCAATCTCATGATTTCCATTACAATGTTTATGATTGTTGAATTTCATCGCTATGTGTGAGTAATTCACCTTGGGCTAAGGGCTTCGGCCTAGCCATGTAGCTTTTTGTGCATGTTATTTATCATAGATGGGATCATGTATTAGTTTGTATGACATGATCATTATTGTACTCTCTCTTGCATCAGTCTAAGCACTTGTCAGGTACCCAAGACCCTGATGATTGATCCAGGTATATGGAGTGTGAGTAATGATTGATCTGCAAGTTGGGAACCCCAGTGATAGAAGGGGTAGTACTGCTGTATCTGAGGGATTTACTTGGGATTAATGGTGACATCACTATGCATATTATTCGTTATCTTTCTTCTTTCGATGAGACTAGTAGGTTATTGTTATAAGAGGTTGCATAGGCAATAGAAATTACGGATGCACTACCCACATATAATTATCTTGCTCTAACAATTACATGCATACTTTATTATTATCTTTTATTCCCATCAGATGTTTTGCACAGCTACTGGTGAAACTGAAATCCCCAGGCCCTCTCTCTCTCAATCGTTAACAAGAACAAAAGATTGCAAACTCTTGGTCCGGTAAAAAACACAAGAGGAATTCTAAAACTCCTGAAGGTCTGCTTAAGTAACCTTACTACGCTTTCTGCTTTCCGAGGATTCAATAAACCTAGGTCTACTAGGGAAAAAGAACTATACTACATCTGTAATCCAGATCGAAGGTATCATCGCCGCCTATGGTGGGCGAATTGGACTATCGTTGGCTTGATGCACTACATTGCCCAGGGTGATCATCCTTGCCTGCGCTGCCTGCACTTTCACCCTCCGCAGAGCCACAAAAAGGGTGGCAGTGGTGAAGTCCACGGGCATAGCGGCATCGTCATCTACGAGCCTCCTCTCCCGCACATCGTGAATCCGAGGCCGGAGTGGCAGGTGCCCCTGGAATATGACATGGTTAGGCTTAGGATCTAGCCACATGCGCCTAGCAACGACTGAAGGGTTTCGCAGCATAGTAAATCAAAATTTTCTACGAATGCGAACGGGGAAAGCCAAGATCTAATCTAGGAGATGCAAACAACAAGGGGGAATATATGAGATCTTCATACCCTTGAAGATTCGCACAGCGGAACGTTCGACGGAACGTGGGTGATGTAGTCGTACTCGCTTCTCCTCCTCGTGATCCGATCCGATCTAACACCGCAAGTGGCGATGCCTCCGAGAGATGAACACGTGCGGCACCTCGACGTATCCTCCTTCCTCGGTCCAGCAAGTATGGTGGAGAGACGGATTGGATCTACAATGCGACGGCGTGGTGCAAGTGGTGGAGAGTTTCTGCAGCAGGGCTTCGCCTACACGCAGTCGGGAGGGAGAGAGAGAGGAGGGCAGCAAGGCGGCTAGGGCTTGAGGAGGAGGTGTGGGAGGGGGTGCGCCCCCAGCCCTCTTTATATAGAGGGGTGGGCGGCCAGCCCTTGCCCCTCCCCCAAGCCCTAGGGCCGGCAGCTAAGGAGGGAGGAGTGGGGGGCAAGTTCCCCCCCCCCCTTCTAGAAGCTCCCCTAGGGTTTTGCCCTAGTTTGGTCGGCTGGGCTCTATGGGGCCTTGTTCCCCTGGCCCAATGCGGCCAGGGCACTCCCTCGTAGGACCATGCCCCCTCCCGGCAGGTGGGGCCACGTTGGTCCCCCTCCGGAAGGTTCTAGAAGCTTCCGGTACAATACCGATTAACCCGAAACAATTCCGAACTCAAAAACTGCATTGCCTTATATGAATCTTATTCTCCGGACCATTCCGGAACCTCTCGTGGTGTCCCGGATCCCATCCGAGACTCCGAACAAAAACTCATAACCCAATTATCTAATCTATCCTAGCTTCGAGACACATTAAGTGTGTGACCCTTCGGGTTCGAGAATATGCAGACATGATCTTCTATCAATAATCAACAACGGGGTTTGGAAACCCATATTGACTCCCACACATTCATCGATGATCATATCGGATGAACCACGATGCCAGGATTCAATCAATCCCATATATATATATTCCCTTCGTCTCGCGATATTTTACTTGCCCGAGATTTGATCGTCGGTATCGTCATACCTAGTTCAATCTCGTTCACAGCAAGTACTTTACTCGTTCCATAATCCGATATCACTTTGTGATTAACTCCTTAACCACATGCTTGCAAGCGGTGTTGATATCGATTACCGAGTGGGCCCGAAGTATATCTCTCCGACTTGGGAGGGATAAATCCCATCTCGATACATACAACCCAACAGGTACTTCCCGATCACCTAAGAGACACCTTTATAATCACCCTCTCATAGGATGACGTTTGATGACCTCAAAGCTTTCTTCCGATACCAGGGAGTTGTATTATCTCATGGTCTAAGGAATACAATATATGACATAAGAAAAGCTTCGCAAAGATGAACACGATGACACGATCTAATTGCTCCGCTCAGTTTGGATCTGTCCATCATATCGTTCTCCCAATGATATGATCTCATTATTAATCGACAACTCATGTCTATGGTTAGGAAACCTTAACCATCATTAATCAATGATCTAGTCCATAGAGGCATACTAGGGACATGGTGTTGTTCATAAACCACACAACTATTAAAGTTTCCGCTTAATACAATTCTAGCATGGAATATAAACTTTATCATGAACAAGAATTATAATAATAACATCTTTATTATTGCCTCTAGGGAATAATTCCAACAACGACAACGATGACGAAGATGACCCTGAAATTGTGTGCTATTGAGCTAGGCACGAGTATGACTAAAGGGGGGCCTTTAGTCCTGATTCCGTAGTCCCTGTTTTTCAATAATAATAAATGTCTTGAGTGGTAGTCCTGGTTTGTGGCTGGACCAGGACTAAAGGGGGCCTTTAGTCCTGATTCCGTAGTCCCAGTTAGGAAACCGGGACTAATGGACCGTTTCCTACTAGCTAGTGTTGGTCTCTCTACATTTTTCCTGAACTATGAAGATGTTGTTCTATTCTTGTGCCGGGGAGGTAACTAATTTCACATATTAGGGAGTGCCTCTATGGCCATCTTATGGAAGATGCCAAAGTACTGGGCTCCGCTGGCATGTCCCTCAAGCTGGACATAGTGGTGCCCCTGCTCTCGCACACCATCATGCGGTGTATAACTTCTCTAGCTAGATCAATACACCGGAGAGCTAACTTATTTCACATATTATGGAGTGCCTCGATGGCCAACTTGTGCAAGATGCCGAAGGACTGGGACCCGCCGGCATCTCCCTCAAGCTAGCCGCAGTGGTGTCCCTGCTCTCGCACACCATCTTGCTTGCAGTTGATAACTTCACAAGGATGTGTATTATAGATTAAGCAGCACAACATAGTGTCGACACTCACCCCTATATATTTATAGATGAACCTTTAGTCCTGGTTGGTTTCTTAAACCAACACTAAAGATATTTCCCACCATATTTTCCCGCCCTTTCCCTCCATTTCCCGCCATATTTTATCGCCCTTTCCCTCCGCTTCTAGCCATGTTTTCCCGCCGTTTTGACCATAGTTTGAAACGGGGAAATTTTGAAACGGGCATAAGAAATTCAAAAACAGGCCAAACCATGTAAATTCTTTGCGTTGTGTCATATTATGTGACATGGTTGTAAGTAAAAATACCAAACTTGGTATATTTATTATGCATCAAAAAAACCTTCAGAAAATGACCTATCATGTTCAAGGTTTCATGGATTTCGGTCCAAATGACACAATGTTATGTGCATAATCGCGGCATAGTTTGTCATATTGTGCCCATATTGTGCATGCATGTGTATCTTGGGATGGCGAACAATGTTGCAGGATGAAGTTTTCCTTTTCGTCGCACGGAAAAGCCATTTTCTATTTTTTGACCGCTAAAAACGGGGCGTTTTGTGAAGCAACCACCAAAATGCTATTTAAAATGCTACCACCCATTTTTCAAAAATACTAGAACACCTTACATGGACATCTCCCAACCGGGAGATGTTAACCTTTTCATCCTTCTCGGGTGAACAAGATAAATGTCTGCCAGATCGGTAGGAAGTGGGTCCAGTTTGAAATATAGGTACATTACCTAATGCTCATTATTTTTTGAAAATAGACTCACAATATGATGTTTTTAGAGATCGAATTAAAGTTTGAACAAGGCTCATCCCCTATCTTCAACCCTGTCATTTTGACCATAGTTTGAAACAGGAAAATTATGGAATGGGCATAAGAAATTAAAAAACGGTCCAAACAATGTGAATCCTTCGGATGATGTATGTGACATAGTTGCAAGAAAAAATACCAACCTTGTTATATTGATTATGTCTCAAAATAACCTTCACAAAATTACTAATAATGTTCGAGGTTTCATGGCTTTCGGTCCAAATGACCAATATTATGTGCATAACCGTGGCATAGTTTGTGATAATGTGCCCATATTGTGCATGCATGTGCATCTTGGGATGGCGAACAATGTTGTAGGAAGAAGTTTTCCTTTTCGTCGCACGGAAAAGCCATTTTCCATTTTCTGAGCGCCAAAAACGGGGTGTTTTGTGAAGCAACCACCAAAATGCTGTTTCAAAATGCTACCACCCTATTTTAAAAAATAGTAGACCACCTTACATGGACAATCTCCCTTGAGATCTCGAACCTTTCCGTCCTCCCCGGGTGAGAAATACAAATGTCTACCGAATAGGTAGGAAGTGGGTCCGTTTGAATAGTTAGAATAATTATTTTAGAAAACAAAAAAATGGTTTTGGATTAGTTATTCAAATTCAAACACTTTTCATGTTGAAAGTTTTGTCAGATTCCAAAGTATGCAAAAAATATTAATTAATGAATTTTAATTGAAAATGGCAAAATAGTTAATAGTTTGAATAATTATTTTAGAAAATAGAAAATTGTTTTGGATTAGTTATTAAAATTCAAACAATTTTCTTATTGAACGTTTTTTCATATTCCAAAATATGCAAAAAAATATTAGTTAATCCATTTTTAATTGAAAATGGCAAAATGGTTAATAGTCTGAATAGTTAGAATAATTAATTTAGAAAATAGAGAATGGTTTCTGATAAGTTATTCAAATTCAAACACTTTTCATGCCGAAAGTTTTTTCAAATTCAAGATGAATTACCTTTTAAAAACCATTTCAAATGTAAAGAACTAAATAAAAAATAAGGCGGGAACTGGAGTGTAATGTTTAAAAAACATTTGAAAAGAGGATATGTATTCTACGGTTGGTGGTTCCAAATGAGACTAGAGGACCTGTGCGCGCGCTATTTCAGGCCAGCCAATTATAGGACATACGTCCTGGTTGGTGGTTCGAACCGGGACGAATGCTCTGGTCATTCGTCCCGATTAGAACCACCAACCGGGACTAAAGACCATTTCGTCACACTTGGAGCCACCAACCGGTATGAATGAGGCCCCTACTTAACTGTGCGGTGCCCCTTCTCCTTCCCATTCATCTCCTTTCACTCAAATGGAGCAGCCGCCCGTCCCCGCGAGGACCTCCACGCGTGCCGTCAGGCTGCCGAACTGCCACGCCACCGGCGGCCTCCATGCACCGCCACCGGCCTCCACGTGCGCTGCACATAGCTTGCCCCGCTCCCTTCTCCCGAGGTTGCACCAGCCGCCCGTGCACCGGAGCTCACCGCCACCACCCGACCCTGTGCCGCCACCCCGCAGCCGCCCCCTTTCCCTGTCTCAAGCGGCCTCCGCCCCCAGACTTGGCCTTTTTCTGTCTTTTTGCACACATATTTTCTGTTTTTTAGTTAGCAAAGTGGAACAATTAGCTAGGGATTATTATTAGTTAGGTTAGTTAGGGATTATTAGCTAGGGATTAATTATTTATATAGGGATTAATTAGTTAGGGATTATTATAGTTAGGGATTATTATTAGTTAGGGATTATTATTGTGTATGTATATATTTTTATTATGTAGTGCATGTATACATTTGAATTATTGTGTGAAATGTGAGCACAAAGCCAATCCCTTTACATTTGTTCGCGGTGTAATTTCTTCTGGTCAGGCGTGGCAACACGCGCCATATAGGGATGATGGACAGGTGCACCAACGTGCACGCGCCATATATTAGGGTTTCTCCGAATTAGGGTTTATATCTCTCGGACCTCGTTTAAATTGTCAAGCATGTATTAGGGTTACATTTAAGGTGATCTCGTCGTCAAACAATGACACCATAGCCCGTCAAATCTCGCCTACCTAACCTCCTCTCTTAGCCGCTTCGACTCATCAGCTTTTCACCATAGCCTCCTCCACACGGCAAAGACAAAGAAAAGGAAAACTTGCTCTAGGATATGTTCCGCGGGGAAGATGTCGATGTCACCTCGATGTACCTGAACAACTCTGGTGAGGGAGATCCTATTCTCGTCCGAAGAGACGGCTTCGGTGAGTGAGAAGCCAATAGCTACGGTGAGGGAGAAGGCGATAGCTCCGGTGGAACATTAAATATTACAAACTCCGGCAAGGTGCTTATATATATTAATTAATCCTATGTTGTCTATATGCATATATTAAAGTTGTTTCTTATTTTAGCCCTCTGGATCAAGAAAATCTTCTACAAAGAGCAAACGAGGTCCAGCCAGAAAGTTAGAAGACCATGAAAGGTACAAGATCAAAGAAGTCATTGAATACAGCAAACCGACGGCTCCCGCTCATGTTAAAGTAAAAGTAGTAGCGCAACACGGAGTAATTGTTAGGTACTACATTCCGATCACCATTCGAGAATGGAATAGGCCAAAGGATGGAGGAGCTAGATATGTCGGCGACAAAGCCAAATATTTTCTTTGGAATAAGCTTATGGTTAATTTCACCATGCCGACACTAGAGGTGGATCCAAATGAGGAGGATAGAGATAATTCCCAGCAATTTGCCGATACCATAAAGCAAAACATCAAGGAGTGGGCTCTTCAGAATATGGGCCAGCAATTTACCAACTGGAAGAAAATATTGCACCTTGACTTTATCGTGAAAGAGAAGACTCCATAGTTCTCTAGAATGTATGAGAAGATAAAATACTACTAGGATGAATTTTTGGAAAAGAAGAAATCAGAGCTAGCTCTGAAAACGTCTGAAACGAATAAGGAAAATGCCGCTAAAAAGCAGTATCACCATACTATGGGGCACGGTGTACAGGGATAGCATGCCTAAGTGGAACAAACTTGAGGACGACCTTCGTGCTAAAGGGATCACTCCAGAGACAAACAATTGGCTCGAACGGGTAAAGAATTGGTTTTACGGGCATGTGGGCACATTGGACTAAGAAGGGAAGTGCATATATAACAAAAGACATTATGAAAATCCTATACCCATTGAAGGCATTAGAAAAGCAGTAAAGGCTGTTGAAGAGGGGAGGTTCCTTCCTGATAGAGAGAATGATGAGCTCATACTCGCCCTTGGGAATGATGAACACACAAGACGAACACGAGGCACATCGGGCTCCAAACCATGGAAAATCGGATTTCCCATCGGCAAGAAGAAATATCCCGATAGAAGCCGTAAGAGGAGAAATGAAAAGGATGAAATTGAATCAATGAAATAGGCAGACTGGATGCATAACATAGAAAAACAATTAAAGCCACAGCAGGATCAAACTGACACACTTAGCCAACAAGGTACTACTGGCCCATCTCAACGGCACATGGTAGAACCTGCATTCAATGCTACCAGCCTATCTAATAATCAGAAAAGCAACATGGCTTACACGGAGCTGTGGGGTGATGATGATGATGCACGACGATGGATCCTCTTGGCTACCCAGTGGATGATATCATGGAGATGAAACATTGTGAGCTACATGTGAAAGTAGAGAACATAACCATGAAGGTGGCGGTCGGCAATGCCTTACCAATTGGACCTAAACCAACTTACCATTGTTGTCTGGTTCCACAGGGCTACGCTTTTGTCGGGGTGGATGAAGTTATGATAGATTTCATCAGCTGAAGCTTGACTACCCTGAAGGTGAAGGGGATGTGACCGAACTGGGAGAAGCCAAATATGTCAACATTCTATGGCGAAAGGAAAACATGGTGCTTACAAATAATCGGATGCCAAGGCCATCGAATTCTCAGAGCACTCCATCATCGTCGTCGCCTCACCCGTCTCCAGCGGAAAAGTCGTCTCCGCCGCCTCACCCACCTCCTGAGAAAGCCGTCTTTGCCGCTACGTCAACCGTCTCTAGCGTAGCCGTCTTCCCCGCCACGACCATCTCACCCCATTATGCTCAGGGCCAAACGCGGAAGAGTACCACCGCTAATCTGGGGAGTGGTAACCGATCACCAAGACGTCGACTGGACCCCCTTCCAAAAGTACGA
This sequence comes from Avena sativa, assembly GCA_916181665.1. Taxonomy (NCBI): domain Eukaryota; kingdom Viridiplantae; phylum Streptophyta; class Magnoliopsida; order Poales; family Poaceae; genus Avena; species Avena sativa. The sequence continues at coordinate 2,637,327 of OV702285.1, read as the reverse complement.
AAGGTTCCTCCCAAGAGACCTTACGACTATACTCCAGAGGAAAATGAGTGATCGCAAAGGCCCAAACAAAAGAGTGGTTTCGTAACCTGAAGTGGCTAAAAGAGCCATAGTTCCCCAGCACCGAAGAAGAAAAAGCCCGAGTGCGAAAAATGTTGACCCTTCATCAACCCGAGCCAAGGCTATCATCAGACTACGCGCGCTCTATACTCAAGTCACATGCGTCAAAGGTACGGTCAAAGTGTAGTAGTGCGAGCAGGAAATCAGTTCCCCATCTTGAAGAACAAAAAACAATTGTGCTCCTCGCTCAAGGTGATTTCCGATACCAAGGTGGGGTCGAGCAGATGTGCGATCGAAGAGCAGTATGATCCGGAGTTAGTTGCACTGTACGGAGATGCGACCGCTGCTCAAGATATGACTATTTCTTAGTATGTATCCTAGTTAGAGTACTTCCCCATGGCTGATGTAGCATACAAATAAAGGCACAGGAAATCTCTCGTCAAACCTAGGGAGGTCAAGCATCTACCAACAAAAATGCGAATATTGCATAAGTGGTACATGCAAGCCTCAAAGGAAGGGAAAAACTAGATAATGCTGGAAGTTAGAAACGAGCATTACGGGTATGGAGATGCCAAGATAATGATTGAATTTGAGGAACTATTTCAGTTATTCAATCAATACGCCATCGACAAAGTGATCGTCAGTGTCTATTTTCTGTAAGTACTATTTCTGTAAGTACTAATTCTGTATTTATGTATCTAGCTAGATCACCTCGTTTATTGCATGTATAATCATACTCACTATATTATATAGAATGAAGATTCCAGCATGCAAAATAGGACGCATCTATGACATTGGGTTCATTGTTCCATATTTTGTTCATCAACATAATCTTCAAAATAAACCCAAGGATACAAAGGATAAAATTATAAAGGCGTTAAGGTTTAAAGAAACCAAAAGGGAAATACTATTTTCTTCCAACTACGAGTGAGTGTTATTGTCTTCTACACATTCTGTTTCGTTTACTCGATGTTAAGTTTATAATTGATGAGTTATGCATGCGCAACTTCCAATTTATTCTGCTAATCATTCAACCTAACAAAGAATTAGTACAAGTCATGGACTCAAAACATAAATCCCTTGATACATGGGCGGACATGAAGTCAATGCTCCGGAGGTAATTTCAATCATTATCGCACTATATCGATAACTTTCGTTCATTTCCTGATATTAAGTAATTAATAACTCCTTTATTCATTTTCTTTGTTGGGTAGAGTTTGGAAACGATTCACCAACAAGGCTAAGGGTGAATGGAAAGAGGAGCTTACGTTTCAACCACTAAATGTATGTACTACTAGCTAGATCTACGCATCTCTTTGATTCTAATTTTGATACCATTATCATACTTGATTATTATTTTGATTAAACTCTATTCTCGTAAAATGTTTGTCGCAGGGACCTGAGAATAATTTATGTGGATATTATGTTTGCGAGTTCATTCGTCAAACGACCTATGAGAAGGGCAACAATTTAGAGCAACTTCACATATGTAAACAATATTCATAATTTTATTTTATTACCATCAATTGTGTTTAGTTTTATTCATATATGTTGACTTCTTTAAATTAGATCGAACTGCTGCGTGGTGGTCTTCTACCAAAGGATATCGTACGAGCAATTCAAGAGGAATTGGCGGGATTTTTAGATGTAGAGGTCCTACAACCAATAGGAGAATACTATTGAGAGATGTTGATAGTGGAATAGGGACTCTTGTAAAAAGAGATTATATTGTATATATATGCACGAAACTTTTGTATCGTATGTAATATGTTCGACACTTCTATCTCTATATTCACATGATGATTTTATGTAATACTCCCTCCATTTCAAAATATAAGATGTTTTAGTTTTGTAAAGCAAATGTATCTAGACTTGTTTTAATATGTAGGTTCACTCGGGTTTGGAGTGAATCTAGACACTAAAAAAGTCTAGATACATTTTCTTCATAAACCTAAAACATCTTATATTTTGAAACGATTGGAGTATAATGGTTTCTTCATTGCTGAGTGCAAAACACAAAATAAAAAGGAAAACAATAAATGGGAAAACAATAAATATAAAAAATACAAAATAAATTCTTTGTCGTGGCACCAAAAAGTACCAAAATACAAGCGACAGAGAACACCTATCCCGGTTCGTATTATGAACCGAGATGAATGATGCTCCCCCTCGCTCTAGACAGCGGCCACGTGAGTTCGCAGCACAACTGGGACTAAAGGGGGGCTTTAGTCCCGATTGCCCCGTCCCGGTTGCGCAATCGGGACTAAAAATCTCCCCACGAACCTGGACAAAAAGCTTGTTCTTCACTAGTGAAGGCTTGTATCGACACTAAGATACAACAACATATTCTCTCTTTATTAAATATAGCGTCATGTAACCAATTTGTCTATGATATTGTGCTAAGTAAAGTCCATTGGAAAAAGTCCTTAGGCTGCTCATAGTAGGAGTAATATAAGTTGTACTCCCTCCATACCAGATTATTGGGCTAAATTAGCAAAACACTAGGACCAAGGTGATTTCTGATTGGTGATGAAAAATAAGAGAGAAGGGATGGTCTAGCCTTCACCGAAGCAGTAATTAATACTGGAGTTCCAAAGTTTAGCTTAGGCCCACGCTGAGAGTTGATATCACGCTGCATGCAACTAAAACGGATGCGTATTCAAAGTGTTCACACAAGAAAACTGAATAGAGAGAAAATCACGGAAAGGTTGGGAGGTTTTTTTAAGCAGGAATGTGGCCATGCGGGGAGTTAACATGGGTGATTAATACACAATTTATCCTAGTAATTTGGTATCTCCTAGAAAATGTTATTAGTCCAATAATCCAGTATGAAGGGAGTAATATAAATGTCACCTAGGCTAAAAAGAGGATGTGGCAAAAATTTAAGGTAAATACTTCCTATCGTGGTCTGATTTCTAGCAAATCGTCAGACCCGTGCGATGCCCTCCATTCCTCGTTTCATCGTATGGATCATATACTCCATGGTCAATAAATAAATGAGTCAACATCATTTAATCCACGGTCGGGGGTTTCTCATAATTTCTCTGCAGTTATATCTCACCGGTTATCCCCCAAATTGCTTTCCTGCGCCATGCTGTTCCACTCGGTGCTTCTGCTTGTTTCGCTGCTCAGCGTTGCCTCGCTTCCGTCCCGGACTCGTTTTGCGGCTCAGCGTTGCCATGTGTTTCAGCATGCGGAAGCACCGTCAGAGCCTCCCCAAGGCCAAACGGCCAGGGCTGTTCATGGGAGGAGACAAACCTTGAGAAGGATCTGCCGGCGTGGAGGACCAGCAAGGTGCTTCCATAGTTCCATTCATCTCCCTTGTCTGCTCTCTTCGTACGACAACACAGATCGGATCGGCAACATGCGGCTGCTGCGGCTTGTGTCATAGCAGGTGGTAGAGACCATGCCATGATAAAACAACTACAACGGCGACAAGTTGGTGTATGCTTGCAGTTGCAGCATCCTACTACACCAAGCAGTGGCAAGGTGTGTCCGCTGCATACTTGGCATGCTTCCTTAGATTTTCGTATATGCTTTTTTTGGTTTGTCACACATGCTTCCTTAATTATTTCTGCCATTTGTTTTTCTCCAGAACATTGTTGCAAGGTATGGGGTCTAGACGCATGACAAGTGATGAAGGGACACGTGATTGGTGCTTCCCAAGGTAAAATACGAGATGCAGGGCAATATCCAAGAGCAGGCATATGCACCTTCATACATAAGAAGAACAAGTGCGAGCGTGGAATGTTGGCTATTATACGGTATGACGGAGGCATCTATACATTTTGATAGGGACAAACTGTAATTATACTATAAGCAAAAAACAATGTTGATGGAAACACGTTGTTGCCATATTGGAAACGAATATTTATTCAGATCGTTTTTTTGTATTTGTACTGAAAGCGAATTCCTTATATATAAGGAAACAATTCTAGGTGGATTAGAAACAAAAATATGTAAATACATTGGAAGCAAACAAGTGTTATATCGGATCAAATTTGAGAACCACTATAAGAAAATTACAATATTATTATAAACCATAATTATGATAGAAACAATTCCTCTATTTGCATTATTGAAACAATTTTTCAGTACATTGCTTGCCACATATGCCATGTGGTCGTATTTGATTGAACAAATTATAGGAAGCAAATTATATTATGGATCGAAACACAATTTTTGCTGCTTTGGAGACAAAATAAACAGTGTAAACCAGATTTTGTTTGATGAAAAAATATTTTCACTTGAAGCAAATTTTCCAATTGAGAAACAGTTTCTCTATGTGTTGGAAGCTAGAGAAAAAGTTTTTTGGTGAGAATAATTTTGTACCGGATTAGAAGAAAATTTTACTAGCATTAAAACCGAAATTTTGTATGAAACAAACGATTTTTTGTAGTATGAAGCAAAATTAAGTTTCAGTGAAAATAAAGTGAACTACAATTGGAAGCAAATTTTATTCACATGGAAGCAAGTTTTCTTTTAAAAAGTAAGTTTCATGGTGCTAGCATTACTTCAGCGAATCAAGGGAGCAGTTATAGGAAATGAATTGCCATTATCCCATTATTATTATGGTTGAATGCAAAAATTCAGAGCTTCTTTTACTGGTCTATTGCATGTCCAGGATGAAAGCAATCCTGTGGTGTGAAAGTAGTCCGATGGGAAGCTAGGGATCGGCGTCCGATCCCTAGTGGTGCCCAAAAATTAATGACGAGAGAGACAAATAGAATAACATACTATGTTGTCATCACATCACACTTTTCAATACAAATAGAGTCTACAAAATAATACTCTAAGTTACTACAATAAGGGCTCGTTTGATTCAAAGGATTTGTAAGACATAGGAATAGGAAAAGTGTAGAAATAGAATGAAATGACACTTAGAATCCTATAGGAATGAAAAATGCAGCAACCAGTAAGATAAGCTGTTTGATTGCACCGCAGAAAAAACGCGGGAAAGTTTATAGGGTTTAGGTACATGTCATAGACATAAAGGAATTTTTCCAAGAGGTCTCACATCTTGTTAGAAATCCTATAGGGTTGTAGTATAGGAAAGCCATACATGGGAATTTTTCTTTGAAACAAACACATCGTATTGGAAAAATTCCTATGGAGATAAATCCTATAGAATTCATTTAAAAATTCTTTGAATCAAAAAAGGCCCTAAGTTACTACCTTCATAGTGGTAGTAACTTAGACTAATAACATACTCGAAGTTACTATCCACTATGACTATCCTTAGAATGTTAGATATACTTCTTTTTTGTAATTTTTATTTAGTGCATGTGCAATGGTTGATAATACAATCTTATCTTACACATTGCATGGGATTAGAGAAGGCACAAAAACATGTTAAACAATGAATTATCTCTTAGTGTTATTTCCTATAATTTTGGTTTGCATTCTCTTATTCTGGCATGATTAAATATGAACCATAAAATGTTTGTGTAAGATAAGACATCTTGTACAATGGAGAAAAATTTCTTATCTTTCTTGCTAAGGGTTGATATCTGAGTTAAAAGAAGACAAACCAAAATTTTCTATTTCTCTCTCTTCCAACAAACTAGAGAATGTTTGTGTAAGATAATACAATTGTACAATACCTTCGGGTGCATACAATGGTTGAGAAGACGGTCTCGTCTTATGCATGCTACATAATTTTTATATGACAACAACACATGATGTATAATGAGTTATTTTTATCATATCACTAGCAACAGATATTCCTAAATATATCGTGAGACATATCATCTCTAAGCTAAGAGGAGGCAAAAATCCTTTTTTTTCTCTCTCCTCCAACTCCTAAACTATCCGACGGGGTATTGATAAAATAAGACAAAGATAAGACCATTGTACATGCCATTATTTGTGACATGGGAAATACCTCTGTGTCGGGGAGGACACAATCATCCTCTTTCTGCGAAATCATCCTAGCTTGGCGAAGCTATCGTAGGTCCGCGATCTTCATGGCGGACCACCGCCACCCGCCATTGGATACACGGCCGCCGATAAATTTCTTCTTGGCAGCGGCCTCTGCACTCGATCCAGCATCAGTAGACTTCTTTGTTTTCCCCATCGCGATGAGACGTCTCTTACGTCGCATGCGAATAATGGAGGAGGGAAAGATTCAGAGGCCTTCCAGCGCAAGGCCAGAACTATGGGGAGTGAGAGGCGGCGCGCAAGAAGAATAAGGAAGATGAAACAGAACAACAAAGAACACTTGCCATGAGCCCTTCAAATGCATCCTTTGTCGCCGTCATGTTCATCGAGAGCGGATGTGCTCACTGATCGTCATCCCTGATGTCATCATCGTTCACACCTACAGCAAAAGGTGAGTAAAGGTAACGACTGTCTCGTTCGGGTGACTATGTTTTTGCTCGAGTCAATGACTCAACCAAATACTCGGGGGCTAATCCTAACAGGAGCGCTGGTCGCGTACCAGAAACACCTTAGGGTAAAGTAATTTCCCACTTATGAAAAACACTAAGGTCGTATACCTCGACTCCTTATTCGAATCTATGATTCGACTGCGGACTTGGGTGCTACTCCCATATGGAGCGCTGGCTATCATCCGATAAAGTACGACCGCCAATGGCATCCGCAAGACGGGCATGACTAAAGTCTCTGCTCGAATCTACGACTCGAACACTCGGGGGCTACTTTCATAGGGAGCGCTGGTCGTGCATCCTATGATAATTCTATCACGATCCTTCGGATCCTTCTCGGCGACTACATCACAAGAACTGATACTCAATCAATGGCGTATCGTTGGATGTCTTGGTCAGCTCAAGGATGATAAGGGAGTTGAAGTGAACAATTTTTACAATTTATAATGAAAGTTCACCTAAAGCCTTTGAGTTTAGAACATGAATGTATTGTTTCATTCATGCTGTTTTATGTATTTCAAAACCCCACATGGGAAAAGAGAAGGACCACAGTTAAAAAACAATCTTCTATGAACATGGATATGAGGCCAAGGGGACAACACGTCATCATTGTGAGTTTAGCTTCAGAGAGTAGGCCTTCAGTTCAAGTAGGCAAGGATTATGTGTTCTTCTAACATGCTACCATTTGTGCAGATAAGTTGTCCAATAAATTTCATGGATAAATCATTTTTTTGAAGCAACCGACACATCTTCATAAAGTAGAATAGAATTGGTCAGTTTACAAGGAAAACTGGCCAAAAACCTATAAAAAAAACCACGGTGCCCATTTTGTAAGGAAACCAGAAAAAAAGTTCACACGGCGCAGTTTATTTTAGGAAAAACTGGCAAAACCGAACACACAGTTGTCTATCTGTCACCCAAGTGACCGAGGCGAAACACCCATAACGCAAGCGATCCCGGAGCCACCACCACACATTAGTCCACTACAACACGAGCTGACATCAGGAACTTTCTAAACCACCTGGCTGACTTCTTCATGTAGCGCTTGAAGCCGTCATTGCGGTCGATGTAGATGAGGCCAAAACGTGCTTTGTAGCCCATAGCCCATTCGAAGTTGTCTATTAGACTCCATGCGAAGTGGCCCCGCACGTCCACGCCTAGGCTGAAGGCACCATTGAAAGAAACTTCTTACCATTCAACAATGTAATGAATACACATGCATGCATGATTATTGAGTACTCCCTCCGTTTTCTCAAAATACATGTGAATCTAGGCAAACTCAAGTAACTTATTTTAAAACAGTGCTTCGGTCCCTCCCCCCTCCTAAACTTAAGCTGCATGGGCCGTTTATTTTTTTGACCCGTCGAAACCCATATCGAGGCCACGTATATCTCCGTATATGTGTACTCGGTCGAACTGGGTATAATCCATGTTCCGGTCAGCTGATCCCATCTCCCATTATCGCGATCTACGTCTTTACATGTCATATTTTAAATTTTTGTTGTTGCTATTATATAACTTCCAATTTTCGCCTTCTACAGGCATATAAGCATACGTGTATGGTGAGTATACATCTAAGAGGACCATGCGGACTTCGGGTAGATTTATACGGTCCTCTAAACAATCGGTATCGAGTTTTTGTTTGTCAAAGTTTGAAAAGAAGGGGGGAGGGGGGGGACCGAAGTAAAAGTGATATAGATATCGATTAATTTACTAGGGTATGTATGTAGAAAAGGTGCAGAAAAAAAAGGAGGTTTTCAGCGTTGGTAAATTACTCTATTGCTTCTTTGATGACTGAGATGTGCTGTTGGAAGTAGTATACCCTTTTCCAGTCATTCAACGGGTCTATCACGGATCTGTGGTCATCCATATCTGAGGTTCCTGTACACACAATTTAAATACATCACAAGCCAACTCTAAACATTATTTTGTTCTGAAAAAATTCAGCGAAACGTCTTATAAACGGTCAGCATGTGTATTGAGTCGTTCCTGTCAAGATTTTTCAAACTTTTTATTAATTAAAAAAAGCTACCTAATATACACCTTGAGTCAAGGCCGATGAGGAAGGAAAATATATATAATGGTTGAAAGTTAATGCATTGTATTTTACAAAATCCAATACTACACACCTTTCTCGGTGATATATAGTAACATTATGTGGCATTGATATATACCAACACACATCACTACTTACCATTCTCAGTGATGTAGATTGGTGGATTTCCATATTTCTTCTTCATGATCAGAAGAATGTCCTTTAGTCCTTTTGGGTACGAGAAAATCCAATACATTCCAACCTGCATATTGATGTAAAACTTGTAATAAATAGTCAAAACAATCTTAGGATTTGCGTAAGCTTTATTGCAAAATAAAAGCATTAGCATGTCTATGCTGCTTAACCTTTTTCTTGCAAAAGTTCAACTATAAGTTGATATTTTCTCTGCATTGTTGCCGAGATTAATATTTTGTACAAAAAAAACGACCTAATTAAGTAGTGGCTAGGAAGATACATACTTGAGGACCAATAGGATTCCCGTCACTCCCGTAAACTTGTCAGACAAAAAAAAATAGAAGTGCAGGATTAGTATGACCATATAAACTTCTCAACGAAACTACGAAGTACTAGGGTTAGTCCTCTATTTTCTTACTTTCGGGTTTGGAGTAGGCGTCATCGGTATTTAGTGTTGGTACAATTTCCGGTGAAATGTCAATATGCTTGCAGAACCTAGAGGTGTAGTAGTTGATCCCTATGAAATCACATGAGGATTCTAGCTTCTCTTGCTCATACTTAGTGAAGAAGGGTAGACGATCTCCGACCAATGATCTCATAGAGAAGGGGTAGTCACCACGAACCACCGGTTCCAAGAACCATCCGAGGTTGTAGTCAATTAATCTTCCTTGGGCCTGTTGATCGAGGAAGTTGTTTCCATACGGCTCGTAACCTAGTGTGTCCAAAACGAGACCTATTTGTCCATCTTCACCCTTAATGCAGTTGATGATCAGTCAATATAAATAAATTTGTTTACCACTGTCATTACTTGTCTACTAGATAGTGTGTGTGCGATGATAATAGAACTTGACAAAATATCTAACATGCTTTTCTTGAAATTTTTATGCCATGAATATGTAAAACATAAATTTTTGACTATAACAACGTAAAAATATGTTAGATGCAAAATAACATTTCAGCACATTGGGTGCTGTCCTAAGTGTATGTACTCCCATATTCAATATACCTCAGATACGAGGGTGTTATACTTATTTATCATTCTTATTATTCCTCATTAATTATTATAAAATACCTCAATACAAATAATATGGATAAAATTTTAACGAAAATCGTAGTTTTAAAATATTAGTTTTAGTAGAGAAAAGCAGTATATATGCAAATAATATAAGGTATATAGACTTAAATGAAATTTTTCATAAAACTCACTTTGAGGTATCTAGTACTCAGCAATGAAGTATATAATTTTTTAAATGGGTATAATAGACTATGTGTTTCACTTTAATTATGTTTGTACCTTATAGAACTTGTTGTAAACATCAACAGCCTCAGCATGTGCTAGGAGGATGTTGTGGCCAACAAGGTATGGCTGTCTGAGCGAGTCTCCGTATGGGATGGCACAGCCCTTCCCTGGCGAGCAACGCCCAGGGGCAAGCACCCCCGTTCCATAGGCCAAACTAGAAAATGAGTATGGCTCGTTAAAGGTGGTCCAATACTTCACCTTGTCGCCGAAGTGCTTAAAGCACACAGTCGCGTAGTCTGTGTAATCTTTTCTGAAAAGTTTCAAACCCGACACCTCGAATAAATAGTTATGTAGTTTACTGACACATTGTCAAATGAAAATAGAACATTGTATGTGATCTAAATAGTAACCTTTTCACTCATCTTTATGTAATAATTAGATATGTCATACGGAGCCACATCATATGGTATACTCATCTTGTTCAAAACATATTTAAGAGTGTCATAGTTTACAGTTTTTATACATATCATGTTGGGAGTTGTTGGTCTTTCTTAAGCGCTAAATAGATATTAATTCTTTTGCTTGATGCATACTTACACAATCCTCCTATCTAAGAAGCCGCCGTACTTGTCTTCCAGTGCTTGAGGGGTGTCCCAGTGGTAAAGCGTAACATATGGGTCTATGCCTGAGTTGGAATCAAAAATAATGATTTGTACAAACATTTGCGAGATTATATTATTTAAGCACTAATCATACAAAGAAGAAAATTTGTTTCACCGTTCTCTATCAAGCAATCGAGCAGGTCATTGTAGTACTGGATGCCTTCATGGTTTATACCTCCCGTGAGCGTCCCCTCTGAAAGTAGGCAAATGATGAAATTAGCACCTCCCCAATATAATAATTCTGATCGGATGACTATGTAGAACACATCATTACTGTTCCTAACTTATTTGCTGTACAAAACATATTTGGTTATTTTGTATTTACCTGGCAGTATTCTCGGCCAAGAGATGGAGAACCTATACGAGTTCATGCCTATTTCCTTCAGCATCCTGACATCCTCCTGTGTAAATAAATGAGGACAATATATTATGATGCACGGCATGAAATCATATCTTTCACAACATTTTTTTATATGTAAGGCACATATATAACATTATATCAGATGGTTAAACAAAAGCTTATCTAATTCCGATAAATGTATAAAGGGACCACCTGCAATTTTTTCGATCTTCCCAATTTTAATTTTGGTATAATCAAGACTAGAAACCCTTATTCCTATGCAGGAAACAATTCATGTCCTTATTAAATATTTTATATACTTTTGGTTACCTACGTATTTTTCATTATTTTGTAAATATAACTTATATTAATATATCCAATTTTCATGAAAAATTGTTCAAAATATTTTCTGTTCCATTAGTGTGATTATAGTTGTTGTCTTGAATCTTCCCTGTTATGAGCTGTGCAACACATTTTAAAAAGTGTTCCTCCAAAATCATTCGACAAAATTTACATACATATGTATAGCTAGTTACTGACATCTCAGTACTTACTTTATACATGTAGTAGGAGTTCGCTGCAACATTCCCATTGCTCCTGTCGAGTATCCGCTCTATTCATATACACACATGAAAGGAGAAGGATTCCCGAAAGAAAAATATCATATGTTTGCAATACCGGAAAATACATCTTACTGTTGGTATAAGATTGTGTATATGTTACCAGGATGATTGTGGCAGAAGTTGTCCCAAGAGCTTGGCCCCTTGCCACCTTCATTCCAAGCACCTTCAGTCTACAAAGTTGACATACATAAAATTTGGGCAATCGAACAAACCATTAACATGCTTTCTGACATCATAATCTTTGTTAGCAACTAGTTATCATTGTAGTAAAACAGTATCTCCTTCAAATTAACAAAAAATGTATACATCTGTGCTAGAAATTTACTTGGTACGCTGAAGAGGCGGCACCGAAGACAAACTCGGGAGGGAAACAGTCCCTTGTAGGGATTTGCAAAGGCTTCAGCTTTTCACTTCCAAGCTCACTGCTTATTCTTTCTGCTCGTGAACTAAGTCTAAGGTTACACCTTCTCTTACTCTTTTGTGCTGGATAAGCAGATAGCTGCCATATGTGGCTTCTAAAAGCAGGATGGGTGGTGTTACTTAGGGCCGAACAAAGGAGAGCCATTTCTTGCTAGCTGGCTAAAGTGCTGTGAGCAGCTAGAGTAGTGAGATGCCCTTGTAGGCTGGTGCGACAATTTATAGACATGGATGCCACTCGAGTAGTGAGACGTATGTACGCATAGGCACAGTGTATTATATGGCTCGATATGAACTTACGTGACAGTCCAAACAGAAATATAGTGTAACATCTGGCTTCATATGAACACGCACACGCACGCACGCACAGGAGGGTAAAAAGAATGTGAAAGATCAGTATTCCACAGGTAAATTTGCTAAATTGCAATGGATTTCCACCCCTTGCCTGGGTCAAAAATATATGCTCACATCTTGTAAGTTGTTCAGCTTAGGATTAATTCTCTACATGCCCTCCAGGACACATCTTGTAATTATTTTTATTTTCAAAAACATGTTCTCTGCAACATGTTTTTTTATTGTATTATCTTTTTTAAAAATGAGCATATTAATATTAATAGATACCAATTACATCCGGCCACTGCAATAACGCAATATCTTATTGGCATTACGGATGCACATAGCCAACAAAGGAGAAAAAATTTAAAAAAATAAAAGATCCACTACAGTGTACCGGTCCTAGCAGCAACAGTACAACCACCACCAATACAACACTTGAACTCTAGGCTCTTTAAAATCGATGTCTTCAAGAAGGGAACAGTACACAAGCACCATCGTCGTCCGATCAAAGATCTTAGGTTTTCATCCTGAAGATAGTCCCCGTTCTCAAAATAATGCCTTTAATAAGGCTATTGCCAGGCACAACCAGCTAAGGCTAGACCTTGGATTTTCATCCTGAAAGATAAGATTCTGGACCTCACCTATGTTGTTGTCCCCACTTATATTACATACTGCTGCTGTGAAGCCCAGAGCACCAAGCAAGTCCCTCAACAGTGCGATGACTCGAACCTCCATTGATAGATCTCCAAACCGGCCTTCATGATATTCTCCGCCTCTGACTTTATCATGAATCAAAACTCGTCTGATGGCAACAAAGGACATAGATTTGTGCCGCTCCCTTCTGAACCAAACGGTCGGAATAAAATATGGATGCGCACGACCGAATACCACCCGATCCAGCAAACTGCAGGCATAGGAGCGATGTTACGTTCCAGCCCTACTACCCTGTCTCCCCTTGACGACGCCTTTTTCGGCAAGTTGCCAATGCCTCAAGAGATGCTATCTGCATATTCAATTTCCCTGCCCCTGTTGGGTGCCGTCGTCAAGCTCGTCCCGGAGACCATCTCCCTTGAGCAGCTGCAACCAACTGTGGTTGCACTTGATTCGGCTCTGCTGTGGTTAGAGGCGCTTCCTGAAACTATTGTCGATGCGACGGGTGGCGTAGGGCACAAGGACGCACCTTGGGGTGATAGTACAGACTAGGCACAACTGGGCTTATAGCTCCTATGCGACGTCTTTACATGGAATTGGAAGGAAAGCGACATCGTTGAAAAGAATAGCTCGCATGCGACGGATGTGAGGCAACTAATATCCCAGGGCCACACGGGCCTTAAATCGGTCGTAAGGACACATTTAACTTTGTTCCAATATTAGGGTTAAGCCAAACCGGTTGGTTGGGACAGCCAGTCAAACCAACCGCTTCCGACCGAGAGCGCGCGTAACACTGACTGTAGCTTCCCCGACGGCGGCGGCGGACCTCACCCATCGTTCTCGGCACCGGCAGCGGTGGCACGGTAATTAATTTAGGCGGCGGAGCTTTCGTTCGACGACGAAGGTGGTGAGTGCCATTTGAAAGCTAATTCCTCTCCCATTCTTCTCAATTCGAGATCTGAGCGTGCCCATTGATGCTAGATTGTGGAGGCGAGGGTGTGCTGAACGGAGCGAGGGGGAACGATATGGAGCATGGAGAGGGGACTTCTAATCGGTATATCCCGTATCTCTGCACTTAATTTCTGTAAGGTTGAGCTCTCTGTTCGCTTCCGCTAGCTCACAGTGCCCGCCAAAAACAGGGGAGACGATGTTGCGCGCCAAACCTTCGAATTTCGCATCAATTTCTTTCCCTCTAGGGCTGTTTTAGTTGATGGAAGCACGCAGATCATTGAGAGAGACACGGTTGTTAAATGGGAGGTGGAATTAGAACATGTTGATCCCCAAGAGCTAATAAACATGGGAGAGGAGGCAGTAAGGAAAATGGTGGAAAAAATTGGGGATAGTGTGGTTTGGGGGCCAGAGCAAGAAGTTTCTTTGTTACGATTTGATGATTGCAAATGTGACTATGTTAGGGTTGAGACAGGGGAACATATAGTTGATGAAATCGATGAGAGAAACGGTTGGACAAGCAAAACTGTTCTGTTTTTAGCAGAGCTCATTGATCTGAAACCTGATTCGAGGGTTGGATATGTGGCCTCGAAGCTGGCTGCTCAGATGGTCGAGGATGATTGGGCTGCACAAAGGCAAGTAATGCCTATACTTACTGAGTTGGAAGTGTTAACAGTGGAGGATGATGATGCTAATGCACAAGGGGAGGCTGCAGATGGTAATGCACAAAGGATTGTAACTGTTGATTGGAATTCAGTTGAGATACATGACCGCACTGATTTGGTCATTGCACCAATAGATGACATTGAAATGGCAAAGCTTTTTGGCATTCCTATAGATGACAGAGACAAGGAGAAGAAGAGGGATGAAGCTGCAAATGATGGTGACAACCATTTAAGAGATGAAGAGGCAGATATAGATCTAGAGTTGTTGGAAAATGCTGCAGTTCATGTAGATGATGCACATGATGATGAGCTAGTAATAGTTTATGACAAAGAGGACCCAGTTATTGAAGTTGGGAGATTGTTTCCAAGCATGGATGAATTCAGGATGTGTTTCAGGACATATGCAGTCAAACGTGAGTTTGCTACCAAGACTATGTGGACTGATAAAAAGAAGTTCTATGCAAAATGCATAGGTTATGATGGTGGTGCCAAGCCTTGCAAGTGGTATATATCTGCTAGACGCCAACCTGATGGAAGGACAATAAGAGTGAATCAAATTCCAAAACCTCATACTTGCATTACAAGTTCTCAAACAGTTACAAAGATGACATCACAATTATGGGTTGCAGAAAAGATCAAGCCCATTTTAGCCACAACACCAAACAGCACTGCAAAGAGACTGAAAATAGACTTGGAAAAGCAGTACCCCATTAAGCTGAATTATACTACAGTGTGGAAGGCAAAGCAAAGGGCAATGAAAGAGCTATATGGTGATTGGGCAAATACCTTTCGAATGCTTTATAACTTCAAAGCAGAAGTAGAGAAGAGGTCACCTGGCAGTGTTGTGGAGATAGATACTGAGGTAACAGCTGATGGGAAAGTCTTCTTCTCTAAATTCTTCATGGCTTTAAAGCCTTGCATCGATGGCTTCAAAGCAGGTTGCCGTCCATATTTGAGTATAGACTCATCTTTCTTGACTGGAAAGTGGAATGGTCAACTAGCAGCATGCAATGCTTTAGATGGACACAATTGGATGTTCCCTGTAGCTATTGGCATGTTTCAGTCTGAGACAGAGGCATCATGGACATGGTTCATGATGCAGTTGAAAAGATGCATAGGGCCAGTCTCTCCATTGGCAGTGCACACAGATGCATGTAAAGGTTTAGAAAATGCAGTGAAGATTGTTTTCCCTCATGCTGAGCAGAGGGAGTGCTTCGGCCATATGTGGATG
Source organism: Avena sativa (assembly GCA_916181665.1). Classification (NCBI taxonomy): domain Eukaryota; kingdom Viridiplantae; phylum Streptophyta; class Magnoliopsida; order Poales; family Poaceae; genus Avena; species Avena sativa. The sequence continues at coordinate 2,621,541 of OV702285.1, read as the reverse complement.
AATTTGATCAAAAAATTCAGAGGAGATGATTTTGGACGCATGTGGCCAGCAGCAAGATCTTACACCAGGCAGACACATTCATATCACCTTGAGAAGATTAAGGCGGCATGCTCTGAGGAGGATAGGGTCAAGTTTTGTACATGGTTGGAAACCTACCATTCTCTTTTATGGTACAGGTCTGGTTTTAACACTGCCATCAAATGTGATCATATCAACAATAATTTGGCAGAAAGTTTCAACAACAAAGTGAAGGAGTTAAAAGACTTGCCTGTCCATGACATGGTTGACCAGATCAGGATCATGATCATGAGGTTGTGGGAATTGAGAAGAAGGCTTGGTGATGTTCTTCAAGGAGATAAGCTTCCTGATGTTGTGCAGCAGGTGGTCAACAGGAGCAGAAATCTTGCACATTTGCGTGTTGAGAAATCCTCATTGTGGGGTGCTGAAGTCAGAGATACAAAGACTGGAAGGAGGCATGTTGTTGACACTCAATTGCATGAATGCACATGCCTTGAGTGGCAACACACTGGGAAGCCTTGTGAGCATGCCATACTTTTCTTGGCCTCCAAACACAAGCTAAATATGCACCCATATTTGCATGAGTATTATTCTGTAGCAAAATTCAAGGCTGCATATGGAACACCAATTCCAGCACTTACAGATCAGTCTCAGTGGCCTGAAGTGGACATTCAGTTCTCCTTGTGTCCTCCTTTGATGAAAAGAAAGGCTGGCAGGCCCAAGCAGAGTAGATTCAAGGCTTGGTTTGAGAAAGGTGGGAGCAGCAAGAAGGGAAAGAAAGATGAAAAGAAAGATGCCAAGCCAAAAAGGGCCCAAAAAGGTAACAAGAATAGATGCAAACTCTGTGAAGAACTTGGACACCGAGCTGGCTCTACCAAGTGCAGATACACTGCTGAAAAGCCAAAGTATGTTCATCCAAAATCTATCCCATTTCTTGTTGATGATTTTTCTCCCCCAGCTAAATTGCTTGTTTTCAGGAGGAAGCGTGGAGAAAAAGGCCCACCTCTTGTTGTTGACGAATGCTGGCCAGTGAAAAGGGCAAGAATCAATGGCCAAAGAAAGAAGAGAACTAACCAGATCATGTTTGGTGCTGCTGAGGTGCAATCTGAACTTGTTTTGGAGGATGATGTGCAAACTGTTGAGGCTTTAGGGCACACCGTTTCTGATTTGGAAGCTCTGGTGCAAAATGAGGGGCAAAATGAGCCTGTTGTTGAGGCTCTAGTGCAAAATGAGCCTGTTGTTGAGGCTCTGGTGCAAAATGAGCCTGTTGTTGAGGCTCTGGTGCAAAATGAGCCTGTTGTTGAGGCTCTGGTGCAAAATGAGCCTGTTGTTGAGGCTCTGGTGCAAACTGACCAAGTTGTTGAGGCTCTGGTGCAAAGTGACCATGTTGTTGAGGCTCTGGTGCAAAGTGACCATGTTGATGAGGCTCTGGATCATGATCATGAGGTTGTTGAGGAGGTGCAAGAGGTGAAGGAGACTCTTGGACGTGCTGTGGGGAGGCCAGATGGTAATGGTAAGAAAAAGAAGAGCATAAACCTATTGTGTGGTGTGAAACTTGTGAAGGAGAAGAAAACGAGGGGTAAGAAGAGCCAAAAGAAATAGACATTTGTTATTGTAAACATTTGTTATTGTTGTAAACATTTGACACTTGTTGTTGTAATAATTTGGCACTTGTTGTTGTAAACATTTGTTATTATAATAATTTGTCACTTGTTGATAATTTGGACAAAATTCAAATATGATGGTAAATTTGAATTTCAACATATGTAGCTATGTCACTTTTCTATGTTTGTATGAGATTCCAACGTTTTTCTCATGTACAATACAACTCATCCTCACCCTGATCCCTTTTGTGAAGTACAACTCACCCTCACCCAAAATGGGGTAGAAATGGGCTCCAAAGCTAGGGTAAACCACCCCATTTCTAAGCAAGTTTTTTTTCGACCATTTCTAAAACCAAGTTAGATATTTTTCCTCAGAACTATGTCACATAACATGACACCATGCGAAGGTTTTGTATTTTTTTGATTTTTTTTGAATTAGTTATGCACATTTGAATATCTGGTCAAACTTGAAGGGTTTTCATAAATATTCTTAGCTAGGGGCTGAGGCTCGCAAAACTAGCATTGGATCTCTGATGAAATAGCATGTTGTGAACCTAAAAATTATTTTTACAAAAAATCATCAGCATGGAATCATGTACATGTAGTTCATATCTTACCCACTTCCAGCCGATTCGGCAGGATTTGTCTTTTTCACCAGGGATGGAATAAAAGGTTTGAGATACTCAGGTTGGGAAATTGTACATTCTAGGTGGTCTAGTATTTTTGAAAAATAGGATGTTACCATTTTGAAACTTAAATTTGGTGGTTGCTTCACAAATCCCCCCTCTTTCGGCACTCAGAAAATAGAAAATGATTTTTCTGTGCGTCGAAAAGGAAAACTTTGTGCTACAACATTGTTAGTCATCCCATTATAGACATGCATGCCAAATATGGGCACATTATCACAAACTATGCCTTGATTCTAGCCATATCATTGGTCATTTGACCCGAAAGCCAGAAAACCTCGGAGGAGATAGGTCATTTTGTGAAGGGTTTTTTGAAATATGATCAATAGACCAAGTTTGATATTTTTCCTCACAACTATGTGACATAACATGACACCATGCGAAGGTTTTGTATTTTTTGATTTTTTTTGAATTAGTTATGCACATTTGAATGTTTGGTCAAACTTGTGAAACCCCGTTGACTGCATCCTAAACCCCGCCAACCCTAAGGCCGAATGAGGACCGTAGATCTAACCCTAGCGCGACACTGTGGCCGTCCGATCGCGTCTTCTAGAAGGATTCCGCGGGTGGCTCTGGGCGATCCGTGGAAGGGCTTGTTCTGCAACCTGATTGGTTGGCGTCTCTTAGAAGGATTTCGTGGCTAGCTCTTGGCGATCCGTGGGATGGATGATTCTGGAATCTGATTGGCTTCATCGTTTTTACGTGCAACAGCGTGGCATGCGAGCGTGGCATGCGAGGGCGCTGGGCGGGGCGGGCTGCACCATGCGGGCATGCAGCTGCCCCTAGCGTCGCAGTCTAGCTATTTTACGTCCAACAGCGCTGCAGCGTATTTACTCCCTCCGTCGCATTAAATAAGTTTACGTGTAACAACTTTCTCCAATCAAACTTACTCCCCTCAGGTTCATTGTAATAAATGAGACTTTGCATGATACCACATCTATGTTATTTTGGCTTGTGGATAGCCTTAGGCTGGTCATAGTGCTAAGTAACTAAGACTAGTAACTTGCACATGTTACTAGTTGATGTTACTACCTTCATAGTGGGTGATAACATATGTATGGTGTCATGCAAGAGCTAATTAATTAGGTTGTAGACTCATATGATCTTGGTATGTGTGATGTTATGGTAACTAGCTAAGTTACTACCTCTCTCTCTTTCTTCATTAATTGTCATGCCATGTCACCAATTTGCCTAATTGGCATTGCATGTACATGCATGTTACTACCTAAGTTACTCCCACTATGACTAGTCTTATGGACTACTTTTTGGCTTGTGGATAGCCTTATGGACTACATAGTGGATGCCCAAGTGCATTGGAAAGGTAGAAGTACATTTTTTGTGGACAAATTTTGAAGCCAAACGTACACTTATTTGTGGACAGAGGGAGTATGCATGTCACTATGACCAGTAGAAAAAATATCAAAATCTAAAATATGTAATAAATATAACGTACAGCGTTGGCACACTCGAGACCGTTGGACCGAGCGTGGCATGCGAGGGCGCTGGGCGGGGCGGGCTGCACCATGCATGCAGCATGCAGGGTCGGGGGCGGCGGTGCAGGGGTTACAGTACGTCGCATCCTAGCTATTTTTTTTCTCTCTTTCGCATTGATCACGCCCGCTTCCCACACGCAACGCAGCGCACGCGTCTCGTCTCGGCGTCTGGGCGGGCTGCACCATGCATGCAGCAGCTGCCCCTAGCGTCGCAGTCTAGCTATTTTGCGTGCAACAGCGCTGCCCCATTAAATAAGTGTACATCGAACAACTTTCTTCAGTCAAATTTACTTCCATCTGGTTTATGCGCCATACAAAAAAGTCAATATTACTCCCACCGATTTTTCTTGCGTGTGTAAAAACGAACGAGTACCTTGGTACTAGATTCCTGCATTTATTACCGAAGTAAATCAAGGCCAAATTATATTTTTCCTTTTATTTTTCACTGCCAATGAACAACTACCTTGGACGTTTTTTTCTCTCTTTCGCATTAATGCACATGCATGCATGCAGGGGCGGGGGCGTCGCATCCTAGCTATTTTTTTCTCTCTTTCGCATTGATCACGCCCGCTGCCCCGCTTCCCGTCTCTTTCGCATTGATCATGCATGCAGGGGCAACGCAGCGCACGCGTCTCGTCTCGGCGTCTGCGCCAACGCGACGCTGGATTCCCACGCCGCCCTTCACGCTCCGCCCTCAATAAATAGGCAAAACGCCTTTGCCTCCTCATCTCATCTTGCCCCTCATCTCTTCAACCTCGAGCCCGTCCCTTTGCCTCCTCCCAGCCGCCCCCCAAACACTCCGACCATGGCGACCTCCCCCTTCCGCCTCCCTTCCGACGAAGAACTCAGCGACGAGGACAACCACCCGGACCACCAGCAGTGGTGGGAGCAGCCCACGGGCCGCCCCCGCCCCAAGCGTGGCAAGAAGGAGAAGTCCCCGCCCTGCCCCTGGGGAGACCAGGGCCCCATCGTCCACAACCCCGTCCCCAACCTCCCCGGCGGCGGCGACCTCCCCTCCGAAGCCTACTGGGCTAAGGCGGCGAAGGAGGAGGCAAGGGAGGAGGCTCGCATGGCCAAGTGGGAGGAGAAGGCGGCCCAGCGCGCCTTGAAGAAAAGGCGCATACGGCGGGAGGAGGAGCAACGGGAGGCCAATGGCCGGGCCTTCTGGGAGGAGCAACGGAAGCGGGACCAGCGGGAGACGCTGGCGGCGTGGAATGTGGCCCGGAATGCGGCTGCACCGGCACCGCCTCCACCGCCGATGGAGTAGGGGGTTAGGGTTTAGGGGCTAGCCCAGGGTTTAGGCGGGGCGCCTATTCCGCCCCTTCTATATTATTGTACCTTTTTATTTTTATTGTAATGTTATCGATCCCCCTATCTAATATAAGTAATGTTATCTGTGTTTTATTGTAATATTATTGCGCCTATTCCATCCCTTGTTTCATTGTAATCTGTGTTTATTGTATTGTCATTTGTCAAAACACCCAAAACAACAAGTGTATAAAACAAAAGACACAAAAACAAGTTCATATAATACTCGTGCAATATTTATATATTTACAAGTGTATAAAACAAAAGACACAAAAACAAGTTCATATAATACTCGTGCAATATTTATATATTTACAAGTGTATAAAACAAAAGACACAAAAACAAGTTCATACAACACATGGTTCATTTTCAAATAAGACATTTACATATTTACATAAGTTAAAGGAGCGCCCAAGTTATGTTAGTTAAATGGATGTCCTTGGACTTCATTTATATATTTATTTTTGCAAAAAAAAAGATTGCAACCTGAGCACGAGTATCTGCAGATCCACACGTTCCTATTTAGATTGTAACGTGAGTACCATTTTTTTTGCCCAATCAACATATAGTTACTATTGGGCCTGGATACGTCCATTTTGGCATGGCTAAGTTATATTTGGGCCTGGCCTTTTTCAATCCTCGTCAATTGTTTTTTTACTTTTCAACCCCTTCCCCTCCCCTGCACACGGGCGCCCCCTGCACACTGATAAAAGGAATACTGACGAAACTGACGAAACTGAAGAAACACTGATTTCGAAAACAGAGCAGCTCAAAATTAGCCCGAATTTGTGTTGCATTTTATTCAAGACAAAGACATAGACCATTACATCCATTACAAAGCATCACTCGAACACTGACTGCGCTGTCTAATGACTAACGATGAGGAGATAAACTAATCCGAGAGAAATTACACAAAAATAAAAAAAAACGGCCATCAGATTGTCCTGCTTCTTCAATTCGATGATTTGCCTTAGCTGCTTGTTCATCTTCTTTAGCTCGGCCTTCACTTCCGCATCCACCGTAGTACCAGCGGAAATGGGGTTGCCACATCCCAATTGCTCCACCACGGACGGGTTTTCGAGCTCCCGGGATGCTACCTCCACCCCAATTCGCTCGATGTACTCATCAAGCCACTCAAAATGCCCACATTTTGGCAGTTCCTGAAATCGCAGAGATGAACCCTAAATCCCAAATTCGATGAAATGCATGAAATTTCGAAAGAAAAGCGAGAAATTGGCGCTCGGAACACTCAGATCTCACCTTTCCCGGCTCGGGCTTGCTCTCACACTTCACAAATTCCCGACCAATGTTGCCGTTCTTGTCGGTGGATGTGACAAGCCGCTTCAGGGGCGCGGTACGGGGGCAATCGGGGCACCTCCTCATCGGCACCACACCATACCGAGGCCATGAGCGGTGGGAGGAAGCAGAGCTCGACATCCCTCGCCGGCGTTGCCGCACTTGCTCGCCGGAGAAGAAAATAGAAGGGGATGAGATGCTGGAACGGTGGCGGGAGTGCTCGGGTGCGGGGACGGATCGGGGCCAACGGCTCTCTTCAACCACAGGGTGGGTCCCACGATATGAGGTGGACATCAGGTGAGTTCCGCCGTGACGTGGAGAGGCTGTGGGTCCTACTGTGCTCAGCTGATTCGAACTCGTTGACGGTCTCGTGGGGTTAAGTGGAAGTGTCGCACGGGAGCTATTTGCCGCTTCAGAAGTGTCGCGTGCGAGCTATTCTTTTCAACGATGTCGTGTTCCTTCCAATTCCATGTAAAGACGTCGCATAGGAGCTATAAGCCCAGGCACAACTAGCACCGCATATCCTTTGCACCAACATCGAAGACTCGCCATCCCCCTCATGCTTGGCTAAACGGGTGATGCTACCATTGCCATGAAGCCGGGAATTGGCTACGATGTGCTGTGAGCCACTGATCAGGTGCAACAATTGTTGCCAATTCGGCCACAAAGAAAAGTCACCCTCCACCAGTCCAAGTTCGCCATGTTGTGCATACTCCACTATTGTTTGCCCCCGTCCTCAACTGCATCCACCTCCCCCAACCTTGAAAGAGTTGCAGTCTACCCTTGCTAAGAAGGCCATGTTGCTTCGCTTCTAGCTTCACGGATGCATCGCGATAGTTGACAGTTTATAGTAGAGAGCAGCTCCTTGCTCTTGGCATGTCCCTAGTTTCGTCTGAATCCCCTCTTCCATTTGGGCTCAATATCGGTTCAGCTGATGTTGGAGAAGAAGTCCGATATGGCAGTTTCTCCCCTCATGGCATGACCTCACCGTTGCCGCAGCACCAGCCCCTCTGAGGGTGAGGTCATGGATTTGATAATGCTGATCATGCCAGAGCTACAATAGTTATGTGGGGAGTCCACTCCTCCCCTATTGATGGTGCATCTAGAGGTGGAATCGCTTATGTCTTCGATCGTGCATGGCTTCCACGCCATAGTCACTGGAGCCGAGCAAGCTTGTCTGCTTTGATGCCCTTTTTACAAAAGAGCTTTGCGAACTTCTTGTCCATTTGGAGATGGTTAGCCCTGGATATCGCAAACAGATTGCTTGGCTCCTATCGGCGAATGATATATATGTGAAAAATAAGAAGGCGAAGGAGTTTATTAGAAGAAAAGTAAGAAAAGTGGCATGACAAGGAAGGCATCTACATCTGCTTGATGAATGGTTGTCATCTCTTTGGATTATCATGACTATGATCTTTGTTGACGTGTCTTCAGAATATCTCCACTCGCCTACCTAGGACGCCGATCCGGACGCCGAATTTAGGTCCGGACACCGAAAATCGGCCTAGTCATGTACCCAGGGACCTGTTTTCGTCCGGATTTGGGCCAACTTTTGTCCGGACTACCCAGGCTGTTCGCCGGACACAGCGAACTCGGCAAAAAAAACAAAGTGGCGCGTGGACCCGCCGAGTCAGCGACGGAAGCCAAGTCATCGTCATCCTCGGAACCACGCGGCGGCCGTCGGACAATAACTGCCCATCGCTTCGGCCACGCGTCGCCGAATTGCCACGCCAACGCCGCCGACTCAGCTCCCGCGACGGACCGGCGGACACTAACTTCCCGCCGTTTCCCCTTTTCCCGCCCTCGCCGCCCAGCTCGGCCTATAAAAGCCATACGCCTCGCCGGAGTTCCTCACACTCTCTCACAGCTCGCCAGCCCACCTGCCCGAAACTCCGGCGAACACTCTCAATCTCCCCTCCCAACTTAGCCATGGCCGAGCGGTATCCCGACGACGGTGCGACGGCGAACGGCTTCGGCCGGCGCACCCTCCAGGCTTGGGAGTCACGCATGCTCTACGAAGCCGGCTACATGGCACCGCCGGACACACGGAATCCTCTGGGGTGGAAGCTAAGCGCCGGCGGCATCCCTATCCCGCCGGCGCCGATGCCGAAAGAACTGCCCTACGAGATCCAGGAGTTCATCGGCGCCATGGATGACCCCTCCACCGCTGAGAGCCCCGACAACCTCCTCTACTGGGAGGAGTTCTTCACCGAACGCCATGCCCAGGAGCTCGCCCGCCACGAGGGGCCGCCAAACGAGTCGCCGCCAAAGCGCAACAACGTGGCCGGTCGCCGACGTTTTTGGAGCGCGCCAGGCCGGACGCTCAAGGCGGTGCTAGAGCACATCAACGCCGGGAACATGCCGCGTCTCGGCTTACCGCGCACGCCCACACCAGCGGCCATGTCGGGGCGGCGTCCTCCGGCGAACTGGATGCCGAGGAGGATGGCCAACCTGAGCTCCTCCTCCGCCTCGGCCTCCCACTCATCGAGCTCCACACCCCTCCGTACGACGACGGGTCTTTCGTCAGTGCTGCGTCTAGTCAAGCGCGAGGTGGTGTTGTCTGTGCGCTCGCCGCCGCGGACACGCTCGGGTGGCATCGTCATCGACGAGCCATGCCCAACTGGCCGCCTCAGCCTTCGCTGCCCGAAGCTTGAGCTGGCTGAAGGCTCGGCGCCGATCGAAGAGAGCGCTTTGAGGATGATGTTGGAGAAGTCGCTCCGCGACTCGGCGCCGCAGCCGCCGTTGGTGGAGTCATCCTCGCCGGACATCCTAGAATGGTCGAGGGCGGACTGGGAGGAGAAGGAGTGGCAGCGCGTCCACCACCTGCAGCAGGCCGAGGAGCAGGCAGCCCGGAGGCAGGTGTTTTCCGGACACGCGCTCGCCTACCAGGGCGCCCCGCTCTTCGTCCTCGACAACGACGAGGAGGACGGCCCTTCTTACTAGCCGTGGAGGTGCGGCGACCCCGGCCAGGGGAGCTCCCGCCCGCCCCAGACGCCGAGCTACGACGACGACGAGGAGAAGGATGATAGAAGGGCCGATGTCGGCTACACGGCATTCTACAGCAACTTTGGCATGTAGAACGGCGACGGCGTCGGCGAAGCACATGGCGGCGGCCTTTTTAATGTTTTTTAGTTTATTATCTATTACTTTAGTTTAAATTCAATGTAATCCGCCTATATTCACCCATCTTTAATGAAATACGTCTGAATTTGCCAAACTCGGCTGAAATTTAGCCGAACGTGGGAATTCGGCCTGGGTACTCGAGTGGAAAACTCGACGTACCCAGGCCGAAAACTTGTTCCGTCTGGCAAAAAAAAGTCCGAATTCTGGCCTAGGTTCGCCCAACAAATGGAGATGCTCTCACTGGGTTTTCCTTTTGTGACATGGTGGTGACCAATGTGTTGATCTTTTGTGGTTCTAGCGGGTTAGGAGAGTTGGTTGGTCTGCCTAGCCGATCAGAGAGTTGCATTTTTTGGGACAGTCCGCTTGTAGTTTTATTGTAACCCGTTTTCGTCTGGATTTCTATTAATTAACTAGCCAATTCACTTCTATTTAATTAATATATTGGAACAAATCTTTTCCATCCATTTCAACAGAGAAAAACATCCAGCTCATCGTGGGCAAATTTTCAACATTTTTAAGTTGATGGGCATAAGGCAGTTGACATTTAATCCTTCCATCGGGTTTTTCCGCAAGAGATGGCTAACTTCCGCAAGAGATGGCTAACGGTGGATAACATATACCTATATTTACACTTTTTATTTCAAAAATCTAGTATTATGTATTACATTCAGCCAGACTCCAATAATATTTGAAGTCAAGATGTCAGCAACCCGGCCGACCCTGTTTATGGTTTACGTTTTCAAATCCGCAACCATATATTAATAGTGAAATATGTTAAAAATATAAGCCAATTTTCATATGATTTATTCCAAATAAATAATAGATATAGCATGATGATAGAAAACAGTAATTAAACTAATCATGCATACTAATAGAGTAGATAAACAGATTATATTTAAACATGACAAACCAATCTCATCTACAACAAATGACCAAAACAAGAAACTCTAACAAAATCTGAAATAGAAAGTTCAGATTCACATAGGATCACATACGGTGCAGCCTGAACAGCAGTAATGGTAGCAACAATAGCAGCAGTGTTCGTGTGGTCACCTATGTTGAGGTTGCCAAAGAGGTTGTTAACGTCCGGAAAGAACTTGTCGTCCGGTTATGTCATGATGCTAGTAGTCATGCTATAGACCTCCCTAAAAAACCTGACCACCCCTCATCCATACAGGTTCATGAGAGATGGGGTTCCGACGGCTTACCGTCTCGGCCGGCAGTGCACGCCGTAGAATAGGATGGAGAGCACAATGGCGACGGCGCAAATTTCTAGAAGAAGGCAGTCGCATGTAGCATGTACCAACTAGGGTTCGCGTCGATGTTTATATAATGTAGGTAGGGAATGGTCGCAGGGCGTAGCCCATGTCCAAGTTGGCAACAGCCCACGATACAGAAAATACGGAAATAGATGATTGATTAACGCAACATGTTTAAATATGAGTCGGCTCATTCCACGGCATGCACGGCGTAGCGACGCAGGGGGGCATAGAAGGAGTGCGCGAGAGCTCACTAGTGGAGAACGGGCCTCTAGTCCCGGTTCCACACAAGATCTAGTCCCGGTTGTGCAACCGGGACAGTGGAATCGGGACTAGAGGTCCCAACCTTTAGTCCTGGGTCACATACAATCGGTACTAAAGTTGCACCACGCGGCGGTGGTGGAGAGCGGGGTGGAGAATCTTTAGTCCCGGTTCATGCTACGAACAGGGCTACGAACCGGGACTACACGATCTCTGTCGCGGCAGAGTTTTGGGGAGATTTCTGTCGTAGCAGGAGGACATTAGAGGAGGGAGAGGTTTGGCATAAGTGACGTGCAACGAAGGAACCCATTACATTCAACATCATCATGATTATATAGATTGAAGTGACCTCTTTCTTCGTGCTTGTTCGAATATATTACATGTTGATACATATATATACAATTTGGTTACATGGAGATCACAACCGAGACTAGAACTCGTCTATTCGATTACATGGAGATCATTAAATCACATGAGTCTCGTGCTATGGAATTTTCCCCTTGGGTCTATGACATGCTCAACCAAAAATTCTGCCAATTTGTCTTGACTTTCTACCAGGCGCTCCTTCGTTTAGAGTTTCTCTCGCAATCTTAACAACTATATATAAAAGGAGATCAATATGATTATCAATCGTCATAACAAATATTATGAATGACACTCAACACAACTGATGGTAATAAAATAAAATTGTGAATATATTGTTTATGTACTTCTATAAGTGTCGCTCTGCCCCGCTCACTGACTTTCGAGCGAATGTACTCGCATATGAAGTGAATGTGTATAAGACAATAGAATAGAATTCAACCAAATAGTAATCAAGTATGATATAATGGTATTGAAACTAGAATTGAAGATATGCGCGGATATAGCTCGTACTACTTACCTCGACCGGACGAAAGCTAGGCTCATCTATAAATTCACTTGTCGTAATCTTGGTGAATTGTTTCCAAACCCTGCCTAGCAAAAAAGAGTTAGTAGTTACTTGATATCTTAGGAAATGAATGAAAGAGACCGATAATGATTGAAATTACCTCTGGAGCACATCTTTAATGATTTTGTACTCCTTGTATTTCTTTAGTGGGTCCTTAATTTCAACTCTTCCAACATCAACTTCAATGATTAGCAGAATGTAATGGAAGCTGCACATGTTTATATATGTCAGTAACTCATCAATTACACTTAACATCAAGTAAGCAAAAGTGAATGTGTATAAGACAATAACACTCTCACCTAAAGTTGTAAGGAAATAGTATTCTCTTTTTGTAATGTTGCCTCTTTATAAACCTTAACAAGTTACGCACTGTGTCCTTGGGGTACTCCTGTAGCAATGGTTCATTAACTCGGCGTGGGTCGATGAACCTAGTATCAAAGAATCCCCTTCGGTCACATTTCTTGCTCTTTATTCTGCATAATAGCGTAGTGAGGATAATTACAGTCAATGAACGAGCTGAGTTAGATACTTTATCATAGAAATAAATGAATCACTTACAGACAATAGGAACTGACGAGACTGAAGTCGAGGGCGTTGAGTTTAAATAACATATAGAATTCCTTAAAATAAATTTAGATCTTGTCTTCACCTATGAAATGATCATTTATAACTTTCACAAGCATCATTATTAATCGATCCCTTACCTCGCAGTTAGTCACATTTATGTACCACTCATGCAGTCTTCGCATTTGAGTTTGTAGAAGCTTGACCTCATCAGGTCTGACCAGAGACTTCCCGTATTCATATTTCCATGTTGTTTTTGTGTGCATGGGGACATGTACGTCTAGCGCTTGATCAACATTAATACAAGCACCTCTAGCAAACTCCACCAGTTGATCCATGCTAATACCCTGATGATGATCAAAACTGGTAACACCTTGAGCGGGGAGATTGATTGTTTTGCCTGTTCTTCGAGTTGGGCAATGTCTCTTTTCTAGTTGCTTGACTACTACTTCTTGTCTTCTTCGTACCAATTCTCATCAGAAAGTGTGTGTAGTTATTAGCCTTATTTATCTCATATTGCGATGGTTGCTCAATAAAACTCATAGCGCGTGTACGCGTGATTGTTGAGATCCACTGTTTTCATTCCATACTTCTGGTCTACCTTTACACCGCCTCCTGTCAGCTTGACCCATTTGCACCGAAATAAAGGGACCTTAAAAGTAGGTCCATAGTCAAGTTCCCATATCGCCTCTATGTAACCATAATATGTGTCCTTTGACTCATTGTCATCTGTTGCATCAAAACGGACACCACTGTTTTGGTTGGTGCTCTTTTTATCTTGGACGATCATGTAAAATATATTCCCATTTATCTCGTACCCTTGGCAAGTCCATATAGTCGAAGATCGTGAGCTGGCCAACAAGTACAGCTGATCACAAATAGTGTTGTTAATCATGAGATATGTTTGCAACCAACCGCCGAAAGTCTTCAGGTGTTCATATCTAATCCAGGAGTCAGGCTTCCCCGGGTTGTTGGAGCATACAATATTATTGTGTTCCTTGATATACGGAGCTGCCAAGGTGGAATTCTATAGAACTGTGCAGTGTTCTTGAGTGAAAGAATGCCCGTTCCTACATATTATTGATTTCCTTCCTAGCGTGCCTTTTCCACTCAGTCTTTCCTCTTGTCGCAATTCAGAAACACCAATCGGCTTAATGTCAGGAATAAAGTCAACACAAAACTCAATGACCTTCTCTTGTTCCATAGCCCTTGAAGATGCTTCCTTCTAGCCTAGCAAGGTTATGAACATGTTTTTTCAAGACTCTCATGAACCTCTCAAAGAGGAATATATTGTGTAGAAATACAGGCCCCAGAATAGTAATCTTATCGACTAGGTGTACCAAGAGATGCATCATAATATTGAATAAGGATGGTGGGAACACCAACACAAAACTAACGAGATACTAGACCACATCATTATCTAACCTTGGTAGAATTTCTAGATCGATTACCTTTTGAGAAATAGCATTGAGGAATGCACATAGCTTCACAATGGACAGTCGAACATTTTCCAGTAGAATCCCCCTTAATGCAACCGGAAGAAATTGCGTCATAAGCACGTGGCATTCATGGGACTTTAGGTTCTGGAATTTTTTCTCTGCCATATTTATTATTCCCTTTATATTTGACGAGAAGTCAGACAGGACCTTGATACTGCTCAGGACTTCAAAAAATATTTCCTTCTCTTCTTTAGTAAGAACGTATCTGGCAACACTTAGACATCGTTTATCCGTCTTTAATGGATGCGGGACATATCGGTCTTTCATACCTTGTTGGTCCTGCCGTGATTTTGACGTATCTTTTGTCTTTTCATACACGCCCATGAATGCTAGCAGGTTCACGCAAAGATTCTTCGTCACGTGCACCACGTCGATTGCATAGCGGACTGACGCGACTCAATAGTAGAGATTCCTTGGGAGACCCTAAGAGGAAGGTATGATGAGCACAGCGGCAAATTTTCCCTCAGTTATGAAACCAAGGTTATCGAACCAGTAGGACCAAGGAAACAAGTTCAAGGTGTTGCTAGCAACTTGTAATCCTGCACAACACAAACTCAAGACTTTGCCCCAACTTACATTGAGGTTGTCAATCTCACCGGTTTGCTGAAAACAAAGGATTAAATGTATGGTGTGGAAGGTAATGGTTGCTTGCAGAAAGTAAACAGTAGCAGTAGATGATGTAACAATGGTAAAGATTGGACCGGGGTCCACAGTTCACTAGAGGTGTTCTCCTTAAGATAGATAACATAACATGCTGGGTAAACAAATTACAGCGGGGAAATTGATAGGACTGACCAAGGCATAATAATGCAATACTAGACATTCAAAATCCTATGAGATTTGATTGGGCATTACAACAATATACATAGACCGCCATCCAACTGCATCTATGACTAGTAATCCACCTTCAGGTTATCATCCGAACTCCCTCCAACATTAAGTTGCAAGCAACGGATAACTACATTAAGCAATGTGTGTAAAGTAAACAATACAATTGTTCCATGAACAAAATATTGTTGTTTTCTCCCTAGTGGCAACGGCACATCTGCAACCTTAGAGATTTCTATCACTTCCCCAAATTCAATAGAGGCATGAACCCACTATCGAGCATAAATACTCATTCACTAGCATCTACTTGGCCAAGATAGCTACTAGAAATGAAGAGCATGCAACATCTCAAACAACACAGACATGATAGAAAAAATAATCAGAAGACATGATAGAAAAAATAATCATAAGACATGATAGAATCAATAATCAATCTGATATAGTATCTCAATATCCATCGGATCCCCGCAAACACAACATGCATGATTACAAATAGATGATCTTGATCATGAATGGAGCTCGCAGGATCTAAACATGATAGCATAAAGGAGGAGAAACAACCATCTATCTACTGTATGGACCCATAGTCCAAGGTGGAACTACTCACGCATCATATTGGAGGCTGGCATGGTGATGAAGTCCTCCAGGATGATCTCTCCCCTCCGGCAGGGTCCCGAGAAGAGCTTCAGATCCCCCCGATCTAGGTACGATGGTGGAGGCGTCTACAAACTGTTTCGTGGAGATCTGATCGGGTCCTTAGGGTTTTGGCATCGGGGGGTTTATATAGGCGAAGAGGCGAGGCAGGAGGGAGGCCAGGGGGCCCACACTCTGCCTAGGCGCGGTCTAGGGTGGGCCCGTGCCTGGGGTGTACGGACACCCTGTGGCTCCCCTCTGTCTCTCCTCTGGACTCCATGTTCTCCTCGGTGAAATATTGAATTTGGCCTTTGTCCCGTCCAATTTCGAGAATATTTCCTTACTAGATTTTCTGAAACCAAAAACATTAGAAAACAGGCAACTGGCACTGCGGGATCTTGTTAATAGGTTAGTCCCAGGAAGTGTATAAAAATACCTCAAAGTGTAGACAAAGCAAAGCAAAGTGGATACTAAACAAGCATGGAACATCAATAATTATAGATATGTTTACGACATATCAAGCATCCCCAAGCTTAACTCCAGCTCGTCCTCGAGTAGGTAAGTGATAAAAAGAATAATTTTTGAGGTGACATGCACCATCACAATCTTGATCAAACTATTTGCAAAGCATTGACAAATGGGATCAAACTACTCTAAACATGAGCATGAAAGATGAAGTTCTAACAATAGGACAAAGTAACTATGCTGCAACATAAAAGGATACAAACAAAGATCATGAATAACAATGCATTGAAAGACGTTTGTTTGTTTCGCATATAGAAAGCATAACATAGTGGCATTTAGCTTGTCCCTCATGGAGTAGCAAAACATAAATGCATAGGACACCTTCAAAGTTCATAAGGGTGACTAGATACAAATAGGTCAAGAACAAGCAATATCAACATTATGAATCAATCAATAAGTTTTGGGACAATTCACATAGAACTAAGAATGACAACTATGCTCTCTTAATTGGTTCCTAAGTATAGAAGTTGGAGACTCAATATATAAAAGTGGAAGAAAGGCCCTTCAATGGGAAGCAGGGATTTCAAGTTTCATAAAGAGCTTCCAAAAATTATGGTACTTGTTAGCTTTCAGCTCTCATTGCCCCTATCATAAGCATCTTGAAGTGATTAAGGTTAAAGTGAACAAAATATGGAGTATATGCTTGACAAAGTATAATTTGGCAATCGCATGTCCCTTGAGTACGAGGGCCGTTCCTCGTGCTACTCAACTTTAGTTTCCGGCAAGTTCTTGTCATAGTAAGTATATGTGTATCATAGAGAACCGCCAACGGGGTACCCCTTGCCCCATGACACATGAGTTATCCCATATCAAAATGACAAGGCAACAGACAATGAGCATCTTAGAAATCTTCTTATTTAACATGGGAAAATGGTGCTTTTTTTCTTCATTCCTCTTTTTCTCTTTTTTATATCTCTCTCTTTTTTTATAAGAAGAATGCTTCATAGATTGCTCACTATGGTGATGCTGCAAGTTTCCACCATGATTAGGCATGGCTTAGGCTAGCGGCTCAGGCATTTCTCTAACACATATACATAACTCTATAGACTTACAAGCTCCCCTTTTATTTCACACCGCCGACATCCATAAACAAAAGAGCATGATATCAACTAGGTAGATATTTACAGGTGTTGAAAGTGTTCCCCGTGACTGCACGGTTCTGCTAATTCCCAACTTATAAGTGCAAGCATATACAACATAGATGACACAATGGTTCACGTTTATTAGGGGCAAGAAAAATAAGGTGTGCCATGAAGTTTGTGAGAGCTTTAATCACTAATTTTCACATAACAAGTTTAATTTGGAAGATAGATAAAACCAGAATATACTTGGAATGTTGTAACACACCATGCATAGGAATTTATAGTGGACACTTTGGAATAACTTGATTTCTTGGGAGTTGGATGGATGAGTAGAGCTTACTCAATACAAGTGG
Organism: Avena sativa; assembly: GCA_916181665.1. Classification (NCBI taxonomy): domain Eukaryota; kingdom Viridiplantae; phylum Streptophyta; class Magnoliopsida; order Poales; family Poaceae; genus Avena; species Avena sativa. The sequence continues at coordinate 2,604,078 of OV702285.1, read as the reverse complement.
AAGCTAGCAAAATACTGGGGGCGGCCAACTGAGAGAGCAATAATGGCCATAATCATGCAGAGCGACAAAACATTATCAATCAAAGCATAAAGTGGTTCCACAAGTCAAAAACTAAATGATCATAGAGGCTAAGGTGACTGGTTCATAGTCATAACATGGTGTGAGCATGTGCCAATTAAATCCAAACAAAGCATCAAAGGAGAATACCACAATATTATGCTTTTGTATGCTAAAACAACGCATGATTCTTTTAAGGCACATTAAGAAATCCCAATTGTTTGGAACAAGTCATGCTACAGCAATAATCACTAAGCATAAGGTCAAAACAACATCTAGCATGACATGATAAAGTCTAGGCCACAGTCAAAACAAGCTCTCCCTTGTACCACTATAAGTATGAAACTCTCTACTCTTTTCCAACACCAATCAACTTATTTAAAACAACACAGCGAAAGCGGGGGTCCAACTACTTTATTCAAGAAAACTAAGAAAACAAAAACCAAAAACGGAAACTAAGACGCTCCAAGAACAACACAACCGTGCATGAAACAATAAAAACGAAGTGTCTAGAAAGAGTCCTGAGATTTTATTGATGAAGAAGGGGATGCCTTGGGCATCCTCAAGCTTTGACGCTTGTACCTCTTGAATATTTGTTGGGGTGACACGGGGTGGAATCCCCAAGATTTAGCTTTTGTCCATTCTTCATCTCATTACATCAATCTTCCCCTACACCTGAAAATTTCCTTCATACAAAACTTCACACAATCTTCATTAGCAACATTAGTGCATTCAAAAGTAATAAACCTTTGGGTTTAGTTTCAAAATAGCAAAACTTTCATTAAAAACACAAGCTACTGTAGCAATTCCTTTTAAAAAGCTCAATTTCCCAAAGAGAACTCAAAAAGAAATCGATAAAGAGGCAAATGTAAATAATGGTAGAAATCTGTCAAAACAGACCAGCCGGTAAAAACCGATTTTTCCGAAGACCTTCTGTTGCTCAAATCAAAAACTGTTGAACTAACAAAAGTTATTTAACAACCTGGGGGATTTATTCAGAAAATTATAGCTCAACCCGACATACAGAGATTTTTCACGAAGTTTTACAGTGAAGCACAAAAATCTGTTTCGGGGCAGCAACTTCCCCAAATCTTACTTCCCTCTCATTAGAGGTTATTCTTGGCACAAAAATCAAATAAAAGGGATAAGTATAGGTTATTATAGAACTAATAACTTCCAAGACTCAAGAAAACTATTGGGTTATCTCCCAAGAAGTACTTTTCTTTAACGCGTTTAAGTTAGGCTCAAAAAGCAAGAATCAAGTATTTTCAAATGAAGAAGCATTAACATAAAATTTTGCTTTAAAAGGAGGTGCAAAAGGTAACTTCTCTCTCCACATAGGGAAGTGTTCAATACCTTTCTTGAATGGGAATTGATATTTAATGGTGCCTTCTTTCATATCAATGATGGCACAAACAGTTCTAATAAAAGGTCTTCCCAAAATAATAGGACAGGAAGCATTGCATTCAACATCCAAAACATAGAAATCAACATGGACATAAGCATTGTTAACCATAATAAGAACATCATTAACACTCCCCATGAGTTTCTTCTTAGCATTATCATCAAGTGGGACATCTAAATAGCAATCTTCCTAAGGTGGCAAATCAAGCACTTCATAAATATTTTTAGGCATAATAGAGACACTAGAACCAAGGTCACATGAAGCTTTGAGATCAAAGTCATTCACTTTCATATTAATGATGGGTTTCCAACTATCTTCTAATTTCCTAGGAATAGAAGCTTTGCGTTTCAATTTTTCTTCCTTAATTTTAATGAGAGCATCTGTGATGTGCTTTATAAAAGGCATATTCATAGCACTAGCATTAGGACTTCTAGCAAGCTTTTGTAGGAACATAATCACTTCAGAAATATTGCAACCATCAAGATCAAAATCAAACTTAGCATCACAGGTAGTAGACTTATTGGGTTTAGGCATTGTTGTAGGAGGAATGGGGACTTCTTGTGGTTTGCTAGCATCAACATTAGCAGTGGTAATAGTACAAATACTATTATTTCTAGAAATTTCAGCTTCTCTTTCCCACTTAGCATGCAATTTAGCTAATATTCTAACATTTTCATCAATAGTAACTTGTATGTCATGAGTAGCAGCAAATGTACTTTCTAAGGTTTCAGGTTTAGCAGCCATTTTATTAATCAAAGAGGATTGTGCTTTAGAAAAAGATGAAATATTTTTCTCAACATTCAAAAGTTTTTCCTCCACAGTCTTGTTGAAAGTAGTTTATTTACTAATAAAATCTTTAAGCATGACTTCAAGTTCAGAGGAAGCACTTCTATTTTTGTTGTAGGAATTTCCATAAGTATTACCATTATTGGGAGGATAAGGACTATAATTATTATTACCAAAATTATTCCTATAGGCATTGTTATTGAAATTGTTGTTTATAATGAAGTTCACATCAACTTGCTCTTCTTGAGAAACCAAGGAGGCTAAGAGAACATTATTTGAATCAATATGAGCTTTTCCATTAACAAGCATAGACATAATAACATCAATTTTATCACTCAAAGAGGAGGTTTCAACAGAATTTACCTTCTTATCATGTGAAGCTCTCTCAGTGTGCCATTCATAATAGTTGACCATCATATTATCAAGGAGCTTTGTTGCAGCATCCAAAGTAATGGTCATAAAGGTACCTCCAGCAGCTGAATACAATAGATTTCTTGAAGAGAAATTTAACCCTGCATAAAAATTCTGGATAATCATCCAAGCAGTCAGTCCATGAGTGGGACAATTCTTTACCAAAGATTTCATTTTCCCAAGATTGAGCAACATGTTCATTATAAATTTGTTTAAATTTCATTATTTCACTTCTCATAGATATAATCTTAGCAGGAGGATAGTATTTTTCAATAAAAGCATCTTTGCATTTAATCCAAGAATCAGTACTATTTCTAGGCAAGGATAGCAACCATTCTTTAGCTCTTCCTCTCAAGGAGAAAGAAAACAATTTGAGCTTAATAATATCTCCATCTACATCCTTATATTTTTGCATCTCACAAAGTTCAACAAAGTTATTGAGGTGGGCAGAAGCATCATCAGAACTAGCACCGGAAAATTTCTCTTTCATAACAAGATTCAACAAAGCAGGCTTAATTTCATAAAAGGTAGCATCAGGAGCAGGTGGAGCAATAGGTGTACTCAGGAAATCATTGCTGTATGTGCTAGTGAAGTCACACAACTTGGTGTTCTCAGCATAATTCATTTTGCAAGGGTGGGGCAAGCCAACAACATCAACAACTAGAGTAGGAACTAATTTTTTTGTGTTTTTGATAAGAAAAAGAAAACCAAACAAAACTATTTTTTTCTAATTTATGGTAAAAAGAAGCAAGCAAAACAAGGCAAAAGGAACTAAAAAAAAAAACAAAGTAAAGAGAATGGTTGTGAAAGACTCCCCTTGTGAAGCTGTCCTTACAACGGCGCCAAAAAATATTTGACATGGCTCAATAGTAGAGCTTCGTTGGGATACCCCAAGAGGAAGCTATGATGAGCACAGCGGAAAATTTTCCCTCAGTTATGAAACCAAGGTTATCGAACCAGTAGGAGCAAGGAAACAACTCCAAGGTGTTGCTAGCAACTTGGAATCCTACACAACACAAACTCAAGACTTTGCCCCAACTTATAGTGAGGTTGTCAATTTCACTGGTTTGCTGAAAACAAAGGATTAAACGTAAGGTGTGGAAGGTAATGGTTGCTTGTATAAAGTAAACAGTAGCAGTAGATGATGTAACAATGGTAAAGATTGGACAGGGGTAAACATATTACAGCGGGGCAATTGACAGGACTAATCAAGGCATAACAATGCAATACTAGACATTCGTAATCCTATGAGATTTGATTGGGCATTACAACAATATACATAGACCGCCATCCAACTGCATCTATGAATAGTAATCCACATTCAGGTTATCATCCGAACCCCCTCAGGTATTAAGTTGCAAGCAACGGATAACTGCATTAAGCAGTGTGTGTAAAGTAAACAATGCAATTGTTCCATGAACAAAACATTGTTGTTTTCTCCCTAGTGGCAACATCAAATCTACAACCTTAGATATTTCTGTCACTTCTCCGGATTCAATAGAGGCATGAACCCACTATCGAGCATAAATAATCCCCCTTGGAGTCACTAGCATCTACTTGACAAAGATAGCTTCTAGAAATGGAGAGCATGCAAGATCTCAAACAACACAGACATGATAGAATCAATAATCATAAGACATGATAAAATCAATAATAAATCTGACATAGTATCAATATCCATCGGATCCCCGCAAACACAACATGCATGATTACAAATAGATGATCTTGATCATGAACAGAGCTCACAAGATCTAAACATGATAGCACAAAGGAGGAGCAACAACCATTTAGCTACTGTATGGACCCATAGTCCAAGGTGGAACTATTCACGCATCATATCGGAGGCTGGCATGGTGATGAAGAAGGCCTCCGGGATGATCTCTCGCCTCCGGCAGGGTGCCGGGAAGAGCTTCAGATCCCCCCGATCTAGGGACGATGGTGGCGGCATCTACGTAATGTTTCGTGGAGATATGATCGGGTCCTTAGGGTTTTGGCATCGGGGGGTTTATATAGGCGAAGAGGCAAGGTAGGAGGGCGGCCAGGGGCCCACACCCTTTCCAGGCGTGGCCTAGGGTGGTCCCGCGCCTAGGGGGTACGGACACCCTGTGGCTCCCCTCCGTCTCTCCTATGGACTCCGTGTTCTCCTCGGTGAAATATTGACTTTGGCTTTTGTCCCGTCCAATTCCAAGAATATTTCTTTACTAGCTTTTTTGAAACCAAAAACAGCAAAAAACAGGCAACTGGCATTGCGGCATCTTGTTAATAGGTTAGTCCCAGAAAATATATAGAAATACCTCAAAGTGTAGACAAAGGAAAGAAAAGTGGATACAAAACAAGCATAGAACATCAAAAATTATAGATACGTTTACGACGTATCACGGACCTCTAGAACTTTCTAATAGGGTAGCTCCCAAACTATAGGTTTCTTCTTCCACATGGGCGCGTGTCCGTTAGCGTATTCAGAACAGATTGACCGTCAAGGCCCGATCTGCCTCACCATTGAAATGCTTGTCTTTATTTCTTGCGGGATGCCTGGCCGAAAGAAATCAACGATGCCCCTGGTAAATATTCTTTCTACCTTTATCCAAATATATACTTTCAGTATGATCTAAACAATCCGTGCATGCTTTGTATCCCTTGTTTGACTGTCCTGAAAGGTTACTAAGAGCAGGAAAATCATTGATGGTTACGAACAACAACGCTCGTAGGTCAAATGGCTCATGTTTGTGCCCATCACACATATTTACACCTTCGCCATGCCAGAACTATAGAAGTTCTTCAACTAATGGCCTTAGGTACACATCAATTTCGTTGTCGGGTTGTTTCGGGCCTTGGATGAAAACTGACATCATAATGAACTTCCGCTTCATGCACAACCAAGGAGGAAGGTTATAGATACATAGAGTTACAGGCCATGTGCTATCACTGCAGCTCTGTCCCCCGAAAGGATTCATGCCATCTGTACTTAGACCAAACCTTAAGTTCCTTGCGTCATTTGCAAAGCCTGCGTACTCTATCGATTTTTCTCCACTATGACCGATCAATGGGGTTTCTCAACATCGAGTCTTTCTTGCGGTATTCTTTGTGCCATCGCAACAACTTGGCATGCTCTTTGTTTCTGAACAAACGTTTTAGATGTGGTATTATAGGAGCATACCTCATCACCTTGGAAGGAGCCCTCTTCGCTCGTATACCGGGAATTTATCCATATTCTCGTACTTCTCACCGCGGTAGAGGATGCAGTCATTAGGACATGCATGTATCTTTTGCACGTCTAATCCTAGAGGGCAGACAAGCTTCTTTGCTTCATACGTACTGGCAGGCAATTCGTTCTTTCTTGGAAGCATCTTCTTCATTAGTACCAGAAACTTTTCAAATCCTGAGTCAGTCACCCCAGTCTCTGCCTTCCACTTCAGCAATTCCAGTGTGCTACCCAGCTTCTTCTGGCCATCTTCACAAGTTGGGTAAAACAATTTTTTGTGGTCCTGTAACATCTACTCGAACTGCAACCTCTATTTTTTTGTGTCACAGTCTCGCTTTGCATCAGAAATAACCCGACCAAGATCATCAGCAGGCTCATCTGGTGCCCTCTCTCCACCTCCTTCTTCATTATCTTCAGTTGTCGTATCAGCGTATTCAGTGAACATAGATCGATAGTTGTCATCATCGTTCTCTTCTTGATCGCCGTCTTCCATCAAAACCCATCTTTCTCCGTGCTTGGTCCAAACATTATAGCCGGACATGAAATCGAACCAAAGCGGGTGGCTCTAAATGACTCTCGAGGAAGTGTGAGCCCGCTCATTCCGACATTTAGCACATGGATAACACATGAAACCATCATGCCGCTTGTTCGCCTCGGCCACAGGACGAAAAGAACGCATGCCTTCTCTGTAAGCACTAGAGGGTTGGTCACCATACATCCATGGATGGATCATCTTCATCATACAACTATATATCAAATGCATTCACGATGCTAAAATTAGTACCGCACGGTCTAAACAAGAAAATAGTTGCTAACCTTTTAGGACACTTGGAAACAAAGATGAGAAAACTTAAGTGTGGCTCGAGCACCTCATATCATGTTTGTCTTGGCACTGAACACCTCTAGTGCATATGGAAAAAAACTAGCACAAATCTATACCATATCCCACCAAGAAAAAAAGGAGTGAGGGGAGGGACCGAATATATAGGGCCAGACCTTTTGTCTCGGTTTGAGATACAAATCGGGACTAATGAGGGTGCCCGTAGCGCGCAACAGGCCCCAGACCCATTAGTCCAAGTTTGTATCTTAAACCGGGACAAATGGGATCTAACAAGCCAGGACAAATGGTTTCGGGGGGTTTGGGCTGTCTGGTTCGGACCATTAGTCCTATCCCCAGCCAGGACCGGGACTAATGGCCTGAACAAAAGGCCCATTTTCTACTAGTGATGCAATCAGATGATCACATGCCGGTTAGACCTTATGTGATACAGTATAACATGAGTTGATATGAACTGATGTGACCACTCGGCTAATCCAAACATGTGAGCCACTGGATTTTTCTTGAACGATAAGAAGGGTCAAGAAGACCCTAGAAGTTGCAGGTTAAGACACGTGGCAGGTACAAAGATTAAGGAGGCCCCTAGCAGATAACACCTTAGCAAAGCTAGAAAAAATAAAAGGGGCCTCCAAAATACAAAAAGCACCTCGGAACTAAAAAAGATTGCAATCGAGTCCCTAGGCGCCTCCACCACCGAACTCCGCCAACCTCCAGCCGAGAAAATCGATGAGATCCTTCGAGGTCTCTTGCTCGTGACGCCTTCCTAACCGGAGAAGAAGCACAACAACCAACCATCTTGCCATCGACGGGGACAAACCACTTGCCCATGACGGGATGTCGAGCTCTGATCTATACTTCGAGAAGGGGCCTCCAATGGAGGTTTGGACCTTCGGCCGCCCTTCGGCTAGAACAGGCAGAGGCCCGGCAGCATCACCGCTGCCAAAGGGCCACTACGGAGAAGCGCTAGTGGGTGCAGCTTCGACCGGCCTCTGGATCAACAACGGCAACGACCTTTTCCCCCCACCGTTCCTCGCCACCACGGCCGACCAAGGGAGAGGCGAAGAAGCATTCACCAATGTTGAAGCAGAAACCCACAAGAGCTTTATGGACGAGCCTCCGAGAACACCCCTCTCCATGCAAACTTCGTCCACTAAAGCCTAGAGAGAGGAACAGAGCAGCGACCTCCCGATGCTGCTCACCTGCACCGCGGAGTAACTCGAGATTGCGTATTCCTGCAAACGAACACCAAGCTCCGCCCTGCTCCCTCCATCACCACGGTCGGCTAGAGAAAGGCTCCAATCTTGGCGTCTCTGCAGAACCATAGCAATCGAAGCATCTTTAAGCAGGGAGGCGGTGTTCATCGTCGCGGTCGCCAATCCACCAAGGATTAGGGAAGCGCCGACGAGGAACCCTAGAAATTGCCAGATCTCGCTGCGAGAGACGCCGGCGCCGCCAACGTCTACAGGCATATAGCCCACTACAGGAAGAGGGCCACTACTCCTATCTAACCTAGCTACTTCGGTACCCCCCCTTCGCCCCTCCAACCGCCGGCGCTGGTAGAGAGAGCTCCAGGAGAGCCCGGTTTCTCGGGCAGAGAGGTCAAGGACGAGAGGCTTCGGGAGTTGGGGAGAAATGTCGTGACCATATGTGATCCACTGGATGCTTACAAGAGAATCACGAGCCGTGTTTTGCATGTGTACCTACTTCTCGTCAAGAATATATATACACATTGACATCTTGTTACATCGAGAATGTGTGTGCGCGTGTGCGTGCATGTGTGCGTGTGTGTGTGGCGGGGGAGGGTGTTTTCAAACTTAATTATATGGTAAAGCTTTTTTTGAAATAGGCTATCGCCCCGTTATATTAATGTATTGACCATATGATACAACTTACATGACCGCTAGGACAAGATAGCACAATCGATGCCTAGAAGAAACAAACATAAAAATGAAGAGAAACAATGCCTACACCGGCGGATAAACAAAAACAGAGCTAATGTGTAACCGCTGCATCCTCCAAAGATTCCACTACACTGATTGCTCTGAAACGCCATGAACCAAGTAGCACCTCCAAGAAGGTAAGCGGCAACGATAACGCTGCTGCCCAGACCATTCCCAGGGTTACCCGGACCGCACCCTAGGGTTTCCCCCGGTATGCTACGGGGGTGGGAAAGAGGTACCTCAGAGCCCTTTAAGAAGGAAGGCGACACTCACCGGCGTCATCGTGTCGGTGCCAAAACGACAGGGATTTCTCCCGACCCCCAAAAAACTACACCCTCAGCACTTTGTATCACTCCACCAAACTTGCCACACACTAGCGACGCCAACACATTCTCGCAAACACCGCCCTCATCTCATCGTGGCCCACGATGCAAGGCTAGTAAAACCGAGAGGCAGAAACTCCGGCGAGGATCAGCAGTATAGCGACACGTAGGAGGGAACTGCCTCCACCGCCAGGAGGCGATAGCCGACCGGATGCAGTAGTAGGACAAACCAGGTCCCTACCGGCCCAACCGAGCCCAAGAGGGCCCGTGAAGTCCCACCGATGCGCTGCAGCAGGGGTGCCCCTGACCACCAACTCAACACCTGACTCTGCTCCTAGTCCACCGGAAGAGATGCCACCGCGCCTGCCGTGGCCTGCCCAGGCCCAGATGGGGGCCCAAATGGCTCAGATCTAGGCTGGTAGGGCGTCGCTGGCCGCACTTCGGTGCCCAGCCAGACGCGCACAGGCCACCACGCCTCCAGCGACCAACGACCGCTCCGTCGCCGCGCACACCACCCACGCCGTCAAGCCAGGCCGCCGCCTGCCGCAGAGCACCACCGCTGTCGGGAGGTCCGTCCAAACTTCACTCGTGCAGGGAGAAGATGTCTCGCCGCCACCAGCCTCGCACAGGAGAGGCCCGGCGGCCTAGGCCAACGGTGGCGGAAGGGGAGAGGGATGGGTTAGTTCGTTGCCCGCAAGGGGGGAGCAAACGGGTGTTTTTTTATGGTTGGCATACGCTTTCATGAAACACAAAAAATACCGAAAAAATCATGGGACATGCCATGTGTTGTTCTCCTCCGTGTAGTATCTTTGGCATAGTGGTGGTGCCAGGACGATAATTTTTTTTGCGAAATTCCTCCGATCTATTAATAATCATCAATAGCAGTACAAGGAGTCCTAAAAGTAATAAAAATTACAAATAAGTCAATGGACCACCTAGCGATGACTACAAACACTGGCACGAGCCGAAGGCACGCCGCCGCTCCATCACCGGAGCCGGGCAAATCTTGTCGTAGTAGAACTTGTTGTAGTAGACAGACGGAAAGTCGTCGTGCTAAGGCCCCAAAGGACCAGCGCATCAGAGCAACAACCATCACCGAAAATGACCAACGTAGATGGGAAGAGACTGATCTCAAAACACACCAATGAAAAATGACTAGATTCCGAGTGTCGGACACACGACTCCACATGCCTTCGTCGATGCTAGACGCACCAGCGGAGCGAAGATAGGATGAGGAGTACCATATTCTGACTTCAGGACGTAGCTGCCGCCTCAACATCCTAAAAAAAGACACTAAAAATAACCTAAACAAAACACTGAGACCTCCCGCCGACGACAGCCCATGGTCCGCCACGCCTCCAAGGTCCTAAGGCCGCCGGAGACGCGACAGACAGATGGCATCGCTGGCGGAGATAAGAAACCCTAGATGGGTTTTGCCGCCGCCTCTTGGGAAAGCCTCTCTCTAGATTCGTACCGGCCGGTTCGGTGTGTGCCAGGACGATAATTAATCATGCATGTGGGCTCAGATGACTCGACAACTATGCGTATCCAGACCCGATCAGCCATAAAATTCTGTAAAATCGCAGCTCTATCACCACTCAACTCCCCCATCAGCCCTCGAACCTCATGCTGCCAACAGTAGGCTAGAACATCTCTTAAGCAAAGCACGGGGGTCTAAAATAGAGAAACCATGTCAAGCCGCATCATCCTAATTAACTTAATAGGTGGACCTAAAATTGACGATGAGGATTTAACAAGATATTAAAAGTTGGGTTAATTGGTTTTATGCACTCAAAATTCCACCGGTTGCACATATACCATTGCAAAAACACAATTGAGGAAATGCCACTCCAACATTGGAATACTTCCACATATGCCATTCTCTATAGAGAATAACGGTTCATAAATATGTGTATTTCATTGTGTATTACAGTATTTACTTCGGTAGCACTTTTGGGTCTTTTTGGCGCCAAAAAAATTCAAAAACATCAAATTTTGGCAAACATTCAAACTTCTTAGAAAAATCTGAAAAAATTACAGAAAATCAAACAGACTAAAACGAGTCTACTATTCTGATTTGATCATTAAACTGACATTTTCTGTTCCATCCAGAATTTTGTCAAATTTGGCTGAAAATCAAACTTCTCATAAATTTGGTCCTTTAAACATAGGTGCAAAGTTCTGTCCAGAAACTTGAACACCAATTACAGAAAAACTTGGCAAAATTTCCACACAAATTTTCATAGATAGGACCATAGCAAATAGTTCACAAGCAAATAGGTAGTAAATAGTTCACAATATACATGGTTTCACATGCATTATGATTGAATCAGCCACCAAGCCAATAAAGAAGGCTTCTTTTTACACCATATGCCGGCTACACTACTGGAGGTGAAGGTATAACAGGAGCAAATGGAGTATTCTTTTTGGATTTCTTCGTTGTGGATGTAGTCTTCTTCACTGGTGTCTTTTTCTTGGCCTTCACTTGTATTGTAGCTTTCTTCACGAGTGCCTTGTTGATGGCATTCTCTTGTGTGATGTAGCTTTCTTGATTGGAGTTTTTTGCTTGTCCTTCTCTTGTCCTGTAGCAGTCTTCACATGTGTCTTCTTCTTGGTTGATGTCTTGGGCTTTTCTGGTGTTGTTCAAGCCTTTTTCCTACATCGACAACATATGGTTTAGATTGAGTACTACGTAGTAAGAAAAGTACAGCAATTTACCTTGTAAGAATTAAGATTGATAAGGACTTCATCATCCGATGAATCACCATCTCTTGTAGCAACTGTTTCGTCATTTTTCATCCTGCAATACGAACAATATACATCAATTTAGGATATTTAAGTTATGAAAAACAAAACTAAAAAACATAAATACCGAGTCACCTTTTGTTTGTCGATGTTGATGGATCTGGTTCATCTTCGGGTACCATTTGCGTTTACATTCCATTTAAGGTTTTCCCCTTCACATGGTTTCCTACCATTGGTTTCCTTGAGCAAAAAATCCTCGAAAAACGATGTCTAAGCTAAATGTATTTGTCAATTCGTGCCTACAAATTTCATGGAAAAAACGAAATTAAAAAATGCGCAGCTATCTGAACATTCAAGAACAGACTACATTGAGATCTTGGGACTCACTCGTACGGGCACTCAGGCTCAGGGCGGGTCTTCATTCTAGGCTCCACGTTGAGTGTCGAGGGCGCCTCCGCGTCGACCTTGGCCACGTCAAGGGCGCCTCCGCGCCGAGCGGCGTCTCCTTTGGGCGCGTCGAGCCAGCTGTGTGTCGAGCCGCGGCGGTGCACCTCTAGCCTCCAACTCGACCGCGGCTCCAACTGCGTCGCCCTTGCTCGCCTCCATGTGTCCTCCACCCTCGCGTTCAACCGTCGCTGCCACCTCAGTGTAGTCTAGTCATGGGCACGCGTGAGTTAACTAGATTGAGGGATTTGACCCAATCGCTCCATGTATACGTTCTCGTATTGTACATACGTGGAGGTATTCCAAAATTAGAGTGGTATTTCCTCAAGTTGTGTTTTTTTAATGACATATGTTGTGCAACCGGTGGATTTGAGAGTGGCATAAATAAAACCAATTAACCCTGGAAAGTTAGGTAACCGTGTGATCCAGTCTGACACCGTATTGTTTCATATACATTAATTTGGAACGTTTCGAACTAGCCTAAAAAACAAAAATAATCAATAGTGCCAAGACGTATGCCAATATATAGTAGTGTAATAATAAGGGTTAACCTGCCCATGGAACAGAGGGAACCAAAATAAATTGCCCCCGTGTACGTAATCACGGGTTTGTACCTCTGTATAAATTTTTACCCTGTATACTAGGAGTATAGCCTGTCCTTGGAACAGAGCGGAACGAAAAAAAATTGTCCCTTGGTAGTCACGGGTTTGTACCTCTGACTGTATGATAGAGAGTTCCTTTCAAACACCGTGGAGCCTGCTGCCTGGCTAGCTAGCTAGCGGCTGGCCACCTACTGATCTGTACGTGACCAGTCCTTCGTACTACCATGGACCGCGGATGAGAACACCGTATTGCAACGACCACTTTGTCTTATGTAGTACGTATAATACTTTGTTTGATGCCAATCATTTTCATCTTGTATGTATGTGGCACCGCCACAGTAAACGTGCGTGGGGAGGCATGGAAGGATCTCTAGTGCTTAGGTCTCCTGGGCTTGGTCTTAAATCAAGCGATAAATTAGCGGTATAGCCAGTAGCATGTGTCTGGCTCCTTTTGTTTATAATAAAAAAATTGTGTGCATAAATTAGCCAAGTAGCATCTGACTGGCTCTTTTGTCTACACAATTTAGCAGTATCAAGCTGTGCCTAATGGCATTCAAGGGTGGGCCCCAGTGTGCCTAATTTAGCAGTATCAGTGGCTCTTTTGTCTGCACTTTTTGAAAATGGCAGATGGTAAATAATCTGCATAGCTACATGTAATACTCCCTCTATTCTGAATACTCCCTCGATACTGTTTGAAACTTGTAGCCTGCACTGTTTGTCTCGATTCAAATACTCCACTAAACAGGAGTATATCTAGACATTATTAACTTATCTTATCCACTGGGGCATGTTGTTCATCAACCCAAAGTTAGGTAGTGCTGCTGAAGAAAATGGCACTGGATTATTGGAGAAACATGAACACTAGGGAGTGTTACAAAACCCGCTTTTTGGATTTCTTTTTTTTCTCGGATCCAGGAGTGTTTTCGGTAATCGGTTGGTTGGTTTACTATGGTATCCTCTCTTGAATTTGTTTCCTTCAAATTTTAATCAAATTCTGTATACTACGGTGTGTATTGTAGCCACCTGTGACCCTCATGCATTCATGGATCACTGAAGCTGCACCTACCGAGCTTCAGAGTCACACTGATAATCCATGTCATGCCTGCTTCAGAGTCATACTGAAGCGATTGGGGCTCGGTGGTTTGTCTGTCTGCAATACTTTTGTACTAGTGTTTGTAGAAATATACCAATTAGTTTTCAGAAACCTGAAAATGCATTCTGGTTCTAGTGTATCATGGTATGAAAGATGGGTAGTGCGCCTTATATGCAGTCTAAATCACACGTACCACAGTTTGGAGTCTGAAGCTATGTGGAAGCTAGAGAATAGTACCATCGTAGTAGCACTGTTTTTCTACTTGTTTCTGTACTGTACTTCTGTTTGGTAGTGTTTCCTTCAAATTTGGTAGTGTTTCCTTCAAATTTGAAAGAAACGTGTTGAACTTCTGTTCCTGTACTTGTTTCATTTGTGTACTAGTTTAACTAGGGTCTTTTATACTGAATGCTTGATCTGCTAACTGAACAGAAGTTGTACCTGGTAGCTTTGTTATAGTGATTTGTAGGCAATCATAACTTCTTGAATTGTCAAACCAGAGTTTGGTTTCAAACTAGGCAAACTTGTATATTACAGTGTTGCCATTGTGTTAATTATAGTTGTTCATTTTATATTATAGTGCTGCCATTGTGTTAATTATATGCTATCTACTATGTTCATTGTATCTTACAATGCTGCCATTGTGTGTCTAAAAATTGGTTTGTTTTTTCAGGCCATAAAAACCGCTAAGCAAGTTGAGAACTCACAACTTGAACCTGATGAACCTCCAGAATTTCCGTCTATCCAGAATTGCCATGCCTATGAGTTATCAAGAACGGAAGCGCAAACAGAGTCAACCAGATCGTCACCCCAACCACCTTTACCTAGAGGGAGAGGTCATCCTTCCATACTAGAAATGGGGTTTCCAGAACCAGCCGGGGTGGGAGTTGGAGCAAGTGATTGTCAGATACCCGCAAATTGTGAACCTAGGCCATCAAGGAATACCGCTAGCAAGAAATCTCCTGTCAAAGTTCAGAAGCCTGTCAGAATAAAGAGAAGATCTTCAAGGACAACCTCAGATGTTTGGGAATACTTTACTCACTGAGAAACCAAGGATGGTCCTATAGGAAGCTGTGATTTCTGTGGCCAGGTTTATAAATGTGACCGAAGTTTTCATGGCACTAGCACATTGTGGAGTCATTTGCAATAACGTTGTCCTAGTTGTCCGTTCATAGACCATGAGAAGAGAAGGAAATTGTCTTTACAAGATGTCCATCGCTTTAGTCAGGAAGATTGTCGCCGAGCACTTGCTAAGATGATCATACTGGATGAATACCTGATGACCCACAAGTATAGGGGGTCTATCGTATATCGTAGTACTTTCGATAAATAGGAGTGTCGATCCCAACGAGAAGCAGAAGGTGTTGACTAGTGGTACGGAGCAGGAAATCTCTATAAATACTTAGCAAACGGATTTTTAGGTGTTTTCTAATAAAGCAAAGAAATAAAGTGCATGTAATAAAGATAGAAACAAACGCAGCAAGTGGCCCAATCCTTTCTTAGCAAAGGACAAGCTAGTGAAAATACTTATATGGACCAAACGTTCTCGAGGACATATGGGAATTCGGTCAAGTGCTTTCTCTTCAAATAGCTGAGTAGTATTCTTTGGTGTTGTAAGTGTTGTGTGGGTGAACCTGTGCTAATGTAACGACCTTACTTGGACTAATACATACTTGTGATTAAACCCCTTGCAAGCATCCGCAACTACAAGAAAGCAATTAAGGTATAAACCTGTCACATCCCAAGATTTTCCAAATCTTGTAATGTGAAAAATAAAATAAACAAAATAAATTATTGTTGAATTTTAGGGTAAAAAGAAACTTTTTGTTTCTAAATGGAAACTTAAAATCCCATCTTGAACAAACTTTGGTAAAAGATTGAATCCAACAAAAATCCAAATAAAGAGAAATGCATTCCTCAATGAATGTATCTTGAAACTTAAACCCTTGGAAAATAAATCCAAACCCTAAAACCCTAATGGAATAAAATCATTTCCAAGTATTCCCCAAGCCTATGGATTTGAACCATATAAAAACTTGTCAACAAACATTTACAAATGATCAAGAGACAAATAAAAATATTATAAAAACCATATAAATTAGTTTCACTTAATTTGGGACCATAAGTAAAATCTTATGAATTTAAATAAGATAAGGAAAAGTAATTTCCAAAGCTAATAAAGAACCTATCTATAAATCCATACCAAATGGTGAGAAAATAATCTTAAAGGGTTTAAAAGAATAAAAAAATATTAAATAAGATTTCACAAATTGGAATCATCAAGTTTGGATCTCTAAATAAAAAGATATGGATTTTATAAGATGAAGAAAGAAATATTAAATAAAGAATATTTAAAGACCAAATTAAATCTTGGCTTAATCTATTAAGCAAAGGGAATGAATAGAATCCAAATCCAAATAAAATAAAAGGATAAATAATTTCCAAAATAAAATAAAATAAAAATGGCATTAACCATTCTATCCCTATTTTAATAAAGACAAATCTCTAATAAGAATGATCCTTTAAATCATGAGAAAATGATATTTGGAATTTACCCAAGTGAAACAAAAGTTGTTTAATCAACTTAAATAAATTAAATCTTCCAAAATAAACTTTAGGGAATTAAAACTATATTTAAATTCCATTGGAATTAAAACAAATACCCAATCTTAAATGAATTATGAATCAAATCAAATACTTTCCAAATAAATCAAGATGAATTATTTGACACTTTATTAATCAAATAAAAACCTACTGAAAAGATTTGGAAGGTTTAAGAATTTAAATGGAGATCTTAAATATTGTTAAATAATATCTAATTAAAACTAGAGCCTATTTTTGAATAATTAAAAGACCTTAAAAAGAATAAATAAATTATTCTAAAATGATTTCAGAATGCTTTATTAATCAGTGTTTGAAACTACACAAATTTTGGCAAAGTTTTGAATTCAAATGAATGCTTGAAATGATTAAATAAAATCAAAACAGAAATAAAGAAAAAGAAAAAGAAAAAGAATTAGGAACAAAAAAAGGGAACCAGACAGCGAGTCCACTAGGCCCAGTTAGCCCAGTTCCTCTCCTCCCCGCAGAAAACGATTCAAACCAAATAACTCACCCGCACCCTCACTGACCGGTGGACCCCATTCCCCCACTCCTCTCTCACGCTGCCAAGCGGACCCCACTGCCAGCTCACCTCGTCGTCAACCCGCGACCAGTTCTTCCTCCCGTTACTGCCGATTGATTCGCGTCGTCAATTATCTTCAATGACGCAGTGATTCCGCCCCCAGACCATGCTCTCTTAATCGCCAGCATCCCCTCTACGTTTCCCCTCTGACACCATACCTTAGCGCGCCCCCAGGCCGCCCTAATTTCTCTACGAAGCTCCACTGCCCCGACAAGTTCCGGCGTCGATTCCGGCCGAACCCTGCCGCCCCTTGTCCCCTCAACCACTCCAGCCTGCTCCCCTCTTCCAGACGCATCTTCTAGTGGCTTTGACTTGGCCGCGCTTGACCCACAGCGCCGACAACGACGTCAACTGACAGCACCGTCGTCTGCAAGCAACTCCGGTGAGCCCCATCGCTTGAACCCGTGCGCGCCTCGACCATAGCCTCATGCCAATTTGTTCGCCTGTGCCTTGTGAACATCCAGGTGCTCGCCATTCACTCGCGCAGGACCCGTAGGCTCGCCTTCGACGACGACAGCAAGCATCAGACACCGAAGACAACTACGGCGAGGAATTCCGGTAGATCTCGAGCGCCCCTTCAACAGACAAGCACACGTTGAGCATCGGCGAAGCGCAGCGAACCTGGTGAGCCACCCCTCTCTCCCTCTAGCCCCCTGTGTCGCCAGCAACCTCGCCGCCAGAGCCAGCGCCGCCACCTGCCGCCGCCAGCGCCGCCACTAGTTGGCAAGCGTGCTGCACGCCGTTGGATCTTGATCCAAAGGACGCGATAGAATCTTAGCCGAAGGGGTATCGATCGATCTGCGCCGTGCGATATTAGTTAAATCCTACGGTCTGAATTGCTGATCCAACCGAATCGATATCGGCGAATTAAAACACGCCATGTGTCTCTCTTGTTTTGTTTAAAACAGATTTGATCTATTAGATACAAGATTTTTGTAAAATCTATAACTTTTAATCTACACGTCCAAATTTTGCAAACTTTATATCAATGGATTCATAAAAACAAGCCCTAGCCAACCATGCACTTTGTTTAGTAAAAAGCTTCTGGTAAAATGTTTGTTTTTGCAGAAACTTATGTATGCATGTTTAGAGTATAGAAATTGTTCTAAAATGTTTTTAAGGATAAAATCTGTGGCAATTGGTGTGTATTGAACCTACTGACCATAGGAAACAAGTTGTGGATTCAAAAATGTATTTGGTGAAGCAAAAGAACAAATCTTTTATTTAAACCATTTCTAGTCAAATAAAAATATGGTTTAATCATTAAAAATGGTTTTGGAAGAAAATCTTTGAGAAATGTTTTGGAAATAAACTCTCTAACCCTAAACACAAGGTTATGTGGTTTGAAAACATATTTTGCGAAACCTATAGAATTTTGCCTTATTAAAAGCATGTCTACACCACATAAAATAATGACTTGATCAAAAAAATGGTTTATGAAGTAAAATCTTATACAAATGATTTTGACACTTTATAAAATGACCATTAGGTGTTTTTCAAATGTTTATGAACCATTAGAAACCACTTTTACAAATAAAACAATCTTTGGCATGCTTGCATGCATTGTTTTGTTTCTATCATTTTATGTGATGAAATGCTTGAATGGTAGATTGAAATATTGTTTGCTTGATTGAATTGTAGTGACTTGAAGTGTGTGAACATTGCAAAGATCAATGAGTGAACTTATACCCTCTACCAAAAGGCAAGTGATGCTTCATACTTTTGTCCCATTATTTTCACTATGCATTAGTGATATTTCTAAGTAAGACTTGCATGGAATTTTTGCTAAGTATAAACCATGCTATGGGAAATCCTAGTAGATGAAACCTTAGTAGAATTTTCCTAGATTAAGATTCCTACTACTATCATGCTTAGCTTAGCTAATAGAAAACAAGGGTGGAATATATATTCATACTATGGAAAAATTTCTAAGTCTGAGGACTTGTGTTTTGTTTAATAAAAAAACTAAGTGAATGAATCACCTGGGTGGAATGGAAGGAATGGTTTGTGTTGAGTGGTCATGCAAGTCCAGTATGCTAGGGAAAACTTGGGCATCACCAAGTCCAGTATGCTGGGGAAAACTTGGTGTCTCACTTGTGGATGGACACCCAGGAACAAAGAGATTTGAGATGTCAAATGTTGAGAAGCTTCAAGTGCAGCCACTTGGCAATATGGGCTCTTCCTGGATCACATAGGTTGCTGGAACTTAGCCTTTTGGACAGTTGGTGGTAGTGGGATGATAGGTTGGAACGCGTCCATTTGGTCTAAGGGAAGGCTTCTGAAAGGTCCTGTCTTGGTGAAAATCAAGTCTGGTGGGGAAAGTGCACAACCTCTGCAGATGGAAAAATCTAAGTACTTAGCCATGTCCCTGGTAAAGGACAATTTGAGCATCAAGACATGGAAGCTATCAAGAATCTCCTCATCCCAATTTCTAAGTTAAAAACTTGTGGTTGAACAAGGGTTGAAGGATCACCAATTTCTATTGGGAGATGCCTTAGAAAAAAATTTGTCAAACAAAAACTTAGTGTTTTCAAATGATAAGGAAAATCTATTTTGAGAAATGCAAGCCTAAAGCTCCACTTAGCCAAATGCATATAGATGATAGACTCCACTATACTACCATAGTATCACTTGCCAATACAGTTCAAATGTATTGACCCTTGTGGCTGTAACTTATTATGTTGCAGGTTTGTTTGATGTTAGTGAAGTTTATTGATTAGTATTACAAGTCTACAACCAACATGTCTGCCTGTGGCACTTTGAAGATGAAGGACCCCATGCTATTGTTATTTTCTGCTGCATTGTAATGAGATAGCCAAATGAGCTATGTAAGATGTGATAAATTATTTTATTCCTGGTTATAAAGTTGTATTATGACCTTTGTTTCTTGATATTACATCTTAACTGTGGATGCTAGCTATTGATCCAGGGACTAGCATTGCAAACACAGGGATATCTACCTTATTAAAGGTTGGTAGCCTTACAAAACCTAACCACAGCCTTAAACTCTGAGATCCTATGCTCCCTTGTGCAATGGTGTCCTAACGGGGGTTCATGTTTCTGTCACTCCGGCAACCCCACAATTAGTAGCCAAATACACAATGCATTCCCCTAGGCCCATAAATGGTGAAGTATCATGTAGTCGACGTTCACATGACACCACTAGAAGAATAGCACCACAACTTAAATACTAAACCATTGAATAATAACTCAACACAAATCCAATACTAATAACATGACTTCTCCCATGTCCTCAAGAACTAAATGAACTACTCACGAGACATCATATGGATCAAGATCAAAGATGATATGGTGATGAATAACAATCTGAACATAAACAATAATCCAATGATTCCACTCACAAGCATCAACTACAATAGTAATTAACACCGGAAAAGTTTCCCCTAAGAACTATGCAAGTATTCAACACAATTGTTACAGCGGGATGGAGTGGAGATGATGGTGCTAGTGGAGATGATGGTGTGGATGATGATGATCCCGATGAAGTCTAGCTTGATGATGGTTTTGATGGCGACGATCTCCCCTCTCCGGGAAGGAATTTCCCCAGCAGAAATATGTCTGCTGGAGAGCTCTTTCTCTCTCGATGTTTTCCGCCCCGCAGATGCGGTGAAATCTTTTTGTGGTCCCTCCCCGTGTTTTAGGGTTTTGAGGAGAAGATATAGGCGAGAGGGCGGAGCCAGAGGTAGGCCAGGTGGGCCACACACCCCCTGTAGGCACGGCCCAGGGGTGACTTGCATCCAAACACCTCTTTTTCCATTAGAATCCTGACTTCGGTAGTTCATCCTCCAAGAATCATCCAACATGCAAATGTTGGAGATATGCCCTAGAGGCAATAATAAAAGTGGTTATTATTAAATCTTTATGTTTATGAGAAATATTTACATTCATGCTATAATAGTATTAACCAGAAACATTAATACTTGTGTGATTTGTAAACTAAATTAGAGTCCCTAGTAAAGCCTCGCTGTAATACTATCTTGTTGGTTAATAGGTGATCGTGGTTTCACGATCATGAACATTGAGATGTTGTTAACAACAAGATAATATCATTAGGAGAATCGTATGATGGACATACTCCTATAGATAAGCGTAGCATTAAGATCAAGTCATTTCAATAGTTCATTTGCTATAAGCTTTCTAATACATAGTAACCTAATTCCTTAGACCATGAGATCATGCTAATCACCATCACCGAAAGGATGCTTTGATGACATCAAACACCACACCGTAACTGGGTGGCTATAAAGGTGTCATTGAGTGTTCGGAAAGTATGTGTCGAGGCACATGGATCAAGAGTGGGATTTGTCCATCCATATGACGGATGGATATACTCTGGGCCCTCTCAGTGGAATGTCATCCAATTGTCTTGCAAGCCTGTGAATGGATCACAAGGGACCACATATCACGGGAATGAGAAAAGAATACTTATCGGTAACGAGGTTGAACTAGGTATGCAGAGATACCGACGATCAAACCTCGGATAAGTAAACTATCGCGAGACAAAGGGAAATTGGTATCGTATGTAAGTGGTTCATTCGATTGCAAAGTAATCATTTAAATATGTGGGAGCCATATGAATTTCCAGATTCCTCTATTGGTTATTGATCAGAGAAGTGTCTCGGTCATGTCCGCATAATTCACGAACCATAGGGAGACACACTTAAGGATTCGATGTTGTTTAGTAGATATGGAATGTAAGTAGGGATACCGAATGTTGTTCGGAGTCTCGGATGGGATCCGAGATATCATGAAGAGATCCAGAATGGTCCGAAGAATAAGATTCATATAAGCAAAGTCTGATTCGGAGTTCAGAAATGATTTCGATGTTTTCATCAGAGAGGCCGTTCTAGAAGGGTATAGAAGGTTCACCGGACTAGAAGGGGAATGGTCCATGAATGTGTCATGGCTAAGTGGAATGATTGGATCATGTCCTAAGTCACTTTGGTTGGGCATTTGCGAGAGAGAAATAAAGCTCTAAACTGAAAGTCAAAAGGGAGGTTTGAAAAGTCAAACTGGAACAATGGTTTCCTAGTGGAAGAAAGAAAGAGTCCTTCCTTCTATCCAACTTGGGTTTTGGTATGGTTTCAAACTCCCCTCTCCCAAGCCTCACTCCCTCCCATAAATAGAGGGGGAGGGCTTCCCCAAAGAACATAAGAGCCAGCCCTCCCCACCCTGTGCGCTGCTGGCGCCTAGCCGCCGCCGCACGCCACAGCCACGCCGCCACCAGCCGCCGCCGCCTCGTCGTTGTCGCCGTAGCCGCCGCTGACACCTCCTCCTCCTTCCAGCCTTCTAAACCTAGATCGCCGGAACACCCTAGATCCACTATAACTCGCACCGGCTTAGGCGAAGCCCTGCGGGATCTTCCCTCTACTTCCGACACCACGTCATCGTGCTGCCGGAATCACGAGGGGAGAACTACAACCTCCGCTGCTTGCTGGAACAAGGGAGAGGAAGGTCTTCATCGAGTACCAAACATGTGACTGACTGCGAAAGCGCTGCGGGAACGCAACGCCGGAAGGATCCTCTACACGATCTTGAGATCGGCAAGTGTACGACTACATCACCCACGAGAATCTGCTCTCGTTAACTGCTTTGGAATCTTCAAGGGTGAGTACTCTAATCAACTTGTTTCTACAATCTAGTAGATAGATCTTGGTAGATCTGTTGCACGAGTAGAACACAATGGTCATTGTGGGCGTTGATGCTTTTGTTGTCGATTGCTTCTTGTGAAATTTGTATCTTGCGGGATGGTGGGATGAAGCGAACCGGGCTAACCTTACATGACATCGTTCATGATACTTGCTCCACACTTGACATGCAACTTTTATTGCATAAGTGGCTTTGTGGGTGCCTGTTTCTCCCAACATAGTTAAGATTCAATTTACAACAGGTGATTGACAATACTAGTATCAACGTTGTGGTTCTAGTTCGTAAGTTAGAACGACACTTATTGAAAGCCCCAAACCATGTAAAACATGCAAAGAATATTAGAGGCGTCTAACTTTGTTTTGCAGGGGTGTGTTGTGATGGGATATGGACATGATTGTGATTATATATGATGTATGCAATGTTCCTTATTGTAAGTCGGCAACCGGCAGGAGCCATATAGTTGTCTTTTAATTCTGTTAAGACCTGCATGTCTATTATTCAAAATAGTTGTAATAGTTGATGCTGGTGGACGACAACCATGAATCGGCGCCATTGACCTTGACGCCATGCCGGTGATGATGGAGATCATGTTCGTGCTTAAAGATGGAGATCGGAAGCACAAGAAGAAAGGCCATATCATATCACATATTATGAATTGCATGTGATATTAATCCTTTTACGCATCTTGTATTGCTTAGTTCGCAACGGTAGCACTATAAGATGATCCCTCAAGCACAAAAATTTCAAGTTATAAAGTGTTCATCCTTAGTAAGCACCGTTGCTAAAGCTCGTTGTTTTGAAGCACCACGTGATGATCGGGTGTGTTAGATTCTGTGAGTGTATACAACGTGAGCAAGCCAGATTTTCTCATGCGGAAGATAAGGTTTGATCTTGACGATCCTAGCATGTACATACATGGTCTCGGAACACGGATCACTGAAAGGTAAAGCATGAGTCATATAGTAGATATGATGAACATGTTGATTGTTCGCCATTGAAGCTACATCAACTCTCGTGATGATCAATTTTGATGTGGTGGATTTGGTACGTGTGATCACTAAAACAATGTGAGGGATATTGTTTTGAGTGGGAGTTCACCTAGATTAATTTAACTATTAATTAGAACTCAATTTGTCATAAACTTAGTCTAAACTATTGCAAATATGTTGTAGATCAATGGCGGCCCCTGGCATCAATTTTAATGCGTTCCTAGAGAAAGAAAAGTTGAAAAACAATGGAAGCAACTTCGCGGATTGGTTCCGCAACTTGAGGATTGTCCTCAATGCTGGTAATTTGACCTATGTGCTGGATGCACCGCTGGGTGACCCACCTGCAGTTGATGCTACCGATGAGGTAAAGAATGTTTTCCTTGCTCGGAAGAATCACCACTCCACAGTTCAGTGTGCTATCTTGTATGGTTTGGAATCAGAGCTTTAGAAAAGGATTGAGAACCATGACCCACATGATATTGTCTGTGAACTCAAAATGATATTTGAGGCTCATGCGACAGTTGAGAGTTATGAGGCTTCTGAAAAGTTCTTTAACTGCAAGATGGAAGAGGGCATCTCCGTCAGTGAGCACGTGCTTAAGATGTCTGGGCACGCAAGCAAGCTTCAAAGCTTGGGTATAGTGATTCCTAATGCTTTAGGGATTCACCGTGTCCTCCAATCACTACCACCAAGTTACAAGAACTTTGTGATGAACTACAATATGCAAAACATGGACAAGTCGTTGCTTGAACTCTTCTCCATGTTAAAGTCTACGGAAGTGGAGATCAAGAAAGAGCACTAAGTGTTGTTGGTCAATAAGACCACCAAATTCAAGAAGCAAGGCAAATATAAGAAAAAGGGAAACTTCAAGAAGGGCGGTAAGAAAGTTACCGCGCTGGCGAAGAAGACCAAGGCTGGTCCTAAGCCTGATACTGAGTGCTTTTACTGCAAGGGAGAAGGTCACTTGAAGCGGAATTTCTCTAAGTACTTGGAGGATTTGAAGAACGGCAACATCAAGAAGAAAGGTATATCCGATATACATGTTATTGATGTGTATGTCACTAGTACTCATAGTAGTGCTTGGGTATTTGATACCGGTTCGGTTGCTCACATTTGTAACTCGAAATAGGTGCTGTAGAATAGACAGAAACTAGCGAAGAACAAGGTGAAGATGCGCGTTGGAAATGGATCAAAGGTTGATGTGATCGCGGTCGGCACACTACCTCTTCATCTACCATCGGGATTAGTTTCATACTTAAATAATTGTTATTTGGTGCCTGCGTTGAGCATGAACATTATATCCGGATTATGTTTATTGGGAGACGGTTACTTGTTGAAGTACAAGAATAATGGTTATTTGATTTATATGAGTAATATGTTTTATACACATGCACATTTGATAGATGGTCTATTCTTATTGAATCTCGATTGTAGAAATACACACATTAATAACATTGAAGCTAAACATTTGAAATTGAACGATAACTCGACCTATATGTGGCACTGTCGTCTTGGTCATATTGGAGTGAAGCGTATGAATAAACTCCATTCCGATGGACTTCTTGAATCACTTGAAAGATGCGAAGCATGTCTTATGGGTAAAATGACTAAGACTCCATTTTCTGGTATGATGGAGCGAGCTACGGACTTATTGGAAATTATACATACCGATATGTGTGGCCCAATGAGTATAGCATCGCGCGATGGTTATCGTTATGTTCTTACCTTCACGGATGATTTGAGTAGATATGGGTATATCTATTTCATGAAACATAAGTCCTAAACTTTCGAGAAGTTTAAGGAATGTCACAGTGAGGTAGAGAATCAACGTAACAAGAAGATTAAATTTCTACGATCTGATCATGGAGGTGAATATCTAAGTTACGAGTTTGGCGAGCATTTGAAGAAATGCGGAATACTTTCACAATTGACACTGCCGGGAACACCACAACGTAATGGTGTGTCCGAACGTCGTAATCAAACACTCTTAGATATGGTTTGTTCTATGATGTCAGTTACAGATTTACCGCTATCGTATTGGGGTTATGCATTAGAAATAACCGCATTCACTTTAAATAAGGCACCAATTAAATTTGTTGAAACGACACCGTATGAATTATGGTTTGGGAAGAAACCTAAATTGCCTTTCCTTAAATTTTGGGGTTTTGAAGCTAATGTAATGAAGTTATAGCCCGACAAGCTTGAACCCAAAGCAGAAAAATGCGTCTTCATAGGATACCCGAAGGAAACTATTGGGTATACCTCCTATCATAGATCTGAGGGCAAAATCTTCGTTGCCAAGAATGGATCCTTTCTAGATAAGGAGTTTCTCTCGAAAGAAGTGTCTGGAAGGAAAGTAGAACTCGACGAGGTTGTTGAACCTTCTCTCGAACTTGAGATTAGCGTAGCACCGGAAGTAGTTCCTGTGGCGCCTGCACCAATAAGAGAGGAAGCTAATGATGTTGATCGTGAAACTTAGGTTGAAGTTACTACGGAACCTCGCAGCCTTCCGGAATTCATGTTGGTGGACAACACCGATGACCCATGTACGAAAACCAAGTATGGACTTTGGTGGACTTACCGGATGGCCGGAAGGCTGTCGAGAACAAATGGAGTTTTCAAGAAGAAAACAGATGTTGATGGTAATGTTACTGTCACAAAAGGGTTTCGACAAATTCAAGGAGTTGAATACGATGAGACTTTCTCACCGGTAGAGAAGCTAAAGTCTGTGAGGATTTTGTTAGCAATCGCTGCATATTATGATTATGAGATATGGCAGATGGATGTCAAAACATCATTCCTCAATGGAGACATTGATGAAGAGTTGTATATGATGCAACCCAAAGGTTTTGTCGATCCTAAAGATGCTAACAAGGTATGCAAACTTCAACGGTCCATTTATGGATTGAAGCAAGCATCACGAAGTTGGAATCAACGTTTTGATAAGGTAATCAAAAACTTTGGTTTTATACAAACTTATGGAGAAGCTTGTATTTACAAGAAAGTGAGTGGGAGCTCTGTAGCATTCTTAATACTATATGTAGATGACATATTGTTGATTGGGAATGATGTATACCTTCTTAATAGTGTCAAGGATTATTTGAATAATAGTTTTTCAATGAAAGATCTTGGAGAAGAAGCTTACATATTAGGCATAAAGATTTATAGAGATAGATCGAGACGCCTAATATCATTGTCATAGAGTAGATATTTGGACAAAGTTCTAAAGAGGTCTGGAATGGAAGAAAGAAAGAAAGGGTTCTTTCCCATGTTGCCCAATACGACCTTGAGTAAAACTCAATGTCCTACAACGGCAGAAGATAGAGAAAAGATGAGTAAGACTCCCTATGCCTCAGCCACAGGATCTCTTATGTATGTCATGCTATGTACTAGACCCGACATTGCATATGCTGTTAGTTTGACTAGCAAATATCAAAGTGATCCAGGAGTGAATCATTGGACAGCAGTCAAAAAGATCCTTAAGTACTTGAGAAGAACTAAGGATATGGTTCTTTCTTATGGAGGTGATGAACAACTCGGTGTTAATGGTTACACCGATGCTAGTTGGAACACCGATCCGGATGATTCTAAATCTCAATCTAGATATGTATTTACTTTGAATGGTGCAGCAGTTAGCTAGAGGAGTGCAAAGAAAAGCGTTGTGGCGAGATCTTCAACTGAATCGGAATACATAGCTGCTTCAGAGGCTTCACAAGAGGCGATATGGATGAAGGAGTTCATTATAGAGCTCGGTGTGGTTCCAAGTGCACTGGACCCAATGTCTATCTACTGTGATAACATGGGCGCCATAGCTAATGCGCAAGAACCAAGGTCACACAAGAAGCTGAAGCACATCAAGCTACGTTTCCATGCTATTCGAGAGCATGTCCAAGATGGTGACATAAAGATTTGCAAAGTACACACAGATCTGAATATGGTGGATCCGTTGACTAAACCTCTCCCGAGGGCAAAACATGACCAGCACCAAACCGCCATGGGTGTTCGGTATATTACCATGTAATCTAGATTAGTTGAATCTAGTGCAAGTGGGAGACTATTGGAGATATGCCCTAGAGGCAATAATAAAAGTGGTTATTATTATATCTTTGTGTTTATGATAAATGTTTACATTCATGCTATAATAGTATTAACCAGAAACATTAATACTTGTGTGATTTGTAAACTAAATTAGAGTCCCTAGTAAAGCCTCTTTGTAATACTATCTTGTTTGTTAATAGATGATCGTGGTTTCCCGATCATGAACATTGAGATGTTGTTAACAACAAGATCATATCATTAGGAAAATGGTATGATGGACATACTCCTATAGATAAGCATAGCATTAAGATCAAGTCATTTCAATAGTTCATTTGCTATAAGCTTTCTGATACATAGTAACCTAATTCCTTCGACCATGAGATCATGCTAATCACCATCACCGAAAGGATGCTTTGATGACATCAAACACCACACCGTAACTGGGTGGCTATAAATGTGGCATTGAGTGTTTGGAAAGTATGTGTTGAGGCACATGGATCAAGAGTGGGATTTGTCCATCCATATGACGGATAGATATACTATGGGCCCTCTCGGTGGAATGTCATCCAGTTGTCTTGCAAGCATGTGACTGTCTCACAAGGGATCACATATCATGGGAATGAAAAAAGAGTACTTATCGGTAACGAGGTTGAACTAGGTATGCAGAGATACCGACGATCAAACCTCGGATAAGTAAACTATCGCGAGACAAAGGGAAATTGGTATCGTATGTAAGTGATTCATTCGATCGCAAAGTAATCATTGAAATATGGGGGAGCCATATGAATTTCCAGATTCCTCTATTGGTTATTGATCGGAGAAGTGCCTCGGTCATGTCCGCATAATTCACGAACTGTAGGGAGACACACTTAATGATTCAATGTTGTTTAGTAGATATGGAATGTAAGTAGGGATACCGAATGTTGTTCGGAGTCTCGGATGGGATCCGGGATATCACGAGGAGATCCGGAATGGTCCGGAGAATAAGATTCATATAAGGAAAGTCCGATTCCGGAGTTCGGAAATGATTTCGATGTTTTCATCGGAGAGGTTCTAGAAGGGTCTAGAAGTTTCACCGGACCAGAAGGAGAATTGTCCATGAATGTGTCATGGGTAAGTGGAATGATTGGATCATGTCCTAAGTCACTTTGGTTGGGCATTTGCGAGAGAGAAACAAAGCTCTAAACTGAAAGTCAAAAGGGAGGTTTGAAAAGTCAAACTGGAACAATGGTTTCCTAGTGGAAGAAGGAAAGAGTCCTTCCTTCTATCCAACTTGGGTTTGGGTATGGATTAAAACTCCCCTCTCCCAAGCCTCCCTCCCTCTCATAAATAGAGGGGGAGGGCTGCCCCAAAGAACATAAGAGCCAGCCCTCCCTACCCCGTGTGCCGCCGCCACACGCCACCGCCGCGCCCCCGCCTCGTCGTTGTCGTCGCCCTAGCCACCGCCGACACCTCCTCCTCCTTCCGGCCTTCTAAACCTAGATCGCCGGAAAACCCTAGATCCACTATAATTCGCACCGGCTTAGGCAAAGCCCTGCGGGATCATCCCTCTACTTCCGAAACCACGCCATTGTGTTGACGGAATTGCGAGGGGAGAACTACAACCTCCGCTACCTGCTGGAACAAGGGAGAGGAAGGTCTTCATCGAGTACCGAACGTGTGACCGACTGTGGAAGCGCTGCCGGAACGCAGTGCCGGAAGGACCGTCTACGCGATCTTGAGATCGGCAAGTGTACGACTACATCACCCACGAGAATCTGCTCTCATTAACTGCTTTGGAATCTTCAAGGGTGAGTACTCTAATCAACTCGTTGCTACAATCTAGTAGATAGATCTTGGCTTGTTTGTGTGCATGCGGTAGAAATTTTTTGTTTTCCATGCTACTAACCCCTACAGCAAAAACAGATAAAAAGACATAAGTAACACCTCATAATATGAAATATATCAATCAATAGAAGCAAATTATGATATAGAATGGTGATGCAAATTGGACGTATCAACTCCCTCCAAGCTTATACCTTCGCTTGTCCCCAAGCAAAAACTAAGCTCAGTAAACATGTCCACAAGTTTATGGAGTGAAGTGTCGATAAAAGAATATGGACAAGAAGCATCACACTTACCATTACACAACTGATAGAAGAAAGCAACTCACCATTATATAATTTAGCTTGCAACAAGTAGAGGAGTCACAATAGAGATGCATAAAGATAAATCATAATTGGAATTGGCAAAATTTTGTTCTTGCTCAGATAACAGCTGGCAAGCAGTTTCACAAAAAGCTTTTTGTAGAAGTTTCACAACAAGAGTACTCTATGCTCAAACATAAAAAAAAATTCACAATGAAGGCTTTCAAAGTAATACTCAATAGATAAGAGTCTTGTGCAAACAAGGAATATAAAAAACATGATTGAATAAATCACCATATGAATGCTTGAAACACAACAACTCAAATGCTTGTTGGAGATGGAGAGGAAGTAGGTTTACTGACTCAGCTTAAAAGTAGGAGAAAGGTCCTTCATAGAAGGAAGCAGGGATTTCAAGTTCATAAAGAGCTTCCAAAAGATTATGGTACTTACTAGCTTTGAGCCCTCATTTCCCCTATCATAAGCATATTGAGGTGATTAAGGTTAAAGTGAACAAAGATGGAGTATATGCTTGACGAAATATAAGTTGGCAATCTCATGTCCCTTGAGTACGAGGGCCGCTCCTCATGCTACTCAACTTTCATTACCGAAGTTCCTGTCATCTTAAGTACAGGTGTATCAGAAAGAACCGCCAACGGGGTACCCCTTGCACATGGTACAAGAGCTATCCCATAACAAAAATGACAAGGCAAGCAGACAATGAGCATCTTAGTGATATTTTTATTTGCTATTTGCATAGGTTTTTATTGAGGATGCTTCACAGATTGCTCACGATGGTTATGCTGCAAGTTTCCACCATGATTAAGCATGGCTTACGCTAGTGATACGTCCAATTTTCATCACCATTCTATATTAAGAGGTGTTACTAATGTCTTTTCGTCTGATTTTTGCATGTTGGATGATTCTTGGAGGATGAACTGCCAGAGTCAGGATTCTGATGGAAGAAGAGGTGTTTTGATGCAATTTCGTGAAGATCATAAAAATACCAGAAAAACTAAGGAAAATCATATTTTCCTAGAAGACGAATAAAGCTAGAAGGGGAGTCTGAGATGGGCCACAGGGGGCCCACACCCCCAGGCACGGGCTACCCCTAGGCCGCGCCTACAGGGGCTGTGGCCCACCTCTGGATCTGCCCTCTCGCCTATATCTTCTCCTCAAAACCCTAAAACACGAAGGGCGACACAGAAAGATTCCGTCGCCTCTGCGGGGCGGAAAACACCGAGAGAGAAAGAGCTCTCTGGCGGACAGATTTCTGCCAGGGAAATTCCTTCCCGGAGAGGGGAGATTGTCGCCATCAACACCATCATCAAGCTAGACTTCATCGGGATCATCATCCACACCATCATATCCACCAGCACCATCATCACCACTCCATCCTGTTGTAACAATTGTGTTGAATACTTGCATAGTTCTTAGGGGAAACTTTCCCGTTGTTGATTACTATTGTAGTTGATGCTTGTGAGTGGAACCATTGGATTATTGTTTATGTTCAGATTTTTATCCATCACCATATCATCTTTGATCTTGATCCATATGATGTCTTGTGAGTAGTTCGTTTAGTTCTTGAGGACATGGGAGAAGCCATGTTGTTAGTAGTGGATTTGTGTTGAGATATTATTCAATGGTTTAGTATTTAAGTTGAGGTGCTATTCTTCTAGTGGTGTCATGTGAACGTCGACTACATGATACTTCACCATTTATGGGCCTAGGGGAATGCATTGTGTATTTGTCTACTAATTGTGGGGTTGCCGAAGTTACAAAAGCCTAAACCCCCGTTAGGACACCATTGCACAAGGGAGCATAGGATCTCAGAGTTTAAGGTTATGGTTAGGTTTATACCTTAATTGCTTTCCTTTAGTTGCGGATGCTTGCAGGGGGTTTAATCACAAGTATGTATTAGTCCAAGTAAGGTCGGTACATTAGCACAGGTTCACCCACACAACACTTACAACACCAAAGAAGACTACTCAACTATTTGAAGCAAAAGCACTTGACAGAATTCCCATGTGTCCTCGAGAACGTTTGGTCCTTATAAGTATTTCCACCATCTTGTCCTTTGCTAATAAAGGATTAGGCCACTTGCTGCAATTGTTTGTTGTCTTTATTACTTATACCTTATTTCTTTGCTTTATCAGAAAACCCCTCAAAATCCGTTTGCTAAGTTTTTACAGAGATTTCCTGCTCCATACCACTAGTCAACACCTTCTTCTCCTCGTTGGGATCAACACTCCTATTTATCGAAAGTACTATGATACACCCCCTATACTTGTGGGTCATCAGCTAGTGGCCTAGGAGTTTCTCTAACACACATACGTAGCTCCATGGACTTACAAGATCACCTTTTATTTCATACCGACGACATCCGCAAACAAAAGAGCATGATATCAACTGGATATGTATCCATAAGTTTTGAAAGCATTCCCCGTGACAGCACGGTTCTGCTAATCCCAACGTATAGGTGCAAGCATATACAACTTCGATGACACAATTGTTGGAGATATGCCCAAGAGGCAATAATAAAGTGGTTATTATCATATCTTCATGCTTATGATAAATGTTTACATACCATGCTATAATTGTATTAACTGGAAACATTAATACTTGTGTGATTTGTAAACATAAAAGAGTCCCTAGTAAAGCCTCTTGTTAAACTAGCTTGTTGGTTAATATATGATCATGGTTTCCTGATCATGAACATAGAGATGTTATTAACAACAGGGTCATATCATTAGGAGAATGATATGATGGACATACTCCTATAGTTAAGCGTAGCATAAAGATCAAGTCATTTAATATAGTTCATTTGCTATATGCTTTCTGATACATAGTAACCTAATTCCTTCGACCATGAGATCATGCTAATCACCATCACCGGAAGGATGATTTGATGACATCAAACACCACACCGTAACTGGGTGGCTATAAAGGTGGCATTGAGTGTTTGGAAAGTATGTGTTGAGGCACATGGATCAAGAGTGGGATTTGTCCATCCATATGACGGATAGATATACTCTGGGCCTTCTCGGTGGAATGTCATCCAATTAGCTTGCAAGCATGTGACTGGCTCACAAGGGATCACATATCACGGGAACGAGAAAAGAGTACTTATCGGTAACGAGGTTGAACTAGGTATGCAGAGATACGGACGATCAAAACCTCGGATAAGTAAACTATCGTGAGAGAAAGGGAAATTTGTATCGTATGTAAGTGGTTCGTTCGATCGCAAAGTAATCGTAGAAATATGTGGTAGCCATATGAATTTCCAGATTCCTCTATTGGTTATTGATCGGAGAAGTGTCTCGGTCATGTCCGCATAATTCACGAACCGTAGGGAGACACACTTAAGGATTCGATGTTGTTGAGTAGTTATGGAATGATGAGTAAGAGACCGAATGTTGTTTAGAGTCTCGGATGGGATCCGGTATATCATGAGGATATCCGAAATGGTACGGAGAATAAGATTCATATAAGGAAAGTCCTGTTTCGGAGTTCGGAAATAATTCCGGTGTTTTCACCAGGAATGTTCTAGAAGGGTCTAGAAGGTTCGGCACTCCGGCGGGGAAGGGTACATGAATTTGTCATGACAATGTGGAATGGTTGCACCATGTACTAGGCCACTTGGCTGGGCAACATGGAGAGATAAATCAAATCCAAGTTTGAAAGTCAAACGCCAATTTGAAAAGTCAAATCCAAAGTTTGCTTGGTGGAGGGAGAATAGGAAACCTACTTGGGGAGGAAGTCCCACTCCCTCCACCCGCCGGCCATGAGGAGGAGTTGTAGGAGTACTACCTCCTCCCAAACCGCCCCTCCCACCTATATAAGGAGGGGTAGGGCGCCCCCCTACCCCTCACACCTAAACCCTAGCCCTTGGCGCCACCACCTCCAAGTGTTGCCGCCGCCTAGGTCTCCTCTTCTAGCCGGCTTGGGTCAAACCCTAGCTTTCCCTAGCCGCCGGCCAAGCCCACCCCTTGGTGCCTCTAAACCCTAGATCTCCAAGGCCCTCTCTCATACTCCACCATACTCGCTCTGGCTTAGGCGAAGCCCTGCGGGATATCCCCTCTACTTCTGACACCACGCCGTCGTGCTGCCGGAATCACGAGGAGAGTACTACAACCTCCGCTGCCTGCTGGAACAAGGGAGAGGAAGGTCTTCATCGAGTACCGAACGTGTGACCGACTGCGGAAGCGCTGCCGGAACGCAGCGCTGGAAGGATCATCTACGCGATCTTGAGATCGGAAGTGTACGACTACATCATCCACGAGAATCTGCTCTCGTTAACCGCTTTGGATCTTCGAGGGTTAGTACTCTATCGACTCGTTGCTGCAATCTAGTAGAGAGATCTTGGCTTGTGTGTGTTCATGCGATAGAAATTTTTTGTTTTCCATGCTACGAACCCCTACAACAATTGTTCAAGTTTATTAGGGGCAATAAAATAAGGTGTGCCATCAAGTTCGTGAGAGCTTTACTAACTAGTTTTCACATAACAAAATAATTTTTTAATTCGAAAGATAGATGAAGCTTGAGAATTTTCTTGGAATAGAAATAATGCTAATAGGTAGGTATGGTGGACACAAATGGCATAGGTTTTGGTTTAAAAGGGGTTGGAAGCATGAGAAGTATGCCTTCTCAAAACAGGTTTTTGTCTAGCAAGGATGGGTAGCAAGCAAAAGAGTTGAAGGAAACAAGAAAACATACAAGTAATAAAGCCAAACATGCAATCTTCCTTGAAGACACAAAAGATCTTAAATAAAAAATACTAAGCTTATGAGCCAATTAAGAAAGAAAATAAAATGATACAAAATACCTATAAGCTTTTTTCTCTTTTCCTTCCAAACCTCAAAACGTGTTGCTACTGACCAAAGCTCGGTTTGCCAAAACCAATTTAGATCTACTTGATGCTCCCAAAGTGATACCAATACTGATCAACAAGATCAATCATATAATAGAGATTGCAAACTGAAATAAGAAGTGCAAAAAGTAAAAGATGAGACTTCTCATTAATATTCCATAAAGGCACTCACACCAAGGGATACGTAGATAACTAAAGGAGAGATACTTCCACAATGCAAACCAACCTATAAGATAACTTCCCTACCAAAGATATGAATCTACTAAAAAGGTAAAAGATAAAAGATAATAATGTGATACCACGGCACTCCCCCAAGCTTGGAACACGCCAAGGGGATGCCAAACCTGATGATGAATCATTCCTTCAGTAGCAGTGGTGTTCCCTTGCCATCATCAAACTTACAAGGTAAAGTTTCCCCATCCAAAAAGGATGTCTTGGTTTCCACAATCCTGAAACTAGCAGGAGAGATTATGCGATTAAATCTAGCCTCATACTCACAATTTTGATTTTGTATGTCGTATAGATGTGCTTGTAATTGGTTGGTGGTCTGACGGAGCGAGAAGACTCCATCTTGGAGCTCAGAAACCTCCTTCTCGTGCTTGGCAATGAGTTCTGAACTTATCTTATGGATGACATCCACTTTGCGTTCCACTATCTTCTTGTACCTGAAAACTTCCTGCTCCAATGCTTCCATCCTGTCTTCCAGACTGCCTTCTCCTTTAGAGACTTGAACTTCTTTCATCTGCAGCTTCCCATCCTTGAGAATCAACTCCTTGGGATGAATCCTCAACTCATACATGTATGGGTTGATGACATCTGCTCCAAGGACTGTTGGGGCACCATGCGAAAATGTCCTTCTCCTTGACAGGTAAAGACTAGAAGACTTTTTGGGGCACCATCCTTCTCCTTTATAGGTAAAGACTGTTTGACCGGCTTCGCATCCGACCGAACATGGAGAGAGTGCTCGGCGAGTTCCCTCGTGACACCTGTCATGTCTTTGGGAAACCATGAGAAAATGACACGGTTCTCATGAAGGAAGTCAACGAGCGCACTTTTCTATTTGATGTCCAGGCCGTCTCTGACCAGGATGAACTTGCTTGGGTCCTCCTCATTCAACAGGATCTTCCTTGTGCCCTTTGATGGCTTGAACTGTGATTCTCCAGCCGGCATATCCGCCTGTAGGGACGCCACGTTCTGCATTATGACGCGCTTCTCCTCTGCGATGATCCTTGCCTCGGCTAGCTTGGATCCGTCTGTGGCGCACTCGATCGGACGCTTGTAGTAGCTATCGACGGTGATCACTCCTTTCGGGCCTGGCGGCTTCATTTTGAGGTACACGTAGTGCGGCACTCCCATGAATTTGGTGAGGGCTGGTCGCCCTAGTATGGCATGGTAGGCGCTGGAGAGGTTCACCACCTCGAACCAGATCAGCTCGCGAAGAAAGTTGTTCTTGTTGCCGAAGATGACGTCTAGCCGGATCTTGCCAATTGGTGAGTGCGATGGGCCTAGGACTTACCCGTGGGGCGAAGTGCTTGAGGGCTGTAGCTGGGACTCACTGATGCCGAGCTGCTCGATGCTGCTGCGGTACAGGAGGTTGATGCTGCTGCCTCCGTCGATGAGCACACGGGAGAAACGGCGTGAGTGCTTCTTCGAGACGATGATGGGGCCGAGGACCAACGCATAGCTACCAGGGCTTGGCAGCACAGCCGGTTGGTCTTCTTTGCTCTAGGTGATTGCCTGGTCCGACCAATGTAGGTATTGGGGAACGAGGGGGACGATTGCGTTCACCTCCGCCTCGCGCCTCCTTTTGGTGTGCTTGGTCTCCGGCTCCGCAAGGAATATGTGGTAATTGCCCACTTGGCGCGGGTAACCGTGTTCATCATCCTCGCGGCGGTTGCGTCGCTCCTTGTTGTCTGGCGGGCTTCCGGCTGGTGGTGGAGGTCGTGGTGGGAGACCATCGGATTCAGTCATCTTCTTCGTCTAGCTACACTGGCGCGTCGTGTGGTTCGCGGGCTTGCTGCCGCCGCTATGGAACTTGCATGGCCCATCGAGCATGGACTCCATGGTGTACTTGGGCCGTGATGGACTGTCATCTAGCCTCTATCTCTGTCTGCCGCCCGCAGCTATCTCCTCGTGCACCGCAGCTACTTGCTCGGTTCCGTACCGGCTATCAGGTTGGTCGTCTTTCCTCTTGCCATGGCTGTTATCATGGCCGTGCCGCTTGGAGTGATGGTCACCCGGCTGGCGGCGCTCCTCCTATTCGTCCATTACATCACCATGATGGGCTTCTTCATAGCTGCATCGGTGGTGGCGTACTTGTCCGCGATGGACATGACCTGGGCCATGGTTTGCGGGTCTTCCCGGCTGAGCTTGGGCTTCAACATGGTGCCCTCTCGGCAACCATTGGTGAAGAATTCGATTGATTGGTGCTCGCGCACTCCTTCACATGAGTTGTGCATGCTGGTCCATCGGGTGAGGTACGCGCGGTCAGACTCGTCTTTGCCTGGCAGGCAGAGGGCGAGCTCGCGAGGTCGACCCGACCGCTTGTATGTTCTGGTGAAGTTGCGAATGAACGCTTCTTCGAAGTCCAGCCAGGCGTTGATGTTGTTGTCGGGGAGGCTGTTGATCCATGTCCTTGCCGAGTAGACAAGCATGAGGGGGACGTAGCGGACGGCCAAGCGGAGGTTTCCGTTGGTGATTCCCACAGTGGTTGTGTAGTCCACCAGCCAATCCTTAGGATTGATCGTGCCATAGTATTTTGGCATGTCCCTTGGAAGCGAAAAACCCTTCGGAAACGGCTCGTTCCGGATGCGCGGGCCAAAACATTTTGGTCCATCCGGGCTTTCTTCCTCCAGCGTGCGTGACTGCACCAAGAGGTCAATGCACTCGCGCGCGTCGGCTGGTTCTCGGGGGCAGAGTTGCCCGTTCAGGAACGACACGGGCGGGTCCTTGTTTGCACCAGCTCCTTCCTCCGGGGCGCCTGCTTTCTTTCCTTGGGAAACTCCTACAGCCGGCGCGCGGCTCACGCTGGAGGCGGCGGCGTCGCGGTTAT
Source organism: Avena sativa (assembly GCA_916181665.1). NCBI lineage: Eukaryota > Viridiplantae > Streptophyta > Magnoliopsida > Poales > Poaceae > Avena > Avena sativa. Next base: position 2,566,309 of record OV702285.1, on the reverse strand, counting down.
GGAAGCCACGATTGCCAGATTCTCCACGCAGGCGGCTATTCTGACTGGCTCCTGGAGAGGATGCCTGCTGGTGCTTTCTTCCTTCGTGCACCATCTGGTCCGCGCCTTTGCGTAGGACTATGTCATGCGTGTTTCCTGCCTGGCCGGCGGTACCTTCCGCCTGCTCCTTGTTGGAGGTGGAGACGAGGAGCTGGACGCGCTCCTGCTAGCGATGGAGCTCTTCCCCCTCGAGGTGTTTCAGCTCTGTGGCCTCCGCTTCGGCCGCTCTCATGTTGTAGAGGTCCCAACCTTTAATAAGGTAGAGATCCCTGTGTTTACAATGCTAGTCCCTGGATCAATAGCTAGCATCCACAGTTAAGATGTAATATCAAGAAACAAAGGTCATAATACAACTTTATAACCAGGAATAAAATAATTCATTACATCTTACATAGCTCATTTGGCTATCTCATTACAATGCAGCAGAATATAGCAATAGCATGGGGTCCTTCATCTTCAAAGTGCCACAGACAATCATGTTGGTTGTAGACTTGTAATCCTAATCAATAAACTTCACTAACATAAAACAAACCTGCAACATAATAAGTTGCAGCCACAAGGGTCAATACATTTGAATTGTATTGGCAAGTTTCACTACTATGTAAGAATAAGTGGATCCTATCATTACATGCATATTTGGCTAAGTGGGGTTTAGGATCTTTGCAGAAAGCAATATAGTTTTATCCTATCTTTTCAAAATAGTTTTTGATCTTTTGTCAAATCTTTCTGAACTCCTTGGAAAACTCCAAGTGCTTCAAATCCCTTGTTTTCACCATCAAGTTTTACTTTGAGAAATTGGAATGTCGAGATCTTCCATAGCTTCAGGCCTTAGTTTCTCAGAGTTGTCCATAACCGGGGACACGGCTAAGTACTTAGAATTTTGATCTTTTGCAGAAGTTGTACACTTTACCCACATGACACAATCTCGTCTTGTTGCCACCAGTGGCCGCTGGATAAGTACTCACCAAAATGAAGTACTGGCAGATCGAGAATGTGACAAAGTCTTTCCATAGGAGTCCTCCCAATACACAATGCTAGCTTGTCAACCAGGCACCAATGTAGGGATAAATTTTCCCTTACACAATTCTAGTTAACCTAAAGATGCCAATGTATGGGTCTTCCACTATGTAGTTGACTAAGCCAGAGCCCATTTAGCATGTGGCTGTACACGGAAGCCACTGTACGAGAAACATGTTCAATCCCTAAGTCCCTGGGTGGTTTTTCTTCTAGTGCACATACAAAAAGATAGCCATATAAACATGGTTCCCTTTGTTGCCACCTTGTCCAAAACTTGAGTATCCTTGTCCACCCAGGTGGTTCATTGAGTACTTGTTTTATTATATAAAACATATATCTTTTCAACACTTCATATAATCATATCATGTATCCCATCCCAAATATGTAGCAGGGCTAAGCTTACTACAACCACAATGTTTTCACTAAGGAATATATAAGGGTATCCTATTAGGATTTAGCATAGCATAAAATATAGTAGTCCTTTCCATGCATGTTACAAAAATCCACTAAGTGTAATGAAAATAGTAGGACATGGATGATAGTGTCACTTGCCTTTTTAGTAGAGAATGATGGTTCACCTCTTGATCTTGCAAATATCACACTCTTCTAACTCCACTACAATTCAATCAAGCAAACATATTTTCAAACCAACATTCAAACAATTTATCACACATAAAATAATGGAAACAAGGTCATGCATGCAAGCATGCAAAAGATAGTTTTATTTTGCAAAAGTGGTTTCTACTAGGCTCTAAACATTATAAGGTTCAAAGTGGTCATTTACTAAAGTAGTAAAACCATTTACAAAAGGTTTCATCTATAAACCATCAAATCAATATTTTATGTGGTTGAAAAATGCTTTTAGCAAAGCAATATTCTTTAAAGGGTTCACCAAATATATTTAATTTCTGAAAACTTGGTGTTTAGGGTCAGAAGGTTTGAATCAAATCATTTCCAAAGGTTTTACTCAAAATTCATTTCTAATCCATAAACAATATTTTTATTTGACTAGAAATGTGCTAATTCAAATATTTATTCTTTTGCTTCACCAAATACATTTTTAAATCCATAAGTTGGCTCCTATGGTCAGTAGGTTCACAACAAACCATTTCGCAAAGATTTCATCTCAAAAACATATCTAGAACAATTTTTATATTCAAAATATGCCTACACGTGTTTCTGCAAATTCAACAAATTTTCTAGAAGCAAAACATTAAACAAAGTGCATGGTTGCAAAGTACTTGCTCTGCTGAATCGATTGATATAAAATTTGCAAAATTTGGACGTGTGGTTTGAAAGTTATGAATTTTACAAAATTGAACAACTAATAGATCAATTCTATTTTTATTAAAATAGACAGGGCCACGTGGCTTGCTCTGATAGGCTGGTACCGTTTCGTGCGGATCAGCCTCTATGAGTCGTTGGATCTAAATGAAATCGTGCGACTCTGGTTCATTCCTACCCCTTCGGTAAGTCATCTGTTTCTACGCGTCAGATTTCAATCGAACGGTGCAGAATCGCTTGACCACAAAGTGGCGGCGCTGCGACGGCGACAGGCGACGGAGCGCTCTGGCGGCGAGCTTGCCGACGAACCAGGAAGCAAGAGGGGAAACAAAGGTGCTCACCGTGCTCGTGGGAGTGTGGAGAAGATCGAGGTGTGGTCGGCTTGGAGAGGGGCGCGCTGGAGCGACGTGGATTGCTCGCCGGAGTCGGTGGCAGCATTAGGCGGTTCTGTTCGTCGTCGGGGACGGAGCTGCAGATTGCCCAGGAGAGTTCGCCGGAGCGACAGCAGACGACGACGGCGTGTTGAGGTTGTCCTTGCCGATGCTCTAGGGCAAGGGCGGCCAAGCTTCTGGTACTGGGAGATGTGTCAGGCGATGGGGAACAAGGTTGCGTATAGTGGGAGGTGAGGGGCGGCCGTGGTTCGCCGGAATTGCTCTGAGACGTCGTCGGAGATAGTGGGATGCAAGCTCGAAATTAGAGAAGCCTAGGGGCAGAGAGGCGCTGGCAAGTGAGGGGAAAGAGAGAGGAGGCGTGGGCGTTTATGTGTGCGTGGTCACCGGAGGAATTAAGCCGGCCAATTAAGCGAATTGATCGCCGCAATCAAGGCAGCAACGGCGAGGGAGACGTGGTCGTGAGTGAGAACGACGATGAGGTGGCGTGGGGTCCGTTTGTCAGCGAGAGAGAGAGAGAGAAAGAGTGGGACCTGCTTGTCTGTGACTCAGCGGGTTCTATTCTGGGTGGAAAACGTTTCACTGTGGGGTGAGTTAATGGGGCTGGATTGCTGGGCTGGGTTGGGCTGCTTCGATTCATTTTTTTATACAGGAAGCTTTTTCTTTTTCTAATATGAATTTCTGTTTTGATTTTCAAACCAATAATTCAAACAACAAATCAAATCACCACCAAACTTTGTGTTGATTTTAATTCTGTTTAACAACACATTCCAAGGTCCAAAACAAAATATTTTTTTATTCTTTTTAGGATCCATTAATAATTAAATAAATAGACCTTAGTCATTATTTCAAATAGGGTTTAATTTATTTTTTAAAACTCTATTTGAAATCTAAACCAAACCAAAACCTTTTCAGTAGGTTTCATTTGAAAAACAAAACACTTGGAAATCTTATTTAAAATAAATTAACAAGTTTGAGTGTTTATTTAAAATGGGAAAAGCCTTTACTTTCATAAATTTGGATATTAATAAATCCTCATTATTTTATTTAAATAAACCTTTACTCTTTTTATCACTTAGAAATATTTTATTTCAAAAGCTTGGCCAAGATTTAATTTGGCTCTATAAAATAATCCTTGTTTATAATTCTACCTTTTCTTTTGAAAACCAAATCTTTTTATTAAAAGATCCAAAAATAGTAATTCCAACTATCATAACTTTATTTATTATTTGTTTATCTTTTTAAATCCCTTGAAGATTTTATTTGACCAAAATAGGTTTTGATGTTTCCAAATGGAATCAAAAAGTTTCTTCTCACCCTAAAAATCAACAATTGTTTATTTGTTTATTTATTTTTCACATTTCAAAATTTGGAAAATTTTGGGATGTGACAGGCTACCACCCTTAAAACAAATCTCGTCTCGAGATTTGGGAAGGCTAGGGTTACAAGTTGGCTTGAAGACAACTAGGGTAATACCACCCTTAAAATAAATTCTCATAGGGTTACATTGATGGTTCACTTGACTATGGGTTCAACACTTGATATCCAAACAAGGAATCCTTATTTGAATCTTCTGAGTTAACTAGTTCCTGACATCCACTTCTTCTATCTCTTCAAAGTTTCCATTCATGTCAATGTGGTTCACATGTCCTTTCTAGGGCACATTGGAGTCATTTCCATTGGCTTTTCTAGCATCCTTTTTCTTTTCTTTCTCAGGATAGTCTGATGCATAGTGTCCAAGTTCCTTACAATTATAGCACTGCAACTGGCTAATGTCTTTCTTCCTGAAAGTGTCATGTTGGTTCTGACCAAGGTCATATCCATTGTCAGTTTCGTTTCTATTGTTTTCATTCCCATTGTTGTTGTGGTGATACTGATGTGGTTCAGAATCTTCATTGCTCTTTTTGAATGAATGCTTCTTTTTTGATGATCCTGAGTGATTCTTGAGTTTATGTTTCCTCTTTCTATTCTCAACTTGATTCATCTTGTTTTCCAAAATGGTGTCTTTTTCACAGAGTGATTGATAAGTTGGGACATAGGCAACAGCTAGCTGCAAGTTCAACTCATCATTAAGTCCTTCAAGAAATTTCTCCTTTCTCTTAGCATCTGTATCAACTTCATCCGGTGCATAGCGTGCCAGATTGTTGAATTCTTCAATGTACTCAGCCACACTGAGGTGACGCTGTTTTAGATTGTGGAATTCCTTTTTCTTCAAGTACATTACTCCAGGTGAGATGTGAGTTGTTCTAAATCCATCCTCAAAAATGGCCCAAGTCACATCTTCAAGGGGAGTGGTGATCTGAAAGTTGTCCCACCATGTTGCTGCTGGTCCTTCAAGTAGAAATGCTGCAAACCTAACTTTTTCCTCATCGGTGTAGCCAACAGTCACTAAGTCCTTATTCACCAAACGTTACCAATCATCGGCTACCATTGGGTCAGTTGTTCCAGAGAACCTTGCAGGCCTAAGTTTCAGAAACTTGGTGAGCATGTCATGAGCTGGAGGATTATTCTGATTGTTGTTGTTGTTCCGATTCTGTATGAGTGTGGTCATGATCTGCATTAGTTGAGTTTGACCTGTCATCAACTGCTGCAACTCGGGAGGGACGTTGTTGTTTTGGTTGGGGTTGGCACGACGGGAGGCATCTGTTCGTTTGATAGGGATAAGTAATGTTGGATAGGTCTAAAGAGGTTCTAACACACCACCCAAAACAATCAAGTTCAATCAAACAATCAAGCAATAAACAAGCAACTATTCACTTAACAACTTATGAGCTTAACTCATGAGTTGAAGGAAACAAGTTTTCTTGAAATAATTAACTTAGTATAGTCATACCTCATAGGTCAACATGATCCATACACTAACATGATATCAATGTTTTTGGTAGGCAATCTAATGTCTCTTGGTTCTCACTTGTAGTCCTTAGTGATGTCTAAGTTGAAGTCCTTGGTGAAACCAAAAGTTGAAGTCATTGTTCATGGTAAAGGCTTTGTCCATCAAGTTGAAAAGGAAGAGATGTAGAATCAAAACCAAAAAGGTTAAGGAAAGAGTTTACAAGATTCTTTGTAAATAAGTTTTTGGAACAAATTCAACTCCTATTTTTCTAAGGGTTTTGTCCAATCCTAGGGTTACAATCCTACATGCAACACAGTGCTCTGATACCATCTGTAGAGGTCCCAACATTTAATAAGGTAGAGATCCCTGTGTTTACAATGCTAGTCCCTGGATGAATAGATAACATCCACAGTTAAGATGTAATATCAAGAAACAAAGGTCATAATACAACTTTATAACCAGGAATAAAATAATTCATTACATCTTACATAGCTCATTTGGCTATCTCATTACAATGCAGCAGAATATAGCAATAGCATGGGGTCCTTCATCTTCAAAGTGCCACAGGCAATCATGTTGGTTGTAGACTTGTAATCCTAATCAATAAACTTCACTAACATCAAACAAACCTGCAACATAATAAGTTGCAGCCAGAAGGGTCAATACATTTGAATTGTATTGGCAAGTTTCACTACTATGTAAGAATAAGTGGATCCTATCATTACATGCATATTTGGCTAAGTGGGGTTTAGGCTCTTTGCAGAAAGCAATATAGTTTTATCCTATCTTTTCAAAATAGTTTTTGATCTTTTGTCAAATCTTTCTGAACTCCTTGGAAAACTCCAAGTGCTTCAAATCCCTTGTTGTCACCATCAAGTTTTACTTTGAGAAATTGGAATGTCGAGATCTTCCATAGCTTCAGGCCTTAGTTGCTCAGAGTTGTCCATAACCGGGGACACGGCTAAGTACTTAGAATTTTGATCTTCTGCAAAAGTTGTACACTTTACCCACATGACACCATCTCGTCTTGTTGCCACCAGTGGCCGCTGGATAAGTACTCACCAAAATGGAGTACTAGCAGATCGAGAATGTGACAAAGTCTTTCCATAGGAGTCCTCCCAATACACAATGCTAGCTTGTCAACCAGGCACCAATGTAGGGATAAATTTTCCCTTACACAATTCTAGTTAACCTGAAGATGCCAATGTATGGGTCTTCCACTATGTAGTTGACTAAGCCAGAGCCCATTTAGCATGTGGTCGTACACGGAAGCCACTGTACGAGAAAAATGTTCAATCTCTAAGTCCCTGGGTGGTTTTTCTTCTAGTGCGCATACAAAAAGATAGCCATATAAACATGGTTCCCTTTGTTGCCACCTTGTCCAAAACTTGAGTATCCTTGTCCACCCAGGTGGTTCATTGAGTACTTGTTTTATTATATAAAACATATATCTTTTCAACACTTCATATAATCATATCATGTATCCCATCCCAAATATATAGCAGGGCTAAGCTTACTACAACTACAATGTTTTCACTAAGGAATATATAAGGGTATCCTATTAGGATTTAGCATAGCATAAAATATAGTAGTCCTTTCCATGCATGTTACAAAAATCCACTAAGTGTAATGAAAATAGTAGGACATGGATGATAGTGTCACTTGCCTTTTTAGTAGATAATGATGGTTCATCTCTTGATCTTGCAAATATCACACTCTTCGAACTCCACTACAATTCAATCAAGCAAACATATTTTCAAACCAACATTCAAACAATTTATCACACATAAAATAATGGAAACAAGGTCATGCATGCAAGCATGCAAAATATTATTTTGCAAAAGTGGTTTCTACTAGGCTCTAAACATTATAAGGTTCAAAGTGGTCATTTACTAAAGTAGTAAAACCATTTGCAAAAGGTTTCATCTATAAACCATCAAATCAATATTTTATGTGGTTGAAAAATGCTTTTAGCAAAGCAATATTCTTTAAAGGGTTCACCAAATATATTTAATTTCTGAAAACTTGGTGTTTAGGGTCAGAAGGTTTGAATCAAATCATTTCCAAAGGTTTTACTCAAAATTCATTTCTAATCCATAAACAATACTTTTATTTGACTAGAAATGTGCTAATTCAAATATTTATTCTTTTGCTTCACCAAATACATTTTTAAATCCATAAGTTGGTTCCTATGGTCAGTAGGTTCACAACAAACCATTTTGCAAAGATTTCATCTCAAAAACATATCTAGAACAATTTTTATATTCAAAATATGCCTACACATGTTTCTGCAAATTCAACCAATTTTCTAGAAGCAAAACATTAAACAAAGTGCATGGTTGCAAAGTACTTGCTCTGCTGAATCCATTGATATAAAATTTGCAAAATTTGGACATGTGGTTTGAAAGTTATGAATTTTACAAAATTGAACAACTAATAGATCAATTCTGTTTTTTTTAAAATAGACAGGGCCACGTGGCTTGCTCTGATAGGCTGGTACCGTTTCGTGCGGATCAGCCTCTGTGAGTCGTTGGATCTAAATGAAATCGTGCGACTCTGGTTCATTCCTACCCCTTCGTTAAGTCATCTGTTTCTATGCGTCAGATTTCAATCGAACGGTGCAGAATCGCTTGACCACAAAGTGGCGGCGCTGCGACGGCGACAGGCGACGAAGCGCTCTGGCGGCGAGCTTGCCGACGAACCAGGAAGCAAGAGGGGAAACAAAGGTGCTCACCGTGCTCGTGGGAGTGTGGAGAAGCTCGAGGTGTGGTCTGCTTGGCGAGGGGCGCGCTGGAGCGACGTGGATTGCTCGCCGGAGTCGGTGGCGGCGTTAGGCGGTTCTGTTCGTCGTCGGGGACGGAGCTGCAGATCGCCCAGGAGAGTTCGCCGGGGCGACAGCAGACGACGGCGGCGTGTTGAGGTTGTCCTTGCCGACGCTCTGGGGCAAGGGCGGCCAAGCTGCTGGTACTGGGAGATGTGTCAGGCGATGGGGAACAAGGTTGCGTACAGTGGGAGGTGAGGGGCGGTCGTGGTTCGCCGGAATTGCTCTGAGACGTCGTCGGAGATAGTGGGATGCAAGCTCGAAATTAGAGCAGCCTAGGGGCAGAGAGGCGCTGGCAAGTGAGGGGAAAGAGAGAGGAGGCGTGGGCGTTTATGTGTGCGTGGTCACCGGAGGAATTAAGCCGGCCAATTAAGCGAATTGATCACCGCAATCAAGGCAGCAACGGCGAGGGAGACGTGGTCGTGAGTGAGAACGACGATGAGGTGGCATGGGGTCCGTTTGTCAGCGAGAGAGGGAGAGAAAGAGTGGGACCTGCTTGTCTGTGACTCAGCGGGTTCTATTCTGGGTGGAAAACGTTTCACTGTGGGGTGAGTTAGTTGGGCTGGATTGCTGGGCTGGGTTGGGCCTGGCAGTGGGCTGCTTCGATTCATTTTTTTATATAGGAAGCTTTTTCTTTTTCTAATATGAATTTCTGTTTTGATTTTCAAACCAATAATTCAAACAACAAATCAAATCACCACCAAACTTTGTGTTGATTTTAATTCTGTTTAACAACACATTCCAAGGTCCAAAACAAAATATTTTTTTATTCTTTTTAGGATCCATTAATAATTAAATAAATAGACCTTAGTCATTATTTCAAATAGGGTTTAATTTATTTTTTAAAACTCTATGTGAAATCTAAACCAAACCAAAACCTTTTCAGTAGGTTTCATTTGAAAAACAAAACACTTGGAAATCTTATTTAAAATAAATTAACAAGTTTGAGTGTTTATTTAAAATGGGAAAAGCCTTTACTTTCATAAATTTGGATATTAATAAATCCTCATTATTTTATTTAAATAAACCTTTACTCTTTTTATCAATTAGAAATATTTTATTTTAAAAGCTTGGCCAAGATTTAATTTGGCTCTATAAAATAATCCTTGTTTATAATTCTACCTTTTCTTTTGAAAACCAAATCTTTTTATTAAAAGATCCAAAAATAGTAATTCCAACTATCATAACTTTATTTATTATTTGTTTATCTTTTTAAATCCCTTGAAGATTTTATTTGACCAAAATAGGTTTTGATGTTTCCAAATGGAATCAAAAAGTTTCTTCTCACCCTGAAAATCAACAATTGTTTATTTGTTTATTTATTTTTTACATTTCAAAATTTGGAAAATTTTGGGATGTGACAGGCTACCACCCTTAAAACAAATCTCGTCCCGAGATTTGGGAAGGCTAGGGTTACAAGTTGGCTTGAAGACAACTAGGGTACTACCACCCTTAAAATAAATTCTCATAGGGTTACATTGATGGTTCACTTGACTATGGGTTCAACACTTGATATCCAAACAAGGAATCCTTATTTGACTCTTCTGAGTTAACTAGTTCCTGACATCCACTTCTTCTATCTCTTCAAAGTTTCCATTCATGTCAATGTGGTTCACATGTCCTTTCTGGGGCACATTGGAGTCATTTCCATTGGCTTTTCTAGCATCCTTTTTCTTTTCTTTCTCAGGATAGTCTGATGCATAGTGTCCAAGTTCCTTACAATTATAGCACTGCAACTGGCTAATGTCTTTCTTCCTGAAAGTGTCATGTTGGTTCTGACCAAGGTCATCTCCATTGTCAGTTTCATTTCTATTATTTTCATTCACATTGTTGTTGTGGTGATACTGATGTGGTTCAGAATATTCATTGCTCTTTTTGAATGAATGCTTCTTTTTTGATGATCCTGAGTGATTCTTGAGTTTATGTTTCCTCTTTCTATTCTCAACTTGATTCATCTTGTTTTCCAAAATGGTGTATTTGTCACAGAGTGATTGATAAGTTGGGACATATGCAACAGCTAGCTGCAAGTTCAACTCATCATTAAGTCCTTCAAGAAATTTCTCCTTTCTCTTAGAATCTGTATAAACTTCATCCGGTGCATAGCGTGCTAGATTGTTGAATTCTTCAATGTACTCAGCCACACTGAGGTGACGCTGTTTCAGGTTGTGGAATTCCTTTTTCTTCAAGTACATTACTCCAGGTGAGATGTGAGTTATTCTGAATCCATCCTCAAAAATGGCCCAAGTCACATCTTCAAGGGGAGTGGTGATCTGAAATTTGTCCCACCATGTTGCTGCTGGTCCTTCAAGTAGAAATGCTGCAAACCTAACTTTTTCCTCATCGGTGTAGCCAACAGTCACTAAGTCCTTATTCACCAAACGTTACCAATCATCGGCTACCATTGGGTCAGTTGTTCCAGAGAACCTTGCAGGCCTAAGTTTCAGAAACTTGGTGAGCATGTCATGAGCTGGAGGATTATTCTGATTGTTGTTGTTGTTGTTGTTCCGATTCTGTATGAGTGTGGTCATGATCTGCATTAGTTGAGTTTGACCTGTCATCAACTGCTGCAACTCGGGAGGGACGTTGTTGTTTTGGTTGGGCTTGGCACGACGAGAGGCATCTGTTCGTTTGATAGGGACAAGTAATGTTGGATAGGTCTAAAGAGGTTCTAACACACCACCCAAAACAATCAAGTTCAATCAAACAATCAAGCAATAAACAAGCAACTATTCACTTAACAACTTATGAGCTTAACTCATGAGTTGAAGGAAACAAGTTTTCTTGAAATAATTAACTTAGTATAGTCATACCTCATAGGTCAACATGATCCATACACTAACATGATATCAATGTTTTTGGTAGGCAATCTAATGTCTCTTGGTTCTCACTTGTAGTCCTTAGTGATGTCTAAGTTGAAGTCCTTGGTGAAACCAAAAGTTGAAGTCATTGTTCATGGTAAAGGCTTTGTCCATCAAGTTGAAAAGGAAGAGATGTAGAATCAAAACCAAAAAGGTTAAGGAAAGAGTTTACAAGATTCTTTGTAAATAAGTTTTTGGAACAAATTCAACTCCTATTTTTCTAAGGGTTTTGTCCAATCCTAGGGTTACAATCCTACATGCAACACAGTGCTCTGATACCATCTGTAGAGGTCCCAACATTTAATAAGGTAGAGATCCCTGTGTTTACAATGCTAGTCCCTGGATGAATAGATAACATCCACAGTTAAGATGTAATATCAAGAAACAAAGGTCATAATACAACTTTATAACCAGGAATAAAATAATTCATTACATCTTACATAGCTCATTTGGCTATCTCATTACAATGCAGCAGAATATAGCAATAGCATGGGGTCCTTCATCTTCAAAGTGCCACAGGCAATCATGTTGGTTGTAGACTTGTAATCCTAATCAATAAACTTCACTAACATCAAACAAACCTGCAACATAATAAGTTGCAGCCACAAGGGTCAATACATTTGAATTGTATTGGCAAGTTTCACTACTATGTAAGAATAAGTGGATCCTATCATTACATGCATATTTGGCTAAGTGGGGTTTAGGCTCTTTGCAGAAAGCAATATAGTTTTATCCTATCTTTTCAAAATAGTTTTTGATCTTTTGTCAAATCTTTCTGAACTCCTTGGAAAACTCCAAGTGCTTCAAATCCCTTGTTGTCACCATCAAGTTTTACTTTGAGAAATTGGAATGTCGAGATCTTCCATAGCTTCAGGCCTTAGTTGCTCAGAGTTGTCCATAACCGGGGACACGGCTAAGTACTTAGAATTTTGATCTTCTGCAAAAGTTGTACACTTTACCCACATGACACAATCTCGTCTTGTTGCCACCAGTGGCCGCTGGATAAGTACTCACCAAAATGGAGTACTAGCATATCGAGAATGTGACAAAGTCTTTCCATAGGAGTCCTCCCAATACACAATGCTAGCTTGTCAACCAGGCACCAATGTAGGGATAAATTTTCCCTTACACAATTCTAGTTAACCTGAAGATGCCAATGTATGGGTCTTCCACTATGTAGTTGACTAAGCCAGGGCCCATTTAGCATGTGGTTGTACACGGAAGCCACTGTACGAGAAAAGTGTTCAATCTCTAAGTCCCTGGGTGGTTTTTCTTCTAGTGCGCATACAAAAAGATAGCCATATAAACATGGTTCCCTTTGTTGCCACCTTGTCCAAAACTTGAGTATCCTTGTCCACCCAGGTGGTTCATTGAGTACTTGTTTTATTATATAAAACATATATCTTTTCAACACTTCATATAATCATATCATGTATCCCATCCCAAATATATTGCAGGGCTAAGCTTACTACAACTACAATGTTTTCACTAAGGAATATATAAGGGTATCCTATTAGGATTTAGCATAGCATAAAATATAGTAGTCCTTTCCATGCATGTTACAAAAATCCACTAAGTGTAATGAAAATAGTAGGACATGGATGATAGTGTCACTTGCCTTTTTAGTAGAGAATGATGGTTCACCTCTTGATCTTGCAAATATCACACTCTTCTAACTCCACAACAATTCAATCAAGCAAACATATTTTCAAACCAACATTCAAACAATTTATCACACATAAAATAATGGAAACAAGGTCATGCATGCAAGCATGCAAAAGATAGTTTTATTTTGCAAAAGTGGTTTCTACTAGGCTCTAAACATTATAAGGTTCAAAGTGGTCATTTACTAAAGTAGTAAAACCATTTGCAAAAGGTTTCATCTATAAACCATCAAATCAATATTTTATGTGGTTGAAAAATGCTTTTAGCAAAGCAATATTCTTTAAAGGGTTCACCAAATATATTTTAATTCTCAAAACTTGGTGTTTAGGGTCAGAAGGTTTGAATCAAATCATTTCCAAAGGTTTTACTCAAAATTCATTTCTAATCCATAAACAATATTTTTATTTGACTAGAAATGTACTAATTCAAATATTGATTATTTTGCTTCACCAAATACATTTTTAAATCCATAAGTTGGTTCCTATGGTCAGTAGGTTCACTACAAACCATTTTGCAAAGATTTCATCTCAAAAACATATCTAGAACAATTTTTATATTTAAAAATGCCTACACATGTTTCTGCAAATTCAACCAATTTTCCTGAAGCAAAACATTAAACAAAGTGCATGGTTGCAAAGTACTTTCTCTGCTGAATACATTGATATAAAATTTGCAAAATTTGGACGTGTGGTTTGAAAGTTATGAATTTTACAAAATTGAACAACTAATAGATCAATTCTGTTTTTATTAAAACATACAGGGCCACTGGGCTTGCTCTGATAGGCTGGTACCGTTTCGTGCGGATCAGCCTCTGTGAGTCGTTGGATCTAAATGAAATCGTGCGGCTCTGGTTCATTCCTACCCCTTCGTTAAGTCATCTGTTTCTACGCGTCAGATTTCAATCGAACGGTGCAGAATCGCTTGACCACAAAGTGGCGTCAGATTTCAATCGAACGGGGCAGAGAGGCGCTGGCAAGTGAGGGTAAAGAGAGAGGAGGCGTGGGCGTTTACGTGTGCGTGTTCACCGGAGGAATTAAGCCAGTTTATTTAAAATGGGAAAATCCTTTACTTTAATAAAGTTGGATATTAATAAATCCTCATTATTTTATTTAAATAAACCTTTACTCTTTTTATCAATTAGAAATATTTTATTTCAAAAGCTTGGACAAGATTTAATTTGGCTCTATTAAATAATCCTTGTTTATAATTCTACCTTTTCTTTTGAAAACCAAATCTTTTTATTAAAAGATCCAAAAATAGTGATTCCAACTATCATAACTTTATTTATTATTTGTTTACCTTTTTAAATCCCTTTAAGATTTTATTTGACCAAAATAGGTTTTGATGTTTCCAAATGGAATCAAAAAGTTTCTTCTCACCCTAAAAATCAACAATTGTTTATTTGTTTATTTATTTTTCACATTTCAAAATTTGGAAAATTTTGGGATGTGACACATGTTGTTGGTGGAAGTGTTGTAAACGGGTTGTGCCACGTCCACGCGCGAGTCGGCGGCGCGGTCTAGTTCCAACGCAAGGTCACGCCCCTAGTGTTGGACTTTCCTGACAAAGCCGTGGGCAGCGTTGCACTCGTGCACGGTGGCGTTTAGTCGGCGCTGGTTAGCAGCGACCTTGGTGGCTTCCTGATACAGTGCCAGTTGCCTGTTTTCTTCTGTTTTTGGTTCGAGAAAGGCATAAAATCAATATTCTCGGAATTGGACGGGACAAAATCCAAAGTCAATATTTTACCATGGGGGACACGAAGCCAGAAGACGAGACGGAGAAGCAAACCAGAGCGTCCAGACCCCCCCTAGGCGTGGGTGGGCCCAACCCGCGCCTGGGTAGGGTGTGGGGCCCCTGGCCGCCTCCCAGCCTCGCCTCTTCACCTATAAGAATCCCCCGATGCAGAAACCCTAGGCACCCGATCAAAACTCCACGACACCTTCTGTAGCCGCCGCCACCGTCGTCCCTAGAACGGCGAGGATCTGAAGTTCTTCCCGGCACCCTGCCGGAGGGTATATCATCCCGGAGGCCTTCTCTCCGGTATGAAGCATGAGTAGTTCCACATTGGACTATGGGTCCATGTAGTAGCTACATGGTTGTATGTCCTCCTTGTGCTTTCATGTATAGATCTTATGAGCTCTGATCATGATCAAGATCTAATCTATTTGTAATCATGCATGTTGTGTTTGCGGGGATCTGATGGATATTGAGATTACTATGTCAGATTGATTAATGGTTTTGTCTTTATGATTCTATCATGTCTGTGTTGTTTCTGATCTTGCATGCTCTCCGTTGTTAGTATCTATCTTGGCCAAGTAGTTGCTAGTGACTCCAAGAGGGGGTATTTATGCTCGATAGTGGATTCATGCCTCTAGTTTCCAAGGGAAGTGACAGAAATCTCTTCAATTGTAGATGTGCTGTTTCCACTAGGGAGAAAACAACGGTATCTTGTTCATAGAACAAGTGGATTGTTTACCTTACACACTTTGCTTAAAGCAGTTGTCTGTTTCTTGTAACTTAATACTGGAGGGTGTTCGGATGATAACCTGAAGGTGGACTTCTAGTCATAGATGCAGTTGGATGGCGCTCTATGTATATTGTTGTATTGCCCAATTGAATCTCATAGGATCTTTTTGTTTGGTATTGCATTGTTATGCCTTGCTCAGTTCATGTCAATTGCCCTGTTGTAATTTGTTTACCCTTCATGCCATGTTGTTTATCTAAGGAGAGCACCTCTAGTGAACTATGGACCTTGGTCCAATCTTTACCATTGATACATCTTCCAATGTTACTTGTTTAATTGCTGCAAACCATTACCTTACACACCATACATTTAATCCTTTGTTATAGCAACCGGTGAGATTGACAACCTCACTGTTAGTTGGGGCAAAGTCTTGAGTTTGTGTTGTGCAGGTCTCCACGTTGCTTGCAGCACCTTTGGGGCATTTCCTTCCTCCTACTGGTTCGATAACCTTGGTTTCTTACTGAGGGAATCTTGCTTGCTGAACTGCATCATACCTTTCGCTTGGGGTCTCCCAACGAAGTGCTGCTGCACTCATCAAGCCTTTTTCTGACACCGTTGCAAGGGAGGCTAAGGACGTCTTCACAAGGGGATTCCTCCACTTCCTTTATCTTTACTTTGTTTTTAGTTTGCTTAGTTTTTTTGCTTGGTTTTGTTTGCCTCTTTTCAAAAACTCCAAAAAAATAGTCTAGTTTTGTTTGCTTCCTTTATTCAAAAACACAAAAAATAGTTCCTACTCTAGTTGCCACCTTGTTCTAGCTCACCATGTTGCTCCCCAAGTTCACCCTGAAGGACCTCTCTATAGGTAGTGGCTCCATAATTGGGGAAGACAATATGGAAGAATTCTTTAATCAAGTAGCAGGTATGAGGATATTGAGGATAAATCTATCGCAGAGCTTGCTCCTAATTATGAGATTGCTTCAGCTTCTTTAGTTCATATGCTGGAGGCTAGGTTTGTTAGCCTTAACCCCAGATGCAAATTTTCTTCCTAAAACTAAAAGAAGAAAAGAATGCTGAAAATAGAGAGTTTATTCTTGAAACTTTACTCAAGGAGTTCCATGATGTTGCTGAGGAAGCCAAAAAAGTCTTTGAGCGTTTTAATATACTAGGATCATGTGTATATGTTGTGGGTACTTCAGATAAAACCAAGCCTAGAGATGAATTTAAGATACCCATAACCTTTAAGCTTGTTGGGATGCATGAGGCCTTTGAAAAGAATTTTGATTGGATTATTCCTAAAAATCCTTTTGATGAAAGTAGTAAACCAAAGGGAAATGAGAAGGGATCCTCCAAGACTCATTTGGATGAGATATCTCTCATAGTTGAAGACTTTACAAGTATTGATCTCAATTCTTCATTTGAAAATACTTGATTTTTCTTTCTTCTTGTGCCTAACTTAAAGACGTTAAAAAAGTACTTGTTGGGAGATAACCCAAGAGTTTCCTTGAGTCTTGGAAGTTATTACTTCATTAATGACCTCTAATTATCCTTTTTGTTTGCTTTTTGTGCCAAGAATGACCTCTAATGAGAGGGAAGTAAGATTTGGTGAGTTGCTGTCCCGAAACAGATTTCTGTCCTCCACCAAAAAAATCGTGAGGAGTCTCTGTAACTAGGATTGAGCTGAAAATTTATGAATAAATCCCCCAGTATATTATCTAAATTTATTTAGTTCAACACTTTTTTATTTGAGCAACATAAGGTCTTCGAAAAAAATCGGATTCTACCTGCTGGTCTGTTTTGACAGATTTCTGTCATTATTTGCATTTGCTTCTTATTGATTCCTTTTTGAGTTCTCTTTTGGGGAATTGAGCTTTTTGAAGGAGTTTCTACAGTAGCATGTGTTTTTAGTGAATTTTTTTGCTGTTGCAAAGCTTTACCAAAGGGTCTATTATCTTTTGAATACACTAATGTTGCTAATGAAGATTGTGTGAAGTTTTGTATGAAGCAAAAAATTTCAGGTGTAGAGAAAGAATGATGTAATGAGATGAAGCATGGACAAAAGTGATGACCCACAAGTATAGGGGGTGTATCGTAGTACATTCAATAAATAGGTGTGTCGATCCCAACGAGGAGCAGAAGGTGCTGAACAGTGGTATGGAGCAGGAATTCCCTGTGAATACTTAGCAAACGGATTTTTAGTGGTTTTCTGATAAGGCAACAAAACAAAGAGCAAGTAACAAAGACAATGAACAAACGGAGCAAGTGGCCCAATCTTTTCTTAGCAAAGGACAAGCCGGTGAAAATACTTATAAAGACCAAACGTTCTCGAGGACACATGGGAATTGTGTCAAGTGCTTTCGCTTCAAATAGCTGACTACTCTTCTTTGGTGTTGTAAGTGTTGTATGGGTGAACCTGTGCTAACATACCGACCTTACTTGGAGTAATAAATAATTGTGATTAAACCCCCTACAAACATCCATAACTACACGAAAGTAATTAATATATAAATCTAACCACAGCCTTAAACTCTGAGATCCTGCAATTACTTGTGCAAAGGTGTCCTAACGGGGGTTCAGGTTTCTGTCCCTCCGGCAACCCCACGATTAGTAGCCAAATACACAATGCATCCCTCTAGGCCCACAAATGGTGAAGTATCATGTAGTCGACATTCACATGACATCACTAGAAGAATAGCAACACAACATAAATACTAAACCATTGAATAACAACTCATCACAGATTCACTACTAACAACATGACCTCTCCCATGTCCTCGAGAACACAAAGAACTACTCATGAGACATCATATGGATCAAGATGAATGATGATATGGTAATGGATAACAATCTGAACATAAACAATAATCCAATGGTTCCACTCACAAGCATCAACTACAATAGTAATTAACACCAAGAAAGTTTCCCCTAAGAACTAAAGAAATATCCAACACAATTGTTACAGCGGGATGGAGTGGTGATGATGGTGCTGGTGGAGATGATGGTGTGGATATTATGATGATGATCCCGATGAAGCCTAGCTTGATGACGGTGTTGATAGCGACGGTATCCCCTCTCCGAGAAGGAATTCCCCTCGCAGAAATCTGTCTGCCGGAGATATCTTTCTCTCTCTATGTTTTCCACCCCCAGAGGCAGCGGAAATCTATCTGTGGTTGCTCCTCGAGGCTTAGGGTTCCGTAGGGAAGATATAGGCGAAGGGGTGGAGTCGGAGGCCGGGCAGGTGGGCCACACCTGCCCTAGGCACGGGGTCAGGTGGGCCCCCTGTGGCCCCTCTTCGCTCCTCCTTCTAGCTTCCTTCGTATTCTGGTAAAATAATATGTTTCCATATTTTTCTGGTATTTTTCTGATCTTCGCAAAATTGCACCGAAACGCCTTCTTTTCCATCAGAATTCAAACTCCGGTAGTTCATCCTCCAAGAATCATCCAACATGCATAAATATATGAAAAGCCATAAGTAATACCTCATAATAAGACAAATATCAATGAATAGAGGTAAATTATGATATAGAATGGTGATGCAGATTGGTCATATCAACTCCCCCAAGCTTAGACTTCGCTTGTCCCCAAGCGAATACTGAGCTGAGTAAACATGTCTACAGGTTTATGGAGTGAAGTGTCGGATAAAATAATACGAACAAGAAGCATCACAGTTACCGTGCACAACTCATAGAAGAAAGCAACTCACCATTATATAACTTAGCTTGCAACCAAGTATAGTTTTCACAATAGAGATGCATAAAGATAAATCATATTTGGAATTGGCAAACTTGTTCTTGGTCAGAGAACACCTGGCAAACAGTTTCACAAAAAGCTTTTTGTAGAAGTTTCAAAACAGGAGCACTCTTTGCTCAAAAGGTTTTTTCACAAGTGAAGGCTGTCAAAGTAATACTCAATAGATAAGAGTTTTGTGCAAACAAGGAAGATAAAGAACATGATTGAATAAATCACCATATGAATGCTTGAAACACAAAAACTCAAATGCTTGCTGGAAATAGAGAGGAAGTAGGTTTATTGACTCAACTTGGAAGTGGGAGAAAGGTCCCTTCTTAGAGGGAAGCAGGGATTACAAGTCATAAAGAGCTTCCAAAAGATTATGGTACTTACTAGCTCTGAGCCCTCATTGCCCCTATGATAGGCATCTTGAGATGATTAAGGTTAAAGTGCACAAAGATGGAGTATATGCTTGACGAAATATAAGTTGGCAATCTCATGTCCCTTGAATATGAGGGCCACTCCTCATGCTACTCAACTTTGGTCACATGTAAGTTCTTGTCACTAGCATATCACTGAGAACCGCCAATGGTTTACCCCTTGCACATGGTACAGGAGCTTTCCCATAGCCAAAATGACAAGGCAAGTAGATAATGAGCATCTCAATGATCTTTTTATTTACTATGTGCATAGCTTTTATTGAGGATGCTTCATAGATAGCTCACTATGGGTGATGCTCCAAGTTTCCACCATGATTTGGCATGGCTTAGGCTAGCGGCCCAGGCATTTCTCTAACACAGAATACAAACTCCATGGACATACAAGTTCCCTCTTTATTACACACCATTGACATCCATAGATAAAAGAGCACGATATGAACTGTGTACAGAGTACAACTGCAATGTTGAAAGCGTTCCCCGTGACAGCACGGTTCTGCTAATTCCAATGTATAGATGCAAGCATATACAACTTCGATGGCACAATGGTTCAAGTCTATTAGGGGCAAAGAAATAAAGTGTGCCATCAAGTTGGTGAGATCTTTACTAACTAGTTTTCTCATAACAAAATACTTTTTAATTCAAAAGGTAGATGAAACTTGAGAATTTTTTTGGAATAGCAAAAGCTACTAGGTAGATATGGTGGACACAAATGGCAAAAGTTTGGTTCAAAGGATTTTTGAAACATGAGAAGTATGCCTTCTCACAACAGGTTTTTGCTAGCAAGGCTGGGTAGGAAGAAAGAGACTTGAAAGAAACAATCAAACATACAAGTAATAAAGCCAAACATGCACTCTTCCTTGAAGACACAAAAGATCTTAAATAAATAATACTAAGCTTATGAGCCAAAAAGAAAGAAAACAAATGATACAAAATACCTGTAAGATTTTTTCTTTCTCTTCAAAAATTGTTGCTACTGACTAGATCTCGATTTGCGAAAACCAATTTAGATCCACTTGATGATCCCAAAGTGGTGCCAATACTGATCAACAGGATACGTCATATAATAGAGATTGCAAACTAAAATAAGAAGTGAAAAAAGTAAAAGATGAGTCTTCTCATTAATATTCCAATAAAGGCATTCACACCAAGGGATACATAGAGAATCAACTAAAGGAGAGATACTTCCACATGCAAACCAAACTATAAGATAACCTCTCTACCCCATATATGAATCCACTAAAAAGGTAAAAGATAAAAGATAATGGTGGTGATACCACGGCACTCCCCCAAGCTTGGAACAAGCCAAGGGGATGCCAAACCTGATGATGAATTACTCCTTCGGTGGTGGCGGTGTTCTCTAGATAAGATCTTCAATCAACTTCCTTAACTCCTCGAACTCAAAAGTAAGAGTATGTATTAGCTCGAAAACCGGGACTAAAGGTCCGGTGTCAACCACGTGGCGTTGCCAGAACCTTTAGTCCCGGGTTGTGTTACAAACCGGGACGTATGCCCCCGCCCTCTATAAATGCAATGCCCCAGCCCTCTACCTCCACTCTGTTTTTTCTTGGTGGAAGGTGTGAGGGGTGTGCTAGTTTTTTTCCCCTATGCATGCATTCAAGGTGTTTGATGAAATGTTTGAGTGAATGATCCCATTTAATTTCTCATAGAACAAAAATATAGAAGGTGTCCGAGACGCACTTGATCTTTCTCCTCTTTATTTCCCTCGATCGAGGTTAGCAATCCTATATTTTCTCTGTCATTTATACAATGCATGTGTCGATGTGAATTGGTCATTTCACTATTTATGATGTCCTATTTTTGATAAACTTACTTATATGATGCAAATGAACGGTCGGGAATGGATGTACGGTGACCGGCGTGTACCCGGGTATATGAAAGGCGTGGATAAATTTATCGATGTGGCTACGGCAAACAAAGAGAATGGTTTTATATGTTGTGCATGTGTTCAATGTCGGAACAACAAGGAGTACTCTTCCTCGAAAATCATTCGCGGCCACCTGATTATGAAAGGTTTCATGCCCAACTACAATTGCTGGACCAAGCATGGGGAAAGAGGGGTTATGATGGAAGATGGTGAAGAAGAAGATGATGATAATAACTATCATCATATGTTTCCTGAATACAGTGATACTACAATAGAAGACAATGGAGAGGAAGGAGGTGAAGAACGGGCATCTGATGAGCCGGCTGATGAACTTGGTAGGGTCATTTCTGATGCAAAGCGAGACTATGAAACAAAAAATGAGAAGTTGAATTTAGAGGGCATGTTAGAAGATCATAAGAAATTGTTGTACCCAAATTGTGAAGATGGTAGCACAAAGCTCGGTACCACACTGGAATTGTTGCGATGGAAGGCAGAGTCTGGTCTAACTAACTCCTCATTTGAAAAGATGCTGAAAATAATGAAGCCGAAGTTTCCAAAACATAATGAACTTCCCGAGAGTACCTACGAAGCAAAGAAGACTCTCTGTCCTCTAGGATTAGATGTGCAAAAGATACATGCATGCATTATTCACTGCATCCTCTACCGCGGTAAGGAGTATGAGAATTTAGATAAATGCCCGGTATGCAATGCATTGCGGTATAAGATCAGACGAGATGACCCTGGTGATGTTGAGGGAGAGCCCCTCCGGAAGAGGGTTCCTGCTAAGGTTATGTGGTATGCTCCTATAATACTAAGGATGAAACGCATGTTCAGAAACAAAGAGCATGCCAGGTTGTTGCGATGGCACAAAGAAGACCGTAAGAAAGATGGGAAGTTGAGACACCCTGTTGATGGGTCACAGTGGAGAAAAGTCGAGAGAGACTTCCTAGACTTTGCAGGTCACGCAAGGAACTTATGGTTTGGTCTAAGTACGGATGGCATGAATCCTTTTGGGGAGCAGAGCTGCAGTCATAGCACCTGGCCCGTGACTCTATGTATCTACAACCTGCCTCCTTGGTTGTGCATGAAGCGTAAGTTCATTATGATGCCAGTGCTCATCCAAGGCCCGAAGCAACCGGGCAACAACATTGATGTGTACCTTAGGCCATTAGTTGAAGAAGTCTTACAGTTGTGGGGCAAACCAGGTGTACATGCGTGGGATTAGAACAAACAGGAGCCATTTGTTCTACGGGCGTTCCTATTCGTAACCATCAATGATTGGCCTACTCTTAGTAACCTTTCAGGACAGACAAACAAGGGATATAGGGCATGCACACACTGTTTAGATAAGACTGAAGGTACATATTTGCATAAATGCAATAAGGTTGTGTACCTGGCGAATCGACGATTTCTTCCGACTAATCATCCCGTAAGAAAGAAAGGCAAGCATTTCAAAGGTGAGGAAGATCACCGAAAGAAGCCTGAACTCCCTGCTAGTGATGATGTATTTGGTATGGTCAAGGACATAGAAGTAATCTTTGGAAACGGTCCCGGCGGTCAATCAGTTCCGAACGACGTCGCTACAGGACACGCACCCATGTGAAAGAATAAATCTATATTTTGGGAGCAGCCATATTGGAAAGTCCCGTGTGTCCGCTGTAGAGGGAAGTGTCCCAACCTTTAAATGATATAAGGTTGAATCCCCTGTGTTTACAATGCTAGTCCCTGGATCAATAGGTAGCATCCACAGTTAAGATGTAATATCAAGAAACAAGGGTCATAATATAACTTTTTAACCAGGAATAACATAATTTTATCACATCTTACATAGCTCATTTGGCTACTACATTACATTGCAGCGGAATATCTATAAGCATGGGGTCCTTCATCTTCAAAGTGCCACAGGAAAACATGTTGGTTGTAGACTTTGTAATCCTAATCAATCAATCTTCACAAAAATCAATCAAGCTTGCAACATTACAAGTTACAGCCACAATGGTCAATACATTTGAATTGTATTGGCAAGTTTCACTACTATGTTGAATACAAGTGGATACTATCATTACATGCAATTTTGGCTAAGTAGGGTTTAAGGCTCATTTGCAGAAGCAATATTTTATCCTATCTTTTCAAATGGTTTTGTTTCCTTTGTCAAACCTTTCTGAACTCCTTGGAATCCACCAAGTGTCTTTGTCAAAATCTCTTGAGTTCCTTGGTAACCCCAAGTACTTCAAGTTTTATCAAAAACCTCTTGAGCTCCTTGGTAACCCCAAGTGCATCAAGTTTTCATCAAAACCTCTTGAGCTCCTTGGTAACCCCAAGTGCATCAAGTTTTCTCAAAATCTCTTGAGCTCCTTGGTACCCCCAAGTGCATCAAGTTTTCTCAAAATCTCTTGAGCTCCTTGGTACCCCCAAGTGAATCAAGTTTTATTGTTGTTACTTAAAAGTTTTTCTTTTAGAAATTGGAATGTCGAGATTTCCCATAGCTTCAAACTTTAGTTGCTCAGTATTGTCCATAACCGGGGACACGGCTAAGTACTTAGATTTTATTATCTTTTGAAGAAGTAGTACACTTTACCCACATGTCACAATCTCATCTTTTGCCACCAGTGGCCACTGGATTAGTGCTCACCAAGATGGAGTACCGGCAGATTGAGAATGTGACGAAGTCTTTCCAGAGGGTCCTCCCATACACCATTGCTAGCTTGTCTTCAGTACCCATGTAGGATTCCAGGTCCCCATGTCTAGTAAGCTGAAGACAATGCATGGGTCTTCCCAATGTAGTTGACTAAGCCAGAGCCATAAATAGCATGTGGTTGCACACGAAAGCCACAATTGGAGAAACATGTTCAATCTCTAAGTTTCCTGGGTGGTTTTCCTTTGGAGCACAACACAAAGAGATTGCCATAGACACGGTTCCTTTTGTTTCCACCTTCTCCAAAACTCAAAGTATCCTTGTCCACCCAGGTGGTTCATTGAGTCCTTGTTTTATTATATAAAATCACAAGTCCTTTTCTCAACTTCATAAAATCTCAACATGTAACTCTTTTCAAAATATAGCATGGCTAAGAATGTAACAACTACATTGTTTTCACTAAGGAATGTATAGGGTATCCTATTAGGATTTAGCATAGCATAAGTATAGAAATTCTTTTCATGCATGTTTCAAAATCCACTAAGTATAATGAAAATAGTAGGACTTTTAGATGATAGTGTAACTTGCCTTTTTGGTAGGGAATGTTGGTTCACTTCTTGATCTTGCTAGTTTCACACTTTTCTAACTTCACTACAATCAATAAAGTAAACACAATATCAACTAGCATTCCAACCAAAATCAATCAAACAAAACACACATAAAATAATGGGTTCTAAGTCATGCATGCTAGCATGCAAAAGGTAGTTTTATTTGCAAAGATGGTCTCCACTAGGTTTCTAAACTTTGTAAGGTTCAAAGTGGTCATTTTCCAAAGTGGTAAAGTCATTTGCAAAAAGGGTTTTATCTATAAATCGTTTTTAAATCCATCCATTATTTTATGTGGTGGAAAATGTTTTTATCAAAGCAAAACTTTATGTTGTTCACCAAATAAGTTGCTCATTTACAAAACTTGGTGTTTAGGATCAGTAGGTTTGATTCAAATCATTTTCCAAAGTTTTTACTCCAAAAACATTTTTATAACAAAACCATTATTTGTATTGGTTAGAAATGGGCTAAATCAATTAATCCATCCTAAACTTTACCACATTTATTTTTAAAACCATGGGTTGGTTCCTAGGGTCAGTAAGTTCACCACAAACCAATTTGCAAATATTTCATCCTTGAAAACATTTTGTAATAATTTTTCTAATCTAAACAAGCATACAAATGTTTCTGCAAAAACAAACATTTTAACAGAGGCTTTTTACTAAACAAATTGCATGGTTGGTTAGGGCTTGTTCCACTGATTCCAATGATATAAAGTTTGTAATTTTTGGACGTGTGGATCAAAAGTTACAAGGGTTTTAAATTTGCAAACAAATCTGTTTTTCAAATTCTGTTTTAAACAAGTCTGGCCACGCGTCGCGTTTTGATTGGGCGGTACCGGTTCGCACGGATCGACTGATGCGGAGCGTTGGATCTAAATAACATCGTGCGGCTCAGACTAGCTCATACTGCTTCGCTAAATGGATCTATCATGGTCGTCAGATGGAAATCTAACGGCGCTGGGTGACTTGACCAAACACGGGCGACGCTGACGGCGGTGTGCGGCGGCGCATGGTTGGACGAGGAGCTAACGGTGATTACAGGAAGCAAAGAGGGAAGGGGCGGTGCTCACCGGGTTCAGGAGGTCACGGTGAAGCTCAAGGCGGTGTTGGTCTCACTACTAGGAAAACAGCTATAGGTAATTAGCACATCCGTGGCTCACATGGTTGAAGTGCCCCACGGCTAAAACAGGTGTGGCTCACCTGTGGGCAGTGCCCTACTAGTAACTAGAACAACCATGGCGCACATGACTATAGTGCGCCACAGATGTGTGTGGGCCAGGGCCCTGTTGGCCGCACGCCAAACATCTGTAGCGCACTATAGTCATGTGCGCCACGGTTGTTAGTGTCATCTGTGGCGCACATGGGGGGGGTGCGCTACGCCTAAGCGCACGCCCCTCTCTGATGTGAACCATCCGCAAGCATCTATGGCGCACATGCCATAGTGCGCCACAGAAGTTTGTACTCTCTGTGGCGCACTATGCCATGTGTGCCACAGATGTAGTGGCATGCACCAACTCCCCCCCCCCCCCCCCCCGTGGATCGCCTTTTTAGGGTTTGCAAAAAATAAACGAAAATGATAAACACTTCAAAAAATTAAATCCTTTCATATTTAGGTAGGTAATGTGGTATAGCTTCTAGTAAAATTAACAAAAATGAGTTTCGACTTTATTTGCAAAAAAAAGTTATGCCACGGTAAAAAGGCCGTAACTTTTGCATACGATATCGAAAAAAATCGTATAATATACCAAAATGACGAGAACGAGATTTCGCATCTTCTCGCAACCACCTCTGGTCGTTTAGCGATTTTTTAGATTTTCAAAATTCGAAAAGAGTAAAAAGTTACGGTCAAAAAACCGTTTTTTCCTGCAGAAAAAAAAATACAGGGCGACTTATCCGTAGCGCACCTACACCTAGTGCGCCACGGATAAGCTTGGGCGGGATTCAAATTTGAATCCCCACCCCGCCCTCCTCCTCCCTTTCCCCTTTTCCCTCTTCCTCTCCCTTTCCCTTTCCACTTTTCCCTTCCCCTTTTCCCTCTTCCTCTCCCTTTCCCTTTCCCTTCTCCTTCTTCCCTCTTCCTTCTTCCTTCTTCCTTCTTCCTTCTTCCTTCTTCCTTCTTCCTTCTACCTTCTCCTCCTTCCCCTTCTCCTCTTCTTGCAGTGATGGCACGACGTCGACCTCCTTCTCCTCCTCCTCGCAGTGACTACGGGCGACGGCGGTGCAACGGCGACCTCCTTCTCCTCCTCCTCGCGACGGCGGTGCAACGGCGGCCTCCTTCTCCTCCTCTTCCTCCTCTGCCTCCTCTTCTTCTTCTCCTCCTCTTCATCCTCTTCTTCTTCTCCTCCTCTTCCTCCTCTTCCCCTCCTCCTCCTCCTCTTCTTCTCCTCCTCTGCCTCATCTTCTTCTTCTTCTCCTCCTCTTCCTCCTATTCTCCTCTTCCTCCTCCTTGCAGTTCCGACGACGACACCGACGCGCGACCGCACTGACGGCGATGGCGACCTACACCGACGCGCGGCCGCACTGACGACGAGATCCAGATCTGCTGCTTTTTTTTTGAATTTTGAAATTTACATCCGTGGCGCACAGCACCTAGTGCGCCACGGTTATCGTTTCATACGCGTGGCGCACCTGCCCAAACTTCTGTGGCGCACTGGCATGTGCGCCACGCCTGTCTCTAAACTTCTGTGGCGCACTAGGCAGTGCGCCACAGAAGTTTAAACTTCTGTAGCGCAAGGCACGTGGCGCACTGCTAGTGCGCCACAGATGATGTTTCATGGTGCGCCACTAAAGGCCATTTTCCTAGTAGTGTCTGGCGAGGGGCGCTCTGGTTCTAGCAGGATTGCTCGCCGGAGTGGAGAACGGCGTCGGGCGGCTCTGGTCGTGGTCGGAGGCGACGCTGCAGATCGCCCTAAGGCAAGACAAGAGCATGGTCAGATGCAGGAGGATGTGGCGAGTGTGGGAGCATGAACGAGGGAGCGCGGGGCGGTCTGTGCTTACCAGGGGACTTCGCCGGAGAGAGGCAGACGTGGCTGTGCGGTCAGAGGTTGTCGGAGTCGATGCTCTGGGGTGCCCGCGGTTGAACGGAGGGTACAGGCAGAAGCGCCTAGGTCTGGGAAATGTGCCCGTGTGGTTGGGGAGGCAAGGCGGTGGCTGGGCTCGCCGGAATTTGCTGGGGACGGTGGTCGGAGCAGTGGCGCTGCGAGCTCGATTCAGGGCAGCCTGGGGGCAGAGAGAGGGAGGCGCGTGAGGGGAAAGGAGGAGAAGGGCGAGGCGTTTAATACCGCGTGGTCGCAAGGAGTAATGGTGGCCGCATTAAGGTGAATTGAAGCCGTGGCATCAACGGCAGGAAACGGCCGGCGTCGTCTGCGCGAGGAAGAAGAGAACGAGCTGGCTGTGTGGGGTCCAGGCGTTAGCGAGGAATAGAGAGGGAAGGAGGGTCCACCAATCAGTCACAGAGTGAGTCAGTGAGTGAGTGCGAAACGTTTTCTGCGGGAGTGAGGAACTGGGCTGCTTGCTGGGCTTAGTGGGCTTGCCGGCTGGGCTGCTGCCTGTTTCTATTTTTTTCTTCCTGAATGTTTTATCTTTTTCCAAATCTATTTTTTGTTTTGAATTTCAAACAACACTTCAAGCATTCAAATCAATTCAAACATTCACCAAACATTGTAAATGAAGATTGGTTCTGTTTAACAACATAAACCAAAGTCCTAAAATAAAATAATATTTTTAGTTTTAGGGTCCATTATTAATTAAATAAATAGACCATTGTTATTAAATCAAATAGATTTTGATTTATTCAAAACTCCATTTTGAAATCTAAAACAAAAACAAAACCAAATCAGTAGGTTTTATTTGAGAATATAAAATACTTGGAAAACTTATTTAAAATAATTTAATAAATTTTGATGTTTTATTTAAAATGGTAAAACCTTTTATTTAAATAAAATTGGATATTAAATCCTTATTATTTTATTTAAATAAACCTTTACTATTTTTAATCAAAACAAAATGTTTTAATTCAAAAGCTTGGCCAAGGTTTAATTTGGCTTTATAAATAATCTTTATTTATAAATCTACCTTTTCTTTTGAAAACCCAATCTTTTATATTAAAAGATCCAAAATAGTAATTTCAAATATTTTTAATTTTATTTTTTATTTATCTTTTTAAATCCCTTGAGGATTTTATTTGATCCAAATAGGTTTTGAAAGTTTCCAATTGGATTCAAAAAGTTTCTTCTCACCCTGAAAATCAACAAAGTTTTATTTTTTTCATTTATTTTTCACATTACAAGATTTGGAAAATCTTGGGATGTGACAGGCTACCACCCTTAAAATAAATCTCGTCCCGAGATTTGGGAAGGCTAGGGGTTACAAGTAGGCTCAAAGCATCTAGGGTACTACCACCCTTAAAATTTTCCCAACTAAATTACTCATTGGCACTCTTGGGATCTTGGGGAAGCTTCTCTGAACAAACATCTGCATTGTGTCCTTTGTTTCCACACTTGATGCATGTGATAAGGCTGAGATCCTCTTTAGGCTTGTTGATCTTATGCTTCATCTTTTCTGGACAATTGCTTGCATAATGTCCCAATTCTTTGCAACTGAAACATGTGATAAGTTTGAGTTCTTCACGTGTCTCTTGTGGACAAGTTGCTGCATAATGGCCTAGCTCTTTGCAGTTGTTGCACCATACTTGACCAATCTCCTTAAACTTCTGTTTCTCTGGGCATTCACAGGAATAGTGTCCAAATTCTTTACAATGTTTACATTGCACCTGACTTTTGTCAACCTTCTTTTTCTTGGGCTTCTCCAAAGCTAAGAGTGCATCCAGTTCATGTTGTTCATATGTTATCTAGTAGGTAGGAATATCCATATGTTTCTTGGACTTTCTATTGCTCTTTGGATAATTCATATGCCTCTTCTTTGGTCCTTTAAATTGGGTTGTATTGCATGGAGGTATAAGTGGAGCTTTTCCTTTGTCATCTTCTTTCTTGGCTCTCCCATAGTAATCTGTAATTTGTTGTTGCACTCCACCTTGTTTCCTTTGTTCAACTATGGAATAGATGGGGCATTGGATAGGGACATGGTTATTTCCTTCACATAGGTAACAAGTGGCTTGAGATGTGGGACATTGGCCATCTGGGTGTTTCTCTTCACAATTGGGGCATTGATATCCATGCTCCTTGGAAGTGTGATCCTTGTCTCCACAAATGATGCAAGCTGGGGCTCCTTCTAGCATAATATTCTTGTCATCCTTGTTGTCAAAAACTCTTTTGGAGAGGTGTTCTTCCATGTTGATCATTTGATCTGTTACCTTAAGCATTAATTGGGCTTGGTCTTCCAAAAACTTTTGTAGGGTTGGATCTTCTCCACTGGTGTTGGCTATGAATTGAGCTGTCATTTGGTTAAACTGGTTTTGGGTTGCTATGAGTTCTCTCATGTTGTTCCTTTGGTTGTTGTTGGTGTCATCAAATTTGATGTTGGAGTCTCTTGGGGTAGTCATCTGTTTGGGTTGAATTGAGATTAGAATAGGCAAGATATTTCTAAGGAAATAGTTCTAATCACACACATCACATTTCACACAAGCAATGTGCAAGCATTCACAACCAACTTTTCACTCAAACAACTTTTCACTCAAATAATGAAGTTCAAACACATTTTTAGGCAACAAAATATTTTGTTACACCACCTAAGTTGGTGTTTTTGTCTTAAAACAAAATATGGTGGTCCATCTATATGGTTCATTTGTGATCTTTCCATCCTTTTTGGTTGATTCTTCTTTACATGAGGTCATGGTTTCCTTGAGAAAAACTCTTGGTTACAATAACTTCTAGTGGAATGATCTCCTTCTAATTTTTGCATTCCCTTAGTCTCCATATCTTGAGCAAGATTTCCTTGTCTCTATTGTAGTCCTTAGTGGTATCCAAGGTTGAGGTCCTTGGTGAACATGCTGAAGATGTTGAAGTCATGAGAGTTGATTAAGTCCTTTGCACATGGTGAAGTCTTTGGCCATGTGGTAGGCTTTGTCCTTCAAGTTTTGAAATAGAAGAGATGTAGAATCAAAACCAAAAATGGTTGAGGAAAGAGTTTACAAGTTTGTTTTGTAAACAAGTTTTGGAATAAAAACAACTCCTATTTTCTAAGGGTTTTTGTCCAATCCTAGGTTTACAAATCCTACAGGCAACACAATGCTCTGATACCATCTGTAGAGGGAAGTGTCCCAACCTTTAAATTATATTAGGTTGAATCCCCTGTGTTTACAATGCTAGTCCCTGGATCAATAGCTAGCATCCACAGTTAAGATATAATATCAAGAAACAAGGGTCATAATATAACTTTTTAACCAGGAATAACATAATTTTATCACATCTTACATAGCTCATTTGGCTACCACATTACATTGCAGCGGAATATCTATAAGCATGGGGTCCTTCATCTTCAAAGTGCCACGGGCAAACATGTTGGTTGTAGACCTTGTAATCCTAATCAATCAATCTTCACAAAAATCAATCAAACCTGCAACATTACAAGTTACAGCCACAATGGTCAATACATTTGAATTGTATTGGCAAGTTTCACTACTATGTTGAATACAAGTGGATACTATCATTACATGCAATTTTGGCTAAGTAGGGTTTAAGGCTCATTTGCGGAAGCAATATTTTATCCTATCTTTTCAAATGGTTTTGTTTCCTTTGTCAAATCTTTCTGAACTCCTTGGAATCCACCAAGTGTCTTTGTCAAAATCTCTTGAGTTCCTTGGTAACCCCAAGTACTTCAAGTTTTATCAAAAACCTCTTGAGCTCCTTGGTAACCCCAAGTGCATCAAGTTTTCATCAAAACCTCTTGAGCTCCTTGGTAACCCCAAGTGCATCAAGTTTTCTCAAAATCTCTTGAGCTCCTTGGTATCCCCAAGTGCATCAAGTTTTCTCAAAATCTCTTGAGCTCCTTGGTACCCCCAAGTGCATCAAGTTTTATTATTGTTACTTAAAAGATTTTCTTTTAGAAATTGGAATGTCGAGATTTCCCATAGCTTCAAACTTTAGTTGCTCAGTATTGTCCATAACCGGGGACACGGCTAAGTACTTAGATTTTATTATCTTCTGCAGAAGTAGTACACTTTACCCACATGTCACAGTCTCATCTTTTGCCACAAGTGGCCACTGGATTAGTGCTCACCAAGATGGAGTACCGGCAGATTGAGAATGTGACGAAGTCTTTCTAGAGGGTCCTCCCATACACCATTGCTAGCTTGTCTTCAGTACCCATGTAGGATTCCAGGTCCCCATGTCCAGTAAACTGAAGACAATGCATGGGTCTTCCCAATGTAGTTGTCTAAGCCAGAGCCATAAATAGCATGTGGTTGCACACGAAAGCCACAATTGGAGAAACATGTTCAATCTCTAAGTTTCCTGGGTGGTTTTCCTTTGGAGCACAACACAAAGAGATTGCCATAGACATGGTTCCTTTTGTTGCCACCTTCTCCAAAACTCAAAGTATCCTTGTCCACCCAGGTGGTTCATTGAGTCCTTGTTTTATTATATAAAATCACAAGTCCTTTTCTCAACTTCATAAAATCTCAACATGTAACTCTTTTCAAAATATAGCATGGCTAAGCATGTAACAACTACATTGTTTTCACTAAGGAATGTATAGGGTATCCTATTAGGATTTAGCATAGCATAAGTATAGAAATTCTTTTCATGCATGTTTCAAAATCCACTAAGTATAATGAAAATAGTAGGACTTTTAGATGATAGTGTAACTTGCCTTTTTGGTAGGGAATGTTGGTTCACTTCTTGATCTTGCTAGTTTCACACTTTTCTAACTTCACTACAATCAATCAAGTAAACACAATATCAACTAGAATTCCAACCAAAATCAATCAAACAAAACACACATAAAATAATGGGTTCTAAGTCATGCATGCTAGCATGCAAAAGGTAGTTTTATTTGCAAAGATGGTCTCCACTAGGTTTCTAAACTTTGTAAGGTTCAAAGTGGTCATTTTCCAAAGTGGTAAAGTCATTTGCAAAAAGGGTTTTATCTATAAATCGTTTTTAAATCCATCCATTATTTTATGTGGTGGAAAATATTTTTATCAAAGCAAAAACTTTATGTTGTTCACCAAATAAGTTGCTCATTTACAAAACTTGGTGTTTAGGATCAGTAGGTTTGATTCAAATCATTTTCCAAAGTTTTTACTCCAAAAACATTTTTATAACAAAACCATTATTTGTATTGGTTAGAAATGGGCTAAATCAATTAATCCATCCTAAACTTTACCACATTTATTTTTAAAACCATGGGTTGGTTCCTAGGGTCAGTAAGTTCACCACAAACCAATTTGCAAAGATTTCATCCTTGAAAACATTTTGTAATAATTTTTCTAATCTAAACAAGCATACAAATGTTTCTGCAAAAACAAACATTTT
This sequence comes from Avena sativa, assembly GCA_916181665.1. Taxonomy (NCBI): domain Eukaryota; kingdom Viridiplantae; phylum Streptophyta; class Magnoliopsida; order Poales; family Poaceae; genus Avena; species Avena sativa. The sequence goes on along the minus strand of OV702285.1, from coordinate 2,533,213 downwards.
AACAGAGGCTTTTTACTAAACAAATTGCATGGTTGGTTAGGGCTTGTTCCACTGATTCCAATGATATAAAGTTTGTAATTTTTGGACGTGTGGATCAAAAGTTACAAGGGTTTTAAATTTGCAAACAAATCTGTTTTTCAAATTCTGTTTTAAACAAGTCTGGCCACGCGTCGCGTTTTGATTGGGCGGTACCGGTTCGCACGGATCGACTGATGCGGAGCGTTGGATCTAAATAACATCGTGCAGCTCAGACTAGCTCATACTGCTTCGCTAAATGGATCTATCATGGTCGTTAGATGGAAATCTAACGGCGCTGGGTGACTTGACCAAACACGGGCGGCGCTGACGGCGGTGTGCGGCGGCGCATGGTTGGACGAGGAGCTAACGGTGATTACAGGAAGCAAAGAGGGAAGGGGCGGTGCTCACCGGGTTCAGGAGGTCACGGTGAAGCTCAAGGCGGTGTTGGTCTGGCGAGGGACGCTCTGGTTCTAGTAGGATTGCTCGCCGGAGTGGAGAACGGCGTCGGGCGGCTCTGGTCGTGGTCGGAGGCGACGCTGCAGATCGCCCTAAGGCAAGACAAGAGCATGGTCAGATGCAGGAGGATGTGGCGAGTGTGGGAGCATGAACGAGGGAGCGCGGGGCGGTCTGTGCTTACCAGGGGACTTCGCCGGAGAGAGGCAGACGCGGCTGTGCGGTCAGAGGTTGTCGGAGTCGATGCTCTGGGGTGCCCGCGGTTGAACGGAGGGTACAGGCAGAAGCTCCTAGGTCTGGGAAATGTGCCCGTGTGGTTGGGGAGGCAAGGCGGTGGCTGGGCTCGCCGGAATTTGCTAGGGACGGTGGTCGGAGCAGTGGCGCTGCGAGCTCGATTCAGGGCAGCCTGGGGGCAGAGAGAGGGAGGCGCGTGAGGGGAGAGGAGGAGAAGGGCGAGGCGTTTAATACCGCGTGGTCGCAAGGAGTAATGGTGGCCGCATTAAGGTGAATTGAAGCCGTGGCATCAACGGCAGGAAACGGCCGGCGTCGTCTGCGCGAGGAAGAAGAGAACGAGCTGGCTGTGTGGGGTCCAGGCGTTAGCGAGGAATAGAGAGGGAAGGAGGGTCCACCAATCAGTCACAGAGTGAGTCAGTGAGTGAGTGCGAAACGTTTTCTGCGGGAGTGAGGAACTGGGCTGCTTGCTGGGCTTAGTGGGCTTGCCGGCTGGGCTGCTGCCTGTTTCTATTTTTTTTCTTCCTGAATGTTTTATCTTTTTCCAAATCTATTTTCTGTTTGGAATTTCAAACAACACTTCAAGCATTCAAATCAATTCAAACATTCACCAAACATTGTAAATGAAGATTGGTTCTGTTTAACAACATAAACCAAAGTCCTAAAATAAAATAATATTTTTAGTTTTAGGGTCCATTATTAATTAAATAAATAGACCATTGTTATTAAATCAAATAGATTTTGATTTATTCAAAACTCCATTTTGAAATCAAATCAGTAGGTTTTATTTGAGAATATAAAATACTTGGAAAACTTATTTAAAATAATTTAATAAGTTTTGATGTTTTATTTAAAATGGTAAAACCTTTTATTTAAATAAAATTGGATATTAAATCCTTATTATTTTATTTAAATAAACCTTTACTATTTTTAATCAAAACAAAATGTTTTAATTCAAAAGCTTGGCCAAGGTTTAACTTGGCTTTATAAATAATCTTTATTTATAAATCTACCTTTTCTTTTGAAAACCCAATCTTTTATATTAAAAGATCCAAAATAGTAATTTCAAATATTTTTAATTTTATTGTTTATTTATCTTTTTGAATCCCTTTAGGATTTTATTTGATCCAAATAGGTTTTGAAAGTTTCCAATTGGATTCAAAAAGTTTCTTCTCACCCTGAAAATCAACAAAGTTTTATTTTTTTCATTTATTTTTCACATTACAAGATTTGGAAAATCTTGGGATGTGACATCCGCTCTTCAATCGACGTGATGCACGTGACGAAGAATCTTTGCGTGAACCTGCTAGGATTCCTAGGCGTGTATGGGAAGACAAAAGATACACTAGAAGCACGGGAGGACCAACAAATTATGAAAGACCCAAAGAACATGCATACACAGAACAAGACGGATAAAGGGCGTCACTTAAGTCGTGCCAGCTATGCTCTTACCAAAGCAGAGAAGGAAATCTTTTTTGAAGTCCTTTACCGTATCAAGGTGCTATCTGGCTTCTCATCTAATATAAAGGGGATAATAAATATGGCAGAGAAAAAGTTCCAAAACCTGAAGTCTCATGACTGTCACGTGATTATGACGCAGTTTCTTCCGATTGCATTGAGGGGGCTTCTACCTGAAAATGTTCGAGTACCCATTGTGAAGTTGTGTGCATTCCACAATGCAATATCTCAGAAGGTAATCAATCCAGATATTCTGCCAAGGTTACAAAAGGATGTGGTACAATGACTTTTTAGTTTTGAGTTGGTGTCCCGGGAAGAGATTGCCATTCTCGGTCCGGTATTTCTGCACAATATGTTCCCCTTTGAGAGGTTCATGGGAGTCTTAAAGAAATATGTTCATAACCGTGCTAGACCAGAAGGAAGCATCTCCAAGGGATATGGAACAGAGGAGCTCATTGAGTTTTGTGTTGACTTTATTCCTGACCTTAAGCCGATTGGTGTTTCTGACTCGCTGCATGAGGGAAGACTAAGTGGAAAAGGCACGCTGGGAAAGAAAGCAATGATATATAGGGACGGGGATTGTTTCACTAAAGCACACAACACAGTTCTACATAATTCCACCTTGGCAGCTCCGTATATCGAGGAACACAAGTCTTTCGGTGGTTGGATGCGGACACATCTCTTGAATGACACCACTGTTGGAGATCAGCTATACTTGTTGGCCGCGTCACCATATTCTACTGTATTGAATTTCCAAGGGTATGAAATAAATGGGAATACATTCTACACGATCACCCAAGATAAAAAGAGCACCAACCAAAATAGTGGTGTCCGCTTTGATGCAATGGACGAGAATGGACAAAACGACACATACTATGGTTACATAGAGGAGATATGGGAACTAGACTATGGAGTCTCTTTTAAGGTCCCTTTGTTCCGCTGCAAATGGGTCAACCTGAATGGGGAAGGGGTAAAGATAGACCAGTTGTACGGAATGACAACAGTGGATATCAACAATCTTGGTTATAGAGATGAACCATTCGTCCTAGCCAATGATGTGTCTCGGGTTTTCTATGTGAAGAACATGTCCTCCAGACCGAAAAAAAGAAAAAATATGCAGACGAATACATCATATGATGATCCAAAGCATCACATAGTTCTTTCAGGGAAAAGAAACATCATGGGAATCGAGGACAAGACAGACATGTCAGAAGATTATAATAAGTTCGATGAAATTCCACCCTTCACAGTGAAAACTGACCCAAGCATTCCGTTAAGTAAAGAAGATGCTCCATGGTTACGTCTGAAGCGATCATAAGGAAGGACATATGCCAAGAATTTCATGTTCATATTATGTAACTATAGTTCATGTCTTTCGCGGTTTGTGGCTTGACCGAAGGATATCTTTCGCGGTTTGTGGCTTGACCGGGACTATATATAGGGGGGCCTTTAGTCCCGGTTTTGTTGTCTTAGTTTTAATATTAATAAATGTCTTGAGTGTTAGTCCCGTTTTGTGGCTGGACCGGGACTATGAAGAGGTTGTCCCGATTCGTACTTACCATTAAGATCTGATCTCCAAACGCGCGCGGTCACATATTAGGGAGTGCCTCTATGACCAGTTTCTTGGAGATGCCGGAGGTCTGGGATCCGGCGGCATCTCCCTGAAACTGATCGTAGTGGTGTCCCTGCTCTCGAAAACCATCTTTCAGCTTGTAACTTCTCTAACTAGATCAATACACCTGGGATCTAACTAATTTCACATATTAGGGAGTGCCTCTATGACCAGTTTCTTGGAGATGCTGGAGGACTGGGATCCGGCGGCATCTCCCTGAAACTGGTCGTAGTGGTGTCCCTGCTCTCGAAAACCATCTTGCAGCTTGTAACTTCTCTAACTAGATTAATACACCTGGGAGCTAACTAATTTCACATATTAGGGAGTGCCTCTATGACCAGTTTCTTGGAGATGCCGGAGGACTGGGTTCTGGCGGCATCTCCCTGAAACTCGTCGTAGTGGTGTCCCTGCTCTCAAAAACAATATTGGAGATGCATCAATCTGGCTGGAGGACTGGACTCATAAGGATGCCTATTTATAGTACAAGCAGCTCGGCATAGTGTCGACACTTACGACATAATGTCGACACTCACCCCTATTATTAGTGCTGACTCGTGTTTTGCCCCGGTTGGTGTCTCCAACCGGGACTAAAGGTTCATCTTTAGTCTCGGTTGGTGACACCATCCGGGACAAGGTACACGCCGCATGACATAATGTCGACACTCACCCCTATCATTAGTTTTGCCTGGCCCAGCATACCGAAATCCCTCCAACCGGGACTAAAGATGAACATTGGTATGGTTTGTGATGCTGTGCCCATATTATGCATGCATGTGGACACTGGTATGGAGAACAATGTTGCAGGAGGAAGTTTTCCTTTTTGTCGCACGGAAAAGCCCTTTTCCATTTTCCGAGCGCAAAAAACGGGTCGTTTTGTGAAGTAACCACCAAAATGCTGTTTCAGAATGCTAGCGTCCCATTTTCCTAAAATACTAGACCACCTTACATGGACTATCTCCCAACCGGGACATCTCAAACCTTTTCGTCCATCCCGGGTAAAAAGGACAAATGTCTGCCGAATGGGTAGGAAGTGGGTCCGGTTTGTACTACAGGTACATGATCTATCGCCCATTATTTTTTGAAAAAATCATTTTTAGACTCGCAATATGTGGTTTCTTCAGAGATCCAATGCAAGTTTAACGATGCTCGTCCCCTATCTTCATGCACGCCGGTTCGACCATAGTTAGAAATTCAAAAAATTCAAAACGGGCATAAGAAATTCAAAAAAAATCCGAACAATGAAAATCCTTCGCGTGGTGTCATATTATGTGACATACTTGAAAGGAAAAATACCAGACTTGGAATATTGATCATGTCTCGAAAAAAACCTTCACAAAATGACTTATCATGTTCGAGGTTTCATGGCTTTCAGTCCAAATGACCGATGTGATGTGCTGAATCACGGCATAGTTTGTGATGCTGTGCCCATATTATGCATGCATGTGTACATTGGTATGGAGAACAATGTTGCAGGAGGAAGTTTTCCTTTTTTTCGCACGGAAAAGCCCTTTTCCATTTTCCGAGCGCAAAGAGAGGGTCGTTTTGTGAAGTAACCACCAAAATGCTATTTCAGAATGCTAGCGTCCCATTTTCCTAAAATACTAGACCACCTTACATGGAATATCTCCCAACCGGGACATCTCAAACCTTTTCGTCCATCCCGGATAAAAAAGACAAATGCCTGCCAAATCGGTAGGAAGTGGGTCCGGTTTGTACTATAGGTACATGATCTATCGCCCATGATTTTTTGAAAAAATCATTTTTAGACTCGCAATATGTGGTTTCTTCAGAGATCCAATGCAAGTTTAACGATGCTCGTCCCCTATCTTCCTGCACGCCGGTTCGACCATAGTTAGAAATTCAAAAAATTCAAAACGGGCATAAGAAATTCAAGAAAAATCCGAACAATGAAAATCCTTCGCGTGGTGTCATATTATGTGACATACTTGAAAGGAAAAATACCAGACTTGATATATTGATCCATTTTTCTTCCCGCCATTTCTTCCCGCCATTTTTCTTCCCACCATTTTTTCCCGCTAGTTCTTCTCGCCATTTTTTCCCGCCAGTTCTTCCCTCCAGTTATCTTCCTGCCATTTCTCACTATATATATGTAGGGTTGGCCTCCATTGTCATTGCACATCTCTAGACTCATATCTGCAACCTCATCACTCTTTCACATGACTTCCACCGTAGCACTAACTCCCAGGGAGGTGGAGGCGCTTTGCGCCTCGAACTACCCCTGCCCGCCGGGCTACTGTGTCCCTGTCGGCTGGATGCTGAGCGCCGGAGGCGTGCGGTTCCTCCTGTCCCTCTAGGTGTGGCGCGCCGGATGGCCATCACGAACCACTATTACTTCGAGCTCACACCGGAGCAGCGGAGGAACCAAAAATGGCATCCCGACTATTTCCCGACTTGGGAAGCCTTCTTCATGGATCGGCGTGAGAGGGCGCTCGCCAGGCACGAGGAGGACGGCCCACCTCCTCCAAAATTCAACGAGGCCGGCCGTCGGCTGTGGTGGCGCGGCCAGACTCTCCAGAGCGTCATGGCCTACGACACGGCAGCTGACTCGAGCCCCGCCTGCGCTACTCTCAAGTCCAGCCCACTCGTACTCAGCCTTCAAGGTTCAACTACGGCGACCCCGACGACGACAGCGACGACGGCCGCGGCGAGTACGACGACTATAGTGGCGAGTATTACAGGTGTAGGCAGGAGCATGACTGAATCACTCCAACATTGCAAAACAAGTTTGGTCGATTGTGGCTTAATCTGGCCATGTATCTTAATTTTCAGTTCTTCTATGTAACTTTGTGTTACTCGCGTTATGTACTTTAATTCTAGTTCTATCCTAATAAATTTTTTGTTTCCGCCCATTATTTCCCATCCTTTTTTCCCGCCCATTAATATATAAAAAATATAAGTTAATTCAAATCCAAATTAAAAACAGAAAATGGTTTTGAATTAGTTATTCAAATACAAACACTTTTTATGTTTAAAGTTTTTCTAAATTCCAAATTAATATTCAAAAAATATAAGTTAATTCATTTTTAATTGTAAATAGGTTCATATTTTAAATGGTTACATTAATTATTTTTTAAAACATAAAATGGTTTTGAATTATTTATTCAAATCCAAACACTTTTTATGTTTAAAGTTTTTCTAAATTCCAAACTAATATTCAAAAAATATAAGTTAATTCATTTTTAATTTTAAATGGTTCATAGTTTAAATGGTTACATTAATTATTTTTTAAAAATAGAAAATGGTTTTGAATTAGTTATTCAAATTCAAACACTTTTTATGTTTAAAGTTTTTCTAAATTCCAAATTAATATTCAAAAAATATAAGTTAATTCATTTTTAATTTTAAATGGTTCATTGTTTAAATGGTTACATTAATTATTTTTAAATACAGAAAATGGTTTTGAATTAGTTATTCAAATTCAAACACTTTTTATGTTTAAAGTTTTTATAAATTCCAAAGTAATTATCATTTAGAAAACATTACAAATTTAAACCCAAAATAAAAAATAAGGCGGGAACCGAGAGAAAATTCCTTTTTTTTTTGAAAACAGGGTTATATGTCCCGGTTGGAGCCACCAGCCGGGACTACAGACCCTGCGCGCGCCAACCCTTGGTCTGCTGAAAAAGTTGGAGTATACGTCCCGGTTGGTGGCTCCAACCTGGACTACGTCCAGGTTGGAGCCACCAACCGGGACTAAAGGTCATTTGGTTATAATTGGTGCCCCTCCTCTTCTTCTTTCCCATCTCACAATCTTCTAGTGCACAGGGACTGAAGCGACGCCGTCAGGCTGCCCCGACGCCCTGCACGCTCTACCGGCCGTCGTCGCTGCTCTGCCTCCGCCTCCTCGCCAGGAACCGCCTCCCCTCCAACGGAATCGACGAAGGGCGCCCGTAACCACCGCAATCAGGAGCTCCTCCCCGAAGTCCGGCCACCGCTGTTCTCGATGATTCCGGCCGCGTCCGAGCTTGCTTGGTCGAGCTGACCCCTCCACCACCTCCGTGGTGAGCCCCTCCACCTCACAGTCCTCTCCGTTCTTCCTCTTCCTCTCTATATCGCTGTCGCGCCGAGGACCTGAAGCCACCGCCGTCGGCCGCCGTCGTGCTTCCTCTTCCGGCGACCAATCCGGAGCGGCGCCGCCACTAAACGTCTCGGTACGCTAGCCCGCATCCATCGCACCCGCTCCCGCTGCTCCGCCCGCACTCTAGTGCCCTCCCCGTCGACGATCTAGGCTGATCCCCGGTAAATGACGTCACGCTGACGTCCTGGTGACATCAGCGGGCGGGTCAGCGCGGTCAAACCTTCGGTGGGTCCTGCTTGCTTGCATGGAGGCTGAGTTGGCATTGGGGCCCTTCTGTCAGTCTCACTGGCTAGGGGTCGCCCCGGTGTAAAAACTATTTGCCTTTTTGTTTTTAATTCTAGAAAATGATTTAATATTGTAAAATCAATAACTTATTGTATATAAGTCAGAAAAATACAAATAATATATCAAATTGTTCGGAAAAATGAAACCTATCTATTTAACCTATAATCATGCATTGTTAAACAACTTAAATGACAAGTATAATTAGAATAACAAATGCACCCCTCTCATATGTTCCGGAGTTTCCCCGAGTTAGGGTTTTCACCCCTCGGAACCCCGATTAAATCGTCGAGCATGTCTTAGGGTTACATTGCAATGCAAATTAACTTTTCATATCATCATACTTTCTTGAGAATTGCATTGATGCCATGTGTTGATTGTTTCCCTTTCTTTTCGGTGTTTGGTTCTTCCCGGTAGAATACGATATCTAGATCGAGATCGAATCCAGAGATCAACACCGTCGAAGCTTGAAGACAAATACTTGACCAACTGTAATCAAGTCAAGTACAAGGATCCTGAAGCTCTGCTTTCGGCTATCAACAGGCAAAGGAAAGCATAGCCCCACCATGATATAATCCTATGATTTCTAAAGCATTTCAATTCTTGCCATGATGCGTACGATTCTACTGTGGTATTTTATCGATAGATAGAGTGTCCTATCTGTTGCATTACTCCCTTTGAGCTTATATTACCTGTTCCGCTGCTCCTGGCATATTAGGTTTATTAGGTTTATTAGTTTGGATTATTAGGTTTATTATTAGTTAGGTATTATTAGGTTTATTAATTAGTTAGGTATTATTAGTCTTCGGCCCCACTGGTCAGTCACTGTGGGTAGCCCCAGACCCGATGAAAAACTACCCCCCCTGTGTTGATGTACATATTGATTGCGCATTGTATTATGCCATGTATTTATTGCCGCCTTTCTTTCCGGTATTGGTTCTTCGCGATAGGATCCGAGCCCGAGGGTTTCTCCGAATTAGGGTTTCTGATATGTAAATTCATTTTTATTATTGTGTATGTATATATTAGGGTTTCTCTGAATTGGGGTTTATATCTCTCAACACCGTACCTAACATTCTCCCTTATCCGATTTGACTTATCCGTTTTTCCACCTATGCAGAAAATATGGACCCACACGACAGAGACGAAGAAAAGGAAGAGTTTATCCAAGGTGTGATCCGTGGGGAAGAAAATTTAGATGTATCGGCGTTTCTGAACAACTCCGGTGAGGGTGATCCTCTTTTTGCCGGAAGAGACAACTTGTTTGAGGTTGAAGGTGATGCCTTCCACGAGGGAGAAGGCGATGTCTTGTGTAATGTAGAAGACGACCGCTCTGGCGAGGTGCATGTAATATAATTAATTCATTAATTAATCATCTGCTATCTATATAGAAATAGTAATGACGATCTTTCTTCTTTTATCCCTCCGGATCGAAAAAATCTACTGAAAAGAGCGGACGAGGCCCAACCAAAAAGTTGCAAGACCATGAGAGGTTCAGGATCGAAGATATCGCTGAAGACGGCAAACCGACGGCTCCCGAAGTTGTCGCAATCAAATTTGTGGCACAATGCGGAGTAATCGTTAGGGACTTAATCCCGATCACCATTCAAAATTGGAATAGGCCTGCTGATGCGGAAGAAGAGGGAACATGTTTGTTTGTCCCTAACAAGGCCAAAGATTTACTGTGGAAGAGGCTCATGCTTAATTTCAAACTACCGAAGATAGAGTTGGATCCAAATGCGGAGTTTCTAGTTGAGGACACCTTAGAACATGGGAGAGCCATGGAGGCTAAGGTCAGGGAGTGGGCTATGAAGAAGATGGCCCAGTGTTTCACCAACTGGAAGAAAAGATTGCACCTTGACTATGTCGTGAAAGAGAAGACTCCGGATTTCAAGAAGATTCAGTTTGAGAAGATAAAACCATTCTGGGCTGAGTTTGTGAATTACAAGACATCAGAAAAAGCTAAGAAAATGTCTGCAACGAATAAGCTGAATGCTACTAACAAGAAGTATCACCATACTATGGGGCAAGGTGGCTACAGGGCTGGCATTCCTAAGTGGGAGAAACTTGAGAATGAACTGTGTGCTAAAAAGATCATCCTAGCGACAGACGATTGGGTCAAACGTGCAAGGAATTGGTTTTACGGGCATGGGGGCACGTTGGACTCGGAAGGGAAGTGTATATATAACATACGACATAAAGAAGACCCCTTGCCAATCGAGAAGATGAGAGAAGCAGTAAAGGCTGTTAAAGATGGGGACTTCATTCCCGATAGAGAGAATGATGAGCTCACACTCGCCCTTGGAAATAAGGAACATGATGGACGAACACGAGGCACAAGCAGCTCCAAACCATGGAGGACTGGGTTTCCCGAAGAGAGGAAGAAATATCCTGATAGAAGCCGTCAGAGGAGAAAGGACAAGGTGGAAGTTGAAGCAGATATTCAGAAAGAGCGAATGCGTATAATTAAAGAACGAATAAAGCAACAACAAGATGAAATTAACGCACTTAAAGAGCAAAGTACTACCGGCCCATCTCAGCAGCACACTACATTCGATGCTACCGGCGTATCGAATAATCGAAAAAGCAGTGGGGCTTCCACCGAGGTCCCGGGTGATGACAATGACGATGACGATGGTGCACCGATGATGGCTCCTATTGGCTACCCAGTGGATGATATCACAGAGATGACACACTGCGAGCTACATGTCAAAGTTGTGAACATATCAATGAAGTTGGCGGTCGGTTATGCCTTACCAATTGGACCCACACCAACTTACCACTATCGTCCGATTCCAGAGGGCTATGCTATTGTCGGGGTAGATGAAATCATGCCCACCTTTGAAGTTTTGAAGCTTGAATACCCTGCAGGTGAAGGGGATGTGACTGAACTGGGAGACGCAACAAACGTCACCATTCTATGGCCAAAGGAATGTATTGTGCTTCGAAATCACACGCCAAGGCCATCTTCGCCGCCGCCTCACCCGCTCCAGCGAGGTCGTCGCCGCCGCGGCAGCCGTCTTCGTCGCCTCACCCGGCTCCGTCGCCTCAACAATCTCCGGCGCAGCCATCGCCGCGGGAGCCATCGCCGGCGCCTCAGGATAAAAAGCGTAAGCGTACCGCTACTCTGCATCGTGGTAAGCGATCGCCGAACATAAACAAGAGCCTCTTCCAAAAGTACCAAAGGTTCCTCCCAAGAGAGCTTATGATTGTACTAAAGAAGAGACTACGGCGATCGTTGATGCGGAAACGACAGCGTTTTTCGCTAAGCTGAGGCGGCCGAAAGAGCCAGAGTTCCCCAGCACCAAAGAAGAAAAAGACAGAGTGTTGAAAATGCTAAAGACTCTTCATCAACCCGAGCCAAAGCTGACATTAGACTATGATCGTTCTATTCTCAAGTCACATGCGGCACAACAAGCCTCGAAGAGCAGTACTGATGCAAGCGAGAAATCTGTTGCCCAGCTCGGAGAACAAGCAAAACAGTCTTGCGCCCCTCCCAAGGTGATTTCCCATACCAATGTGGGGTCGAGCAAATATGGGGCCGAAGAGCAGTATGATCCAGAGGTAGTTGCACAATACGGAGAAGCTGCCTCTGCTCAAGGTATGAGTATTGCCCAGTACTTATCCCAGTTAGAGTACTTCCCCGTGACTGAAGTAGCATACAAATACCAGTACGGCAAACCTCTTGTCAAACCTAAGGAGTTAAATAATCTTCCAACAAAAATGCGAAGATTGCATAACTGGTACATGCATGCCACAAAGGCCGGGGCTAACTGGATAGTGTTGAGGGTTACAAAAAAGAATCATGGGAAAGAAATAGATGACATGATATCCATTGAATTTGATGAACTATTTCAATTATTCAACCAAGACACCTTGGACAAATTGATCATCAGTGCCTATTGTCTGTAAGTACTAATTCAGTAATTAATTTAGTCTCCAGCTATCTCACCTTGTTTATTGCATGTATATAATCGTATTATAATATGCAGAATGAAGATTATCGAATGCAGCAGAGGACAAATCTATGACATTCGCTTCATTGACCCATATTGTATTCATCAAGCTAATCTCAAAACAAGCCCCCAGGATACGGAGGATAATATAGTACACGCGTTAAGGTTTCAAGAAACCAGAAGGGAAATACTATTTCCTTACAACTTCGAGTGAGTGTTATTGTCTTGTATACACTTTCTATTTCGCTTACTCGATGTTAAGTATATAATTGATTAGTTATGCATTCACACCTTCCACTAAATTCTGTTAATCATTCAACTTGACAAAGGGCATGTACTACTCATGAACTCAAAACATAAACCCCTTGAGAAGTGGAAGGACATGCAGATGATTCTCCAGCGGTAATTCTAATCATTATGACACTATATCGGCAATGTTCGTGAATTTTATGATATCAAGTAATTAATAACTTCTTTTATTCGTTTTCTTCGCCGGGCAGCGCTTGGAAATGGTTCACCAACAAGGCTAGGGCTGTTTGGAAAGCGGAGATTACATTTCAAGCACTAGATGTAAGCACCACTAGCTATATCCGCGCATCTCTTTGATTCTAGTTTTGATACCGTTATTATCATGCTTGATTATTATTTTGATTGAACTATGTTCTCGTAAAGTGCCTGACGCAGGGACCAGGTAACAATCTATGTGGATACTATGTTTGCGAGTTCATCCGGCAGACGTGCGATGAGAAGGGCATAAATTTAGAGCAACTCCACGTACGTAAACAATTTCTATAGTTTTTAATTACCATCAAATTGTGTTTAGTTTCATTCATATAGGTTGACTCCTTTTTTAAATCAGATCGAACATCTACGAAATGGTCTTCTGCCAAAGGATCGCGTACGAGCAATTCAGGAGGAATTGGCGGGATTCTTGGATGCAGAAGTCCTAAACCCAAAAGGGGAATACTATTCGGGTGTGTATAACCAATAGGTATTGTATAAAGAGCAACTTTTGTATGTAGTGCATGAACTCGATCCGTGTATCGAATGTAATATTGTCATGATGATCTTGTGTAATATAATGGTTTCTTCATTGATGAGTGCAAACCACTAAATAAACAATAAAATAACATAAATGAATTCTCTGTCGCGGCACAAAAAGTGGCCAAAATGCTGTCGCGGCAACAAAAGTTGCCAAAATGAATTCTCTGCCGCGGCAGAGAAATGTGCCAAATCTCTGCCGCGGCAGAAGGTTATTTGTCCCGGTTCGTGTTACGAACCGGGACGGTTGCTCCACCCCCCCCCCCCCCCCCCCTCAACCTCTGTCGCGGCCACGTGTACCCCCTTTTGTCCCGGTTGGTGGGTCAACCGGGACTAAAGGTTGGGGCTTTAGTCCCGATTGCCCCGTCCCGGTGGGGCAACCGGGACTAATGCCCCTTACCAACCGGGACCAATGGGGCGTTCTGCACTAGTGTCTACCAAAAATGATAGGACAAGTTTTGCTAGTTGCTGAATTAAGCACTAGAAAATCAGCAGGATACTTAATCTTACCACAGAGAACCTCCACATCTCTTAAAATGCCAATGGAGCAAATGGTTCCTTATTAGCAAGGTGAATAACCACATCAATGTCCTCTATCTCACAAGGACCAATCTCATGCATAATTTCCCTATAAATATCATAAGGAATAGCACTAGAACTAGCACCAATATCACATAAACCATGGTAGCAATGATCACCAATTTTAACAGAAAGCACAAGAACACTAGCTTTTCTAGCCTTACTAGGATGAGAGATAATATTAATAGCGTCTTCACAGTAGACAATGTGCTCATCCTCTATATTTCTAGTGACATTGTCTCTCACAATAGCTACCACAGGTTCATCACTCAAATGCTCACCAGGCTCCATAGTTTCCATTGTACCTTTGTTATTTGCACTAATAATCATAGAATACTCATTTACCTTAGCTGGGAAAGGCATTTTCTCAACATGAGGTTCAGGCACAATATGATTAGTAGTACAAACTTGAGCACTTCCAACAGGAGCATGATTAACAACATCTTTATAAGGAGCATGGTACTTATTCCACTTCTTCTTGGGAATTTCTATGTAAGAGGAAAAGGCCTTAAAACAGTTGGCAATAGTTTGGGAACCAAGACCAAACTCATTGCTAATATCATGGAAGTCAACAGTTCCCATAAAAGATTTAATGCATTCATAATCATAGTTTATACCTGACTTTCTTCCTTTGTCATTCTCCCAAGCCTTATTGTTATCTTGAATACGGTCTAGTAGATCCCATTTAGCTTCTTACTTCATACGTGTAAATGATCCAGCACAAGAAGCATCTAGTAAATCTTTATCATGAAGAGAAAGCCTAGGATAAAATTTATTGAGAATAATATTGTTAGGGAGTTCATGAATAGGACATTTAAGAATTAGTAACTTCAATCTCCCCCAAGCTTGACCTGTACTTTCTCCATTAAGAGGACAAAAGTTATATATAAGATTTCTATCCTTATGAATTTCACTGGGAGGATAAAATTTAGAATAAAAGAGCGGTGCCATTTCCTCCCATTCCATGGATTGTCCATTCTTCGGCAGCTTATACCATTCTTCAGCTCTCCCTTTCAAGGATATGGAGAGTAACTTCTTCTTCACCTGTTCAGTTGTGATACCTGCACACTTAAACAACCCGCATAATTCATGGATAAAAATCAAGTGATCACCGGGATGGACAGTTCCATCCCCTAAATAATAATTATCCATAACATGATTAACAATACTTGTAGGTATCTTAAAAGGATCTATCTCAACAGGAGGTGGTTCATCTACTACCCTAGAAGTGGTAGTAGTTTTCCCAAACAGAAAACCAAGTGGGTTATCCATATTGGAAACAAAGTAACAAGCAGTAACAAAAGCAATACTCCCAGTAAAAGTTTCCCTTACCAGTTCCACTCATCAATAGTGCTTCACTCCCCGACAACGGCGCCACAAAATAGTCTTGATGACCCACAAGTATAGGGGGTGTATCAAAGTACTTTCGATAAATAGGAGTGTCGATCCCAACGAGGAGCAGAAGGTGTTGAACAGTGGTATGGAGCAGGAAATCCCAGTGAATACTTAGGAAACGGATTTTTAGTGGTTTTATGATAAGTCAACAAAACAAAGAGCAAGTAACAAAGACAATAAACCAACAGAGCAAGTGGCCCAATCCTTTCTTAGCAAAGGACATGCCGGTGAAAAATACTTATAAAGACCAAACGTTCTCGAGGACACATGGGAATTGTGTCAAGTGCTTTCACTTCAAATAGTTGAGTACTCTTCTTTGGTGTTGTAAGTGTTGTGTGGGTGAACCTTTGCTAACATACCGACCTTAATTGGACTAATACATACTTGTGATTAAACCCCCTACAAACATCCGTAACTATAGGAAAGTAATTAAGATATAAATCTAACCACAGCCTTAAACTCTGAGATCCTACACTCCCTTGTGCAAAGGTGTCCTAACGGGGGTTGAGGTTTCTGTCACTTTGGCAACCCCACGATTAGTAGCCAAATACACAATGCATCCCCCTAGGCCCATAAATGGTGAAGTATCATGTAGTCGACGTTCACATGACACCACTAGAAAAATAGCACCACAACTTAAATACTAAACAATTGAATAATAACTCATCACAGATTCACTACTAACAACATGACTTCTCCCATGTCCTCAAGAACACAAAGAACTACTCACGAGACATCAAATGGATCAAGATCAAAGATGATATGGTAATGGATAACAATCTGAACATAAACAATAATCCAATGGTTCCACTCACAAGCATAAACTACAATAGTAATTAACATCAAGAAAGTTTCCCCTAAGAACTAAAGCAATATCCAACACAATTGTTACAGCGGGATGGAGTGGTGATGATGGTGCTGGTGGAGATGATGGTGTGGATGATGATGATGATGATGATGATCCTGATGAAGTCTAGCTTGATGACGGTGTTGATGGCGACCGTCTCCCCTCTCCGAGAAGGAATTCCCTCGGCAGAAATCTGTCTACCGAAGAGATCTTTCTCTCTCTGTGTTTTCCTCCCCTAGAGGCGGCGGAAATCTATCTATGGTCGCTCCTCGAGGCATAGGGTTACGTAGGGAAGATATAGGCGAAGGGGCGAAGTCGGAGGCCGGGCAGGTGGGACACACCTGCCCAAGGCGCGGGGTCTGGTGGGCCCACGCCTAGGGGGTGTGGGCCCCCTACGGCCCCTCTTCGCTCCTTCTTCTGGCTTCCTTCGTCTTCTGGTAAAATAATATGTTTCCATATTTTTCTGGTATTTTTCTGATCTTCGCGAAATTGCCCTGAAATGCCTTCTTTTCCATTAGAATCCAGACTCCGGCAGTTCATCCTCCAAGAATCATCCAACATGCATAAACAGATGAATAGCCATAAGTAATACCTCATAATAAGACAAATATCAATGAATATAGGTAAATTATGATATAGAATGGTGATGAAAATTGGTCGTATCAAAAATATCAAGCTTGGGGATGCCACCCCGGTGTCACCCCAAGAAATATCCAAGACGTACAAGCGTCAAAGCTTGGGGATGCCCAAGGCATCCCCTTCTTCATCAATAAAAAGCTCAGGTATGTCTAGACACTTCGTGTTTCTTGTTTCATGCACAGTTGTGTTGTTCTTAGAGCGTATTAGTTTTCGTTTTCTTTGCTTAGTTGTTTAGTGTGCTTGAATAAAGTAGTTTGAACCCCCCCTCTCGCTGTGTTGTTTCAAATAAGTTGCTTGGTGTTGGAAAGGAGTAGGAAGTTCCTGCTTTAAAGGGCAAGAGGAGCTTGCATTGACTGTGACTTATACTTTAGCATGACATGCTAGGTGTTGTTTTGACCTTATGTTTAGTGATTATTGTTGTTGAATGTCTTGTTCCAAAAAATTGGGATTGCTTAGTGTGCCTGGAATAAATTATGCGTTGTTTTAGCATACAATAGCATAGTATTGTGGTATTCTCCTTTGATGCTTTGTTTGGGTTGACTTGGCACATGCTCACACCATGTTATGACTATGACAAGTCACCATAGCCTCTATGATCATTTAGTACTTGACTTGTAGTACCACGCTATGCTTTGATTAGTAATGTTTTGTTGCTCTCCATGATTATGGCCATTATTGATCTCTTAGTTGCTTGCTCTCTGTATTTTGCTAGCCTCCACTTATACTTGTAAGTTCTACTCATGCTTCCAACTCCCAAGAAACTAAGTTATTCCAAAGTTTCCACTACAAATTCCTATGCATGGTGTGTTACACCATTCCAAGTATATTCTTGTTTTCTGCTACCTTCCAATTAAAAATTATTTTGTTATGTGAAAACTTTGTGATTAAAGCCCTCACAAACTTGATGGCACACTTTATATTTCTTTGCCCCTAATAAAATTGAACCATTGTGTCATCTATGTTGTATATTCTTGCACTTATACGTTGGAATTAGGAGATCCATGCTGTCACATGGAACGTTTTCAACATTGCACTTGTACTTTGTACTCACTTGATATCATGCTCTTTTTTCTATGGATGTCACCGGTGTGAAATAAAGAGGGAACTTGTAAGTCCATGGAGTATGTATTTTGTGTTAGAGAAACGCCTGGGCCTCTAGCCTAAGCCATGCCTAATCATAGTGGAAACTTGCAGCATCACCATAGTGAGCTATCTATGAAGCATCCTCAGTAAAAAGCTATGCATATAGTAAATAAAAAGATCGCTGAGATGCTCAATGTCTGCTTGCCTTGTCATTTTGTTTATGGGATAGCTCCTGTACCATGTGCAAGGGGTACCCCGGTGGCGGTTCTCTATGATATGCATGTACTTACAATGACAAGAACTTACAGGTGACTGAAGTTGAGTAGCATGAGGTGTGGCCCTCGTATTCAATGGACTTGATATTGCTAACTTATACTTTGTCAAGCATATACTACATCTTTGTTCACTTTAACCTTAATCACTTCAAGATGCTTATGATAGGGGCAATGAGGGCTCAAAGCTAACAAGTACCATAATTTTTGGAAGCTCTTTTTGAAACTTGAAATCCCTTCTTCCTGTATGAAGGGCCTTTCTTCCACTATTATTTGAGTCTCCACCTTCTACCTTTAGGCACCATTAAGAGAGCATAGTTGTCATTCTATGTGCAGTGTCCCAAAACTTATTGATTGATGCATAATGTGATATTACTTGTTCTTGTGCTACTTGTTTCTAGTCACCCTTGTGAACTTTGAAGGTGTCCTATGCATCTATTTGCTACTCTATGAGGGACAAGCTGATTGCCACTATGCTATGTTTTCTATATGTGAAACAAACAAACGTTTTTCAATGCATGTTATCCATGATGTTTGTTTGTAGCCCTTCATGTTGCGTGCATAGTTACTATGTCTTATTGTTAGAACTCCATATTTCATGCACATGTTTAGAGTTCTTTGTTCCCAGCTTTCAATGGTTGCAAATGGTTTGATCTTGGTTTTAACGGTGCATGTCACCTCAAAAAATATTCTTTTATCACTTACCTACTCGAGGACGAGCAGGAGTTAAGCTTTGGGATGCTTGATACGTCGGAAACGTATCTATAATTTTTGATGCTCCATGCTTGTTTAGTATTTACATTGCTTTGCTTTGTCTACACTAGGTATTTTATATCTTTTATGGAATTACCCTATTAACAAGTTGCCACAGTGCCAGTTGGCTGTTTTCTTCTGTTTTTGGTTCCAGAAAGGCAGAAAATCAATATTCTCGGAATTGGACGGGACAAAATCCAAAGTCAATATTTTACCGTGGGGGACACGAAGCCAGAAGACAAGATGGAGAAGCAAAACAGGGCGTCTAGACCCCCCTGGGCGTGGGTGGGCCCACGCCGCGCCTGGGTAGGGTGTGGGTCCCCTGGCTGCCTCCCAGCCTCGCCTCTTCGTCTATAAGAAGCCCCTGATGCAGAAACCCTAGGCAGCCGATCAAAACTCCACGAAACCTTCTGTAGCCGCCGCCACCGTCGTCCCTAGATCGGGGGGATCTAATGTTCTTCCCGCCACCCTGCCGGAGGGGAATCATCCCTGAGGCCTTCTCTCTGGTATGAAGCGTGAGTAGTTCCACCTTGGACTATGGGTCCATGTATTATCTATATGGTTGTATCTCCTCCTTGTGCTTTCATGTATAGATCTTGTGAGCTTCGGTCATGATCAAGATCTACTCTATTTGTAATCATGCATGTTGTCTTTGCGGGGATCCGATGGATATTGAGATTACTATGTCAGATTGATTAATGGTTTTGTCTTTATGATTCTATCATGTCTGTGTTGTTTGTGATCTTGCATGCTCTCCGTTGTTAGTAGCTATCTTGGCCAAGTAGTTTCTAGTGACTCCAAGAGGGGGTATTTATGCTCGATAGTAGGTTCATGCCTCTAGTTTCCAAGGGAAGTGACCGAAATATCTTCGGTTGTAGATGTGTTATTGCCACTAGGGAGAAAACAAGGTTCTCTTGTTCATAGAACAAGTGGATTGTTTACCTTACACACTTTGCTTAAAGTAGTTGTCTGTTGCTTGCAACTTAATACTGGAGGGGGTTCGGATGATAACCTGAAGGTGGACTTCTAGTCATAGATGCAGTTGTATGGCGGTCTATGTATATTGTTGTATTGCCCAATCGAATCTCATAGGATATTTTTGTTTGGTATTGCATTGTTATGCCTTGATCAGTTCCTGTCAATTGCCCTACTGTAATTTCTTTACCCTTCATGCCATGTTGTTTATCTAAGGAGAGCACCTCTAGTGAACTATGGACCCTGGTCCAATCTTTACCATTGATACATCTTCCACTGTTACTTGTTTACTTGCTACAAACCATTACCTTTCACACCATATGTTTAATCCTTTGTGACAACAACCGGTGAGATTGACAACCTCACTGTTAGTTGGGGCAAAGTCTTGAGTTTGTGTTGTGCAGGTGTCCACGTTGCTTGCAGCACCTTTGGGGCGTTTCCTTCCTCCTATTGGTTCGATAACCTTGGTTTCTTACTGAGGGAAACTTGCCTGCTGAACTGCATCATACCTTCCGCTTGGGGTCTCCCAACGAAGTGCTGCCGCACTCATTACTTCCCCCAGGAGCTTCTGGCACGTGGCCTCAAGTGTGTCGATGGGTCCCCGTTGATGACGACTGGAGCGCGAAGGTGCTGGATGGAGGCGGTGAGCGGATCCTGCTTCTGCTCGAGCGCGGATCCCTCTCCACCCGCTCGGCGCTCCTAAGGCGGGCGGTGGTTTCATGGTCAGGCCGCGGGCGAGGTGTCTGAGAGACACGTCGGTGATGGTGGTGACCACGCTGGGAAAAACCTCGGCTATGGTGGCGACATAGACGGGGAAGTCCCGGAAGTGCATGATGGAGCCGTTTGCAGGGAAGGTATTCCCGGCAAAACAGGCGGCATTATCGACGACGCAGTCGAAAGCGCTAAGTGCAAGGACGAGGTCGGAGGCCACGCGTTAACCAACAAGCGGAAGTCCCGTGCGGAAGATGATCCCAGCCAAAGCGCTATGCCCCATGGTGGGCGCCAACTGTCGTGGTGTGGAACACGGCAGTGCCATCGGGGATGGCAAAAGAGGGACACTCGGATGCAATCGGTGGCTCACACAACGGGTTGGGAACGATGAACTCCAAACACAGCACATACCTAGGTTTGAGGCCCTCTCGGCGAGGTAACACCCCTACTCCTACAAAACGAACTATATGGGGGGCGAATGCCCAGTACATATGCTCCTTGAGATATTTCCTTAGCTATTATCGAGAGCTAGAGGAAGATGAAACTAGAGGCTAGCTCTTGTTACCATGGATCTTACATACCTAGAACCCTAGCTCTTCCCGCCTTTATATACTGGCCACACTACTAGGAAAAGGGTCATTCGTGGCGCACATGAAAAGGGCATCCGTGGCGCACAAGCAGTGCGCCACTATCCTCACGCTACGGATATCTCTTACCCGTAGCGCACTACCTGGTATGCTATGGTTATATGGGGATAGGCGTAGCGCACTACCAGGTGCGTCACGGGTAGGGGTACAGAGTGCGCCACAGATGTGTTTTTCAAAAAACAAAAAAATGCAAAAAAAACACCCTCGTTTTGAATTGCAAAAGCAATCGGGTCCGTGCACCACCGTCGTGTCGCCTCGCCGGAGCATGGTCGTGGCCACGACCTACCACCGCAGGGAGGCAGTAGATGGTTGGAGAAGGGGAGGTACAAAAGAGAGGAAGGAAGATAAGAAGAGAGGGAGGAAGGGAGGTAGGTGAGGAGAAGGAGGCCGCCGTCACCTGTCGTCGCTGCGAGTAGGAGGAGGCCGTCGTCGCCGGTCGTCGCTGCGAGGAGGAGGAGGCCGCCGTCGCCAGTCGTCGCTGCGAGGAGGAGGAGGCCGCCGTCGCCTGTCGTCGCTGCAAGGAGGAGGAGGAGAAGGCCGTCGTCGTGCCACCATCACTTGAAGGAGAGGAAGGGCCAAAGCAAGGACGTCGGAGCAAGGTGGCCAGAGATAGGTGAAGGGGAAGGAGGGGAAGGAGAAGGAGAAGGAAAAGGGAGAAGGAGAAGGAAAAGGGATAAGGAAAAGGGGGAGGGAAAGTTGAGGGGTAGGTGGGCGGGGTGGTGATTCAAATTTGAATGCCGGCCAAGCTTATCCGTGGCGCACTAGGTGGTGGTGCGCTACGGGTAAGTTGCCCTCTTTTTTTTCTGCAGGAAAAAACGGTCTTTTGACCGTAACTTTTTACTCTTTTCGAATTTTGAAAATCAAAAAAATACTCTAAACGACCAGAGATGGTTGCGGGCAGATGCGAAATCTCGTTATCGTCATTTTGGTATATTATACGATTTATTTCGATAACGTGTGCAAAAGTTACGGCCATTTTACTGTGGCATGACTTTTTTTGCAGATAAAGTCGAAATTATTGTTTGTTAATTTTCCTAAAAACTATACCACATTACCTACCTAAATATGAAAGGATTATATTTTTGAAGTGTTTATCATTTTCTTTTATTTTTTGCAAAACATGAAAAGGCGATCCAGCTGTATGTGTGTTGCGGCCACTTAGCCGTAGGGCACTAGGGCAGAGTGCCCTATGGCTAAGTTGACCCAGCTGCTGCAGCACGTATGCCTATAGCGCACTAGGTCAAGGTGGCTAAGTGACACATCTGTAGCGCACCTTGACCTAGTGCACTACGGGTATGTGTGTTGCGGCCACATGTGCCCTAGCCCACACATAGCCGTGGTGCACCACCCCCATGTGCGCCACGCTTATGGCAGTTAGCCGTAGGGGACCTGCGGGCACTGTGACACGCCTATTTTACCCGTGGGGCACCACTAGCAAGTGCGCCACAAAAGTGTGGATTGCCTACAGCCGTTTCCTAGTAGTGCTAGGGGCAGATTACAATTTGGGCTCTAGGGTTTACTATTTGGATATGGGTTTACAGGGCAGGGATGGCTGTAGGGTCTAGCCGATGGGCGAGGACCCAGTCTGCCCTTCTCTTAGCGTCATCCTCTTCTTTAGCGGTCACCCGGGCTTACTTTGGGGCATCACCCTTGCTTTAACGGTCACTCGGACTGCTTTGGCGGTCAGCCGACCACTTTGCTTTATCCTCGTCGGGTAGCGCAGGTCGTGACGGCACGCCAGTCTGTCTGATGATGAAGGGAGCCAGAGGCGTACCCCGCAAGGAGCATCTACCCCTCTTTGCTCTTCATCGATTCCGAGGTAAGCCAGGTGGAAGCGGCCACCCGGCCGGTTCTTCTGGCTACCGGGCTAGACGGGCCAGCCAGGAAAGCTTTAAGCCTAGTCGGGCGGTATTGGCCAAGCGGCTGGAGTTGTCCTGCTTGATGGCCAGGAGGAATGTGCCTTCTGGAGCCGGCATACTTAGGCCTGGATTTCCCTACCCGGGAGTTATCCACCCGACAGGAGGAATCCTCCATGGGTGATCTAGAGAAAGACATTGTGACTCCAAAACTGAGAATCTGCGTGACAGAAATAGATCGAAACAGAAACACGACGAGAACATGATACACGAACCTCGGAGGATCCAAGGGGTTATATATTACGAAGTTTCAAAGCATAATGAAGGTACTGT
This sequence comes from Avena sativa, assembly GCA_916181665.1. Taxonomy (NCBI): domain Eukaryota; kingdom Viridiplantae; phylum Streptophyta; class Magnoliopsida; order Poales; family Poaceae; genus Avena; species Avena sativa. The sequence continues at coordinate 2,509,973 of OV702285.1, read as the reverse complement.
GCGAAATCAAGGAAAAGATGGAGTTTAGGGGGCTCACACCCGCTCTAGGCGCGGCCAGCTGGGGGCCCATGCCTAGGGTGGTAACGGCTGTTTATGCAGAGCCTGTTGGGAACCCCAAGAGCAAGGTGTGAAGCAGCAAGCAGCAAGTTTTCCCTCAGTAGAGACCGAGGTTATCGAACCAGAAGGAGAAAGGAAACGTCACACAGGTTTTGCAAGCAACGCGGAGACCTGCACAACACAAACTCAAGACTTTGCCCCAACGAACAATGAGGATGTCAAGCTCACCGGTTTGCTGTAACATAGGATTAAACGTATGGTGTGGAAGGTAATGGTTTGCAGCAAGTAAACAAGTAACAGTGGAAGATGTATCAATGGTAAAGATTGGACCAGGGTCCATAGTTCACTAGTGGTGCTCTCCTTAGATAAACAACATGGCATGAAGGGTAAACAAATTACAGCAGGGCAATTGACAGGAACTGAGCAAGGCATAACAATGCAATTACTAGTCAGAAAAGATCCTATGAGATTTGACTGGGCAATACAACAAGATACATAGACCGCCATCCAACTGCATCTCTGACTAGAAGTCCACCTTCAGGTTATCATCTGAACCCCCTCCAGTATTAAGTTGCAAGCAACAGACAACTTCTTTAAGCAAAGTGTGTAAGGTAAACAATCCACTTGTTCTATGAACAAGAGACCCTTGTTTTCTCCCTAGTGGCAACAACACATCTACAACCGAAGATATTTCGGTCACTTCCCTTGGAAACTAGAGGCATGAACCCACTATCGAGCATAAATACCCCCTCTTGGAGTCACTAGCAACTACTTGGCCAAGATAGCTACTAACAACGGAGAGCATGCAAGATCACAAACAATACAGACATGATAGAATCATCAAGACAAAACCATTAATCAAACCAACATAATAATCTCAATATCCATCGGATCCCCGCAAACACAACATGCATGATTACAAATAGATTAGATCTTGATCATGAACGGAGCTCACACGATCTATACATGAAAGCACAAAGAGGAGATACAACCATCTAGCTACTACATGGACCCATAGCCCAAGGTGAAACTACTCACGCATCATACCGGAGAGAAGGCCTCCGAGATGATCTCCCCTCCGGCAGGGTGCCGGGAAGAACTTCAGATCACCCCCTCCCCCCCGATCTAGGGACGATGGTGGCGAGGGCTACAAACGGTTTCGTGGAGATTTCATCGGGTACTCAGGGTTTCTGCATCGGGGGCTTCTTATAGGCGAAGGGGGAGGCCGAGGCGGCGTCCTGGGTGGCCAAACCCTAGCCAGGTGCGGGGCAGGGCCCACCCACGCCTAGGGTGGGTCTGGATCCCCTGGCTGTCCCCTCCGACTCCTCTCTGGACTTCTTGTTCCCCACGGAAAGTAATTGACTTTGACGTTTGTCCCGTCCAATTCCGAGAATATATCTTTACTAACTTTTCTGAAACCAAAAACAGCAGAAAACAGGCATCTGGCACTGTGGCAACTTGTTAATAGGTTACTACCAGAAAACATGTAAAAAGAACCTCAAAGTGTGGAAAAGCAAAGCAAAGTAGATATTAAACAAGCATGGAGCATCAAAAATTATAGATACGTTTCCGACGTATCAACATCCCCAAGCTTAACTCCTGCTCGTCCTCGAGTAGGTAAGTGATAAAAGAATGATTTTTGAGCCGACAAGCATCCTCACAATAAAGATCCAACCACTTGCAAGCATTGAAAACTGGGATCAAATAACTCTAAACATGTGCATGAAAGACAGAGTTCTAACAATAGGACATAGTAACTATGCATGCAACATGACATGCTACAAACAAAAATCATGAATAACATGCATTGAAAAACGTTTGTTTATTTCACATGCAGAAAAAATAGCATAGTGTCAATCACCTTGTCCCTCATAGAATAGCAATATAGATGCATAGGACACCTACAAAGTTCACAAGGGTGACTAGAAACAAAAATCACAAGAACAAGTAATATCACAATATGCATCAATTAATAAGCTTTGGAACATTGCACACAGAATGACAACTATGCTCTCTTAATGGTGCCTAAAGGTAGAAGGTGGAGACTCAATAATGGTGAAAGAAAAGCCTTTTTTGTAAAGGAAGCAGGGATTACAAGTTTCAAAAAGAGCTTCCAAAAATTATGGTACTTGTTAGCTTTTAGCCCTCATTGCCCCTATCATAAGCATCTTGAAGTGGTTAAGGTTTAAAGTGGAAAAGCTGGAGTATATGCTTGACGAAGTATAAGTTGGCAATCTCAAGTCCCTTGAATACGAAGGACACACCTCTTGCATACTCAACTTTGGGCCCAGGTAAGTTCTTGTCATCGTAAGTATTTGAATATTGTTGAGAACCGTCAACGGGGTACCCCTTGTGTTGTGGATATACCAAATGGGTATACCTACGACATAGTCTCATACCGGCAAGCCCGGGTGTCCCACAGTTGGTGGTTAGGCCTATGGCATAACCGGACGGCCCAGTTGCTGATAGTAAGACGGAGGTCCAACAGAGATAATGGAAGGCGACGTGCCACCGCCTTAGATGGAAGCCAGAGCCTTGGAGGACACGAAGACTCGTTAGTGTTAGTCTAGGAATCTATAACCGTATCTGGCTGGGACTCTCCATGAAACCCTAGGTCCTGGCGTTCATATAAGCCGGCCTACAGCAGCCTTTAGGGCATAACAACAAGTGCATATCACTACCTGCACACAGCGAACCCCCCAATCCTGTAACTCGGCGTATTGCCATTATAGTGATTTATAGCAGGAGTAGGATCTCGCCACCGTCGTGAGATCTGAACCTGGGTAAACTGTGTCAAGCCGACCCGGACACTCTCCATCTCCCCCACGTCTCTAAACTCGCCGTTGGGATACCCATATGGCGTACGTGTCAACAATAGCACGACACCTTGCCCATGGTACAGGAGCTTTCCCATAACCAAAATGACAAGACAAGTAGACAATGAGCATCTCAGCAATCTTTTTATTTACCATATGTATAGCTTTTTATTGAGGATGCTTCATAGATAGCTCATTATGGTGATGCTGCAAGTTTCCACCATGATTAGGCATGGCTTAGGCCAGCGGCCCAGGCGTTTCTCTAACACAGGATACAAACTCCATGGACTTACAAGTTCCCTCCTCATTTCACATCGGTGACATCCATAGACAAAAGAGCATGATATCAACGAAGTACAAAGAACAAGTGCAATGTTCAAAATGTTCCCCGTGACAGCACGGTTCTGCTAATTCCAACTTATAAGTGCAAGCATATACAACAAAGTTGTCACAATGGTTCATGTTTATTAGGAGCAAAGAATAAAGTGTGCCATCAAGTTCGTGAGGGCTTTAATCACTAAGTTTTCACATAACAAAATAGTTTTTAATTGGAAGATAGTTGAAAATAAGAATATACTTGGAATGGTGTAAACCACCATGCATAGGAGTTTATAGTGGACACTTTGGAATAACATGGTTTCTTGGAAGTTGGAAGCATGAGTAGAGCTTAATCATACAAATGGAGGCCAGCAAAAGACTGGGAGCAACCAACTAAGAGAGCATCATGGCCATAAACATGAAGTGCAACAAAGCATACTAATCAAAGCAAAGATTGGTACTACAAGTCAAGGACTAAATGATCATGGACTCTAATGGTGACTTGTCATAGTCATAACATGGTGTGAGCATGTGCCAAGTCAACCCAAGCAAAGCATCAAAGGAGAATACCACAATACTATGCTTTTGCATGCTAAAAAACACATAATTTCTTCAAGGCACACTAAGCAATCCCAATTGTTAGGAACAAGACATGCTACATCAATAATCACTAAGCATAATGCTAAAACAACACCTAGCATGTCATGCTAAACTCTAAGTCACAGTCAATGCAAGCTCCTCTTGCACTTCAAGAAAGAACTTACTACTCCTTTCCAACACCAAGCAACTTATTTCTAAACAACACAACAAGAACGGGGGTCCAAACTACTTTATTCAAGCAAACTAAACAACCTAAGCAAAGCAAACAAAAACTAAGACGCTCCAAGAACAACACAACTGTGCATGAAACAATAAAAACGAGGTTTCTAGACAGACCTGAGCTTTTTATTGATGAAGAAGGGGATGTCCAAGGCATCCCTAAGCTTTGACTCTTGTACCTCTTGGATATTTATTGGGGTTACACCATGGTTGCATCCCCAAGCTTGAGCTTTTGTCCATCCTTCATCTCATTGCATCTTTCCCTCTCTACACCCAAAATTCTTCCTTCATATAAAACTTCACACAATCTTCATTAGCATCATTAGTGTATTCAAAAGATATTAGACCTTTGGAAAAGCTTTCTAACAGCAAGGCTTTTCACTAAAAACACAAGCTAATGTAGTAACTCCTTCATAAAGCTCAATTTACCTAAAGAGAACTCAAAAAGGAAGCGATAAGAAGCAAATGCAAATAATGGCAGAAATCTGTCAAAACAGACCAGCAGGTAGAAACCGATTTTTTTGAACATCTTCTGTTGCTCAAATCAAACATTGTTGAACTAAATAAAGTTAGATAACATATTGGGGGATTTATTAGTAAGATTTGAGCTCAATCCGAGTTACAGAGACTCCTCACAAATTTTTTGGTGGAGGACAGAAATCTGTTTCAGGACAGCAACTCCCCAAATCTTACTTCCCTCTCATTAGAGGTCATTCTTGGCACAAAAAGCAAACAAAAAGGATAAGGAGAGGTTATTACATAAGTAATAACTTCCAAGACTCAAGGAAACTCTTGGGTTATCTCCCAATAAGTACTTTTCTTTAACGCCTTTAAGTTAGGCATGATAGCTTGAGAAGATGCTCACATAAGAATTATGAATTGAAGTCAAAGAGAGCATCAAGAAGCAAATTCAAAACAAATGTAAGTCTAACCCACTTACTATGCATAGGAATCTTGTACACAAATAAGTTCACAAATAAAAAAGTGACATGCATAGGAAGAGAAAACAAGAGTAACTTCAAAACTTTCAGCACAAAGAGAGGTGTTTTAGTACCATGAAAACTTCTACAACCATATTTTCCTCTCTCAATAATTTTTAGTAGCCTCATGAATAAACTCAACAATATAGCTATCACATAAAGCATGCCTTTCATGATCTACAAACTCATAATTTCTATCAAGCTCAAAAACAGTGGGATTAAAACCTCCATAGGTTTTATCCAAAGTAGATATTTCAAAAGGATCCACAGGAACATAACATTCATCCACCCTTGGTAAGCATGGGGGACAATCAAATAATGTAAGGGGTAAATACTTAATCTCATTAGAAGGTAGGCATGGGTAGATAATACATTCTTCCTCCTTTTGTTCATCACTCTCCCCCTCTTTTTTCATCTAATGAGCTTCCAGTTTCAACAATTTCTTCTTCCATAGGCTCCTGCAAGGCATTAGTCTCTTCCATTTGTGGAAAACGCCTTTTAAAGTATTCAAGCATATAGACATTTGCATCCTTGTAATTATCAAAGCAAAATTTAAGTATCTCATAAACCTCATGTTCATAAGGTGCATCATCAGTATTTTCAAGCAAACTGGCAAGTTCAAATGCACCCTTGGAGGCAATAAATTCTTCAATCTGTTCCACATCATAAAAGTCATAATTTCCCTTAACATAAGAAGATATGGTAACATTATCATTATACTCACATTAAAAAGGTGGGTGTTTATACCTCCTGCAGCAACAACCTTTATCAAAGCAATAGGTAACATTATAAGTAGAGCACACGTCAATAGTATTCAACCTATCAATTTGTTCCCATAAGTGTTTCCCTTTTTGTGACAAATGGTGTTCCTTATAATAATACTTTTGTTCCTCCGTGAACCCACCTTGTCAATAAGAACTAGTTTTAAAGAAACCATCCATTTATAGAAAGCATGACCAACCAAGTCAACAACGGGCCAGCAACTAGAGTAGGAATTAATTTTTTTGTTTTTTGAATAGAGCAAACAAACCAAACTAGACTAAATTTTTTGGGGGTTTTTAAAAAGAGGCAAACAAAACCAAGCAAAAGAAACAAAAGAAATTTAAAAACAAAGTAAAGAGAAAGGAAGTGAAGGACTCCCCTTGTGAAGACGTCCTTAGCCTCCCCAGCAACGGCGCTAGAAAGCTTGACGGCTATTTATGCAGAGCCTGTTGGGAACCCCAAGACCAAGGTGTGAAGTAGAAAGCAGCAAGTTTTCCCTCAGTGGAGACCGAGGTTATCGAACCAGAAGTAGGAAGGAAATGTCACACAGGTGTTGCAAGCAACACGGAGACCCGCACAACACAAACTCAAGACTTTGCCCCAACGAATAGTGAGGTTGTCAAGCTCACCGGTTTGCTGTAACAAAGTATTAAACGTATGGTGTGGAAGGTAATGGTTTGCAGCAAGTAAACAAGTAACAGCGAAAGATGTATCAATGGTAAAGATTGGACCGGGGTCCATAGTTCACTAGAGGTGCTCTCCTTAGATAAACAACATGGCATGAAGGGTAAACAATTTACAGCAGAGCAATTGACAGGAACTGAGCAAGGCATAACAATGCAATTACTAGTCATAAAGATCCTATGAGATTTGATCGGGCAATACAACAAGATACATAGACCGCCATCCAACTTCATCTATGACTAGAAGTCCACCTTCAGGTTATCATCCGAACCCCCTCCAGTATTAAGTTGCAAGCAACAGACAACTTCTTTAAGCAAAGTGTGTAAGGTAAACAATCCTCTTGTTCTATGAACAAGAGACCCTTGTTTTCTCCCTAGTGGCAACAACACATCTACAACCGAAGATATTTCGGTCACTTCCCTTGGAAACTAGAGGCATGAACCCACTATCAATCATAAATACCCCCTCTTGGAGTCACTAGAAACTACTTGGCCAAGATAGCTACTAACAACGGAGATCATTCAAGATCACAAACAACACAGACATGATAGAATCATAAAGACAAAACCATTAATCAAACCAACATAATAATCTCAATATCCATCGGATCCCCGCAAACACAACATGCATGATAACAAATAGATTAGATCTTGATCATGAACGGAGCTCACACGATCTATACATGAAATAACAAGGAGGAGATACAACCATATAGCTACTACATGGACCCATAGCCCAAGGTGAAACTACTCATGCATCATACCAGAGAGAAGGCCTCCGGGATGATTTTCCCTCTAGCAGGGTGCCGGGAAGAACTTTGGATCCCCGCCCCCCCGATCTAGGGACGATGGTGGCGGCGGCTACAAACGGTTTCGTGGAGATTTGATCGGGTACTCAGGGTTTCTGCATCGGGGGCTTCTTATAGGCAAAGGGGGAGGCCGCGGCGGCGTCCTGGGTGGCCAAACCCTAGCAAGGCGCGGGGCAGGGCCCACCCACGCCTGGGGTGGGTCCGGCCCCCCTGGCTGGCCCCTCCGGCTCTTCTCTGTACTTCTTGTTCCCCACGGAAAGTAATTGACTTTGACGTTTGTCCCCTCCAATTTCGAGAATATATCTTTACTAACTTTTCTGAAATCAAAAACAGAAGAAAACAAGCATCTGGCACTATGGCAACTTGTTAATAGGTTAGTACCAGAAAACATGTAAAAAGCACCTCAAAGTGTGGACAAGCAAAGCAAAGTAGATATTAAACAAGCATGGAGCATCAAAAATTATAGATACCTTTCTGACGTATCAACATCCCCAAGCTTAACTCATGCTGGTCCTCGAGTAGGTAAGTGATAAAAGAATGATTTTTGAGGTGACATGCACCCTCACAATAAAGATCCAACCATTTGCAAGCATTGAAAACTGGGATCAAAGAACTCTAAACATGTGCATGAAAGATGGAGTTCTAACAATAGTACATACTAACTATGCATGCAACATGACAGGTTATAAACAAAAATCATGAATAACATGCATTGAAAAACGTTTATTTATTTTACATTCAGAAAACATAGCATAGTGGCAATAACCTTGTCCCTCATAGAGTAGGAATATAGATGCATAGGACACCTGCAAAGTTCACAAGGGTGACTAGAAACAAAAAGCACAAGAACAAGTAATATCACAATATACATCAATTAATAAGCTTTGGAACATTGCTCACAGAATGACAACTATGGTCTCTTAATGGTGTCTAAAGGTAGAAGGTGGAGACTCAATAATGGTGGAAGAAAAGCCTTTTTGTAAAGGAAGCAGGGATTACAAGTTTCAAAAAGAGCTTTCAAAAATTATGGTACTTGTTAGCTTTTAGCCTTCATTGCCCCTATCACAAGCATCTTAAAGTGGTTACGGTTTAAAGTGGCAAAGCTGGAGTATATGTTTGACGAAGTATAAGTTGGCAATCTCAAGTCCCTTGAATACGAAGGCCACACCTCATGCATACTCAACTTTGGGTCCTGGTACGTTCTTGTCATTGTAAGTATTTGCATATTGGTACCCCTTGTGTTGTGGATATACCAAATGGGTATATGTACGGCAGAGTCTCATACCGGCAAGCCTGGGTGGCTCACAGTTGGTGGTTAGGCCTATGGCATAACCGGGCGGCCCAGTTGCTGATAATAAGACAGAGGTCCAGAAGGGATAAAGGAAGGCGACGTGCCACTGCCTTAGATGGAAGCCAGAGCCTTGGAGGACACGAAGAGTAGTTAGTGTTAGTCTAGGACTCTGTAACCATATCCGGCTGGGAGTCTCCATGTAACCCTAGGTCATGGCGCTCATATAAGACGGCCTACGGAAGCCTTTAGGGCATAACAACAAGTGCATAGCACTACCCGCACACAGCTTACCCCCCAATCCTATAACTCGGCTTATTGCCATTATAGCAGGAGTAGGATCTCGCCACCGTCGTGAGATCTGAACCTGGGTAAACTGTGTCAAGCCGATCCGGACGCTCTCTGTCTCCCCCACGTCTCTAAACTCACCGTTGGGATACCCCTATGGCGTACGTGTCGACAATACCACGACAGTTGACGCCCACCATGGGGCAAGAGGTGCTTACAGCATGGATCCGGGCGGGATCCATCACCGTCTTCAACAACGGCTACATCTACATCATCTTTGGAGGTGACGGAATCTTTACCAGCAAAGCTCCGACAACACTGCTTGGTTTTTCCTCGCCGACAGGCTGATGGATCCAGCAGCCTTCTACGTCTACTTCGACCATGCACGGGATTAACGTCACGTGTCACCCATGCGTGCAGGTTGCCGCGAACGCGATCAAAGACGGCGCCGAGCGGAATACCTCTTGAAAGACTTTTTCAGGCTTGGTTGGCTTGAGGACGGTGCTGGCGTGATTTGCTCTGGTTGCAATCCGTGGAGATCCGTTTCTCGCTACGAGTCTCAGACGAGTTTGTCAAGAATTTCTATTACCGTTGTTTTTTGTATTTTACGGCGGCTACTTCAACGCAGTATCTGGTTTGATTTCGATCAGCTGGATTGATTGTTTCTGCAATCTGAAAGCGTGATGCAAATCAAGACTCGCCGGCCAGCTAACTGGTTTGTTGCTTGTCGGAAACACGGACGCGTCCTTGTCTTAGAGAAAAAGGAAACGGGACAAGTGCGACCGTACGGGGAAGAGGAAAAGCATCGAACAAGGTTCGATTTGGCTTTCATCGTTGACTCGTGTGTTAGTACTTTTCCTGAGAAAGCCGTATGACGGAAACGGATGGTGTGCTACGTACGCGGCAGCAGTCCGGTTTTGTTTCCGTCGCCACGGTCTACACAGATACTTCGCCATACTCAGATTTACGCCGTCAAGATTTAATTTAATATTGACCGCGTATAGACTCGTCTTTGTCGCAAACAACGCCGACTCCACTCAAACAGCTAAGTCTTTATTTATATTTATTATTTTAATTGTTTATGATCATGAGATTAAGATTGGTTCACTCATATTCTGACTCTTTTACCGCTTTCGTTTTGGCCATATCTTTTCCACCCTGGTGAGTATAAAACTTTTTACTGGCTTGCCGTTTTAAGGCCCCAGTACCATGTAAAAAAAACCTTCTTTGGGCGTTAGCTTAAGTTTTCTACATACACGTTTTATGTTCTTTTATGTGGATTTCGGAGTAGTGACTTCTCGGCACTCAAAGCTGGCGTTTGGCCTTGTGTTCTGGACGGTGCCATTAGGCATCATCACCCAAGGACATGGGTCTGTGCTGCGAGTCTTTCGTCTCACAAAAGGTCAAGCATAAAAACCAAAATAATGGATAAGCCAGCGCTTGCTTAAACAAAATTTTACATAAACTATTCAAATTAGTTGAGTTTTTTTCCTCCTAAACAGTTTTATGTTGTCCATCAGCTGCACAGCTTTAAAGCATTTATTCAAAGGATATGTTTGTTTCGCCTTACATTTGTTTGTTGGACACGATTAAAGGAACAATTTAATACATTTGTATTTTATGTTTATGTTTCAGTTACATAACGCTTGGACATTGTCGGGTTCCTCAGAATAAGATGTTTTAAGCCGAATTTTCACTAGGCTTGACACCTCGGGGGCGGCAATTGCAATTGTTGACCAAGACTTGAGGCGCCTTTGAGGATGTCGGATCGACGCTCGGGGGCTTTAAATCTCTAATTTAAGATCTTTGTCCCGCCTTGTGTCCAAGCCAGAACAAACCTTGGGGACTACAGTACGATGATATCCAGGACATGGTTTAGTTCTTTTGAGCATCGAGCCGGAAAATTCATGTGAATTCCACCTTGACGCTTGGGGGCTACACCAATGCTGAATTTTTGTAGTTCTCTCTGGAGCACCAAGCCGAAATAACTTCCAACTTCATGCTCAGGGGCTACACTATTGACATTTTTTCTAAAGCTACTCTGAGAGCACCAAGACAATTTTCCTTTGAAACTCCGACTTGGCGCTAGGGGGTTACAACGCTTGATGTACAATTATGCATGTTCTTTTGAGCATCAAGCCGCCTTCGTCATGGAAGATGACTCAATGCTCGGGGGCTACATATGGTTATGTCAAAAAAAAACTTTAAAGACGGTGAAAATCCGGCTAGAGAAACCCGGAGGCTCGACATCAACTTTGCCTTCACGGAAGTTTCACAGGGTTACACGGCTCGATGGCCTAAACATCTATGATATGAGAGGTTCTAAGACCTTAATTCAGCAAGCTCTTATGTATGTGACTTTGCTGGCTCTAAGTCGGCAGTTTGGCAGGCCTTACGATTGTGGCCCGGTGGCCGTGATTTTTTCTGGCTTACCTATCATCCTGCATGGATGATGATATTGAAGACGTTTCTAGAGCTTGAAAGAATCACTAACGATTCGTTAGAGAATTCTCCGCCTTGGACTCGTTCGCAGAATCATACAAGCAAGTCTTTGGCTAGGCTTAGTCGGATGAGAATATGATATGGGAGCTCTCCAAGATTCTTCACGAAGCACGCCTACAAATTGAAGACGACGTGATACTTACGCTCAAAGCTAGACGGAGGAACGCGAGGATCTTGAAGAACTCCGGGGGCTACTATTGTGCATATACCAAATGGGTATACCTACGGCATAGTCTCATACCGGCAAGCCCGGGTGACCCACAGTTGGTAGTTAGGCCTATGGCATAATCGGGCGGCCCAGTTGTTGATAGTAAGCCGGAGGTCTAGCAGGGATAAAGGAAGGCGACGTGCCACCGCCTTAGATGGAAGCCGGAGCCTTGGAGGACACGAAGACCAGTTAGTGTTAGTCTAGGACTCTGTAACCGTATCCGGCTGGGACTCTCCATGTAACCCTAGGTCATGGCGCTCATATAAGCCGGCCTACGGGAGCCTTTAGGACATAACAAGTGGCACTATCAAGTTCGTGAGGGTTTTAATCACTAAGTTTTCACATAACAAAATAGTTTTTAATTGGAAGATAGTTGAAAACAAGAATATACTTGGAAAGGTGTAACCCACCAGCATAGGATTTTATAGTGGACACTTTGGAATAACTTGGTTTCTTGAGAGTTGGAAGCATGAGTAGATCTTACTCATACAAATGGAGGCCAGCAAAAGACTGGGAGCAACCAACTAAGAGACCATAATGGCCATAAACATGCAGTGCAACAAAGCATACTAATCAAAGCAATGAGTGGTACTACAAGTCAAGGACTAAATGATCATGGACTCTAATGGTGACTTGTCATAGTCATAACATGGTGTGAGCATGTGCCAAGTCAACCGAAGCAAAGCATCAAAGGAGAATACCACAATACTATGCTTTTGCATGCTAAAAAAACGCATAATTTCTTCAAGGCACACTAAGCAATCCCAATTGTTTTGAACAAGACATGCTACAGCAATAATCACTAAGCATAATGCTAAAACAACACCTAGCATGTCATGCTAAAGTCTAAGTCACAGTCAATGCAAGCTCCTCTTGCACTTCAAGAAAGAACTTACTACTCCTTTCCAACACCAAGCAACTTATTTGTAAAACAACACAACAAGAACGGGGGTCCAAACTACTTTATTCAAGCAAACTAAACAACCTAAGCAAAGCAAAGAAAAACTAAGACGCTCCAAGAACAACACAACTGTGCATGAAACAATAAAAACGAAGTTTGTAGACAGACCTGAGCTTTTTATTGATGAAGAAGGGGATGTCCAAGGCATCCCCAAGCTTTGACTCTTGTACCTCTTGGATATTTATTGGGGTTACACCATGGTGGCATCCCCAAGCTTGAGCTTTTGTCCATCCTTCATCTCATTGCATCTTTCCCTCTCTACACCCGAAATTCTTCCTTCATATAAAACTTCACACAATCTTCATTAGCAACATTAGTGTATTGAAAAGATATTAGACCTTTGGCAAAGCTTTCTAACAGCAAGGCTTTTCACTAAAAACACAAGCTAATGTAGTAACTCCTTCAAAAAGCTCAATTTACCTAAAGAGAACTCAAAAAGGAAGCGATAAGAAGCAAATGCAAATAATGGCAGAAATCTGTCAAAACAGACCAGCAGGTAGAAACCGATTTTTTTGAACATCTTCTGTTGCTCAAATCAAACATTGTTGAACTAACGAAAGTTAGCTAACATATTGGGGGATTTATTAGTAAATTTTGAGCTCAATCCGAGTTACAGGGACTCCTCACAAATGTTTTGGTGGAGGACAGAAATCTGTTTCAGGACAGCAACTCCCCAAATCTTACTTCCCTCTCATTAGAGGTCATTCTTGGCATAAAAATCAAACAAAAAGGATAAGGAGAGGTCATTACATAAGTAATAACTTCCAAGACTCAAGGAAACTCTTGGGTTATCTCCCAATAAGTACTTTTCTTTAACGCCTTTAAGTTAGGCATGATAGCTTGAGAAGATGCTCACATAAGAATTATGAATTGAAGTCAAAGAGAGCATCAAGAAGCAAATTCAAAACAAATTTAAGTCTAATCCACTTACTATGCATAGGAATCTTGTACACAAATAAGTTCACAAAGAAAAAAGTGACATGCATAGGAAGAGAAAACAAGAGTAACTTCAAAACTTTCAGCACAAAGAGAGGTGTTTTAGTACCATGAAAACTTCTACAACCATATTTTCCTCTCTCAATAATTTTCAGTAGCCTCATGAATAAACTCAACAATATAGCTATCACATAAAGCATGCCTTTCATGATCTACAAACTCATAATTTCTATCAAGCTCAAAAACAGTGGGATTAAAACCTCCATAGGTTTTATCCAAAGTAGATATTTCAAAAGGATCCACAGGAACATAACATTCATCCGCCCTTGGTAAGCATGGGGGACAATCAAATAATGTAAGGGATAAAGACTTAATCTCATTAGAAGGTAGGCATGGGTAGATAATACATTCTTCCTCCTTTTGTTCATCACTCTCCCCCTCTTTTTTCATCTAATGAGCTTCCAGTTTCAACAATTTCTTCTTCCATAGGCTCCTGCAAGGCATTAGTCTCTTCCATTTGTGGAAAACGCCTTTTAAAGTATTCAAGAATATAGACATTTGCATCCTTGTAATTATCAAAGCAAAATTTAAGTATCTCATAAACCTCATGTTCATAAGGTGCATCATCAGTATTTTCAAGCAAACTGGCAAGTTCAAATGCACCCTTGAAGGCAATAAATTCTTCAATCTGTTCCACATCATAAAAGTCATAATTTCCCTTAACATAAGAAGATATGGTAACATTATCATTATACTCACATTAAAAAGGTGGGTGTTTATACCTCCTGCAGCAACAACCTTTATCAAAGCAATAGGTAACATTATAAGTAGAGCACACGTCAATAGTATTCAACCTATCAATTTGTTCCCATAAGTGTTTCCCTTTTTGTGACAAATGGTGTTCCTTATAATAATACTTTTGTTCCTCCGTGAACCCACCTTATCAATAAGAACTAGTTTTAAAGAAACCATCCATTGATAGAAAGCATGACCAACCAAGTCAACAACGGGCCAGCAACTAGAGTAGGAATTAATTTTTTTGTTTTTTGAATAGAGCAAACAAACCAAACTAGACTAAATTTTTTGGGGGTTTTTAAAAAGAGGCAAACAAAACCAAGCAAAAGAAACAAAAGAAATTTAAAAACAAAGTAAAGAGAAAGGAAGTGAAGGACTCCCCTTGTGAAGACGTCCTTAGCCTCCCCAGCAACGGCGCTAGAAAGCTTGACGGCTATTTATGCAGAGCCTGTTGGGAACCCCAAGACCAAGGTGTGAAGTAGAAAGCAGCAAGTTTTCCCTCAGTGGAGACCGAGGTTATCGAACCAGAAGGAGGAAGGAAATGTCACACAGGTGTTGCAAGCAACACGGAGACCCGCACAACACAAACTCAAGACTTTGCCCCAACGAATAGTGAGGTTGTCAAGCTCACCGGTTTGCTGTAACAAAGTATTAAACGTATGGTGTGGAAGGTAATGGTTTGTAGCAAGTAAACAAGTAACAGCTAAAGATGTATCAATGGTAAAGATTGGACCGGGGTCCATAGTTCACTAGAGGTGCTCTCCTTAGATAAACAACATGGCATGAAGGGTAAACAATTTACAGCAGAGCAATTGACAGGAACTGAGCAAGGCATAACAATGCAATTACTAGTCATAAAGATCCTATGAGATTTGATCGGGCAATACAACAAGATACATAGACCGCCATCCAACTTCATCTATGACTAGAAGTCCACCTTCAGGTTATCATCCGAACCCCCTCCAGTATTAAGTTGCAAGCAACAGACAACTTCTTTAAGCAAAGTGTGTAAGGTAAACAATCCTCTTTTTCTATGAACAAGAGACCCTTGTTTTCTCCCTAGTGGCAACAACACATCTACAACCGAAGATATTTCGGTCACTTCCCTTGGAAACTAGAGGCATGAACCCACTATCAATCATAAATACCCCCTCTTGGAGTCACTAGAAACTACTTGGCCAAGATAGCTACTAACAACGGAGAGCATTCAAGATCACAAACAACACAGACATGATAGAATCATAAATACAAAACCATTAATCAAACCAACATAATAATCTCAATATCCATCGGATCCCCGCAAACACAACATGCATGATAACAAATAGATTAGATCTTGATCATGAACGGAGCTCACACGATCTATACATGAAAGAACAAGGAGGAGATACAACCATATAGCTACTACATGGACCCATAGCCCAAGGTGAAACTACTCATGCATCATACCAGAGAGAAGGCCTCCGGGATGATTTTCCCTCTAGCAGGGTGCCGGGAAGAACTTTGGATCCCCCCCCGATCTAGGGACGATGGTGGCGGCGGCTACAAACGGTTTCGTGGAGATTTGATCGGGTACTCAGGGTTTCTGCATCGGGGGCTTCTTATAGGCAAAGGGGGAGGCCGCGGCGGCGTCCTGGGTGGCCAAACCCTAGCAAGGCGCGGGGCAGGGCCCACCCACGCCTGGGGTGGGTCCGGCCCCCCTGGCTGGCCCCTCCGGCTCCTCTCTGGACTTCTTGTTCCCCACGGAAAGTAATTGACTTTGACGTTTGTCCCCTCCAATTCCGAGAATATATCTTTACTAACTTTTCTGAAATCAAAAACAGAAGAAAACAAGCATCTGGCACTATGGCAACTTGTTAATAGGTTAGTACCAGAAAACATGTAAAAAGCACCTCAAAGTGTGGACAAGCAAAGCAAAGTAGATATTTAACAAGCATGGAGCATCAAAAATTATAGATACCTTTCCGACGTATCAACATCCCAAGCTTAACTCATGCTGGTCCTCGAGTAGGTAAGTGATAAAAGAATGATTTTTTAGGTGACATGCACCCTCACAATAAAGATCCAACCATTTGCAAGCATTGAAAACTGGGATCAAAGAACTCTAAACATGTGCATGAAAGATGGAGTTCTAACAATAGTACATACTAACTATGCATGCAACATGACAGGTTATAAACAAAAATCATGAATAACATGCATTGAAAAACGTTTATTTATTTTACATTCAGAAAACATAGCATAGTGTCAATAACCTTGTCCCTCATAGAGTAGGAATATAGATGCATAGGACACCTGCAAAGTTCACAAGGGTGACTAGAAACAAAAAGCACAAGAACAAGTAATATCACAATATACATCAATTAATAAGCTTTGGAACATTGCTCACAGAATGACAACTATGGTCTCTTAATGGTGTCTAAAGGTAGAAGGTGGAGACTCAATAATGGTGGAAGAAAAGCCTTTTTGTAAAGGAAGCAGGGATTACAAGTTTCAAAAAGAGCTTTCAAAAATTATGGTACTTGTTAGCTTTTAGCCTTCATTGCCCCTATCACAAGCATCTTAAAGTGGTTACGGTTTAAAGTGGCAAAGCTGGAGTATATGTTTGACGAAGTATAAGTTGGCAATCTCAAGTCCCTTGAATACGAAGGCCACACCTCATGCATACTCAACTTTGGGTCCTGGTACGTTCTTGTCATTGTAAGTATTTGCATATTATTGGGAACCTCCAACGGGGTACCCCTTGTGTTGTGGATATACCAAATGGGTATATGTACGGCAGAGTCTCATACCGGCAAGCCTGGGTGGCTCAAAGTTGGTGGTTAGGCCTATGGCATAACCGGGCGGCCCAGTTGCTGATAATAAGACAGAGGTCCAGAAGGGATAAAGGAAGGCGACGTGCCACCGCCTTAGATGGAAGCCAGAGCCTTGGAGGACACGAAGAGTAGTTAGTGTTAGTCTAGGACTCTGTAACCATATCCGGCTGGGAGTCTCCATGTAACCCTAGGTCATGGCGCTCATATAAGACGGCCTACGGAAGCCTTTAGGGCATAACAACAAGTGCATAGCACTACCCGCACACAGCTTACCCTCCAATCCTATAACTCGGCTTATTGCCATTATAGCAGGAGTAGGATCTCGCCACCGTCGTGAGATCTGAACCTGGGTAAACTGTGTCAAATCGATCCGGACGCTCTCTGTCTCCCCCACGTCTCTAAACTCACCGTTGGCATACCCCTATGGCATACGTGTCGACAATACCACGACAGTTGGCGCCCACCATGGGGCAAGAGGTGCTTACAGCATGGATCCGGGCAGGATCCATCACTGTCTTCAACAACGGCTACATCTACATCATCTTTGGAGGTGACGGAATCTTTACCAGCAAAGCTCCGACAACACTGTTTGGTTTTTCCTCGCCGACAGGCTGATGGATCCAGCAGCCTTCTACGTCTACTTCGACCATGCACGGGATTGACGTCACGTGTCACCCATGCGTGCAGGTTGCCGCGAACGCGATCAAAGACGGCGCCGAGCGGAATACCTTTTGAAAGACTTTTTCAGGCTTGGTTGGCTTGAGGACGGTGCTGGCGTGATTTGCTCTGGTTGCAATCCGTGGAGATCCGTTTCTCGCTACGAGTCTCAGACGAGTTTGTCAAGAATTTCTATTACCGTTGTTTTTTGTATTTTACGGCGGCTACTTCAACGCAGTATCTGGTTTGATTTCGATCAGCTGGATTGATTGTTTCTGCAATCTGAAAGCGTGATGCAAATCAAGACTCGCCGGCCAGCTAACTGGTTTGTTGCTTGTCGGAAACACGGACGCGTCCTTGTCTTAGAGAAAAAGGAAACGGGACAAGTGCGACCGTACGGGGAAGAGGAAAAGCATCGAACAAGGTTCGATTTGGCTTTCATCGTTGACTCGTGTGTTAGTACTTTTCCTGAGAAAGCCGTATGACGGAAACGGATGTTGTGCTACGTACGCGGCAGCAGTCCGGTTTTGTTTCCGTCGCCACGGTCTACACAGATACTTCGCCATACTCAGATTTACGCCGTCAAGATTTAATTTAATATTGACCGCGTATAGACTCGTCTTTGTCGCAAACAACGCCGACTCCACTCAAACAGCTAAGTCTTTATTTATATTTATTATTTTAATTGTTTATGATCATGAGATTAAGATTGGTTCACTCATATTCTGACTCTTTTACCGCTTTCGCTTTGGCCATATCTTTTCCACCCTGGTGAGTATAAAACTTTTTACTGGCTTGCCGTTTTAAGGCCCCAGTACCATGTAAAAAAAACCTTCTTCGGGCGTTAGCTTAAGTTTTCTACATACACGTTTTATGTTGTTTTATGTGGATTTCGGAGTAGTGACTTCTCGGCACTCAAAGCTGGCGTTTGGCCTTGTGTTCTGGACGGTGCCATTAGGCATCATCACTCAAGGACATGGGTCTGTGCTGCGAGTCTTCCGTCTCACAAAAGGTCAAGCATAAAAACCAAAATAATGGATAAGCCAGCGCTTGCTTAAACAAAATTTTACATAAACTATTCAAATTAGTTGAGTTTTTTTCCTCCTAAACAGTTTTATGTTGTCCATCAGCTGCATAGTTTCAGCTTTAAAGCATTTATTCAAAGGATATGTTTGTTCCGCCTTACATTTGTTTGTTGGACACGATTAAAGGAACAATTTAATACATTTTTATTTTATGTTTATGTTTCAGTTACATAACGCTTGGACATTATCGCGTTCCTCAGAATAAGATGTTTTAAGCCGAATTTTCACTAGGCTTGACACCTCGGGGGCGGCAATTGCAATTGTTGACCAAGACTTGAGGCGCCTTTGAGGATGTCGGATCGACGCTCGGGGGCTTTAAATCTCTAATTTAAGATCTTTGTCCCGCCTTGTGTCCAAGCCGGAACAAACCTTGGGGGCTACAGTACGATGATATCCAGGACATGGTTTAGTTCTTTTGAGCATCGAGCCGGAAAATTCATGTGAATTCCACCTTGACGCTTGGGGGCTACACCAATGCTGAATTTTTGTAGTTCTCTCTGGAGCACCAAGACGAAATAACTTCCAACTTTATGCTCCGGGGCTACACTATTGACATTTTTTCTAAAGCTACTCTGAGAGCACCAAGACAATTTTCCTTTGAAACTCCGACTTGGCGCTCGGGGGTTACAACGCTTGATGTACAATTATGCATGTTCTTTTGAGCATCAAGCCGCCTTCGTCATGGAAGATGACTCAATGCTCGGGGGCTACATATGGTTATGTCAAAAAAAACTTTAAAGATGGTGAAAATCCGGCTAGAGAAACCCGGAGGCTCGACATCAACTTTGCCTTCACGGAAGTTTCACAGGGTTACACGGCTCGATGGCCTAAACATCTGTGATATGAGAGGTTCTAAGACCTTAATTCAGCAAGCTCTTATGTATGTGACTTTGCTGGCTCTAAGTCGGCAGTTTGGCAGGCCTTACGATTGTGGCCCGGTGGCAATGATTTTTTCCGGCTTACCTATCATCCTGCATGGATGATGATATTGAAGACGTTCCTAGAGCTTGAAAGAATCACTAACGATTCGTTAGAGAATTCTCCGCCTTGGACTCGTTCGCAGAATCATACAAGCAAGTCTTTGGCTAGGCTTAGTCGGATGAGAATATGATATGGGAGCTCTCCAAGATTCTTCACGAAGCACGCCTACAAATTGAAGACGACGTGATACTTACGCTCAAAGCTAGACGGAGGAACGCGAGGATCTTGAAGAACTCCGGGGGCTACTGTTGTGCATATACCAAATGGGTATACCTACGGCATAGTCTCATACCGGCAAGCCCGGGTGACCCACAGTTGGTAGTTAGGCCTATGGCATAACCGGGCGGCCCATTTGTTGATAGTAAGCCGGAGGTCTAGCAGGGATAAAGGAAGGCGACGTGCCACCGCCTTAGATGGAAGCCGGAGCCTTGGAGGACATGAAGACCAGTTAGTGTTAGTCTAGGACTCTGTAACCGTATCCGGCTGGGACTCTCCATGTAACCCTAGGTCATGGCGCTCATATAAGCCGGCCTACGGGAGCCTTTAGTACATAACAAGTGGCACTATCAAGTTCGTGAGGGCTTTAATCACTAAGTTTTCACATGACAAAATAGTTTTTAATTGGAAGATAGTTGAAAACAAGAATATACTTGGAATGGTGTAACCCACCATCATAGGAGTTTATAGTGGACACTTTGGAATAACTTGGTTTCTTGGGAGTTGGAAGCATGAGTAGATCTTACTCATACAAATGGAGGCCAGCAAAAGACTGGGAGCAACCAACTAAGAGACCATAATGGCCATAAACATGTAGTGCAACAAAGCATACTAATCAAAGCAAAGAGTGGTACTACAAGTCAATGACTAAATGATCATGGACGCTAATGGTGACTTGTCATAGTCATAACATGGTGTGAGCATGTGCCAAGTCAACCGAAGCAAAGCATCAAAGGAGAATACCACAATACTATGCTTTTGCATGCTAAAAAAACGCATAATTTCTTCAAGGCACACTAAGAAATCCCAATTGTTTGGAACAAGACATGCTACAGAAATAATCACTAAGTATAATGCTAAAACAATACCTAGCATGTCATGCTAAAGTCTAAGTCATAGTCAATGCAAGCTCCTCTTGCACTTCAAGCAAGAACTTACTACTCCTTTCCAACACCAAGCAACTTATTTGTAAAACAACACAACAAGAACGGGAGTCCAAACTACTTTATTCAAGCAAACTAAACAACCTAAGAAAAGCAAACGAAAACTAAGACGCTCCAAGAACAACACAACTATGCATGAAACAATAAAAAACGAAGTGTCTAGACAGACCTGAGCTTTTTATTGATGAAGAAGGGGATGCCTAGGGCATCCACAAGCTTTGACGCTTGTACCTCTTGGATATTTCTTGGGGTGACACCATGGTGGCATCCCCAAGCTTGAGATTTTGTCCATCCTTCATCTCATTGCATCTTTCCCTCTCTACACCTGAAATTCTTCCTTCATATAAAACTTCACACAATCTTCATTAGCAACATTAGTGTATTCAAAAGATATTAGACCTCTGGCAAATCTTTCTAACAGCAAGGCTTTTCACTAAAAACACAAGCTAATGTAGTAACTCCTTCAAAAAGCTCAATTTACCTAAAGATAACTCAAAAAGGAATCAATAAGAAGCAAATGCAAATAATGGCAGAAATCTGTCAAAACATACCAGCAGGTAGAAACCGATTTTTTTGAACATCTTGTGTTGCTCATATCAAACATTGTTGAACTGACGAAAGTTATCTAACATATTGGGGGATTTATTCGTAAATTTTGTGCTCAATCCGAGTTACATAGTCTCCTCACGAATTTTTTTGGTGGAGGACAGAAATCTGTTTCGGGACAGCAACTCCCCAAATCTTACTTCCCTCTCATTAGAGGTCATTCTTGGCACAAAAAGCAAACAAAAATGATAAGGAGAGGTCATTACATAAGTAATAACTTCCAAGACTCAAGGAAACTCTTGGGTTATCTCCCAATAAGTACTTTTCTTTAACGCCTTTAAGTTAGGCATGATAGCTTGAGAAGATGCTCACATAAGAATTATGAATTGAAGTCAAAGAGAGCATCAAGAAGCAAATTCAAAACAAATTTAAGTCTAATCCACTTACTATGCATAGGAATCTTGTACACAAATAAGTTCACAAAGAAAAAAGTGACATGCATAGGAAGAGAAAACAAGAGTAACTTCAAAACTTTCAGCACAAAGAGAGGTGTTTTAGTACCATGAAAACTTCTACAACCATATTTTCCTCTCTCAATAATTTTCAGTAGCCTCATGAATAAACTCAACAATATAGCTATCACATAAAGCATGCCTTTCATGATCTACAAACTCATAATTTCTATCAAGCTCAAAAACAGTGGGATTAAAACCTCCATAGGTTTTATCCAAAGTAGATATTTCAAAAGGATCCACAGGAACATAACATTCATCCGCCCTTGGTAAGCATGGGGGACAATCAAATAATGTAAGGGATAAAGACTTAATCTCATTAGAAGGTAGGCATGGGTAGATAATACATTCTTCCTCCTTTTGTTCATCACTCTCCCCCTCTTTTTTCATCTAATGAGCTTCCAGTTTCAACAATTTCTTCTTCCATAGGCTCCTGCAAGGCATTAGTCTCTTCCATTTGTGGTAAACGCCTTTTAAAGTATTCAAGAATATAGACATTTGCATCCTTGTAATTATCAAAGCAAAATTTAAGTATCTCATAAACCTCATGTTCATAAGGTGCATCATCAGTATTTTCAAGCAAACTGGCAAGTTCAAATGCACCCTTGAAGGCAATAAATTCTTCAATCTGTTCCACATCATAAAAGTCATAATTTCCCTTAACATAAGAAGATATGGTAACATTATCATTATACTCACATTAAAAAGGTGGGTGTTTATACCTCCTGTAGCAACAACCTTTATCAAAGCAATAGGTAACATTATAAGTAGAGCACACGTCAATAGTATTCAACCTATCAATTTGTTCCCATAAGTGTTCCCCTTTTTGTGACAAATGGTGTTCCTTATAAGAATACTTTTGTTCCTCCGTGAACCCACCTTGTCAATAAGAACTAGTTTCAAAGAAACCATCCATTGATAGAAAGCATGACCAAGCAAGGCAACAACGGGCCAGCAACTAGAGTAGGAATTAATTTTTTTGTTTTTTGAATAAAGAAAGCAAACCAAACTAGACTAAATTTTTTGGGTTTTTTGAAAAGAGGCAAACAAAACCAAGCAAAGGAAACAAAAGAAAACTAAAAACAAAGTAAAGAGAAAGGAAGTGAAGGACTCCCCTTGTGAAGAAGTCCTTAGCCTCCCCGGCAACGGCGCCAGAAAGCTTGACGGCTATTTATGCAGAGCCTGTTGGGAACCCCAAGACCAAGGTGTGAAGTAGAAAGCAGCAAGTTTTCCCTCAGTGGAGACCGAGGTTATTGAACCAGAAGGAGGAAGGAAACGTCACACAGGTGTTGCAAGCAACACGGAGACCTGCACAACACAAACTCAAGACTTTGCCCCAAAGAATAGTGACACTAGTGCAGACGGGGGCCTTTAACACCGGTTCCTAAGGCCCTCTAACAGCGGTTGTAGAACCGCTGTTGAGGGTTCGGTGTTAGAGCCCCCCCTTTAACACCGGTTCTTATACGAACCGGTGTTAAAGGGTGGCGCACGTGGGGCTGCCGCAGCGCTCAGCCCGCCCCCCCCCCCCCTTTAACACCGGTTCGTAATGTGTCGCGGCAGGAAAAAGAGATAAATCTCTGCCGCGGCAGGAAAACGGCCTAAATCTCTGCCGCGGCAGAGTTCTGCCTCCGCCCGTTCTGGGCGTATTTCTGCGGCGCGGCGGGGACGGGAAGGGGGGAGGGGGAATCGATCAGGAGCGGTATATACACATACATCGTCGTCGGTACATACGAGTACATGAATAATTAGCAACTATTATTATACACAAACATCATCATTGTGTGGTATTCTCCGTAAACGTTGAAGCATCAAGTACAAGACAAACACGTTCAAACATCTAAAGAGTTTTTGGATATCTAAAGAGTTCTCCGCCAGGCGTGACGACCTCATCAAGTATGAACCCCGCCAATTCCTCTTGAATGGATCGTATGCGGTCGAATGGTAGGAGTTTGTCCCGGATCCGTTCGATCTAAATATATATGAAGAATGGGGTCAATATATATATATAAGAATAAAACTCAACACAATTGATGGTAATAAAATAATGTTGTGTACTTTGTTTACTTACTCTAAGTTGTTCTAGTGCGGCTTGGCTCGTCGCACATATCGTGTTGCGAATGAACTCGCAAACATAGTATCCACATAAGTTATTTCCGGGTCCCTGATGCGCGCACTTTACGAGAATAGAGAGTTCAATCAAAATAATAATCAATAAAGCATGATATAATGGAATTGGAAGCAGAATCAAAGAGATACGCAGACCTAGCTAGTATTACTTACATTTTGGTCTACAAATTTTAGTTCTTCTGACCATTCACCCACGGCCCTGCCCGTGAACCTTTTCCAAACCCCGTCCGGCAAACAAAATGGATAAAGGAGTAATTAGTTACTTGTTGCCACGGAAGGTGCCGATCTAGTGCGATAATATGATTGAAATTACCTCTGGAGCATCTCTCTAAAGTCTGCCCATAGCTCTTTTTCTTTTCGTAACGATTCCATGACAAGGACTTTTCCTGAGTCAGGTTGAATGACTAGCAGAATAAAGTGGAACCTACGCACGCATAACTCATCATCAGTTACACTTAACATCGAGTAAGCCGAAACAGAATGTGTACAAGAGAGGGTAACAGTACTCACGAGAATTTGTAAGGCAATAGTATTTCCCTTTTGGTTTGTTGTCTCAGTAAAGACCTTAGCAAGAAATCTTCTGTTTGCCCGGGTTTGGTTCTTACCACTTCTTCATGAACTCTATTTGGGTCAACGAACCCAATGTCAAAAGGGCCTCCTTTCATGCACTCCATAACCTTTTTCCTGCATAATAGTATATACATATATGGTGAGCATATATATATATACATGCAATTAATGAAGTGAATGAGATGAGATAGAAATTACAGAAATATTACTTACACAAAATAAAGGCTAATGGCAGCTTTGTTGAGTTCCTTCTGATTGAATAGAAAATGCAAGTCTTGAATGTTGAAGTCGATCTCGTCGTCTCCGCACAAGAAAATCTGATCTCTTATATGCGCCGTGATCCATTCTTCCTTTCTCGTCTTGCAGAAATCAAGGTACCACTTATGCAATCTTCGCATCTTGGTTGGTAGATTCTTGAGCTCCTCTTTCTTGACTTGATTCTTCCCATACTTCCATGGATGTATGGGGTTGACATCGCCTGTGGGAATGTTGTCTCCGATGAGGTTCAAGTATGCAATGTAAGTCATCCCCATCTCATTTGCCTTTCTTTGTAGCTCTGCCTCGTAATCATTTACAGGAGGAGCGTTCCGTGTGTCGAACACTTGGAGCGGGGCGCATGATTGCTTTTCCTGCTCTCCGAGCATGGGAACTGTTTTCTGGGGTGCCGCACAACTGCTACTTTCAGTCTCGCTCCGTCTTGCATCCCCCTTCAAAATCTGGCGCTCGTAGTCCGGCACAAGTGGGGTTTCAGGTTTCAAAAGATTATTGTAAAACTTCTCCACCACCGCCGGATCTATTTTCTCCTTTGACTCGGCCCGTATAGGTGCAAAGAATTTCTTGACCTATTCTTCTGAGATCCTATTGGTCTCCTCGTCACTGCGATTCCACGGTAAAACCGGCAATGGCTTGGCGGAAGGTTGCGGGACATAGTTTCTAGAACTCTTTGGCGTACGGTTTCCTGCGGATTTCTTCATGGCAGTGCTAGTGATGCGCTTTGTGGCAGTGCTCTTCCGCTTATGCCGAGGAGTGTTGGAGATATGCCCTAGAGGCAATAATAAATATAGTTATTATTATATCTTTGTGTTTATGATAAATGTTTATATTCATGCTATAATAGTATTAACAAGGAAACATTAATACTTGTGTGAATTGTAAACTTAAATTGAAGTCCCTAGTATAGCCTCTATACTTCACTAGCTTGTTGGTTGATTAAATGATTGTGGTTTCCATATCATGAACATTGAGATGTTATCAAACAACAAGATCATATCGTTAGGAGAATGATATGGTGGACATACTCCTATTGATAAGCGTAGCATAAAGATCAAGTCATTTCAATAGTTCAATTGCTATATGCTTTCTATACATAGTAACCTAATTCCTTCGACCATGAGATCATGCATATCACCTTTACCGGATGGATGCTTTGATGACATCAAACACCACACCGTAACTGGGTGGCTATAAAGGTGGCATTAAGTGTTCGGAAAGTATTGGTTGAAACACATGGATCAAGAGTGGGATTTGTCCATCCACATGACGGATAGATATACTCTGGGCCCTCTCGGTGGAATGTCATCAAATTGGCTTGCAAGCATGTGACTTGGTCACAAGGGATCACATATCACGGGAACGAGAAAAGAGTACTTATCGGTAACGAGGTTGAACTAGGTATGCAGAGATACCGACGATCATAACCTCGGATAAGTAAACTATCGTGAGACAAAGGGAAATTGGTATCGTATGTAAGTGGTTCATTCGATCGCAAAGTAATCGTAGAAATATGTGGGAGCCATATTAATTTCCAGATTCCTCTATTGGTTATTGTTCGGAGAAGTGTCTCGATCATGTCCGCATAATTCACGAACCGTAGGGAGACACACTTAAGGATTCAACGTTGTTTTGAGTAGTTATGGTATTATGAGAAAGAGACCGAATGTTGTTCGGAGTCTCGGATGGGATCCGGGATATCACGAGGTGATCCGGAATGGTCCGGAGAATAAGATTCATATAAGGAAAGTCCCGTTTCGGAGTTCGGGAATGATTCCGGTGTTTTCATCGGGAATGTTCTAGAAGGTTCCGGATTGTCCGGCACTCCGGGGGGGGAGGGTACATGAGTGTGTCATTGAATGATTGCATCATGTACTAAGTGTTCTTGCTGTTCCAAAAAGATGAAAGTCAAATTGCCAGTTTGAAAGTCAAACGGCTAAAACAGGAAACTGTGGGAAACAGGAAACTGTGGGAAACAAGCAAGAGGAGTTGGAACCAACTTGGAGGAGGAGTCCCACCCCTCCAAGCCGGCGCCCAGCCCTAGGCCGAGTTGGGGAGGGACTCCCTCCCTCCCCTGGCGCGCCAAGGCCCCTCCACCCATAAAAGGAGGGGCAGGGCTCCTCCTTGAGACACACAAGTTTCCACCTCTAATCTCAGGTTTAGAGCCGTTTGGTTTAGAGCTTCTAATTGCTTTAGCCTGCGGTTTAGAGCCTTCTAATTGGTGAGTCTAATCTCTAGACCACTAATAGCCCTCTCTCATAATCCACCATACTCGCTCCGGCTTAAGGCGAAGCCCTGCGGGATCTCCCCTCTACTTCCGGTACCACGCCGTTGTGCTGCCGGAATCGCGAGGAGAGTGCTACAACCTCCGCTGCCTGCTGGAACAAGGGAGAGGAAGGTCTTCGTCGAGTACCGAACGTGTGACCGACTGCGGGAGCGCTGCCGGAACGCAGCACCGGAAGGATCGTCTACACGATCTTGAGATCGGAAAGAGTACGACTACATCACCCACGAGAATCCGCTCTCGTTAAACACTTTGGAATCTTCGAGGGTAAGTTATTCCATCGACTCGTTGCTACAATCTAGTAGATAGATCTTGGCTTGTTTGTTTGTATGCGATAGAAATTTTTTGTTTTCCTTGCTACGAACCCCTACAGTGGTATCAGAGCCGTGTCTATATGTAGATCTGTTGCACGAGTTGAACACAATGGTCATTGTGGGCGTTGATGCTTTTATTGTAGATTGCTTTTTGTGTACTTTGCATCTTGCGGTATGTTGGGATGAAGCGGCCCGGGCTAACCTTACATGACATCGTTCATGAGACTTGCTCCACGCTTGACATGCAACTTGTATTGCATAAGTGGCTTTGCGGGTGCCTGTTTCTCCTAGCATAGTTAAGATCCAATTTACAACGGGTAATCAACAATGCTAGTATCAATGTTGTGGTTCTTGTTCGTAAGTTAGAACAACACTTATTGAAAGCCCCAAACCACGTAAAATATGCAAAGAAAGTAGAGGCGTCTAACTTTGTTTTGCAGGGGTGTGCAGTGATGTGATATGGCCATGATTGTGATTATATTTGATGTATGCAATGTTCCTTATTGTAAGTTGGCAACCGGCAGGAGCCATATGGTTGTCTTTAATTTATGTTAAGACCCGCGTGTCTATTCAAAGTAGTTGTAATAGTTGAAGCCGGTGGACGACAACCATGGTGAAGCGTCATTGACCTTGATGCAATGCCGGTGATGATGGAGATCATGTTCGTGTTTGAAGATGGAGATCGGAAGCACAAAGAAGAAAGGCCATATCATATCACATATTATGAATTGCATGTGATGTTAATCCTTTATGCATCTTGTATTGCTTAGTAGACGACGGTAGCATTATAAGATGATCCCTCATGCACATGAATTTCAAATCATAAAGTGTTCGCCCTTAGTTAGCACCGTTGCTAAAGCTTGTTGTTTCGAAGCACCACGTGATGATCGGGTGTGTTAGATTCCGCAAGTGTATACAACGTAAGCAAGCCAGATTTGCTTATGCGGTAGCTAAGGTTTGATCTTGACGAGCCTAGCATGTACAGACATGGTCTCAGGAACACGGATTACCGAAAGGTAAAGCATGAATCGTATAGTAGATATGATGAACATGATGATTGTTCGCCATTGAAACTATATCAACTCTCGTGATGATCGGTGTTGATGTAGTGGATTTGGTTCGTGTGTTCACTAAAACAATGTGAGGGATATTGTTTTGAGTGGGAGTTCACCTAGTTTAATTTCATTAATTAATTTGAACTCAATTTGTCATAAACTTAGTCTAAACTATTGCAAATATGTTGTAGATCAATGGCAGCCCCTACCATCAATTTTAATGCGTTCCTAGAGAAAGAAAAGTTGAAAAACAATGGAAGCATCTTCGCGGATTGGTTCCGCAATTCGAGGATTGTCCTCACAGCTGGTAATTTGACCTATGTGCTGGATGCACCGCTGGGTGACCCACCAGCAGCTGATGCTCCCGATGAAGTAAAGAATGTTTACCTCGCTCGGAAGAATCAGTACTCCATAGTTCAGTGTGCTATCTTGTATGGTTTAGAATCGGAGCTTCAGAAAAGGTTTGAAGAGTCAGACCCATATGATATTGTCGAGGATCTCAAATTGATTTTTGAGACTCATGCGGCAATTGAAAGCTATGAGGCTTCTGAAAAGTTCTTTAACTGCAAGATGGAAGAGGGCAGCTCCGTCAGTGAGCATGTGCTTAAGATGTCTGGGCACGCAAACAAACTTCAAAGCTTGGGTATAGTGATTCCTAATGCTTTGGGGGTTTACCGGGTCCTCCAGTCATTGCCACCAAGTTACAGGAACTTTGTGATGAACTACAACATGCAGAACATGAACAAAGAGTTGCCAGAACTATTTGCTATGTTAAAATCTGCAGAAGTGGAGATCAAGAAAGAGCACCAAGTGTTGATGGTCAATAAGACCACCAAATTCAAGAAAGGCAAGTCTAAGCAAAAGGGACACTTCAAGAAGGGTGGTAAGAAAGTTGCCACGCCGACGAAGAAAACCAAGGCTGGACCAAAGCCTGAAACTGAGTGTTTTTACTGCAAGGGAGAAGGTCACTGGAAGCGGAATTGCCCAAAGTACTTGGCGGATTTGAAGAACGGCAACATCAAGAAGAAAGGTATATCTGATATACATGTTATTGATGTGTATCTCACTAGTATTCGTAGTAGTGCCTGGGTATTTGATACTGGTTCGGTTGCTCATATTTGTAACTCGAAACAGGTGCTGCAGAATAAACGGAAGCTAGCGAAGAACGAGGTGACGATGCGCGTGGGAAACGGATCAAAGGTTGATGTGATCGCGGTTGGCACGCTACCTCTTCATCTACCATCGGGATTAGTTTTATACTTAAATAATTGTTATTTAGTGCCTGCGTTGAGCATGAACATTATATCAGGATCTTGTTTATTGCGAGACGGTTACTTGTTTAAATCAGAGAATAATGGTTGTTCGATTTATATGAGTAATATGTTTTACGCACATGCACCTTTGATAGATGGTCTATTCTTATTGAATCTCGATAGTGGAAATACACATATCAACAATATTGAAGCTAAACGTTTGAAATCAAGCGATAATTCGACCTATATGTGGCACTGTCGTCTTGGTCACATTGGAGTGAAGCGTATGAAGAAACTCCATTCCGATGGACTTCTTGAATCACTTGATTTTGAATCACTTGATAGATGCGAAGCATGTCTGATGGGCAAAATGACTAAGACTCCATTTTCTGGTATGATGGAGCGAGCTGCGGACTTATTGGAAATCATACATACTGATGTATGTGGTCCAATGAGTGTAGCATCGCGCGGTGGTTATCGTTATGTTCTTACCTTCACAGATGACTTGAGTAGATATGGGTATATCTATTTCATGAAACATAAGTCCGAAACTTTCGAGAAGTTTAAGGAGTTTCAAAGTGAGGTAGAGAATCAACGTAACAAGAAGATTAAGTTTCTACGTTCTGATCGTGGAGGTGAATATCTAAGTTACGAGTTTGGCGAGCATTTAAAGAAGTGCGGAATACTTTCACAATTGACACCGCCGGGAACACCACAGCGTAATGGTGTGTCCGAACGTCGTAATCGAACTCTCTTAGATATGGTTCGTTCTATGATGTCACTTACAGATTTACCGCTATCATTTTGGGGTTATGCATTAGAAACAGCCGCATTCACTTTAAATAGGGCACCGTCTAAATCCGTTGAAACGACACCGTATGAATTATGGTTTGGGAAGAAACCTAAATTGTCGTTCCTTAAAGTTTGGGGATGCGAAGCCTATGTAAAAAAGTTACAGCCGGACAAGCTTGAACCCAAAGTGGAAAAATGCGTCTTCATAGGATACCCGAAGGAAACTATTGGGTATACCTTCTATCATAGATCCGAAGGCAAAATCTTCGTTGCCAAGAATGGATCCTTTCTAGAGAAGGAATTTCTCTCGAAAGAAGTGACTGGAAGGAAAGTAGAACTCGACGAGGTTGTCGAACCTTCTCTCGAAATTGCGAGTAGCGCAGCACCGGAAGAAGTTCCTGTGGTGCCTGCACCAATTAGAGAGGGAGCTAATGATGGTGATCATGAAACTTCGGTTGAAGTTGCTACAGAGCCTCGGAGATCAACGAGAACTCGTACCACTCCAGATTGGTATGATTCCGTTATGAGTGTCATGTTGGTGGACAACACCGATGACCCCGAGACATATGAGGAAGCGATGATGAGCCCAGATTCCAATAAATGGCAAGAAGCCATGAAATCCGAGATTGGATCCATGTACGAAAACCAAGTATGTACTTTGGTGGACTTACCGTATGGCCGGAAGGCTGTCGAGAACAAATGGATTTTCAAGAAGAAAACAGATGCTGATGGTAATGTTACTGTCTATAAACTCGACTTGTCGCAAAAGGGTTTCGACAAATTCAAGGAGTTGACTACGATGAGACTTTCTCACCGGTAGCGAAGCTGAAGTCTGTGAGGATTATGTTAGCAATCGCTGCATATTATGATTATGAGATATGGAAGATGGATGTCAAAACAGCATTCCTCAATGGAGACATTGATGAAGAGTTGTATATGATGCAACCCAAAGGTTTTGTCGATCCTAAAGATGCTAACAAGGTATGCAAGCTTCAATGGTCCATCTATGGATTGAAGCAAGCATCCCGAAGTTGGAATCAACGTTTTGATAAGGTAATCAAAAGTTTTGGTTTTATACAAACTTATGGAGAAGCTTGTATTTACAAGAAAGTGAGTGGGAGCTCTGTAGCATTCTTAATACTGTATGTGGATGACATATTGTTGATTGGGAATGATGTAGACCTTCTTAATAGTGTCAAGAAATATTTGAATAATAGTTTTTCAATGAAGGATCTTGGCGAAGCAGCTTACATATTAGGCATAAAGATTTATAGAGATAGATCGAAACGCCAAATATCATTGTCACAGAGTACATATTTGGACAAAGTTCTAAATAAGTTTGGAATGGAAGAAAGCAAGAAAGGGTTCTTGCCCATGTTGCCCAATACGACCTTGAGTAAAACTCAAAGTCCAACATCGGCAGAAGATAGAGAAAGGATGAGTAAGACTCCCTATGCCTCAGCCATAGGATCTCTAATGTATGCCATGCTATGTACTAGACCCGACATTGCATAATGTGTTAGTTTAACTAGCAGATATCAAAGTGATCCAGGAGTGGATCATTGGACAGCGGTCAAAAACATCCTTAAGTACTTGAGAAGAACTAAGGATATGGTTCTTTCTTATGGAGGTGATGAACAACTCGTTGTTAATGGTTACACCGATGCTAGTTGGAACACCGATCCAGATGATTCTAAATCACAATCTGGGTACGTATTTATTTTGAATGGTGCAGCAGTTAGCTGGAGGAGTGCAAAGCAAAGCGTTGTGGCGAGATCTTCAACTGAATCGGAATACATGGCTGCTTCAGAGGCTTCACAAGAAGCGATATGGATGAAAGAGTTCATTACAGAGCTGGGTGTGGTTCCAAGTGCGTTGGACCCAATGTCTATCTACTGTGATAACATGGGCGCCATAGCCAATGCGCAAGAACCAAGGTCACACAAGAAGCTGAAGCATATCAAACTGCGTTTTCACGCTATTCGAGAACATATCCAGGATGGGGATATAAAGATTTGCAAAGTACACACAGATCTGAATGTGGCGGATCCGTTGACTAAACCTCTCCCGAGGGCAAAACATGACCAACACCAAACTGCCATGGGTGTTCGGTATATTACCATGTAATCTAGATTAGATGACTCTAGTGCAAGTGGGAGACTGTTGGAGATATGCCCTAGAGGCAATAATAAATATAGTTATTATTATATCTTTGTGTTTATGATAAATGTTTATATTCATGCTATAATAGTATTAACAAGGAAACATTAATACTTGTGTGAATTGTAAACTTAAATTGAAGTCCCTAGTATAGCCTCTATACTTCACTAGCTTGTTGGTTGATTAAATGATTGTGGTTTCCATATCATGAACATTGAGATGTTATCAAACAACAAGATCATATCGTTAGGAGAATGATATGGTGGACATACTCCTATTGATAAGCGTAGCATAAAGATCAAGTCATTTCAATAGTTCAATTGCTATATGCTTTCTATACATAGTAACCTAATTCCTTCGACCATGAGATCATGCATATCACCTTTACCGGATGGATGCTTTGATGACATCAAACACCACACCGTAACTGGGTGGCTATAAAGGTGGCATTAAGTGTTCGGAAAGTATTGGTTGAAACACATGGATCAAGAGTGGGATTTGTCCATCCACATGACGGATAGATATACTCTGGGCCCTCTCGGTGGAATGTCATCCAATTGGCTTGCAAGCATGTGACTTGGTCACAAGGGATCACATATCACGGGAACGAGAAAAGAGTACTTATCGGTAACGAGGTTGAACTAGGTATGCAGAGATACCGACGATCATAACCTCGGATAAGTAAACTATCGTGAGACAAAGGGAAATTGGTATCGTATGTAAGTGGTTCATTCGATCGCAAAGTAATCGTAGAAATATGTGGGAGCCATATTAATTTCCAGATTCCTCTATTGGTTATTGTTCGGAGAAGTGTCTCGATCATGTCCGCATAATTCACGAACCGTAGGGAGACACACTTAAGGATTCGACGCTGTTTTGAGTAGTTATGGTATTATGAGAAAGAGACCAAATGTTGTTTGGAGTCTCGGATGGGATCCGGGATATCACGAGGTGATCCGGAATGGTCCGGAGAATAAGATTCATATAAGGAAAGTCCCGTTTCGGAGTTCGGGAATGATTCCGGTGTTTTCATCGGGAATGTTCTAGAAGGTTCCGGATTGTCCGGCACTCCGGGGGGGGGGGAGGGTACATGAGTGTGTCATTGAATGATTGCATCATGTACTAAGTGTTCTTGCTGTTCCAAAAAGATGAAAGTCAAATTGCCAGTTTGAAAGTGAAACGGCTAAAACAGGAAACTGTGGGAAACAGGAAATTGTGGGAAACAAGCAAGAGGAGTTGGAACCAACTTGGAGGAGGAGTCCCACCCCTCCAAGCCGGCGCCCAGCCCTAGGCCGAGTTGGGGAGGGACTCCCTCCCTCCCCTGGCGCGCCAAGGCCCCTCCACCCATAAAAGGAGGGGCAGGGCTCCTCCTTGAGACACACAAGTTTCCACCTCTAATCTCAGGTTTAGAGCCGTTTGGTTTAGAGCTTCTAATTGCTTTAGCCTGCGGTTTAGAGCCTTCTAATTGGTGAGTCTAATCTCTAGACCACTAATAGCCCTCTCTCATAATCCACCATACTCGCTCCGGCTTAAGGCGAAGCCCTGCGGGATCTCCCCTCTACTTCCGGTACCACGCCGTTGTGCTGCCGGAATCGCGAGGAGAGTGCTACAACCTCCGCTGCCTGCTGGAACAAGAGAGAGGAAGGTCTTCGTCGAGTACCGAACGTGTGACCGACTGCGGGAGCGCTGCCGGAACGCAGCGCCGGAAGGATCGTCTACACGATCTTGAGATCGGAAAGAGTACGACTACATCACCCACGAGAATCCGCTCTCGTTAAACACTTTGGAATCTTCGAGGGTAAGTTATTCCATCGACTCATTGCTACAATCTAGTAGATAGATCTTGGCTTGTTTGTTTGTATGCGATAGAAAATTTTTGTTTTCCTTGCTACGAACCCCTACAAGGAGATGGCTGGTGCGCCGGAGATGGCTGTCGCGCAGGAGATGGCTGCCGCGCAGGAGATGGCTGAAGCGCCGGAGACGACAGGGGAGTATTGTGATGACTTGGAGACGGCTGAGGCGGCTCAGACTGCTGACGCTGCGAAGACGGCGGGGGTGTCAGTGGCCTCCAATTTGGAAGCACGATGTGTTCTTTCTTGCAAAGAATGGTTGTTTTCACTGCAAATTTGAGTTGAGTTTCCCCTTCACCTGTAGCATAGTCAAGCTGTGCTTCCTCATATTCCTTCACAACC
Source organism: Avena sativa (assembly GCA_916181665.1). NCBI lineage: Eukaryota > Viridiplantae > Streptophyta > Magnoliopsida > Poales > Poaceae > Avena > Avena sativa. Next base: position 2,474,977 of record OV702285.1, on the reverse strand, counting down.
TCATCCACCCCGAAAATAGCATAGCCATCTGGAATCGATCGGCAGTGGTAAGTTCCACCAGCTACAGGAGGTAAGGCATAGCCGACAGCCACCTTAATGGATAAGCCCATTAATCTCACATGCAGCTCAGCATGTTTGCTCTCTGTGATATCATCCACGGGTATCGAGGACCTGCCATTTCAAGCGTGGGCTGCACGTTCTCCGTGGAAGCCAGGCTAATTTTCTGCGCAGAGTCTGGGCCGCCGGCAACTTCCAATGCAGGCTCTTCGTGCCGCTGAGATGGGCCGGTAGCTTGCTGGATCTGTTGTGCATTCACTTGCTCCTGCAGTGCCACAAGTGCATGTTCTATCTGTGTCATACGCTCTGTACGCTCTTTTTATTTTCTTCCGCGCCATCTGTAAGAGTCGCCCCACTCGGCAAACCCATCCTTCCACGTCATACCACCTGTGCCTCGTGCATGTCCAGGGTGTTCTTTTTTACCGATGGCGCGTGTGAGCTGGCCATTCTCTCTGTCGGGATGGAAGGTCCTGGCGGCTGTTTCCTCGTATGTCGTGATGAGTTCAGTGACGGGTTTGGCAAGGAGGGTTGGTAAGATACACAATCATGTTTCTGGGGCCAACCTTGACCCGATTTCATAGAACCAAGTCTTTGCACGTAGGTCCCACCCATGTGTCTGGGGTGTGATCCCTCTAGCGCGCAGGGCCTTCTCAGCTTCCTCCCACTTAGGCCTCTGAGATATGTAGCCACCTGACCCTGTCCTCTGGTGATATTCCTTCTTCTGGGCATTTAGCGTATTGGTTTCTGACCTCTTTTTAGCTATAGCACCTTCCTTATATGCCACAAATTCGGGCCAGTGAGGTCTTATCTTCGCATAATATGCGTCTTCAAAATCTGGAGTCTCGCGAGCTTTGACAAATTTGTTCAATTTTGTCTTCCAGTTGCGGAAAGCGTCAGCCATCTTCTTTAGAGTCCACTCTTTGACCTTTTTCTTTATAACCGGTTTGTTTTCATCCTCCTCTGGCGGAAGGGTAAAATTTACCAACAGCGAATTCCAAAGCGTTTCTTTGGATCTTTCATCGACAAAGGTACCGTCGCCCTTCTTTGGCTTATTCCAATTTTCAATTATGATTAGGATTTGGTCCCTAACAAGAACTCCAGCCTGACGTACAAATTTTTCTACGGCCTTCTTGGGCTCCATCGGACTGCCATCAACACGGACTGCTTCGATTGTGAACTTTGCACGATCTTTCAAACGATGGCTCGCGCCTCGCTTGCTCTTTTTCATAGAAGAAGATTGTTGCTGGCTGGTCGATCCAGAGGGCTAAAAGAAGAAAGAAGCGTTAATTAATACATTTACATATATACAAATCAATCGGTGCAAGTCAGCAGAGGTTTAATCCATGCATATACCTCGACAGACTTTGTAATCACTAAAGTGCGTTCACCGGAGTCGTCATCTTCTCCATGACTACTTGAGCTATCATCATGTCCCTCCAAGTTCAGATATTGTGAGGTGTCCTCGTGGATCATGTTCTCCATTATTTCTTCATCTTCAAGGTTTCTACTGAGTGGATCCATAGTTTCTAAAACAATAATATGATCACACAAATATCAGTAATACATCTATTGAAATGCTCAGGCAAAGATGATGATATGACAGGTTAAAAGTACTGAAATGTAACCCTAATACATGCTTGGTCATTCCAAACCCTAATTTGGAGAAACCCCCGGATTCATATGAGAGGATACATTCGGAAAAATCCCGGATTCGGAGAAACCCTAATTCTATATTGACAATGAGAGATGTACTAGGGCGGCGGATGGCGGCGCTAGGGCGAGAGCGGGGCCGGGATGCGTGGGGGTGTGCGTTCGAACCAGCACGACATGGGCTACCTAAAATGGGTGACTCAGCGAGGGTAGAGGATGATGATATGACAGGTTAAAAGTATTGAAATGTAACCCTAATACATGCTTGGTCATTCCAAACCCTAATTCGGAGAAACCCCGGATTCATATGAGAGGATACATTCGGAAAAACCCCGGATTTGGAGAAACCCTAATGCTATATTGACAACGAGAGGTGTACTAGGGCGGCGGCTGGCGGCGCTAGGGCGAGAGCGTGGCCGGGATGCGTGGGGGTGTGCGTTCGAACCATCGCGACGTGGGCTCCTAAAATGGGCGACTCGGCAAGGGTAGAGGAGGTCAGGGTCCACGGCATTGGAAAATTAATCGGTCAAGTGATAAATATATACACATACATACATATATACACATACAAAAAATATATACATATATACACATACATATACATATATATATATATCATACAAAAATTATACATACATATACATATACACATACATGTATACATACACAAATACACATACACTAACCAATCACTAACAAATACACATACACATACATATAACACTATACTAACACTAACTAATTAACAACTAACCAAAAAACACTAACAAAAATTGGCGGCGGGCATGCTCACCTGCGGGCGGCGGCGCGACGTGGGTGGCGCGGCGCTAATGGGCGGTTCGGCGTGCGGGTGGGCGACGCACGCGGCCGGGATGGGGCGGCGGAGGGGCGGCAGCGGGCCGGTACAGCGGGGTGGGGATCGACGGCGGAGGGGCGACGGCGAGACAGGGTGGGGACGACGAGACGGGACAGGGACGGCACGGCAGCCCGGCGACGGCGAGACGGGGCGGGGACGGCGCTGTGGCGTCGCCTCTGCTTTTCTTCCTCTGCTGCGCGCTCTTGATCTGGCTGGGGGTAGGAGGAAGTGGCGCGCGTTATAAATCCCCCCCCCCCCGTTTAACACCGGTTCATGGCTGGAACCGGTGCTAAAGGGGGAATTCGTTTCGCGCCCGTGTGCGCGTGCGAAACGAAATAAATGCGCCCCCTCCTTTAACACCGGTTCGTGGCTGGAACCGGTGTTAAAGGGGGGATTTATTTCATGCATTAAAGGGGTGGGGGCATTTTTAATTCAAAAAATAGAATATGAATTTAGAAAATTCATATCTTTTTGATTTCAACTCAGAAAAATATGAATAATATATCATAATTTTCAGAAAAATAATATCTATCCATTCATGTAAAAACATTTTATATTTAATTTAGATGAAAATTTTCAAAATGATTAAAATACTTACATATAAATTTTGATTATTCAGTTCAAACAAAAATAAAATAGTCAAACCCTAAAACTTTGAACATAAGAAATATTAAGCATCTAAAAAGGAATCTAATCCTATTTTATTAGAGCAAATCATATTTTATTTTGTATTAACATTTTTGAATTGTTTGGATATTTAAATGCGATATCTTTTGTATACTTTGGAATCTGACAAAACCTCGCTCAACTTGCATTAAATTTTTGATAAAATAGCATATTGTGAACCTAAAAATATTTTTTGTAAAAAATCGTGAGCATCGTATCATGTACCTGTAGTTCATATCTGACCCACTTCCTACCGATTCGGCAGGAATTTGTCTTTTTCACCAGAGGTGAACGGAAAGGTTTCAGATCCCCTGTTGGTACATTGTCCATATAAGGTGGTCTAGTATTTTTGTAAAATGTGGTGGTGGTTTGTTGAATTAGCCATTTGGTGGTTGCTTCACAAAACCGTCCGTTTTTTATGCTCGAAAATGGAAAATGCCTTTTTGGTGCGACAAAAAGGAAAACTTCCTCTTGCAACATTGTTTGCCATGCCATGATGCACATGTACGCACAATATGGCCACATTATCACAAACTATGCCTTGATTCTAGCCATAACATTGGTCATTTGACCCGAAAGCCAAGAAACCTCGAGTGAGATAGGTCATTTTGTGAAGGTTTTTTTGATACATAATCAATATACCAAGTTTGCTATTTTTCCTTCTAACTATGTCACATAATATAACACCACGCGAAGGTTTCGCACTGTTTCGATCTTTTTTTAATTTTTTATCCCCGTTTTAAACTATCGGCAAACTTTGTCGAATAACGGGCATGCAGATTCTTAGATCGGGGCCAAGCCTCGCTCAACTTGCATTGGATTTTTTATAAAATAGCATATTGGAACCTAAAAATTAATTTTGTAAAAAATCATGAGCATCGTATCATGTACCTGTAGTTCATATCTGACCAGATTCCTACCGATTCGGTAGGAATTTGTCTTTTTCACCAGAGGTGGACGGAAAGGTTTCAGATCTCCCTGTTGGTACATTGTCCATATAAGGTGGTCTAGTATTTTTGTAAAATGTGGTGGTGGTTTTTTGAATTAGCCATTTGGTGGTTGCTTCACAAAACCGTCCGTTTTTTATGCTCGGAAAATGGAAAATGCCTTTTTGGTGCGACAAAAAGGAAAACTTCCTCTTGCAACATTGTTTTCCATGCCATGATGCACATGTATGCACAATATGGCCACATTATCACAAACTATACCTTGATTCTAGCCATAACATTGGTCATTTGACCCGAAAGTCAAGAAACCTCGAATGAGATAGGTCATTTTGTGAAGGTTTTTTGAGACATAATCAATATACCAAGCTTTATATTTTTCCTTCTAACTATGTCACATAATATAACACCACGCGAAGGTTTCGCACTGTTTTGATCTTTTTTTTTAATTTTTTATCCCCGTTTTAAACTATCGTCAACCTTTGTCGAACAACGGCATGAAGATTCTTAGCTCGGGGCCAAGCCTCGCTCAACTTGCATTGGATTTTTGATAAAATAGCATATTGTGAACCTAAAAATGATTTTTGTAAAAAATCATGAGCATCGTATCATATACCTGTAGTTCATACTTGACCCACTTCCATCCGATTCGGCAGTAATTTGTCTTTTTCACCAGAGGTGGACGGAAAGGTTTGAGATCCCCCTGTTGGTACATTGTCCATATAAGGTGGTCTAGTATTTTTGTAAAATGTGGTGGTGGTTTTTTGAATTAGCCATTTGGTGGTTGCTTCACAAAACCGTCCGTTTTTATGCTCGGAAAATGGAAAATGCCTTTTTGGTGCGAAAAAAAGAAAATTTCCTCTTGCAACATTGTTTTCCATGCCATGATGCAAATGTATGCACAATATGGCCACATTATCACGAACTATGCCTTGATTCTAGCCATAACATTGGTCATTTGACCCGAAAGCCAAGAAACCTCGAATGAGATAGGTCATTTTGTGAATGAGATAGAACTGGAATTAAAATACAGAATGCAACTAACAATAAGTTACATAAAGCACGACTAAAAATTAAGATACATAAAAGAACTAAAAATTAAGATACATGGCCAGATTAAGTCACAATCGGCCGAACTTGTTTCGGAATGTTGGAGTGATTCATTCATGATCCTGCCTACACCTGTAATACTCGCCACTTTAGTCGTCGTATTCGCCGCCGTCGTCATCGCTATCGTCGTTGGGGTCGCCATAATTGAACCTTGAAGGCTGAGTACGCATGGGCTGGACTTGAGGGTAGCGCAGACGGGGGTTAGAGTCGGCGGCAGTGTCGTAGGCCATGACGCTCTGGAGAGTCCGACCGCGCCACCATAGCCGACGGCCGGCCTCGTTGAAGTTCGGAGGAGGTGGGCCGCCCTCCTCGTGCCTGGCGAGCGCCCTCTCACGCCGATCCCCGAAGAAGGCTTCCCAAGTAGGGAAATAGTCGGGATGCCATCTGGGATTCCTCCGTTGCTCCGGCGTGAGCTCGAAGTAGTAGTGGTTCGTGATGGCCATCCAGCGTTCCACACCTAGAGGGACAGGAGGAACCGGCGCTCAGCATCCAGCCGACGGGCACACAGTAGCCCGGTGGGCAGGGATAGTTCGAGGCGCAAAGCGCCTCCGCCTCCCTGGAGGTTAGTGCTTCGGTGGAAGCCATGGGAAAGAGTGATGAGGTTGCAGATATGAGTCTAGAGATGTGCAATGACAATGGAGGCCAACCCTACATATATATAGTGAGAAATGGCTGGAGGGAAGAACTGGCGGGAAGAAAAATGGCGGGAAAAATTGGCGGGAAAAAAATGGCGGGAAGAAATGGCAGGAAGAAAAATGGCTCATTTAATACATATACTGTTAACAGAAGAAATATGACATTGATTTCCATGTTGAGATACATATGTGTGCCAAAAATGACTCAATTAATACATATAGTCAATCTTATGATCGCGTCGGTCGTAACCATGGAGTATCAGCACCGTTTAACAGGATGGTTGGGTCAGTCTTCACTCTGAAGGGCGGAATTTCATCAAACTTATTATAATCTTCTGACATGTCTGTCTTGTCCTCCACTCCCACGATGTTTCTTTTCCCTGAAAGAACTATGTGACGCTTTGGCTCATCGTGTGATATATCTGTTTGCTTATTTTTTTTCTTTTTTTTGGTTTGGTAGACATGTACTTCACATAGAAAACCTGAGCCACATCATTGGCTAAGATGAATGGTTCGTCTAGGTTCTTGTCTACCTTCATAAGATTGTTGAGATTCACTGTTGTCATTTTGTACTTCTTGTCTAACTCAACCCATCCTCCTGTTAGCTTGACCCATTTGCATTGAAACAAGGGGACCTTAAAATTAGGTTCATAGTCAAGTTCCCATATCTCCTCTATGAACCCATAATACGTGGTCTTTTGCCCATTGTCTTCTGCTGCATCGAAGCGGACACCACTATTTTGGTTGGTGCTCTTTTTCTCTTGGCCTATCGTGTAAAATGTATTCCCATTTATCTCGTACCCTTGGAAAGTACATACAGTCGAAGATGGTGTCCTGGCCAACAAGTACAGTTGATCCCCAATAGTGGTGTTATTCGTGAGAAGTCTTTGCAGCCACCAGCCACCAAAACTCGCCATGTGTTCACTTATATCCATTCATCAGACTGCCCCGGGTGTTTGAGGCGTATTAAATTATTGTGTTCATTGATATACGAGGTAACCAAGATAGATCTTTGTAAAACCGTGTAGTGTGCTTGATTGAGAGAATGTCCGTCCCTACATATCATTGCTTTACATCCTAGGGTGCCTTTTCCACGCAGTCTCCCCTCATCTCGTGATTCTGGACCACCAATCGCCTTATGGTCAGGAATAAAATCAACACAGAACTCAATGACCTCCTCTGTTACATAGCCCTTGGAGATGCTTCCTTCTGGCCTAGCACGATTATGAACATATTTCTTTAAGACTCCCATGTACCTCGCAAAGGGGAACATATTGTGTAAAAATACAGGACCGAGAATAACAATCTCTTCTACTAGGTGAACGAGGAGATGCGTCATAATATTGAAGAAGGATGGTGGGAACACCAACTCAAAGCTGACAAGACATTGGGCCACATCTGTCTGTAACCCTGGTAGGCTTTTTGGATCGATTTGTTGGGCCACGCGGAGATAAAATAAAATTTTCCTCTAACGTGGTGATCCCAAGATCTAGCTGAGGTAGAAGACCATGAGGTTTACCACTAGACGCGCAGTTGCGGATTACTGATGAAGCGCGTCAGTTGATGCAGTGCAGTCCTCACGATCCGATCGTCCTGGTGCTGATCGCACAGCACCTCTGCTGGTATCCACACGTACAAGGAGGAGCACCGGCGGCGAACTGCTAGGTTCGTTACGGCGGCTGGACTGCTGTGGAGCTAGGGTTTCCAACACATGGAATGACCTAACCGAAGAACGATTAACCTTTCTGGGTTACAGTGCTCCACTATATATAGGGAGTGAACGTGGGCTCTGCTCACGCGACCCATTCACTAAAGCCCATATAACACTAGTCACCGTGAGTCCAACTCACTAACTCAGTCCTAATCTGGTTTAGGTCCAACCCAACCAGATTACAGATTCAGATCCAATCCGAACTTGCTCCCGCTCTTAAGTGTGTGACCCCGCAGGCTCATGGTTACTTGGACACGATTAGAGTCCGACTCACAATCGATCAGTCGGCATCGGCTCCTAGCAGAACGTGCCGACTCCCAAGTACCAAAGAGTCATGATGACTTGCCTTTCCAATGCGACTTACGTCTGAGTCTCTTTTGCCTCATGATATACCTTGTCAGACTATAGGCGAATATATGTCATCCCTTAAATAGTCCGACTCTCTTCTCGATCCGAGATAAGTGATTCACCCGACTAACTCTTAGTCGATCGCCTCGGTTAACACTTAACCGAGTCATGCATGGCCATGCTTTCCGAATCATATCTCACGAGAGGGCCCAGAGAATATCTCTCCGAGTGGAGGGGCAAAATCCCATCTTGGTTATTCACATCACGCAGCTTGATTCTCAGTCGACCCGAACCCTGCCTTTATAACTGCCCAGTCACGGATCAGCGTTTGACAGAATCTAAGTCGGTGATCCTCAACTCGGACTATGCAACAACCTCAGGTCTAAGGATTACATTGATTGAGATATACAAATGACAACTAGTTCGTTGTACCTCAATATGGGTCAATCCGACTCGCTAAACTCTTTAGCCGAATCTGTGTAAGTTGGAATAGCATCTCCATGCCCATGACAAGTGGAACCGAGTCATCAAGCCAACTTTCACATTGGTCTAAGTTGTGTATCCAGCACAACCTCAATGACCAAGGATATTTAGTACAAACAACATGAATGCATAGTTCCACAACTGAATCACATATTCAATGATACACATCAGATGTTTATACAAGGACTACTTAATAACTTTATGAATACAATGGGAAATTTCATCATACATGATTGCCTCTAGGGCATATTCCCAACACGATTACCTTCTGAGATATTGCATTGAGGAATGCACATAGCTTCACAATGGGTACTCGAACATTTTTAGGTAGAAGCCCCCTCAATGCAATCGGAAGCAATTGTGTCATAATCACGTGGCAGTCATGAGACTTCCGGTTTTGGAATTTTTTCTCTGCCATATTTATTATTCCCTTTATATTCGACGAGAAGCCAGACGGTACCTTGATACTACTCAGGCATTAAAAAAAGATTTCCTTCTCTCCTTTGGTAAGAGCGTAGCTGGTAGGAGTTAAGTGGCATCGTTTACCCTTCTCGTTCTCAGGATGCATAGGCTCTTCAGGGTCTTTCAGACGTTGCTGGTCCTACCGTGCTTCCGGTGTATCTTTTGTCTTCCCATACACTCCTAGGAAGCCTAGCAGGTTCACGCAAACATTCTTCGTCACGTGCATCACGTCGATTGAAGAGCATACCTCTAAGACTTTCCAATAGGGTAGGTCCCAAAATATAGATTGCTTCTTCCACATGGGCGCGTGTCTGGCATCGTCATTCGGAACAGATAGACTGCCAGGACCTTTTCCAAAGATTACTTCTAGGTCCTTGACCATACCAAATACCTCCTCAACGGTACGGAGGACAGGCTTCCTCCGGGGTTCTTCCAGACGTTTGAAATGCTTGCCTTTCTTTCTTACTAGATGCAGGTTCGGAAGAAATCGACGATACCCTAGGTACACAACCTTCTTACATTTATCCAAATATACACTTTCAGTCTCATCTAAACAGTGTGTGCATGCATTGTATCCCTTGTTTTTCTGCCCTGAAATGTTACTAAGAACAGGCCAATCATTGATGGTTACGAAAATCAATGCTCGTAGGTAAAATGGCTCCCCTTTGTGCTCATCCCACATACGTACACCTGGTTTGGCCCACAGCTGTAAAAGTTCTTCAACTAATGGCCTTAGGTACACATCAATGTCGTTGCCGGGTTGCCTCGGGCCTTGGATGAGCACTGGCATCATAATGAACTTCCTCGTCATGCACAACCAAGGAGGAAGGTTATAGATACATAGAGTCACAGGCCAGGTGTTGTGACTGCGGCTCTGCTCACCAAAAGGATTCATGCCATCTGTACTTAGACCAAACCTTTAGTTCCTTGCGTCACGTGCGAAGTCCGGGTACTCTCGCTCGACTTTTCTCCACTGTGACCCATCAGCGGGGTGTCTCAACATCACGTCTTTCTTACGGTCTTCCATGTGCCATCGCAACAACTTGGCATGCTCTTTATTTCCGAAGAGACGTTTTAACCGTGGTATTATAGGAGCATACCACATAACCTTGGCAGGAACCTTCTTCCTAGGGGCCTCGCCCTCAACATCGCCAGGATCGTCTCGTCTGATCTTATACCGCAGTGCAGTGCATACCGGGCATGCATCCAAATTATCGTACTTCTCACCGCGGTAGAGGATGTAGTCATTAATGCAGGCATGTATCTTCTATACGTCTAATCCAAGAGGGCAGACAACCTTCTTTGCTTGGTATGTACAGTCGGGCAACTCATTATTTCATGGAAGAAGATTCTTCATTTTTACCAACAACTTTGAAAATGCGCTGTCAGTCACACCGTTCTCTGCCTTCCATTGCAGCAAATCCAGTGTGGTACCTAGATTTTTGTGGCCATCTTTGCAAGTTGGGTACAACAATGTTTTGTGATCCTTTAACATCTACTCCAGCTTATCCTTCTCCTTTTCAGTTTCACATTCTTCCTTTGCATCAGTAATGGCCCGACCAAGATCGTCATCAGCGGGCCCATCTTCTGCCTCTTGATCTTCATTATCTACCCCCGTTGCAGTATCATCACATTCAGGATACATATTATGATAGTTGTCATCATCCTCTTCTTCTTCGTTGTCTTCCATCACAACCCTTTTTTCTCCGTGCTTGGTCCAACAATTATAGCTGGGCATGAAACCGGATCGAAGCAGGTGGGCGTGAATGGTTCTGGTATTTGAGTAGTCTTTCTTGTTCTGACAGTGAACACACGGACATCACATAAAACCATTGTGACCACGGTTCGCATTAGCCACAACGATGAAATTTTGGAGGCCCGTAATGTACTCGGAAGTGCGTCGTTCACCGTACATCCATTGCCAGTTCATCTGCATTAATATATAGTATATATCAAAAATTAATAGGGAGATGACCATTTATATATAGTACATCAATGACACATGAAAGGATAGTTGCCGACCTCGACCGAGAAGGAAAGAGCAACGAGAATACTTATTTTGAGCTCTCGGGCATTTCACCGAAAACCTCTTGTGCATAGGAAAAAAACACAAACTAGCACAACTCACGCCCTCTTGCTAGGCTCCAAAATGAGAGAGTGAAAAAATGGAAGAGAGGGGTGTGGGCACGGTGTGTTATATAGCTCCCCCCCCTTTAACACCGGTTCAAGCCACGAACCGGTGTTAAAGGGGGAGGCTGCGCGGGCCACTGGTGCAGGGGCCTTTAACACCGGTTCGTGCCACGAACCGGTGTTAAAGGGGGCTCCTTTTTGCTGCACGGGCCACGCTGGTACGTCCCCCCCCCCTTTAACACTGGTTCGTAGAAGAACCGGTGTTAAAGCCCATTTCCAGGCTCAACCAAAGGCCTCGTTTCCACTAGTGTGAGGTTGTCAAACTCACCGGTTTGTTGTAACAAAGTATTAAACGTATGGTGTGGAAGGTAATGGTTTGCAGCAAATAAACAAGTAACCGTGGAAGCTGTATCAATGGTAAATATTGGACCGGGGTCCATAGTTCATTAGAGGTGCCCTCCTTAGATAAACAACATGGCATGAAGGGTAAACAAATTATAGAAGGGCAATTGACAGGAACTGAGCAAGGCATAACAATGCAATTACTAGTCAGAAAGATCCTATGAGATTTGATTGGACAATACAAAAAGATACATAGAACGCCATCCAACTACATCTATGACTAGAAGTCCACCTTTAGGTTATTATCCGAACACCCTCCAGTATTAAGTTGCAAGCAACAGACAACTTCTTTAAGAAAAGTGTGTAAGGTAAATAATCCACTTGTTCTAAAGAGACCCTTGTTTTCTCCCTAGTGGTAACAACACATCTACAACCGAAGATATTTTCGGTCACTTCCCTTGGAAACTAGAGGCATGAACCCACTATCGAACATAAATACCCCCTCTTGGAGTCACTAGAAACTACTTGGCCAACAACAAATCAGTATTTAAGCATCCTAGTAATTCAAGAATATAGCCATTTGCCTATTAAAATTTAAGTATCTCATAAACCTCATGTTCATAAGGTGCATCATCAGCATTTTCAAGAAAACTGGCAAGTTCAAATGCACCCTTGAAGGCAATAAATTCTTCAACCTGTTCCACATCATAAAAGTCATAATTTCCCTTAACATAAGAAGATATGGTAACATTGGCATTATACTCACATTGAAAAGGTAGGTGTTTATACCTCCTGCAGCAACAAGCTTTATCAAAGCAATAGGTAACATTATAAGTAGAGCACACGTCAATAGTATTCAACTTATCAATTTGTTCCCATAAGTGTTTCCCTTGACAAATGGTGTTCCTTATAATAATACTTTTGTTCTTCCGTGAACCCACCTTGTCAATAAGAACTAGTTTCAAAGAAACCATCCATTGATAGAAAGCATGACTAAGCAAGGCAACAACAGACCAGCAACTAGAGTAGGAACTATTTTTTTGTTTTTTGAATAAAGCAAGCAAACCAAACTAGACTATTTTTTGGGGTTTTTTTAAAAGAGGCAAACAAAACCAAGCAAAATAAACAAAGAAAACTAAAAACAAAGTAAAGAGAAAGGAAGTGAAGGACTCCCCTTGTGAAGACGGCCTTAGCCTCCCCGGCAACGGCGCCAGAAAGCTTGACGGCTATTTATGCAGATCCTGTTGGGAACCTCAAGACCAAGGTGTGAAGCAGCAAGCAGCAAGTTTTCTCTTAGTAGAGACCGAGGTTATCGAACCAGAAGGAGAAAGGAAACGTCACACAGGTGTTGCAAGCAACACGGAGACCTGCACAACACAAACTGAAGACTTTGCCCCAACGAATAGTGAGGTTGTCAAGCTCACCGGTTTGCTGTAACAAAGTATTAAACGTATGGTGTGGAAGGTAATGGTTTGCAGCAAGTAAACAAGTAACAGTGGAAGATGTATCAATGGTAAAGATTGGACCGGGGTCCATAGTTCACTAGAGGTGCTCTCCTTATATAAACAACATGGCATGAAGGGTAAACAAATTACAGCAGGGCAATAGACAAGAACTGAGCAAGGCATAACAATGCAATTACTAGTTAGATAGATCCTATGAGATTCGATTGGGCAATACAACAAGATACATAGACCGCCATCCAACTGCATCTATGACTAGAAGTCCACCTTCATGTTGTCATCCGAACCCCCTCCAGTATTAAGTTACAAGCAACAGACAACTTCTTTAAGCAAAGTGTGTAAGGTAAACAATCCACTTGTTCTATGAACAAGAGACCCTTGTTTTCTCCCTAGTGGCAACAACAAATCTACAACCGAAGAGATTTCGGTCACTTCCCATGGAAACTAGAGGCATGAACCCACTATCGAGCATAAATACCCCCTCTTGGAGTCACTAGCAACTACTTGGCCAAGATAGCTACTAACAACGGAGAGCATGCAAGATCACAAACAACATATACATGATAGAATCATAAAGACAAAACCATTAATCAAACCAACATAATAATCTCAATATGCATTGGATCCCCGCAAACACAACATGCATGATTACAAATAGATTAGATCTTGATCATGAACGGAGCTCATACGATCTATACATGAAAGCACAAGGAGGAGATACAACCATCTAGCTACTACATGGACCCATAGCCCAAGGTGAAACTACTCACGCATCATACCGGAGAGAAGGCCTCCGGGATGATCAACCCTCCAGCACGGTGCCGGGAAGAACTTCAGATCCCCCCCGATCTAGGGACGATGGTGGCGGTGGCTACAAACGGTTTCGTGGAGATTTGATCGGGTACTCAGGGTTTCTACATCGACGGCTTCTTATAGGCGAAGGGGGAGGCCGAGGCGGCGTCCTAGGTGGCCAAACCCTAGCCAGGTGCGGGGCAGGGCCCACCCAACCATGGGGTGGGTCTGGCCCCCCTGGCTGGCCCCACCGGCTCCTCTCTAGACTTCTTGTTCCCCACGAAAGTAATTTACTTTGACGTTTGTCCCGTCCAATACCGAGAATATAGCTTTATTAACTTTTCTGAAACCAAAAACAGCAGAAAACATGCATCTGGCACTGTGGCAACTTGTTCATAGGTTAGTACCAGAAAACATGTAAAAAGCACCTCAAAGTGTGGACAAGCAAAGCAAAGTATATATTAAACAGGCATGGAGCATCAAAAATTATAGATACGTTTCCGACATATCAACATCCCCAAGCTTAACTCCTGCTCGTCCTCGAGTAGGTAAGTGATAAAAGAATGATTTTTGAGGTGACATGCACCCTCACAATAAAGACCAACCATTTGCAAGCATTGAAAACTGGGATCAAAGAACTCTAAACATGTGCATGAAAGATGGAGTTCGAACAATAGGACATAATAACTATGCATGCAACATGACAGGCTACAAACAAAAATCATGAATAACATGTATTGAAAAATGTTTGTTTATTTCACATGCAGAAAACATAGCATAGTGGCAATCACCTTGTCCCTCATAGAGTAGAAATATAGATGCATAGGACACCTTCAAAGTTCACAACGGTGACTAGAAACAAAAAGCACAAGAACAAGTAATATCACAATATGCATCAATTAATAAGATTTGGAACATTGCACACAGAATTACAACTATGCTCTCTTAATGGTGCCTAAAGGTAGAATGTGGAGACTCAATAATGATGGAAGAAAATCCTTTTTTGTAAAGGAAGCAGGGATTACAAGTTTCAAAAAGAGCTTCTAAAAATTATGGTACTTGTTAGCTTTTAGCCCTTATTGCCCCTATCATAAGCATCTTGAAGTGGTTAAGGTTTAAAGTGGCAAAGCTGGAGTATATGCTTGACGAAGTATAAGTTGGCAATCTCAAGTCCCATGAATACAAAGGCCACACCTCATGCATACTCAACTTTGGGTCTAGGTAAGTTCTTTGAATTGTAAGTATTTTCATATTAGTGAGAACCGCCAACGGGGTACCCCTTGTGTTGTGGATATACCAAATGGGTATACCTACGGCATTGTCTCATACCGGCAAGCCCGGGTGGCCCACAGTTGGTGGTTAGGCCTATGGCATAACCGGGCGGCCCAGTTGTTGATAGTAAGCCGGAGGTCCAGTAGGGATAAAGGAAGGCAACGTGCCACCGCCTTAGATGGAAGCTGCAGCCTTGGAGGACACGAAGACCAGTTAGTGTTAGTCTAGGACTCTGTAACCGTATCCGGCTGGGACTCTCCATGTAACCCTAGGTCATGGCGCTCATATAAGCCGGCCTACGAGAGCCTTTAGGACATAACAAGTGGCACTATCAAGTTCATGAGGGCTTTAATCACTAAGTTTTCACATAACAAAATAGTTTTTAATTGGAAGATAGTTGAAAACAAGAATATACTTGGAATGGTGTAACCCACCATCATAAGAGTTTATAGTGGACACTTTGGAATAACTTGGTTTCTTGGGAGTTGGAAGCATGAGTAGATCTTACTCATACAAATGGAGGCCAGCAAAAGACTGGGAGCAACCAACTAAGAGACCATAATGGCCATAAACATGCAGTGCAACAAAGCATACTAATCAAAGCAAAGAGTGGTACTACAAGTCAAGGACTAAATGATCATGGACGCTAATGGTGACTTGTCATAGTCATAACATGGTGTGAGCATGTGCCAAGTCAACCGAAGCAAAGCATCAAAGGAGAATACCACAATACTATGCTTTTGCATGCTAAAAAACACATAATTTCTTCAAGGCACACTAAGCAATCCCAATTGTTTGGAACAAGACATGCTACAGCAATAATTACTAAGCATAATGCTAAAACAATACCTAGCATGTCATGCTAAAGTCTAAGTCATAGTCAATGCAAGCTCCTCTTGCACTTCAAGCAAGAACTTACTACTCCTTTCGAACACCAAGCAACTTATTTGTAAAACAACACAACAAGAATGGGGGTCCAAACTAAACAACCTAAGAAAAGCAAACGAAAACTAAGACGCTCCAAGAACAACACAACTGTGCATGAAACAATAAAAACGAAGTGTCTAGACAGACCTGAGCTTTTTATTGATGAAGAAGGGGATGCCTAAGACATCCACAAGCTTTGACGCTTGTACCTCTTGGATATTTCTTGGGGTGACACCATGGTGGCATCCCCAAGCTTGAGATTTTGTCCATCCTTCATCTCATTGCATCTTTCCCTCTCTACACCTGAAATACTTCCTTCATATAAAACTTCACACAATCTTCATTAGCAACGTTAGTGTATTCAAAAGATATTAGACCTCTGGCAAAGCTTTCTAACAGCAAGGCTTTTCACTAAAAACACAAGCTAATGTAGTAACTCCTTCAAAAAGCTCAATTTACCTAAAGAGAACTCAAAAAGGAATCAATAAGAAGCAAATGCAAATAATGGCAGAAATCTATCAAAACATACCAGCAGGTAGAAACCGATTTTTTTGAACATCTTGTGTTGCTCATATAAAACATTGTTGAACTAAATAAAGTTATCTAACATATTGGGGGATTTATTCGTAAATTTTGAGCTCAATCCGAGTTACAGAGACTCCTCACGAATTTTTTTGGTGGAGGACAGAAATCTGTTTCGGGACAGCAACTCCCCAAATCTTACTTCCCTCTCATTAGAGGTCATTCTTGGCACAAAAAGCAAACAAAAATGATAAGGAGAAGTCATTACAGAAGTAATAACTTCCAAGACTCAATGAAACTCTTGGATTATCTCCCAATAAGTACTTTTCTTTAACGCCTTTAAGTTACGCATGATAGCTTGAGAAGATGCTCACATAAGAATTATGAATTGAAGTCAAAGAGAGCATCAAGAAGCAAATTCAAAACAAATTTAAGTCTAACCCACTTCCTATGCATAGGAATATTGTACACAAATAAGTTCACAAAGAACAAAGTGACATGCATAGGAAGAGAAAACAAGAGTAACTTCAAAACTTTCAGCACAAAGAGAGGTGTTTTAGTACCATGAAAACTTCTACAACCATATTTTCCTCTCTCATAATATTTTTTAGTAGCCTCATGAATAAACTCAACAATATAGCTATCACATAAAGGATGCCTTTCATGATCTACAAACTCATAATTTCTATCAAGCTCAAAAATAGTGGGATTAAAACCTCCGTAGGTTTTATCCAAAGTAGATATTTCAAAAGGATCCACAGGAACATAACATTCATCCTCCCTTGGTAAGAATGGGGGACAATCAAATAATGTCAGGGATAAAGAGTTACTCTCATTAGAAGGTAGGCATGGGTAGATAATCCATTCTTCCTCCTTTTGTTCATCACTCTCCCCCTCTTTTTCATCTAATGAGCTTCCAGTTTCGACAATTTCTTCTTCCATAGGCTCCTGCAAGGCATTAGTCTCTTCCATTTGTGGAAAACGCCTTTTAAAGTATTCAAGAATATAGCCAATTGCATCCTTGTAATTATCAAAGCAAAATTTAAGTATCTCATAAACCTCATGTTCATAAGGTGCATCATCAGTATTTTCAAGCAAACTGGCAAGTTCAAATGCACCCTTAAAGGCAATAAATTCTTCAATCTTTTCCACATCATAATAGTCATAATTTCCCTTAACATAAGAAGATATGGTAACATTGTCATTATACTCACATTAAAAAGGTGGGTGTTTACACCTCCTGCAACAACAACCTTTATCAAAGCAATAGGTAACATTATAAGTAGAGCACACATCAATAGTATTCAACCTATCAATTTGTTCCCATAAGTGTTCCCCTTTTTGTGACAAATGGTGTTCCTTATAATAATACTTTTGTTCCTCCGTGAACCCACCTTGTCAATAGGAACTAGTTTCAAAGAAATCATCCATTGATAGAAAGCATGACCAAGCAAGGCAACAACGGGCCAGCAACTAGAGTAGAAATTAATTTTTTTTGTTTTTTGAATAAAGAAAGCAAACCAAACTAGACTAAATTTTTTGGGTTTTTTGAAAAGAGGAAAACAAAACCAAGCAAAGGAAACAAAAGAAAACTAAAAACAAAGAAAAGAGAAAGGAAGTGAAGGACTCCCCTTGTGAAGAAGTCCTTAGCCTCCCCGGCAACGGTGCCAAAAAGCTTGACAGCTATTTATGCAGAGCCTGTTGGGAACCCCAAGACCAAGGTGTGAAGCAGAAAGCAGCAAGTTTTCCCTTAGTGGAGATCGAGGTTATTGAACCAGAAGGAGGAAGGAAACGTCACACAGGTGTTGCAAGCAACACGGAGACCTGCACAACACAAACTCAAGACTTTGCCCCAAAGAATAGTGACACTAGTGCAGACGGGGGCCTTTAACACCGGTTCCTAAGGCCCTCTAACAGCGGTTGTAGAACCGCTGTTGAGGGTTCGGTGTTAGAGCCCCCCCCTTTAACACCGGTTCTTATACGAACCGGTGTTAAAGGGTGGCGCACGTGGGGTTGCCGCAGCGCTTAGCCCCCCCCCCTTTAACACCGGTTCGTAACACGAACCGGTGTTAAAGGTTATGTGTCGTGGCAGGAAAAAGAGATAAATCTCTGCTTCGGCAGAGTTCTGCCGCGGCAGGAAAACATCCTAAATCTCTGCCGCGGCAGAGTTCTGCCTCCGCCCCGTTCTGGGCGTATTTCTGCGGCGCGGCGGGGACGGGGAGGGGGGAGGGGGAATCGATCGGGAGCGGTATATACACATACATCATCGTCGGTACATACGAGTACATGAATAATTAAGCAACTATTATTATACACAAACATCGTCATTGTGTGGTATTCTCAGTAAACGTTGAAGCATCAAGTACAAGACAAACACGTTCAAACATCTAAAGAGTTTTTGGATATCTAAAGAATTCTCCGCCAGGCGTGACGACCTCATCAAGTATGAACCCCGTCAATTCCTCTTGAATGGCTCGTATGCGGTCGAATGGTAGGAGTTGGTCCCAGATCCGTTCGATCTAAATATATATGAAGAATGGGGTCAATATATATATAAGAATAAAACTCAACACAATTGATGGTAATAAAATAATGTTGTGTACTTTGTTTACTTACTCTAAGTTGTTCTAGTGCGGCTTGGCCCGTCGCACATATCGTGTTGCGAATGAACTCGCAAACATAGTATCCACATAAGTTATTTCCGGGTCCCTGATGCGTGCACTTTACGAGAATAGAGAGTTCAATCAAAATAATAATTAATAAAGCATGATATAATGGAATTGGAAGCAGAATCAAAGAGATACGCAGACCTAGCTAGTATTACTAACATTTTGGTCTACAAATTTTAGTTCTTCTGACCATTCACCCACGGCCCTGCCCGTGAACCTTTTCCAAACCCCGTCTGGCAAACAAAATGGATAAAGGAGTAATTAGTTACTTGTTGCCACGGAAGTTGCCGATCTAGTGCGATAATATGATTGAAATTACCTCTGGAGCATCTCTCTAAAGTCTGCCCATAGCGCTTTTTATTTTCGTAACGAGTCCATGAAAAGGACTTTTCCTGAGTCAGGTTGAATGACTAGCAGAATAAAGTGGAACATACGCACGCATAACTCATCATCAGTTACACTTAACATCGAGTAAGCCGAAACAGAATGTGTACAAGAGACGGTAACAGTACTCACGAGAAGTTGTAAGGCAATAGTATTTCCCTTTTGGTTTGTTGTCTCAGTAAAGACCTTAGCAAGAAATCTTCTGTTTGCCCGGGTTTGGTTCTTAGCACTTCTTCATGAACTCTATTTGGGTCAACGAACCCAATGTCTAAAGGGCCTCCTTTCATGCATTCCATAACCTTTTTCCTGCATAATAGTATATACATATATGGTGAGCATATATATATACATGCAATTAATGAAGTGAATGAGATGAGATAGAAATTACAGAAATATTACTTACACAAAATAAAGGCTAATGGCAGCTTTGTTGAGTTCCTTCTGATTGATTAGAAAATGCAAGTCTTGAATGTTAAAGTTGATCTCGTCGTCTCCGCACAAGAAAATCTGATCTCTTATATGCGCCGTGATCCATTCTTACTTTCTTGTCTTGCAGAAATCAAGGTACCACTTATGCAATCTTCGCATCTTTGTTGGTAGATTCTTGAGCTCCTCTTTCTTGACTTGATTCTTCCCATACTTCCATGGCTGTATGGGGTTGACATCGCCTGTGGGAATGTTATCTCCCATGAGGTTCAAGTATGCAATGTAAGTCATCCCCATCTCATTTGCCTTTCTTTGTAGCTCTGCCTCGTAATCATTTACAGGAGGAGTGTTCCGTGTGTCGAACACTTGGAGCGGGGCGCATGATTGCTTTTCCTGCTCTCCGAGCATGGGAACTGTTTTCTGGGGTGCCGCACGACTGCTACTTTCAGTCTCGCTCCGCCTTGCATCCCCCTTCAAAATCTGGCGCTCGTAGTCTGGCACAAGTGGGGTTTTAGGTTTCAAAAGATTATTGTAAAACTTCTCCACCACCGCCGGATCTATTTTCTCCTTTGGCTCGGCCCGTATAGGTGCAAAGAATTTCTTGACCTCTTCTTTTGAGATCCTATTGGTCTCCTCGTCACTGTTCCACGGTAAAACCGGCAATGTCTTGGCGGAAGGTTGCGGGACATAGTTTATAGAACTCTTTGGTGTACGGTTTCCTGCGGATTTCTTCGTGGCAGTGCTAGTGATGCTCTTCGTGGCAGTGCTCTTCCGCTTACGCTGAGGAGATGGCTGGCGCGCCGGAGATGGCTGTCGCACAGGAGATGGCTGAAGCGCCAGAGATGGCTGCCGATGGCTGAAGCGCCGGAGACGACAGGGGAGTATTGTGATGACTTGGAGACGGCTGAGTCGGCTCAGACTGCTGACGCTGCGAAGACGGCGGGGGTGCCAGTGGCCTCCAATTTGGAAGCACGATGTGTTCCTTCTTCCAAAGAATGGTTATTTTCACTGCAAATTTGAGTTGAGTTTCCCCTTCACCTGTAGCATAGTCAAGCTGTGCTTCCTCATATTCCTTCACAACCTCATCCACCCCGACAATAGCATAGCCATCTGGAATCGGTCGGCAGTGGTAAGTTCCACCAGCTACAGGAGGTAAGGCATAGCCGACAGCCACCTTAATGGATAAGCCCATTAATCTCACATGCAGCTCAGCATGTTTGCTCTCTGTGATATCATCCACGGGGTATCGAGGACCCGCCATTTCAAGCGTGGGCTGCACGTTCTCCATGGAAGCCACGCTGCTTTTCTGCGCAGAGTCTGGGCCGCCATAAACTTCCAATGCAGGCTCTTCGTGCCGCTGAGATGGGCCGGTAGCTTGCTGGCTCTGTTGTGCATTCACTTGCTCCTGCAGTGCCACAAGTGCATGTTCTATCTGTGTCATACGCTCTTTTTATTTTCTTCCGCGCCATCTGTAAGAGTCGCCCCACTCGGCAAACCCATCCTTCCACGTCATACCACCTGTGCCTCGTGCATGTCCAGGGTGTTCTTTTTTACCGATGGCGCGTGTGAGCTGGCCATTCTCTCTGTCGGGATGGAAGGTCCTGGCGGCTGTTTCCTCGTATGCCGTGATGAGTTCAGTGACGGGTTTGACAAGGAGGGTTGGTAAGATAAACAATCCTGTTTCTGGGGCCAACCTTGACCCGATTTCATAGAACCAAGTCTTTGCACGTAGGTCCCACCCATGTGTCTGGGGTGTGATCCCTCTAGCACGCAGGGCCTTATCAGCTTCCTCCCACTTAGGCCTCTAGGATATGTAGTCAGCTGACCCCGTCCTCTGGTGATATTCCTTCTTCTGGGCATTTAGCGTATTGGTTTCTGACCTCTTTGTAGCTATATCACCTTGCTTGTATGCCACAAATTCGGGCCAGTGAGGTCTTATCTTCGCATAATATGCGTCTTCAAAATCTGGAGTCTCGCGAGCTTTGACAAATTTGTTCAATTTTGTCTTCCAGTTGCGGAAAGCGTCAGCCATCTTCTTTAGAGTCCACTCTTTGACCTTTTCCTTTATAACCGGTTTGTTTTCATCCTCCTCTGGCGGAAGGGTGAAATTTACCAACAGTGAATTCCAAAGCGTTTCTTTGGATCTTTCATCGACAAAGGTACCGTCGTCCTTCTTTGGCTTATTCCAATTTTCAATTATGATTGGGATTTGGTCCCTAACAAGAACTCCAGCCTGACGTACAAATTTTTCTACGGCCTTCTTGGGCTCCATCGGCCTGCCATCAACACGGACTGCTTCGATCGTGAACTTTGCACGATCTTTCAAACGATGGCTCGCGCCTCGCTTGCTCTTTTTCGTAGAAGAAGATTGTTGCTGGCTGGTCGATCCAGAGGGCTAAAAGAAGAAAGAAGCGTTAATTAATACATTTACATATATACAAATCAATCGGTGCAAGTCAGCAGAGGTTTAATCCATGCATATACCTCGACAGACTTTGTAATCACTAAAGTGCGTTCACCGGAGTCGTCATCTTCTCCATGACTACTTGAGCTATCATCATGTCCCTCCAAGTTCAGATATTGTGAGGTGTCCTCGTGGATCATGTTCTCCATTATTTCTTCATCTTCAAGGTTTCTACTGAGTGGATCCATAGTTTCTAAAACAATAATATGATCACACAAATATCAGTAATACATCTATTGAAATGCTCAGGCAAATATGATGATATGACAGGTTAAAAGTACTGAAATGTAACCCTAATACATGCTTGGTCATTCCAAACCCTAATTTGGAGAAACCCCGGATTCAGATGAGAGGATACATTCGGAAAAACCCCGGATTCGGAGAAATCCTAATTCTATATTGACAATGAGACGTGTACTAGGGCGGCGGCTGGCGGTGCTAGGGCGAGAGCGGGGCCGGGATGCGTGGGGGTGTGCGTTCGAACCAGCACGACGTGGGCTACCTAAAATGGGCGACTCAGCGAGGGCAGAGGATGATGATATGACAGGTTAAAAGTATTGAAATGTAACCCTAATACATGTTTGGTCATTCCAAACCCTAATTCGGAGAAACCCTGGATTCATATGAGAGGATACATTCGGAAAAACCCCGGATTTGGAGAAACCCTAATGCTATATTGACAACGAGAGGTGTACTAGGGTGGCGGCTGGCGGTGCTAGGGCGAGAGCGTGGCCGGGATGTGTGGGGGTGTGCGTTCGAACCATCGCGACCTGGGCTCCTAAAATGGGCGACTCGGCGAGGGTAGAGGAGGTCAGGATCCACGACATTGGAAAAGTAATCGGTCAAGTGATAAATATATAAACATACATACATATATACACATACAAAAAATATATACATATATACACATACATATACAAATATATATATATACATATATATATATATATATCATAAAAAAATTATACATACATATACATATACACATACATATACATACATACACAAATACACATACACTAACCAATCACTAACAAATACACATACACATACATACACATACATATAACACTATACTAACACTAACTAACACTAACTAATTAACAACTAACCAAAAAACACTAACAAAAATTGGCGGCGGGCATGCTCACCTGCGGGCGGCGGCGCGACGTGGGTGGTGCGGCGCTAATGGGCGGTGCGGCGTGCGGGTGGGCGACGCGCGCGACCGGGATGGGGCGGCAGCGGGCCGGTACAGCGGGGTGGGGATCGATGGCGGAGGGGCGACGGCGAGACAGGGTGGGGACGACGAGACGGGACAGGGACGGCGCGGCAGCCCGGCGACGGCGAGACGGGGCGGGGACGGCGCTGCGGCGTCGCCTCTGCTTTTCTTCCTCTGCTGCGCGCGCTTGATCTGGCTGGGGGGAGGAGGAAGTGGCGCGCGTTATAAATCCCCTCCCCTTTAGCACTAGTTCATGGCTGGAACCGGTGCTAAAGGGGGAATTCGTTTCGCGCCCGTGTGCGCGTGCAAAACGAAATAAATGCCCCCCCCCCCCTTTAACACCGGTTCGTGGCTGGAACCGGTGTTAAAGGGGGGATTTATTTCATGCATTAAAGGGGTGGGGGCATTTTTAATTCAAAAAATAGGATATGAATTTAGAAAATTCATATCTTTTTCATTTCAACTCAGAAAAATATGAATAATATATCATAATTTTCAGAAAAATAATATCTATCCATTCATGTAAAAACATTTTATATTTACTTTAGATGAAAATTTTCAAAATGATTAAAATATTTACATATAAATTTTGATTATTCAATTCAAACAAAAATAAAATAGTCAAACCCTAAAACTTTGAACATAAGAAATATTAAGCATCTAAAAAGGAATCTAACCCTATTTTATTAGAGCAAATCATATTTTATTTTGTATTAACATTTTTGAATTGTTTGGATATTTAAATGCCGCATATTTTGTATACTTTGGAATCTGACAAAACCTCGCTCAACTTGCATTGAATTTTTGATAAAATAGCATATTGTGAACCTAAAAATTATTTTTGTAAAAAATCATGAGCATCGTATCATGTACCTGTAGTTCATATATGACCAGCTTCCTACCGATTCGGCAGGAATTTGTCTTTTTCACCAGAGGTGGACGGAAAGGTTTCAGATCCCCCTGTTGGTACATTGTCCATATAAGGTGGTCTAGTATTTTTGTAAAATGTGGTGGTGGTTTTTTGAATTAGCCATTTGGTGGTTGCTTCACAAAACCGTCCGTTTTTTATGCTCGGAAAATGGAAAATGCCTTTTTGGTGCGACAAAAAGGAAAACTTCCTCTTGCAACATTGTTTGCCATGCCATGATGCACATGTATGCACAATATGGCCACATTATCACAAACTATGCCTTGATTCTAGCCATAACATTGGTCATTTGACCCGAAAGTCAAGAAACCTCGAATGAGATAGGTCATTTTGTGAAGGTTTTTTGAGACATAATCAATATACCAAGTTTTATATTTTTCCTTCTAACTATGTCACATAATATAACACCACGCGAAGGTTTTGCACTGTTTTGATCTTTTTTTTTAATTTTTTATCCCCGTTTTAAACTATCGTCAAACTTTGTCGAACAACGGGCATGAAGATTCTTAGCTCGGGGCCAAGCCTCGCTCAACTTGCATTGGATTTTTGATAAAATAGCATATTGTGAACCTAAAAATGATTTCTGTAAAAAATCATGAACATCGTATGATATACCTGTAGTTCATATTTGACCCACTTCTATCCGATTCGGCAGTAATTTGTCTTTTTCACCAGAGGTGGACGGAAAGGTTTGAGATCCCCCTTTTGGTACATTGTCCATATAAGGTGGTCTAGTATTTTTGTAAAATGTGGTGGTGGTTTTTTGAATTAGCCATTTGGTGGTTGCTTCACAAAACCGTCCGTTTTTATGCTCGAAAAATGGAAAATACCTTTTTGGTGCGACAAAAAAGAAAATTTCCTCTTGCAACATTGTTTGCCATGCCATGATGCAAATGTATGCACAATATGGCCACATTATCATGAACTATGCCTTGATTCTAGCCATAACATTGGTCATTTGACCCGAAAGCCAAGAAACCTCGAATGAGATAGGTCATTTTGTGAATGAGATAGAACTGGAATTAAAATACAGAATGCAACTAACAATAAGTTACATAAAGCACGACTAAAAATTAAGATACATAAAGGAACTAAAAATTAAGATACATGGCCAGATTAAGTCACAATCGGCCGAACTTGTTTCGGAATGTTGGAGTGATTCATTCATGATCCTGCCAACACCTGTAATACTCGCCACTTTAGTCGTCGTATTCGCCGCCGTCGTCATCGCTATCGTCGTTGGGGTCGCCATAATTGAACCTTGAAGGCTGAGTACGCATGGGCTGGACTTGAGGGTAGCGCAGACGGGGGTTAGAGTCGGCGGCAGTGTCGTAGGCCATGACGCTCTGGAGAGTCCAACCGCGCCACCATAGCCGACGGCCGGCCTCGTTGAAGTTCGGAGGAGGTGGGCCGCCCTCCTCGTGCCTAGCGAGCGCCCTCTCACGCCGATCCCCGAAGAAGGCTTCCCAAGTAGGGAAATAGTCGGGATGCCATCTGGGATTCCTCCTTTGCTCCGGCGTGAGCTCGAAGTAGTAGTGGTTCGTGATGGCCATCCAGCGTGCCACACCTAGAGGGACAGGAGGAACCGGCACGCCTCCGGCGCTCAGCATCCAGCCGACAGGGACACAGTAGCCCGGCGGGCAGGGATAGTTCGAGGCGCAAAGCGCCTCCGCCTCCCTGGAGGGTAGTGCTTCGGTGGAAGCCATGGGAAAGAGTGATGAGGTTGCATATATGAGTCTAGAGATGTGCAATGACAATGGAGGCCAACCCTACATATATATAGTGAGAAATGGCTGGAGGGAAGAACTAGCGGGAAAAAATGGCGGGAAGAAAAATGGCGGAATAAAATGGCGGGAAAAAATGGCGGGAAGAAAAATGGCAGGAAGAAAAATGGCTCATTTAATACATATACTGTTAACAGAAGAAATATGACATTGATTTCCATGTTGAGATACATATGTGTGCCAAAAATGGCTCAATTAATACATATAGTCAATCTTATGATCGCGTCGGTCATAACCATGGAGTATCAGCACCGTTTAACAGGATGGTTGGGTCAGTCTTCACTCTGAAGGGCGGAATTTCATCAAACTTATTATAATCTTCTGACATGTCTGTCTTGTCCTCCACTCCCACGATGTTTCTTTTCCCTGAAAGAACTATGTGACGCTTTGGCTCATCGTGTGATATATCTGTTTTCTTGTTTTTTTCTTTTTTTTGGTTTGGTAGACATGTACTTCACATAGAAAACCTGAGCCACATCATTGGCTAAGATGAATGGTTCGTCTAGGTTCTTGTGTACCTTCATAAGATTGTTGAGATTCACTGTTGTCATTCCATACTTCTTGTCTAACTCAACCCATCCTCCTGTTAGCTTGACCCATTTGCATCAAAACATGGGGACCTTAAAATTAGGTTCATAGTCAAGTTCCCATATCTCCTCTATGATCCCATAATACATGGTCTTTTGCCCATTGTCTTCTGTTTCATCGAAGCGGACACCACTATTTTGGTTGGTGCTCTTTTTATCTTGGCCTATCGTGTAAAATGTATTCCCATTTATCTCGTACCCTTGGAAAGTAAATACAGTCGAAGATGGTGTCCTGGCCAACAAGTACAGTTGATCCCCAATAGTGGTGTTATTCGTGAGAAGTCTTTGCAGCCACCAGCCACCAAAACTCGCCATGTGTTCACTTATATCCATTCATCAGACTGCCCCGGGTGTTTGAGGCGTATTAAATTCTTGTGTTCATTGATATACGAGGTAACCAAGATAGATCTTTGTAAAACCGTGTAGTGTGCTTGATTGAGAGAATGTCCGTCCCTACATATGATTGCTTTACATCCTAGGGTGCCTTTTCCATGCAGTCTCCCCTCATGTCGTGATTCTGAACCACCAATCGCCTTAAGGTCAGGAATAAAATCAACACAGAACTCAGTGACCTCCTCTGTTACATAGCCCTTGGAGATGCTTCCTTCTGGCCTAGCACGATTATGAACATATTTCTTTAAGACTCCCATGTACCTCTCAAAGGGGAACATATTGTGTAGAAATACAGGACCGAGAATGGCAATCTCTTCTACTAGGTGAACCAGGAGATGCGTCATAATATTGAAGAAGGATGGTGGGAACACCAACTCAAAGCTGACAAGACATTGGGCCACATCTGTCTGTAACTCTGGTAGGCTTTCTGGATCGATTACCTTCTGAGATATTGCATTGAGGAATGCACATAGCTTCACAATGGGTACTCGAACATTTTCAGGTAGAAGCCCCCTCAATGCAATCGGAAGCAATTGTGTCATAATCACGTGGCAGTCATGAGACTTCCGGTTTTGGAATTTTTTTCTCTGCCATATTTATTATTCCCTTTATATTCGACGAGAAGCCAGACGGTACCTTGATACTGCTCAGGCATTCAAAAAAGATTTCCTTCTCTCCTTTGGTAAGAGCGTAGCTGGCAGGAGTTAAGTGGCATCGTTTACCCTTCTCGTTCTCAGGATGCATAGGCTCTTCAGGGTCTTTCAGACGTTGTTAGTCCTGCCATGCTTCCGGTGTATCTTTTGTCTTCCCATACACTCCTAGGAAGCCTAGCAGGTTCACGCAAACATTCTTCGTCACGTGCATCACGTCGATTGAAGAGCGGACCTCTAAGACTTTCCAATAGGGTAGGTCCCAAAATATAGATTGCTTCTTCCACATGGGCGCGTGTCCGGCATCGTCATTCGGAACAGATAGACTGCCAGGACCTTTTCCAAAGATTACTTCTAGGTCCTTGACCATACCAAATACCTCCTCACCGGTACGAAGGACAGGCTTCCTCCGGGGTTCTTCCAGGCGTTTGAAATGCTTGCCTTTCTTTCTTACTAGATGCAGGTTTGGAAGAAATCGACGATACCCTAGGTACACAACCTTCTTACATTTATCCAAATATACACTTTCAGTCTCATCTAAACAGTGTGTGCATGCATTGTATCCCTTGTTTTTCTGCCCTGAAATGTTACTAAGAACAGGCCAATCATTGATGGTTACGAAAAGCAATCCTCGTAGGTCAAATGGCTCCCCTTTGTGCTCATCCCACATACGTACACCTGGTTTGGCCCACAGCTGTAAAAGTTCTTCAACTAATGGCCTTAGGTACACATCAATGTCGTTGTCGGGTTGCCTCGGGCCTTGGATGAGCACTGGCATCATAATGAACTTCCTTCTCATGCACAACCAAGGAGGAAGGTTATAGATACATAGAGTCACAGGCCAGGTGTTGTGACTGCAGCTCTGCTCACCAAAAGGATTTATGCCATCTGTACTTAGACCAAACCTTTAGTTCCTTGCGTCACGTGTGAAGTCTGGGTACTCTCGCTCGACTTTTCTCCACTGTGACCCATCAGCAGGGTGTCTCAACATCGCGTCTTTCTTACGGTCTTCCATGTGCCATCGCAACAACTTGGCATGCTCTTTATTTCCGAAGAGACGTTTTAACCGTGGTATTATAGGAGCATACCACATAACCTTGGCAGGAACCTTCTTCCTAGGGGCCTCGCCCTCACGATCGCGAGGATCGTCTCGTCTGATCTTATACCGCAGTGCAGTGCATACCGGGCATTATCGTACTTCTCACCGCGGTAGAGGATGTAGTCATTAATGCAGGCATGTATCTTCTACACGTCTAATCCTAGAGGGCAGACAACCTTCTTTGCTTGGTATGTACAGTCGGGCAACTCATTATTTCTTGGAAGAAGATTCTTCATTTTTACCAACAACTTTGAAAATGCGCTGTCAGTCACACCGTTCTCTGCCTTCCATGGCAGAAAATCCAGTGTGGTACCTAGCTTTTTGTGGACATCTTTGCAAGTTGGGTACAACAATGTTTTGTGATCCTTTAACATCTACTCCAGCTTATCCTTCTCCTTTTCAGTTTCACATTCTTCCTTTGCATCAGTAATGGCCCAACCAAGATCGTCATCAGCGGGCCCATCTTCTGCCTCTTGATCTTCATTATCTACCCCCGTTGCAGTATCATCATATTCAGGATACATATTATGATAGTTGGCATCATCCTCTTCTTCTTCGTTGTCTTCCATCACAACCCTTTTTTCTCCGTGCTTGGTCCAACAATTATAGCTGGGCATGAAACCGGATCGAAGCAGGTGGGCATGAATGGTTCTGGTATTTGAGTAGTCTTTCTTGTTCTGACAGTGAACACACGGAGATCACATAAAACCATTGTGACCACGCTTCGCACTAGCCACAACGATGAAATTTTGGAGGCCCGTAATGTACTCGAAAGTGCGTCGTTCACCGTACATCCATTGCCAGTTCATCTGCATTAATATATAGTATATATCAAAAATTAATAGGGAGATGACCATTTATATATAGTACATCAATGACACATGAAAGGATAGTTGCCGACCTTGACCGAGAAGGAAAGAGCAACGAGAAAACTTATTTTGAGCTCTCGGGCATTTCACCGAACACCTCTTGTGCATAGGAAAAAACACAAACTAGCACAACTCACGCCCTCTTGCTAGGCTCCAAAATGAGAGAGTGAAAAAATGGAAGAGAGGGGTGTGGACGGCGGTGTGTTATATAGCTCCCCCCCCCCCCTTTAACACCGGTTCAAGCCACGAACCGGTGTTAAAGGGGGAGGCTGCGCGGGCCACTGGTGCAGGGGCCTTTAACACCGGTTCGTGCCACGAACCGGTGTTAAAGGGGGCTCCTTTTTGCTGCACGGGCCACGCTGGTACGGCCCCCCCTTTAACACCGGTTCATAGAAGAACCGGTGTTAAAGCCCATTTACAGGCTCAACCAAAGGCCTCGTTTCCACTAGTGTGAGGTTGTCAAGCTCACCGGTTTGCTGTAACAAAGTATTAAACGTATGGTGTGGAAGGTAATGGTTTGCAGCAAGTAAACAAGTAACCGTGGAAGATGTATCAATGGTAAATATTGAACTGGGGTCCATAGTTCATTAGAGGTGCCCTCCTTAGATAAACAACATGGCATGAAGGGTAAACAAATTATAGAAGGGCAATTGACAGGAACTGAGCAAGGCATAACAATTCAATTACTAGTCAGAAAGATCCTATGAGATTTGATTGGACAATACAAAAAGATACATAGAACGCCATCCAACTGCATCTATGACTAGAACTCCACCTTCAGGTTATCATCCGAACACCCTCCAGTATTAAGTTGCAAGCAACAGACAACTTCTTTAAGAAAAGTGTGTAAGGTAAACAATCCACTTGTTCTATGAACAAGAGACCCTTGTTTTCTCCCTAGTGGCAACAACACATCTACAACCAAAGATATTTCGGTCACTTCCCTTGGAAACTAGAGGCATGAACCCACTATCGAACATAAATACCCCCTCTTGGAGTCACTAGAAACTACTTGGCCAACAACAAATCAGTATTTAAGCATCCTAGTAATTCAAGAATATAGCCATTTGCCTATTAAAATTTAAGTATCTCATAAACCTCATGTTCATAAGGTGCATCATCAGTATTTTCAAGAAAACTGGCAAGTTCAAATGCACCCTTGAAGGCAATAAATTCTTCAACCTGTTCCACATCATAAAAGTCATAATTTCCCTTAACATAAGAAGATATGGTAACATTATCATTATACTCACATTGAAAAGGTAGGTGTTTATACCTCCTGCAGCAACAAGCTTTATCAAAGCAATAGGTAACATTATAAGTAGATCACACGTCAATAGTATTCAACCTATCAATTTGTTCCCATAAGTGTTTCCCTTTTTGTGACAAATGGTGTTCCTTATAATAATACTTTTGTTCTTCTGTGAACCCACCTTGTCAATAAGAACTAGTTTCAAAGAAACCATCCATTGATAGAAAGCATGACTAAGCAAGGCAACAACAGACCAGCAACTAGAGTAGGAATTAAATTTTTTGCTTTTTTGAATAAAGCAAGCAAACCAAACTAGACTATTTTTTTAGGTTTTCTGAAAAGAGGCAAACAAAACCAAGCAAAAGAAACAAATAAAACTAAAAACAAAGTAAAGAGAAAGGAAGTGAAGGACTCCCCTTGTGAAGACATCCTTAGCCTCCCCGGCAACGGCACCAGAAAGCTTGACGGCTATTTATGCAGATCCTGTTGGGAACCTCAAGACCAAGGTGTGAAGCAGCAAGCAGCAAGTTTTCCCTTAGTAGAGACCGAGGTTATCGAACCAGAAGGAGAAAGGAAACGTCACACAGGTGTTGCAAGCAACATGGAGACCTGCACAACACAAACTGAAGACTTTGCCCCAACAAATAGTGAGGTTGTCAAGCTCACCGGTTTGCTGTAACAAAGTATTAAACGTATGGTGTGGAAGGTAATGGTTTGCAGCAAGTAAACAAGTAACAGTGGAAGATGTATCAATGGTAAAGATTGGACCGGGGTCCATAGTTCACTAGAGGTGCTCTCCTTAGATAAACAACATGGCATGAAGGGTAAACAAATTACAGCAGGGCAATAGACAAGAACTGAGCAAGGCATAACAATGCAATTACTAGTCAGAAAGATCCTATGAGATTCGATTGGGCAATACAACAAGATACATAGACCGTCATCCAACTGCATCTATGACTAGAAGTCCACCTTCATGTTATCATCTGAACCCCCTCCAGTATTAAGTTACAAGCAACAGACAACTTCTTTAAGCAAAGTGTGTAAGGTAAACAATCCACTTGTTCTATGAACAAGAGACCCTTGTTTTCTCCCTAGTGGCAACAACAAATCTACAACCGAAGAGATTTCGGTCACTTCCCATGGAAACTAGAGGCATGAACCCACTATCGAGCATAAATACCCCCTCTTGGAGTCACTAGCAACTACTTGGCCACTACAAGGAATCTGGCTATATATGACCCTCCATTTTCGTCACAAAATCGTCATAGTAGTCTGTTTATGACGATTTTGAGATCGTCGAAAGCTGAGCGTCGCAAATGAACTATAACGACGTTTTTGGTAAAATCGTCATAATCGTCTATGACGATATTGGATCGTCATAACATCTATGATGATCCAATATCGTCACGGGCCATCTAGCCTGTCCAATTCAGATCCTACGTGGCCGATCCTACGTGGAAAAATTATGACGAAATTAAACTGTCTTAAATCGAATTCAGCCCAGTCCAGTTTGGTCGCTTATATGGGCTCAGCCCAGTAATTTTGGCAGTTTTTAATATTTCAGCCTTATTTATTTTCTAGGCCTTGGCCTTCTTACAATCCAATCATTTTCTAATTTCGGCCTTTTTATCAAATGGGTCTCAATTGTCAGTTTCCTGTAGAAATTGGGCTCTAGTTGTCAGATTCTTCATATAGCTAATTAATTAATATCCAATATAACAATCTAACGTGAGATAAAAGCATGACAATATTTAAATAAATGTCAAAATCAATTCATTACAACAATATGATAGTCGAACAGATTGAACACGTCAAATTCCACTCTAGTTCACATCACTACTAGTTCAACTAAAAAATCTTGGACACCCCAAATCTACAAACAAAACTCTCATAAAGTATAAACGCTAGCTACTCTGATGATACTCTCGAACTTCTTCAGGAACTTCAGCTTTTGGCCTTGATCTTCTCGTCGATGTACTCTGAGCCTTGGTGTTGTGAAGACTAGAAAGCCTTCTCCTGCAACTCAAACAGAATAGTAAGCAAAAGGTTAGGCATATAAATGAATACCATCGGCATAAGAGCAAACACCAAAATAAGCATGTATAACATCAACTATTCAATCTAAAGCTATGGAGGTGGCAGAATTTAAACCAGTGGATACAGTTGTAAGAACCCACCACAAATTCAAAACAACAACATACAAACAAAGTAGAAACCAGAGTAGCACATTAGCTTTGGAAAACTGACATTAAGCACAATAGCTTCGAAAATCATGTAGGACTGCTTCTCTATATAATCAGGCCGATGTTCCAGACTTAGAACACATCACCTAATAAAACAACATCCTACACTGGCCTATACATGCCTACATCAACTACAGAAATGTGACCAAGAAGAAATTGGTGAAAGTACAGAATTGATTCCAACACTGTGCTAAGAAACCTATGACAATCAGGGAACAAATCACAAATATTGAGACATTGTAGATTACAGCAAGCCAAATTTAGGATCAGGAAAAGTAATTTATAGCTCCAACATAACATGTCTACCTTACATGAACATATAGTTGAACAATCAAACACTAGAAAATCTCTTAGTGTAACTTTATAACTAGAAAATCAAATAAGTTGTTGTAGATGATTTAAGACAGGCATGCATGGCAAATTAGAATATGAAAGATCTACGGAAATGGTTTTCAAGATAGACACAATATAACTAGCAAAGAGACAGACAAGAGGGATCAATTGACAAGTGAATCAATTTCTAAAAACAACATACTAACGACTCCAATATCCAATCAAATATTACTGCTATAAAAATATGTAAATAACACATGACAGTATGTTTTAATTAGTGTGAGCATGATAGAACAAATAGAATAAAGATCTCCAGCAAGTGATATGTTTATGCTATCTATAGTGTACCCATTTTATGCTATCTACTCAGGCAAAACAAACATGCACATATCCTAGGGCTGGATCCCTGTGTAAGAAATCAGGAAGTATGACAGCACATTACCATACTCGAGCCAGTCCAGCATTCCAGCATACTGTGTTGGTCATTCCAGCAGTCCAGTATGTAGACACACCATGTTCCATTGGAACTAACAAGCAAGAGAGAGAGAGCAAAAAGAATCAGAGTGTAACAGAGAGGCATTCATTTTGAGAAACTAAAAGCAAAAGAAGACATGAATAGATCAATGGGTATTGGTTCAAAGACCAAAACCACACAAGTTGAACATGGGTTCATGGGGTCAGTAATCTTCTACAAAAGTGACAGCAAAAGTGATATCTGACTTGCACGACTACTTATTTTACCAAACATGTGTACCACAATATAGTGCTGAGTGAAGCATGGTAATCAGCTAAAATTATAGATCAGTACTATCTTATCTAAATAACAGTGCAAGAACCAAACTAAGCATATACCAGGAACATGAGTATAAGCTCCAAGAGGACAGCAACAAGGTCATGTATTAATTCTGTACATTAGACCAACCTGAAACTAAAAAACATTACCAATTTTGAATCATAGTAGCAGTAGGTGAACTCAGAATAACTAGCAATCAAACAACATATTCAAAAATCGCATATGGATTTAACATATTCTCTACAGCAGATATTACCAATTGTTTTCACAGATTCCGTAAATCTGACCATGTATGGTTTCATTATGGTTAATTCTCCTCTTAAAGTACGATCAGGCATTTCAGCGCATAGTTATTATACATGAGAATACTTATACATGATAGAGGTCTTATACCTATATATGACTATACATAAACCAGTAGTTTTACTGCTACTAGAGAAAAACATGTTGCATAGTAGACCTCTACATGATAATAGTATATCATTATCTTTGACAAGCAACACACTAAATAGGAAACACACTAACTGTACCCAGTAATTATACCTAACCAAGCAAGCAACAGGAAGGCCAACACACTCAAACCAAACCTAAACATGGAACACCTCAGAAGCTCAACCTACCGCCACCACTATGTTTCTGATCCAGCATTTCAGATGTATGGGCAAAGCAATCCAATTTCGGATATATGGGAAAAGCAATCCAATTTTGGATATATGGGAAAAGCAATCCAAATTCCGGAAGTACATAACAGTGGTATAGAGAGGCAAAGCAATTTTATTCATCTCAAGATCAATCCAAATTTCACAAGTCCATTATGCCAGAATCGACCACACACTCGGATCCAGAAACAACCTGAAAGCTCCAATGATCAGAGGCTGGCCGCCTTCCAGCCCTTCCGTCGCCAGGGTGAGGCGCACGGCGGAAGAAGAGGAAGAGGAGTACCCTGGACTATGGGCGCGGCCTTGGCCCCCATGCTGAGGCTGTAGCACGAGCAGATGGCCTGCGGCATGATCTGTGACAGATTACAGGCACCAAATCAGGTAGCTAGATGGGGTGATAGATTACAGCAGTCGAGCCCACAACAATCTCCATGAATCAGGGGAAATAGATGATTGGACAGGCGGGTGTGTACACGAAGCATACTTCCATGGCGAGGGAGTTTCCGATGAGGAGCGTGCAGAGTAGCAGGTGCTTGTTCTTGACGACGGGCATGATCCTGGCTGCGAGCAATCAGCACACAGCAACAAAGGCGTCAGCATCTAAGCGAGCTAGCGAATACTCCTAGGTGAGCGAGGAACAGGGGAGAGAGAGGAAAAGGGAGCTGCAGCGTACCGGCGTTGATTCGGTCATGTGGGGTTCCGGCCTTGGAGAGGACCTCGAGGTCGACGATGCTGAGTGACATGTCATCCGCGGCCACCTTCTCCACGAGCTGCGCGACTTCCAGCCCTTCCGTCTCCAGGGTGAGGCGCATGGCGGAGCCTGGGGAGACGGGGGACAGAGGCGGAGCACAGGGCCCGGCGCCTCGGCGGCCCGGGAGCAGAGATGGAGCACGGGGCCCGCATTTATGTAGGAGACTACCCGGACGAGCATGGAGAGCGCCTGGAGCGAGGATACCATGGCGGCGTCGGCGCCCGAGGACGCGGCCTCCGGGCAGATCTTGATGAGCACGAAGTGCCCGATCGGGGCCGCGATGGAGGGGGCGGCGGCGGTAGCAAAGGACATGGCGGCTGCACGAACAACGGCGGAAGGCTTGAGTCGGCAGAGCAGGTCGGGGCGGATCGAAGCACGGCGAGGACGAGAAGCGCGGCGCCTCGATCTAGATGGGGTGGAGGCGGCGGGTGGGTGAGAGGAGAGGAAAGGAGTGGAGAGAGCGGTCTGCGGGTGCGGGCTAGGGTTGGTGAGGCCTGGCGGTCTCTCCTGGGATCACTAGGGGAACTGGAGGCCGGCCTAGCACGACCGCGAGGCGAGGAGAGGGGATAGAGACGCGTGAGAGGTGGGAGGAACGGCGGCTGGACAGGCAGGAAGTGGCGGCGGAGGCATGGACGAAGGAGAGCGCTAGGGTTTGGACTTTGGAGGCAGGGTATGGTCGGCCGCGTGCGTGCGTGGGGTGTTCTCAGGCCGTGGGTGTGCTTCTTCTGGTGATCCACTATGCGTTGGATGGGCGTTGAACGGACCAGATCATGCCAAGATGGAGGATCCATGGGAGATTGTTTACTGCGATTTGATTGGTTGCAAACGACCTAGCTAAGAACATTCATGCCTGCCGTTTTGACCATTGTTTGAAACGGGCATAAAAAAATAAAAAACGGTCCAATCAACGCAAATCCTTCGCGCGATGTCTTATTATGTGACATAATTGCAAGGAAAAATACCAAACTTGGTAAATTGAGTATGTCTCAAAAAACCCTTCACAAAATGACTTATCATGTTCGAGGTTTCGTGGCTTTCGGGGCAAATGACCAATGTTATGGCTAGAATCAGCGCATAGTTTGTGATAATGTGCCCATATTGTGCACACATATGTATCATCGCATGGGGAACAATGTTGCAGGAGAAAGTTTTCCTTTTCAACGCACGAAAAATCCATTTTCCATTTTCCGAGCGCAAAAAACGAGGCGTTTTGTGAAGCAACCACCAAATGACAGTTTTAGAATGGTACCACCACATTTTGTAAAAATATTAGACCACCTTACATGGACAATGTCCCAACCGGGGTATCTCAAACCTTTCCGTTCACCCCTGGCGAAAAAGACAAATTCCTGCCGAATCGGTAGGAAGTGGGTCCGATTTGAACTACAGGTACATGATCCGATGCTCATGATTTTTAGTAAAAATCATTTTTAGACTCACAATATTCTGTTTCATCATAGATACAATGCAAGTTTAGCGAGGCTTAGCCCCTAGCTAAGAACCTTCATGCCCGCCGTTTTGACCATAGTTTGAAACGGGCATAAAAAAAATAAAAAACGGTCCGATCAACGCAAATCCTTCGCGCGGTGTCTTATTATGTGACATAATTTCAAGGAAAAATACCAAACTTGGTAAATTGAGTATGTCTCAAAAAACCCTTCACAAAATGACCTATCATGTTCGAGGTTTCGTGGCTTTCGGGGCAAATGACCAATGTTATGGCTAGAATCAGGGCATAGTTTGTGATAATGTGCCCATATTGTGCACACATATATATCATGGCATGGAGAACAATGTTGCAGGATAAAGTTTTCCTTTTCGACGCACGGAAAATCCATTTTCTATTTTCCGAACGCAAAAAACGGGGCGTTTTGTGAAGCAACCACCAAATGACAGTTTTAGAATGGTACCGTCACATTTTGTTGAAATATTAGACCACCTTACATGGACAATTTCCCAACCGGGGTATCTCAAACCTTTCCGTTCACCCCTGGCAAAAAAGACAAATTCCTGCCGAATCGGTAGGAAGTGGGTCCGGTTTGAACTACAGGTACATGATCTGGTGCTCATGATTTTTTTAAAAAATTAGTTTTAGACTCACAATATCATGTTTCTTCGGAGATCCAATGCAAGTTTAGCGAGGCTCATCCCCTAGCTAAGAACCTTCTCAGAAATGACCTATCATGTTCGAGGTTTCATGGCTTTCGGGCCAAACGACCAATGTTATGACCTGAATCGCGGCATAGTTTGTGATAATGTGCCCATATTATGCACCCATATGTATCATGGTATGTCAAACAATGTTGGAAGAGGAAGTTTTCCTTTTCGTCGCGCAAAAAACAATTTTTCATTTTCTGAGCGCAAAAAACGGGTCGTTTTGTGAAGCAACCACCAAATGAAAGTTTCAAAATGCTACCATCCCATTTTTCAAAAATAATAGGACACCTTACATGGACAAATGTCCCAACCGGAATATCTCAAACCTTTCCATCCACCCCTGGCGAAAAAGACAAATTCCTTCCAAATCGGTAGGAAGTGGGGCCGATTTGAACTATAGATACATGATCCGATGCCTATTATTTTTTTGAAAAGATCAGTTTTAGACTCACAATATCAGGTTTATTCAGAGATCCACCGAAACTTTTTAATAAGACTCAATCCCTAGACGAGAACAGTCACTCCCTAGTTTCAAACTCATATTTTGAATTATGGTATTGTCCCTACTATGGACAATGTGGGATTAGTAAATCCAGTATTTTTTAATTAATCAAAGTATTTCTAATTAATACCCTAAGATGTTCTACTGAATTTTATAAAAATTTAGAAACAAAAATCAGTTAGTTTGGATTTATTATGAAAAAGTTACAAAAGAATTAAGAAAACAAAAAAAACTAAACAGACGAGCTTGTCAGGCCCTAATCTTCGGCTTCCCACCAAGGCCCATCGCGGCCAACTCCCTTCCCACTGAGCCCATCACGGCCAACCTCTTCCCACCGAGGCCCATCATGGAAGGGAAATCAGCCCAGACGTAGCAACGAATGGATATATGGTGTAGTTGTGGTAGTATGACAAAAAAGATTGATTGGTGTAGTGGTAAGCTGCTATTGGTTTGGTTGGGAGGTCTGGGGTTCGGCTCCCTGGACTCCTTCTTTTTTGCAAATAAGCTACGGCGGTTTTGGTGGGTACTGTTTGTTAGAGTTTGGTCCCACTTATCAATTTGAGTAATTATAAGTCTATTAGATTTAAGTAGCGTCACATAAGCATATATCTACACATAGATATGTCACGTAAGCATATATTTACACACGGATATGACACGCAATCAAAAACTAACACATAGACAAGAAGATATTAACACACGTATATGACACGTAGTAAAAAAATGACACATAGACATGACACATAGGCGTAATTGCTGACGTCGCCGACTACAAGCTTCAACTTATCTTAATTTGGACATCATGACAATTTTAAATCGTCGTAATAAGGTACAAATAACGTCGAAGGTACATCCGTCAGGTTATAACGATTTGAGATAATGAAAATATGACGTTCCTGTGCAAAATTGTCATGATTTTTTAAGGTTTTGAACCTCCCGAACAGCTTACGACCATCTGGTGCAAAATCTTCATAACTCTATGACGATTTTTTCCACGGTCACTATGAGAAGGTCATAGAATAACACATTCCTTGTATTGGGCCAAGATAGCTACTAACAACGGAGAGCATGCAAGATCACAAACAACATATACATGATAGAATCATAAAGACAAAACAATTAATCGAACCAACATAATAATCTCAATATCCATTTGATCCCCGCAAACACAACATGCATGATTACAAATAGATTAGATCTTGATCATGAACGGAGCTCATATGATCTATACATGAAAGCACAAGGAGGAGATACAACCATCTAGCTACTACATGGACCCATAGCCCAAGGTGAAACTACTCACGCATCATACCGGAGAGAAGGCCTCTGGGATGATCAACCCTCTAGCACGGTGCCGGGAAGAACTTTAGATCCCCCCCCGATCTAGGGACGATGGTGGCGGTTGCTACAAACGGTTTCGTGGAGATTTGATCGGGTACTCAGGGTTTCTACATCGACGGCTTCTTATAGGTGAAGGGGGAGGCCGAGGCGGCGTCCTGGGTGGCCAAACCCTAGCCAGGTGCGGGGCAGGGCCCACCCATCCCTGGGGTGGGTCTGGCCCCCCTGGCTGGCCCCTCCGGCTCCTCTCTAGACTTCTTGTTCCCCACGAAAAGTAATTGACTTTGACGTTTGTCCCGTCCAATTCTGAGAATATAGCTTTATTAACTTTTCTGAAACCAAAAATAGCAGAAAACATGCATCTGGCACTGTGGCAACTTGTTCATAGGTTAGTACTAGAAAACATGTAAAAAGCACCTCAAAATGTGGACAAGCAAAGCAAAGTAGATATTAAACAGGCATGGAGCATCAAAAATTATAGATACGTTTCCGACGTATCAACATCCCCAAGCTTAACTCCTGCCCGTCCTCGAGTAGGTAAGTGATAAAAGAATGATTTTTGAGGTGACATGCACCCTCACAATAAAGACCAACCATTTGCAAGCATTGAAAACTAGGATCAAAGAACTCTAAACATGTGCATGAAAGATGGAGTTCGAACAATAGGACATAATAACTATGCATGCAACATGACAGGCTACAAACAAAAATCATGAATAACATGTATTGAAAAATGTTTGTTTATTTCACATGCAGAAAACATAGCATAGTGGCAATCACCTTATCCCTCATAGAGTAGAAATATAGATGCATAGGACACCTTCAAAGTTCACAACAGTGACTAAAAACAAAAATCACAAGAACAAGTAATATCACAATATGCATCAATTAATAAGCTTTGGAACATTGCACACAAAATTACAACTATGCTCTCTTAATGGTGCCTAAAGGTAGAATGTGGAGACTCAATAATGATGGAAGAAAATCCTTTTTTGTAAAGGAAGCAGGGATTACAAGTTTCAAAAAGAGCTTCTAAAAATTATGGTACTTGTTAGCTTTTAGCCCTTATTGCCCCTATCATAAGCATCTTGAAGTGGTTAAGGTTTAAAGTGGCAAAGCTGGAGTATATGCTTGACGAAGTATAAGTTGGCAATCTCAAGTCCCATGAATACAAAGGCCATACCTCATGCATACTCAACTTTGGGTCTAGGTAAGTTCTTTCAATTGTAGGTATTTTCATATTAGTGAGAACCGCCAACGGGGTACCCCTTGTGTTGTGGATATACCAAATGGGTATACCTACGGCATAGTCTTATACCGGCAAGCCCGGGTGGCCCACAGTTGGTGGTTAGGCCTATGGCATAACCGGGCGGCCCAGTTGCTGATAGTAAGCCGGAGGTCCAGCGGGGATAAAGGAAGGCGACGTGCCACCGCCTTAGATGGAAGCCGCAGCCTTGGAGGACACGAAGACTAGTTAGTGTTAGTCTAGGACTCTGTAACCGTATCCGGCTGGGACTCTCCATGTAACCTAGGTCCTGGCGCTCATATAAGACGGCCTACGGGAGCCTTTAGGGCATAACAACAAGTGCATAGCACTACCCGCACACAGCTAACCCTCCATCCTATAACTCGGCGTATTGCCATTATAGTGATTTATTGCAGGAGTAGGATCTCGCCACCGTCGTGAGATCTGAACCTGGGTAAACTGTGTCAAGCCGACCCGGACGCTCTCCGTCTCCCCCACGTCTCTAAACTCACTGTTGCGACACCCCTATGGCGTACGTGTCGACAATACCACGACAGTTGGCGCCCACCGTGGGGCAAGAGACGCTTACAGCACGGATCCGAGCGGGATCCATCACCGTCTTCAACAACGGCTACATCTACATCATCTTTGGAGGTGACGGAATCTTTACCAGCAAATCTCCGACAACACTGCTTGGATTTTCCTCGCCGACAGGTTGATGGATCCAGCAGCCTTCTACGTCTACTTCGACCATGCACGGGATTGACATCACGTGTCACCCATGCGTGCAGCTTGCCGCAAACGCGATCAAAGACGGCGCCTAGCGGAATACCTCTTGGAAGACTTTTTCCAGCTTTGGTTGGCTTAAGGACGGTGCTCGCGTGATTTGCTCTGGTTGCAATCCTTGGAGATCCGTTTCTCGCTGCGAGTCTCAGACGAGTTTGTCAAGAATTTTTGTTACCATTGTTTTTTGTTTTTTACGACGGCTACTTCAACGCAGTATCTAGTTTGATTTCGATCAGCCGGATTGATTGTTTCTGCAATCTGAAATCGGGATCCGTCGTGATGCAAATCAGGACTCGCCAGCCAGCTAACTGGTTTGTTGCTTGTCGGCTACACGGACGCGTCCTTGTCTCAGAGAAAAAGGAAACAAGACAAGTGCGACCGTACGGGGAAGAGGAAAAGCATCGAACAAGGTTCGATTTGACTTTCATCGTTGACTCGTGTGTTAGTACTTTTCCTGAGAAAGCCGTATGACGGAAACGGATGGTGTGCTACGTACGTGGCAGCAGTCCGGTTTTGTTTCCATCGCCACGGTCTACAAAGATGCTTCGCCATAGTCGGATTTACGCCGTCAAGATTTACTTTAATCTTGACCACGTATAGACTCGTCTTCGTAGTAAACAACACCGACTCCGCTCAAACAGCTAAGTCCCTATTTATATTTATTATTTTAATTGTTTATGATCATGAGATTAAGATTGGTTCACTCATATTCTGACTCTTTTACCGCTTTCGTTTTGGTCATATCTTTTCCACGATTAGCCTTGTGCTCGTGAGTATAAAACTTTTTACTGGCTTGTCGTTTTAAGGCCCCAGTACCATGCAAAAAAACCGTCTTCGGACGTTAGCTTAAGTTTTTTAGATACACGTTTTCTGTTGTTTTATGTGGATTCCGGAGTAGTGACTTCTCGGCACTCAAAGCCGGCGTTTGGCCTTGGGTTCTGGACGGTGCCATTAGGCATCATCACCCAAGGATATGGGTATGTGCTGCGAGTCTTCCGTCTCACGAAAGGTCAAGCATAAAAACCAAAATAATGGATAAGACAGTGCTTGCTTAAACAAAGTTTTACATAAACTATTCAAATTAGTTGAGTTTTTTCCTCCAAAAAAGTTTTATGTTGTCCATCAGCTGCATAGATTCAGCTTTAAAGCATTTGTTCAAAGGCTATGTTTGTTCCGCCTTACATTTGTTTGTTGGACACGATTAAAAGAACAATTTAATACATTTGTATTTTTATGTTTATGTTTCAGTTACATAACGCTTGGACATTGCCGCGTTCCTCAGAATAAGATGTTTTAAGCCGGATTTTCACTAGGCTTGGCACCTCGGGGGCTGCAATTGCAATTGTTGACCAAGACTTGAGCCGCCTTTGAGGATGTCGGATCGATGCTCGGAGGCTTGACATCTCTAATTTAAGAGCTTTGTCCCACCTTGTGTCCAAGCCGGAAAAAACCTCGGGGGCTACAGTACGATGATCTCCAAGACATCGTTTAGTTCTCTTTGAGCATCGAGCCGGAAAATTCATGTGAATTCCACCTTGACGCTCGGGGGCTACACCAATGCTGAATTTTTTAAGTTCTCTCTGTTGCACTAAGCCGAAATAACTTCCGACTTGATCCTCGGGGTCTACACTATTGACATTTTTTCTAAAGCTACTCTGAGAGCACCAAGACAATTTTCCTTTGAAACTCCGACTTGGCGCTTGGGGGCTACAATCGTTTGATGTACATTATGCATGTTCTTTTGAGCATCAAGCCGCCTTCGTCATGGAAGACGACTCAATGCTCGGGGGCTACATATGGTTATGTCAAAAAAACTTTAAAGACGGTGAAAAATCCGGCTAGAGAAATCCAGAGGCTCGACATCAACTTTGCCTTCACTGAAGTTTCACTGGGTTACACGGCTCGATGGCCTAAACATCTGTGATATCAGAGGCTGTAAGACCTTAATTCGGCAAGCTCTTATGTCTGTGACTTTGCTGGCTCTAAGTCGGCAGTTTGGCAGGCCTTACGATCGTGGCCCGGTGGCCGTGATTTTTTCCGGCTTATCTATCGTCCTGCATGGATGATGATATTGAAGACGTTCCTAGAGCTTGAAAGAATCACTAACGATTCATTAGAGAATTCTCCGCCTTTGACTCGTTCGCAGAAGCATACAAGCAAGTCTTTGGCTAGGCTTAGTCGGATGAGAATATGATATGGCAGCTCTCCAAGATTATTCACGAAGCACGCCTACAAATTGAAGACGACGTGATGCTTACGCTCAAAGCTAGACGGAGGAACACGAGGATCTTGAAGAACTCCGGGGGCTACTCTTGTGGATATACCGAATGGGTATACCTACGGCATAGTCTCATACCGGCAAGCCCGGGTGGCCCACAGTTGGTAGTGAGGCCTATGGCATAACCGTGCGGCCCAGTTGCTGATAGTAAGCCGGAGGTCCAGCAGGGATAAAGGAAGGCGACGAGCCACCGCCTTAGATGGAAGCCAGAGCCTTGGAGGACACGAAGACCAGTTAGTGTTAGTCTAGGACTCTGTAACTGTATCCGACTGGGACTCTCCATGTAACCCTAGGTCCTGGCGCTCATATAAGCCGGCCTACGGGAGCCTTTAGGGCATAACAACAAGTGCATAGCACTACCCGCACACAGCGAATCCCCCAATCATGTAACTCGGCGTATTGCCATTATAGTGATTTATAGCAGGAGTAGGATCTCGCCACCGTCGTGAGATCTGAACCTGGGTAAGCTGTGTCAATCCGACCCGGATGCTCTCCATCTCCACCCATGTCTCTAAACTCGCCGTTGGGATACCCCTATGGCGTACATGTCGACAATACCATGACACCTTGCACATGGTACAGGAGCTTTACCATAACCAAAATGACAAGGCAAGCAGACAATGAGCATCTCAGCAATCTTTTTATTTACCATATGTATAGCTTTTTATTGAGGATGCTTCATAGATAGCTCATTATGGTGATGCTGCAAGTTTCCACCATGATTAGGCATAGCTTAGGCTAGCGG
Organism: Avena sativa; assembly: GCA_916181665.1. NCBI lineage: Eukaryota > Viridiplantae > Streptophyta > Magnoliopsida > Poales > Poaceae > Avena > Avena sativa. The sequence continues at coordinate 2,430,049 of OV702285.1, read as the reverse complement.
CTCAGGCGTTTCTCTAACACAGGATACAAACTCTATGGACTTACAAGTTCCCTCTTTATTTCACATCGGTGACATCCATAGACAAAAGAGCATGATGTCAACTGAATATAAAGTACAAGTGCAATGTTGAAAATGTTCCCCGTGACAGCACGGTTCCGCTAATTCCAACTTATAAGTGCAAGCATATACAACAAAGTTGTCACAATCGTTCAAGTTTATTAGGAGCAAAGAATAAAGTGTGCCATCAAGTTCGTGAGGGCTTTAATCACTAAGTTTTCACATAACAAAATAGTTTTTAATTGGAAGATAGTTGAAAACAAGAATATACTTGGAATGGTGTAACCCACCATGCATAGGAGTTTATAGTGGACACTTTGGAATAACTTGGTTTCTTGGGAGTTGGAAGCATGAGTAGAGCTTACTCATACAAACGGAGGCCAGCAAAAGACTGGGAGCAACCAACTAAGAGACCATAATGGCCATAAACATGCAGTGCAACAAAGCATACTAATCAAAGCAAAGAGTGGTACTACAAGTCAAGGACTAAATGATCATGGACGCTAATGGTGACTTGTCATAGTAATAACATGGTGTGAGCATGTGCCAAGTCAACCCAATCAAAGCATCAAAGGAGAATACCACAATACTATGCTTTTGCATGCTAAAACAACGCATAATTTCTTCAAGGCACACTAAGCAATCCCAATTGTTTGGAACAAGACATGCTACAGCAATAATCACTAAGCATAATGCTAAAACAACACCTAGCATGTCATGCTAAAGTCTAAGTCACAGTCAATGCAAGCTCCTCTTGCACTTCAAGCAAGAACTTACTACTCCTTTCCAACACCAAGCAACTTATTTGTAAAACAACACAACAAGAACGGGGGTACAAAATACTTTATTCAAGCAAACTAAACAATCTAAGCAAAGCAAACAAAAACTAAGACGCTCTAAGAACAACACAAATGTGCATGAAACAATAAAAACGAAGTGTCTAGACAGACCTTAGCTTTTTATTGATGAAGAAGGGGATGCCTTGGGCATCCCCAAGCTTTGACGCTTGTACTCTTGGATATTTCTTGGGGTGACACCATGGTGGAATCCCTAAGCTTGAGATTTTTTCCATCCTTCATCTCATTGCATCTTTCCCTCTCTACACCTGAAATTTTTCCTTCATATAAAACTTCACACAATCTTCATTAGCAACATTAGTGTATTCAAAAGATATTAGACCTCTGGCAAAGCTTTGTAACAGCAAGGCTTCTTACTAAAAACACAAGATAATGTAGTAACTCCTTCAAAAAGCTCAATTTACCTAAAGAGAACTCAAAAATGAATCAATAAGAAGCAAATGCAAATAATGGCAGAAATCTATCAAAACAGACCAGCAAATAGAAACCGATATTTTAGAACATCTTATGTTGCTCAAATAAAACATTGTTGAACTAACGAAAGTTAGCTAACATATTGGGGGATTTATTCGTAAATTTTGAGCTCAATCCGAGTTATAGAGACAACTCACGAATTTGTTTGGTGGATGATAGAAATCTGTTTCGGGACAACAACTCCCCAAATCTTACTTCCCTCTCATTAGAGGTCATCCTTGGCACAAAAAGCAAACAAAAAGGATAAGGAGAGGTCATTACAGAAGTAATAACTTCCAAGACTCAAGGAAACTGTTGGGTTATCTCCCAATAAGTACTTTTCTTTAACGCCTTTAAGTTAGGCATGATAGCTTGAGAAGATGCTCACATAAGAATTATGAATTGAAGTCAAAGAGAGCATCAAGAAGCAAATTCAAAACAAATTTAAGTCTAACCCACTTTCTATGCATAGGAATATTGTACACAAATAAGTTCACAAAGAACAAAGTGACATGCATAGGAAGAGAAAACAAGAGTAACTTCAAAACTTTCAGCACAAAGAGAGGTGTTTTAGTACCATGAAAACTTCTACAACCATATTTTCCTCTCTCATAATATTTTTTAGTAGCCTCATGAATAAACTCAACAATATAGCTATCACATAAAGCATGCCTTTCATGATCTACAAACTCATAATTCCTATCAAGCTCAAAAACAGTGGGAGTAAAACCTCCATAGGTTTTATCCAAAGTAGATATTTCAAAAGGATCCACAGGAACATAACATTCATCCTCCCTTGGTAAGCATGGGGGACAATCAAATAATTTAAGGGATAAATAATTACTCTCATTAGAAGGTAGGCATGGGTAGATAATCCATTCTTCCTCCTTTTGTTCATCACTCTCCCCCTCTTTTCCATCTAATGAGCTTCTAGTTTCAACAATTTCTTATTCTTCCATAGGCTCCTGCAAGGCATTAGTCTCTTCCATTTGTGGAAAACGCCTATTAAAATATTCAACAATATAGCCATTTGCATCCTTGTAATTATCGAAGCAAAATTTAAGTATCTCATAAACCTCATGTTCATAAGGTGCATCATCAGTATTTTCAAGCAAACTAGCAAGTTCAAATGCACCCTTGAAGGCAATAAATTATTCAATCTGTTCCACATCATAAAAGTCATAATTTTCCTTAACATAAGAAGATATGGTAACATTATGATTATACTCACATTGAAAAGGTAGGTGTTTATACCTCCTGCGGCAACAAGCTTTATCAAAGCAATAGGTAACATTATAAGTAGAGCACACGTCAATAGTATTCAACCTATCAATTTGTTCCCATAAGTGTTTCCCTTTTTGTGACAAACGGTGTTTCTTATAATAATACTTTTGTTCCTCTGTGAACCCACCTTGTCAATAAGAACTAGTTTCAAAGAAACAATCCATTGATAGAAAGCATGACCAAGCAAGGCAACAACAGACCAGCAACTAGAGTAGGAACTAATTTTTTTGTTTTTTGAATAAAGCAAGCAAACCAAACAAGACTAATTTTTTTGGGTTTTTGAAAAGAGGCAAACAAAACCAAGCAAAACAAACAAAGAAAACTAAAAACAAAGTAAAGATAAAGGAAGTGAAGGACTCCCCTTGTGAAGACGTCCTTAGCCTCCTCGGCAACGGCGCCAGAAAGCTTGACGACTATTTATGCAGAGCCTGTTGGGAACCCCAAGACCAAGGTGTGAAGCAGCAAGCAGCAAGTTTTCCCTCAGTAGAGACCGAGGTTATCGAACCAAAAGGAAGAATGAAACGTCACACAGGTGTTGCAAGCAACACGGAGACCTGCACAACACAAACTCAAGACTTTGCCCCAACAAATAGTGAGGTTGTCAAGCTCACCGGTTTGCTGTAACAAAGTATTAAACGTATGGTGTGGAAGGTAATGTTTTGCAGCAAGTAAACAAGTAACAGTGGAAGATGTATCAATGGTAAAGATTGGACCGGGGTCCATAGTTCACTAGAGGTGGTCTCCTTAGATAAACAACATGGCATGAAGGGTAAACAAATTACAGCAGGGCAATTGACAGGAACTGAGCAAAGCATAACAATGCAATTACTAGTCAGAAATATCCTATGACGAGATTCGATTGGGCAATACAACAAGATACATAGACCGCCATCCAGCTGCATCTATGACTAGAAGTCCACCTTCAGGTTATCATCCGAACCCCCTCCAGTATTAAGTTGCAAGCAACAGACAACTTCTTTAAGCAAAGTGTGTTAAGGTAAACAATCCACTTGTTCTATGAACAAGAGACCCATGTTTTCTCCCTAGTGGCAACAACACATCTACAACCGAAGAGATTTCGATCACTTCCCTTGGAAACTAGAGGCATGAACCCACTATCGAGCATAAATACCCCCTCTTGGAGTCACTAGCAACTACTTGGACAAGACAGCTACTAACAACGGAGAGCATGCAAGATCACAAACAACACAGACATGATAGAATCATAAAGACAAAACCATTAATCAAACCAACATAATAATCTCAATATCCATTGGATCCCCGCAAACTTAACATGCATACAAATAGATTAGATCTTGATCATGAACGGAGCTCACAAGATCTATACAGGAAAGCACAAGGAGGAGATACAACCATCTAGCTACTACATGGACCCATAGTCCAAGGTGGAACTACTCACGCATCATACTGGAGAGAAGGCTTCTGGGATGATCTCCCCTCCGACAGGGTGCCGGGAAGAACTTCAAATCCCCCCGATCTAGGGACGATGGTGGCGGCGGATATAGACGGTTTCATAGAGATTTGATCGAGTACTCAGGGTTTTTGCATCGGGGGCTTCTTATAGGCGAAGGGGGAGGCCGAGGCGGTGGCCTGGGTGGCCAAACCCTAGCCAGGCGCGGGGCAGGGCCCACCCGCGCCTGGGATGGGTCTGGACCCCCTGGCTGGCCCCTCCGGCTCCCCTTTGGTCTTCTTGTTCCCCACGGAAAGTAATTGACTTTGACGTTTGTCCCGTCCAATTCTAAGAATATTTCTTTACTAACTTTTCTGAAACCAAAAACAGCTGAAAACAGGCATCTGGCACTGTGGCAACTTGTTAATAGGTTAGTACCAGAAAACATGTAAAAAGCGCCTCAAAGTTTGGACATGCAAAAGTAGATATTAAACAAGCATGGAGCATCAAAAATTATAGATACCTTTCCAACGTATCAGGTGGGTGTGGCCACCCTAGCCTCCGTTTCCTCCTCTGTTTTGTATCGTAACCTTCTGTATGTAATAAAAACATCAAAAACATAAAAAGATAAGGTTTTCACGAACCTTCTATTTTCACCACATTTACCTATTCAAAGACGGACTCTGCAGATTCTAGTGTTTGGTTTCTAATAAATTCTTCTGGAGTCGCCATTTTAATAATATCAACATCTTCATTATAAGAATCTCCGGAAATATAATGTTTGAGCCTTTGACCATTCACCACCTGTGTAGTGTTGTCCTTCAAAGAAGATATTTTGATGGCCCCTGAACGATACGCTTCCTCAATAACAAAAGGTCCTTCCCATTTTGAGAGTAGATTCCCTGCAAAAAATCTGAGACGAGACCTATACAAAAGAACTTTCTCACCAACATGGAACTCCCTTTTGAGAATTCTCCTATCATTCCATATTTTTACTTTTTCCTTAAAGAGTCTAGCATTTTCATAAGCTTCACTTCTCCACTCATCTAAGGTACTCAAGTCAAGCAATCTTTTCTCACCAGCAAGTTTAAAATCTCTATTCAGTTCTTTCACTGCCCAATAAGCTTTGTGTTCTAATTCTAGAGGCAAGTGAAAAGCTTTCCCATAAACCATTTTGTAAGGAGACATCCCTATAGGATTTTTATAAGAATTTCTATAATCCCATAAAGCGTCATTCAACTTTTATCCCAATTTTTCCTAGATCTATTAATAGTCTTCTGCAAGATAGATTTAATTTCCCTATTGGAAAGTTCTACTTGTCCACAAGTTTTGGGGTGATAAGCTGAAGCAATTCTATGGTTAACATCATATTTAGCAAGAGTTTTCCTAAAACCACCATGAATAAAATGAGAGCCTCCATTTGTCATGAGATATCTAGGCACACCAAACCTAGGAAAAATAACATCCTTAAGCATTTTTAAAGAGGTCTTACCATCAGCGCTGTTTGTAGGTATGGCTTCAACCCACTTTGTAACATAGTCAACATCAACAAGAATATGAGTATACCCTTTCGAAGGAGGAAAAGGACCCATAAAGTCAAATCCCCAACAATCAAAAGGTTCAACAACAAGAGAATAATTCATAGGCATTTCATTGCGTCTAGAAATGTTACCAACTCTTTGACATTCGTCGCAAGATAAAACAAACTTCCGTGCATCCTTGAAAAGGGTAGGCCAACAAAATCTAGATCGTAAAACCTTTTGTGCAGTCATATCCCCAACATGGTGTCCTCCATAAGCATTGTCATGACATTTTCTCGATATCTCTTGTTGCTCATACTCTGGAACACATCTTTGCATAACACCATCTACTCCTTCTTTATATAAATGTGGGTCATCCCAAAAGTAATGCCTTAGATCATAAAAGAATTTCCTTCTTTGCTGAGATGTAAAGGTTGGAGGCAAATACTTGGAAACAATGAAGTTAGCGTAATCAGCATACCAAGGACTTTCATGCGGGCTTACCCTTATTGCAGCCAACTGTTCATTTGGAAAACTATCATTAACAGGCAAAGGGTCAAAAGAAATGTTTTCCAAACGAGATAAATTGTCAACAACAGGATTTTCAGCACCTTTCCTATCTACAATATGTAGATCAAACTCTTGTAAAAGGAAAACCCATCTAATATGCCTAGGCTTAGCGTCTTTCTTTGTCATAAGGTACTTAATAGCAGCATGATCAGTATGAATAGTAACCTTTGAATCAACGATATAGGGTCTAAACTTATCACAAGCAAAGATTATAGCTAAGAACTCCTTCTCGGTAGTAGCGTAATTCTTTTTAGCAGCATCTAGAGTCTTGCTAGCAAAATGAATCAGATTCAACTTATTATCAACACGTTGCCCAAGGATAGCACCCACAGCAAAATCCCTAGCATCACACATAATTTCAAAAGGTGAACTCCAACCAGGTGGTTGCACAATCATCATCAAAAACAAAAGGTACATCTTTTTGAAGGAGATTGGTAAGGGGCTTTGAAATTTTGGAGAAATCTTTAATAAACCTCCTATAGAAACCAGCATGACCAAGGATACTACGAATACCTTTTATATCCCTAGGGCAAGGCATCTTCTCAATTGCTTCAATTTTGGCTCTTTCAACTTCAATGCCTCTTTTAGAAATTTTGTGTCCAAGAACAATCCCTTCATTATGTAGAGGTCCCAACCTTTAATAAGGTAGAGATCCCTGTGTTTACAATGCTAGTCCCTAGATCAATAGCTATCATCCACAGTTAAGATGTAATATCAAGAAACAAAGGTCATAATACAACTTTATAACCAGGAATAAAATAATTTATTACATCTTGCATAGCTCATTTAGCTATCTCATTACAATGCAGCACAATATAACAATAGCATGGGGTCCTTCGTCTTCAAAGTGCCACAGGCAGTCATGTTGGTCGTAGGCTTGTAATCCTAATCAATAAACTTCACTAACATCAAACAAACCTGCAACATAATAAGTTACAGCCACAAGGGTCAATACATTTGAATTGTATTGGCAGGTGATACTATGGTAATATAGTGGAGTCTATCATCTATTTGCATTTGGATAAGTGGATCTTAGGCTTGCTTTGCTCAAAATAGATTTTCCTTATCATTTGAAAACACTAAGTTTTTGTTTGTCAAAATCACCCAAGGCATCTCCCAATAGAAATTGGTGATCCTTCAACCCTTCTTCAACCACAAGTTCTAACTTAGAAATTGGGATGAGGAGATTCTTGATAGCTTCCATGTCTTGATGCTCAAATTGTCCTTTACCAGGGACATGGCTAAGTACTTAGATTCTTCCATCTGCAGAGGTTGTGCACTTTCCCCACAAGACTTGATTTTCACCAAGACAGGACCTTTCAGAAGCCTTCCCTTAGACCAAATGGACGCGCTCCAAACCTATCATCCCACTACCACCAACTGTCCAAATGGCTAAGTTATTGCAACCTATATGATCCAGGCAGAGCCCATATTGCCATGTGGTTGCACTAGAAGCTTCTTAACATATGGCATCTCAAATCCCTTTGTTCCTGGGTGGCTTTCCACAAGTGAGATACACAAGGTAAACCATAGAAATGGGCCTTGTGTAACCACTCAACACAAACCAAGCTTTCCATTCTACTCAGGTGTTTCATTCACTTAGTTGTTTTATTAAGCAAAACATAAGTCCAAAGACTTAGAAATATTTCTCATAGCATGAATATATAACCACCCTTGGTTGCTACTAGCTAGGCTAAGCATGGAAATGGTAAGCATCTTAACTTAGAGAAATTTCTAACAATTCTACAACTACTAGGATTTCCCAAGCATAGCATATAGATACTTACCCAAAATATTCATCCAAGTCCTATACAATATATTTCTAGTGCATAGTTGAAAAACATAGGAATAAAATCATGAAGCACCACTTGCCTTTTTGGTAGAGAATATAAGTTCACTCCTTGATCTTGAAATATTCACACTCTTCAAATCACTACAATTCAATCAAGCAAGCAAGAATTCAATCTACCATTTAAGAAATTCATCACATAAAATAATAGACACAAAGCAATGCATGCAAACATGCCAAAGATTGTTTTATTTGGAAAAGTGGTTTCTAATAGGTTATAAACATTCTAAAACACCTATTGGTTATTTTATATAAGTGGCAAAATCATTAGCAAAAGATTTTACTTATAAATCATTTTTAAACAAAATCAATATTTTATGTGGTTGAAAATGCCTTTAGCAAAGCAATAATCTATAGGGTTCATCAAAATATATTTTTAAATCATAAAAACTTGTGTTTAGGGTCAGAGAGTTTAAATAAAACATTTCCCAAAGGGTTTCCTCCAAAAGCATTTTTAATATATAAACATTATTTTTATTTGACTAGAAATGTTCTAAATCAAAGATTTTATTCTTTTGCTTCACAAAATATATTTTTGAAACCACAAGTTGATTTAGATGGTCAGTAGGTTCAAACAATCCATTTGCCCAAAGGTTTTATCACAAAAATAATTTTTGTTTGAATTTTATATTCAAATTATGCCTACACAAGTTTCTGCAAAAATAATCAATTTAACAGAAGAATTTTACTAAACAAAGTGCATGGTTAGAAAGTACTTGTCTTTATGATTCCATTGATATAAAATTTGCAAAAATTGGGTGTGTGTATCAAAAGTTATGAATTTTACAAAATCAAACAACTAATAGACAAGTTTCTGTTTTAAATCAAAAGGGTGGCCACGTGTCTGCTTCTTATTGGGTCATGCCGGTTCGGTTGGATCGACAGAGGACAGCCGTTGGATTTAAGTGGGATCGCATGGCTCAGGTGGATACATACCCCTTCGGTTATGAATCTATCGTGACGCTCGGATCTGGATCCAGCGGCTCACAGCAGCTCGACCTCAGATGGGCGGCGCTGGCACGGCGGAGAGCGGCGGCGTGCTTTGGCGGTGAAGTTGCCGGAGTTACAGGAGGCGAGAGGAGTAGGGGAAAAGCTCACCAGAATCGCCGTGGCAAGAGGATGCTCGACGTGTGCTCGGTTGGCGAAGGGGCGTACGGAGTCGACATTGATTGCTCGTCGGAGATCGAGACGGCGTCGGTTGCTCTCTGTTGGAGACGGTGGCGACTCTATGGGCCACGCTAAGAAGTAAAAAGGGTTGCGTTAGGTGCGCACGACGCTGGCGATCACACACATATCAATCAGAGGGAGAGGGGAAGCTGGGGCTTACGGGGAATGGTCGCCAGAGTTCGAGCAGACGGTGGCGGAGCTTAGTCTAAGATGTTGCCGAGGATACAGGGAACGCGCGGGCGAGAGGGAGGTACCGAGATATGCGCCTGGCGGTGGGGAGTGTGCTCGTGTGGTCGAGGAGGCGAGGGGCGACGGAGGCAGTGGCGGTGTGGATATGAATTGGGACGGCCTGACGGCAAAAAGGGAGGGGCGAGAGAGGGGAAATGGAGAGGAGATACAGGCGCTTAAGGGAGCGTGGTCGCAGGGGGTAATGGCTGCATCAATGCCGCGAATTTAATCGGGCTTTAATCGGCTGAAACGGCCGGCGAGGTGAGGGGCGAGGTCATCGCGGGGTTGAAGACGCTGACGGGGTAGGTGGGGTCTGGCGGCAGCGAGAGAGAGAGTGTGGGAGTGGGGCCTGCTAGTCAGTGACGGTGCGGGTCAATTCGCGAGTGAAAAACGGTTCCCTGCGGGGGGTGGGGGAGTGGGCTGGACTGGGCTAGCTGGGCTTTGCTGGGCTGGGCTAGCTTATTTCATTTTTTTTTGTTCTGGTCATTTTTCTTTTTCCAATTCTATTTATTTTGTTTTGATTTTGTTTAAACATTTCAAACATCTATTTGAATTCAAACTTCAACCAAACTTTGTGTAGGTTTTAATACTGATTAATAATACATTCTAAAGTCAAATTTAGAATAATATATTTATTCTTTTTAGGGTATATTAATTATTTAAATTTGGTCCTTGTATTAATTCAAATGAGATTTAATAATGTTTTTCAAACTCTATCTGAAATCTAAATCTTTCCAAATCTTTTCAATAGGTTTTATTTATTTATTTAGGTGTCAAATAATTCACCTTGAATTATTTGGAATATTTTTAATATGATCTATTAGTCATTTAAATGGAGTATTTGTCTTTATTCCAATGAAATTAATTATGGGTTTAATTCCACAATTTTATTTAGGTGATTTCCTTGATTCCTTTTTAAGTTAATTAAATGACTTTTAATTCACTTGGGAAACTCCAAATACTATTTTCCCATGATTTAAAATAATCATTGTTATTAGAGAAATTTGTCTTAATCCAATTAGAAATAGAATTTGGTTAATGCCACTTTATTTTATTTGGAAAATTCTTTATCCATTATTTTATTTGGATTTGGATTATATTTATTCCATTTGCTTATGGATTAGGCCAAGATTTAATTTGGTCTTTAAATATTCCTCATTTAATATATCTTTCTTTATCCTATAAAATCCATATCTTTTTATTTATAGATCCAAACTTGGTGATTCCAATTTGTAAATCTTAATTGATATTTATTTATCTTTTTAAATATCTTTAGGATTAATTTGATCACAAATTGGTATGTATTTTAGATAGGTGTTTTATTGGCTTTGGAAATTCAATTTCCTTATCTTATTGAATTCATAAGATTTCATCTATGGCTCCAAATTAAGTGAAACCAATTTCTATGGTTTTATAATATTTCTATTTGTCATTCTTGATCATTTGTAAATGTTTGTTGACAAATTTTTAGATGGGTCAAAACCATAGGCTTAGAGATATCTTTTGAGATGATTTCCTTCCAATAGGTTTTTAGGATTTTGGTTTATTTTTCCAAGTGTTTAAATTTCTAGATGCATTTATGAAGAATGCATTTCCCTTAATTTGAATTTAGTTGGATTCAAACATTAGCCAAAGTTTGTTCAAGATGGTATTTTAAGTTTCTATTTAGAAACAAAAAGTTTCTTTTCACCCTAAATTTCAACAATTATTTATTTTGTTTATTTATTTTTCACATTACAAAATTTGGAAAATTTTGGGATGTGACACATTAACCATGAAATGGCATTTCTCCCAATTAAGAAGAAGGTTGATTTCTTCACATCTCTGCAAAACTTTATCAAGGTTGTGCAAACAATTATCAAAAGAAGATCCATAGATAGAGAAATCATCCATGAAAACCTCCACAATTTCTTCACAAAAACCATGAAAGATAGGAGACATATATCTCTGAAAGGTAGTAGGAGCATTACATAAACCAAAAGGCATAAGACTATAAGCATAAGTTCCATAGGGACAAGTGAAGGTGGTTTTATCTTGGTCTTGCGCTTTCACCGCAATTTGAGAGAACCCAGAATAATCATCAAGAAAACAAAAGTGGGTCTTTTTAGACAACCTTTCTAGCATTTGATCAATAAAGGGCAAAGGATAATGATATTTCTTAGTAACTTTATTAACCTTTATAAAATTAATGCACATCCTATACCCAACCACTACTCTTTGGGGGTATAAGCTCATTATTTTCATTAGGCACAACAGTGATTCCCCTTTCTTTGGGACACAATGAACATGGCTAACCCATTGACTATCAACAATAGGGTAAATAATACCATCATCAAGGAGTTTTAATACCTCATTTCTTACCACATCCTTCATCTTAGGATTTAGACGGTGTTGGTGCTCAACAACTAGTTTTGCATCAGGTTCTATATTAATAGCATGCTGACATATAGTAGGAGAAATCCCTTTTAAATCATCAAGAGTATACCCCATAGCTCCTTGGTGTTTCTTCAATATTTCCAATAACCTTTCCTCTTCCTTTCCTGAAATTTTAGAACTAATAATAACAGGTTATATTTTCTTATCATCTAGATAAGCATATTTAAGATCATCAGGTAGAGGTTTCAATTCAAAAATAGGGTCCCCTTTAGGTGGTAGTGTGGTACCCAAATCTTCCACAGGTATATTATGCTTAAGTAACTCAGGTTGACGAAGGAAAATCTCGTCAATCTCATTTCTTTCCTTCATGAATACCTCGCTTTTATGATCTTCCATAAACTGCTGCAAGGCATTGTTAGGAGAAAGAGAAATAACAGAAAGTTGTTCAACCCTGAAATCCTCATTAGGCAGTTCATTTTCATAAGGAGTTTTAGCAAATTTGGAAAAATTAAACTCATAAGACTCTCCATCAAACTTAGTCAAAACTTTTTCCTTCCTACAATCTATGATAGCCCCACAAGTATTCAAGAAGGGTCTACCAAAGATAATAGGATAGGTTTTACTAGCTTCTGAACCAAGTACTAGAAAATCAGCATGATATTTTAATCTTACCACAAAGAACCTCCACATCTCTTACAATGCCAATGGGACAGATTGTCTCTCTATTAGCAAGGTGAATAACCACATCAATATCCTCAAGCTTACAAAGACCAATTTCATGCATAATTTCCCTGTAAAGCTCATAAGTAATAGACCAATATCACATAAACCATAGTAGAAATGATCACCAATTCTAACAGAAAGCGCAGGGACACTATCTTTTCTATCTTCCCTAGGATGGGAGATAATATTAGAAGCGTCTTCACATAAGACAATGTGCTCATCCTCTATATTTCTAGTGACAATATCTTTCATAATAGCTACCATAGGTTCAATATTTATTTGCTCATCGGGTTCCATGGTTTTCTTTGCAGTTTTACTAATCACATTAGCTATGATAGAATGTTCCTTTACCTTAGCAGGAAAAGGGATTTTCTCAACATAAGGTTCATGCAAAATAGGATCAACAGTACAAACTTCAATGATAGCAGGAACATGGGTAACTATGTCTTTATAAGGAGCATGGTACTAGTCCCACTCCTTTTTGGGAATTTCAATATAAGAGGCAAAGGCCTTAAAACATTTTGCAAGGACTTGAGAATCAAGACCATACTCAGTACTAATATCACGGAAGTCGTTAGTTCCCATAAAATATTTAATGCATTCATAATCATAGTTTATACCAGACTTTCTTCTTGTGTCATTCTCCCATGCTTAAGTGTTCTCTTGAATACGATCTAGGAGATCCAATTTAGCTTCTTCCTTCATACGTGTGAATGATCCAGCACAATAAGCATCTAGTAAATCTTTATCATGAAGAGAAATCCTAGCATAAAATTTATTGATAATAATATTGTTAGGAAGTTCATGAATAGGACATTTAAGCATTAGTAACTTCAATATCCCCCAAGCTTGAGTTGTACTCTCTCCATCACGAGGCCAAAAGTTATATATCAGATTTCTATCCTTATGAATCTCACTAGGAGGATAGAATTTAGAATAAAAGAGAGGTAATAATTCCTCCCATTCCATAGATTGTCCATTCTTCAACAGCTTATACCATTCTTCAGCTCTTCCTTTCAATGATATAGAGAGTAACTTATTCTTCACATGTTTAGTTGTGATACCTGCACACTTAAACAACCCGCCTAATTCATGGATAAAAAGCAAATGATCACCAGGATGGACAGTTCCATCCCCTAAATAATAATTATCCATAACACGATCAACAATACTTGTAGGTATCTTAAAAGGATCTATCTCAACTGGTGGTGGTTCATCTACTACCCTAACAGTGGTAGTAGTTTTCCCAAACAAAAAACCAAGTGGGTTATCCATATTGGAAATAAAGTAACAAACAGAAATAAAAACAATACTCACAGTAGAAGTTTCATTTACCAGTTCCACTCTTCAATAGCGCTTCACTCCCCAGCAACAGCGCCAGAAAATAGTCTTGATGACCCACAAGTATAGGGGGTGTATCGTAGTACTTTCGATAAATAGGAGTGTCGATCCCAACGAGGAGCAGAAGATGTTGACTAGTGGTACGGAGCAGGAAATCTCTGTAAATACTTAGCAAACTGATTTTTAGGGGTTTTCTGATAAAGAAAATAAATAAAGTGCAAGTAATAAAGACAACAAACAAACTCAACAAGTGTCCTAATCCTTTCGCAGCAAAGTACAATCCGGCGGAAATACTTATATGGACCAAACGTTCTCGAGGACACATGGGAATTCGGTCAAGTGCTTTCGCTTCAAAAAGCTGAGTAGTCTTCTTTGGTGTTATAAGTGTTGTGTGGGTGAACCTGTGCTAATGTACCGACCTTACTTGGACTAATACATACTTGTGATTAAACCCCTTGCAAGCATCCGCAACTACAAGAAAGCAATTAAGGTATAAACCTAACCACAGCCTTGAACTCTGAGATCCTACGCTCCCTTGTGCAATGGTGTCCTAACGGGGGTTCAGGTTTCTATCACTCCGGCAACCCCACAATTAGTAGCCAAATACACAATGCATTCCCTTAGGACCATAAATGGTGAAGTATCATGTAGTCGACGTTCACATGACACCACTAGAAGAATAGCACCATAACTTAAATACTAAATGATGTCTACGCACTTCTATTCTTGTAGACAGTTGTTGGGCCTCCAAGTGTAGAGGTTTGTAGAACAGCTGCAAGTTTCCCTTAAGTGGATTACCCAAGGTTTATCGAACTCAGGTAGGAAGTGGTCAAAGGTAATCCCTCTCAAGCAACCCTGCAATCAAGATACAAGAAGTCTGTTGTGTCCCCAACACACCCAATACACTTGTCAGGTGTATAGGTGCACTAGTTCGGCGACGAGATAGTGAAATACAAGTGGTAATGTACCAGAAAATAGCTTGATAGTGAGGTAAAGACTAAAGCAAGAAAACATGCAACAGATCTAGATGCAAACGGTGTTTCAATATTTAGAAACAAGGCCTAGGGATCATACTTTCACTAGTGAACACTCTCTCATATAAATATCCTCTCTTCATGATACTACTCTTAACTACTCTTCGGTTGGACACTCTAATCATCGGTAGGTCTATAACAACAATCATCAAAGTCCGCCTTCCCCAATCTAGATAACCCCACACTGTCACCTTGAGCGCTAGATGGTTCCAACAAACACCACAATTTCATAGAGACATCCAAATCTAAATATAACTCATAATAAATATTCAATCTAGCCAAAGTGCCACACACGGTATGCACGCTGTCACTTTCACACACACACACGTGGGGAAAAGCATAGATCTATTAAAGCACAAAGAGTATTTATGTAGACTCAAACCTAAGTGCAACCATGGCGTGCATGCTGTCACTTTCACACACATGGGGAGAGCAGAGATCTATTAAAGCACTTGAGTAGCAAGGTAGATTTACTTGATTACAAAGCTCGTGATCACAATATGACCATGCATAGAGAGAGATGAACACATAGCTACCGGTAGAGCCCTTAGCCTCGAGGAAGAACTACTCCCTCCTCATCATGGGAATCGGCAACGGTGATGAAGCTGGCGATGGAGATCGATGGATATGGCTCCGGGGGCACTTCCCCATCCCGGCAGGGTGCCGGAACAGAGACTTTCTGTCCCCCGAATCTCCCCTTCGGTGGCGGCGGTGTTGTGGAGGTTTTTCTAGAAGTATGATGGATTATTTAGGGTTTTCTCCCCGGGGGCTTCTTATAGGCGAAGGAGGCGAGGCCAGGAGGCGACCAGGGGGGCCACACCCTGCCCAGGCACGAGCCCACCCCTGGCCGCGTCTAGGGGGGTTTGGCCGCCCTGGTTTGCTTCTCCGTCTCGTCTTCTGGATTCGTTTCCCCCACGGTAAAATATTGACTTTGGCTTTTGTCCCGTCCAACTCCAAGAATTATGATTTTCTACCTTTCTGGAACCAAAAACAGAAGAAAACAGGCAACTGGCACTGTAGCAACTTGTTAATAGGTTAGTTCTAGAAAATATATAAAAACACCACAAAGTGTAGACAAAGCAAAGCAAAGTAGATATAAAACAAGCATGGAGCATCAAAAATTATAGATACGTTTCCGACGTATCAAGCATCCCCAAGCTTAACTCCTGCTCGTCCTCGAGTAGGTAAGTGATAAAAGAATAATTTTTGAGGTGAGATGCACCATCAAAACCAAGATCAAACCATTTGCAATCATTGAAAGCTAGGATCAAAGAACTCTAAACATGTTCATGAAAGATGGAGTTCTAACAATAAGACAAAATAACTATGCATGCAACATGAAAGGCTACAAACAAAGATCATGAATAACATGCATTGAAAAAAATGTGTTTGTTTCACATACAGAAAACATGGCATAGTGGCATTCATCATGTCCCTCATAGAGTAGCAAATACATGCATAGGACACCTTCAAAGTTCATAAGAGTGACTAGATACAAATAGGACAAGAACAAGTAATATCACAATATGCATCAATAAATAAGTTTTGGGACAATGCACATAGAACTAAGAATGTCAACTATGCTCTCTTAATGGTGACTAAAGGTAGAAGGTGGAGACTTAAATAATGATGGAAGAAAGGCCCTTCACAAAGGGAAGTAGGGATTTCAAGTTTCAAAAAGAGCTTCCAAAAATTATGTTACTTGTTAGGCTTCACCCCTTATTGCTCCTATCATAAGCATCTTGAAGTGGTTAAGGTTAAAGTGAACAAACTATGGAGTATATGCTTGATAAAGTATAAGTTGGAAATCTCAAGTCCCTTGAATACGAGGGCCACATCTCATACTACTCAACTTCAGTCGCCTGTAAGTTATTGTCATTGTAAGTACAGGCGTATCATAGCGAACCGCCAACGGGGTACCCCTTGCACATGGTACAGGAGCTATCCCATAACCAAAATGACAAGGCAATTAGACAATGAGCATATCAGCGATCTTTTTATTTACTATATGCATAGCTTTTTATTGAGGATGCTTCATAGATAGCTCACTATGGTGATGTGCAAGTTTCCACCATGATTAGGCATGGCTTAGGCTAGCGGCCTAGGCGTTTCTCTAACACAAAATACATACTCCATGGACTTACAAGTTCCCTCTTTATTTCACACTGGTTACATCCATAGACAAAAGAGCATGATATCAACTGAGTACAAAGTACAAGTGCAATGTTGAAAACGTTCCCCATGAAAGCATGGTTCTGCAAATTCCAACGTATAAGTGCAAGCATATACAACATAGACGACACAATGGTTCAAGTTTATTAGGGGAAAAGAATATAAAGTGTGCCATCAAGTTTGTGAGGGCTTTAATCACTATTTCACATAACAAAGAGACTTTTTAAGTGGAAGATAGCCGAAAACAAGAATATACTTGGAATGGTGTAACACACCATGCACAGGAATTTATAGTGGACACTTTGGAATAACTTGGTTTATTGGGAGTTGGAAGCATGAGTAGAGCTTACTCATACAAGTGGAGGCTAGCAAAAGACTGGGAGCAACCAACTAAGAGAGCAATAATGGCCATAATCATGCAGAGCAACAAAACATTACTAATCAAAGCATAGAGTGGTACTACAAGTCAAGTAATAAATGATAATAGAGGCTATGGTGACTTGTTCATAGTCATAACATGGTGTGAGCATGTGCCAAATCAACCCAAACAAAGCATCAAAGGATAATACCACAATACTATGCTTTTGCATGCTAAAACAACGCATGATTCTTGCAAGGCACATTAAGCAATCTCAATTGTTTGGAATGATTCATGCTACAGCAATAATCACTAAGCATAAGGTCAAAACAAGATCTATCATGACATGATAAAGTCTAAGCCACAGTCAAAACAAGCTCCCTTTTGTACCATTATAAGCATGAAACTTTCTACTCTTTTCCAACACCAAACAACTTATTTGAAACAACTCACAAAGATAATAATCAATAAAGATCAGTGATCTTGTCTCACAAATCCACAAAGAAGAACTAAAAAGTTATAAGCTGAAAGCACAAGAAAACTAAGGCTAAACAGAGTGCTAGCAAAAGAGAACACTCACAAAACAATAAGAGTGAAAACTAGAGTGTTCTAGGCAATGGAAACAGAGTGTGTCTCTCTCCAAAAGAAGTGTGGTGTAACCAACCAACTTACTCAAGCAAACTAAGCAAACAAAAACCAAAAACGAAAACTAAGACGCTCCAAGAACAACACAAATGTGCATGAAACAATAAAAATGAAGTGTCTAGAAAAACCTGAGCTTTCTTATTGATAAAGAAGAGGATGCCTTGGGCATGCCCAAGCTTTGATGCTTGTACCTCTTGAATATTTCTTGGGGTGACACAGGGTGGCATCCCCAAGATTGAGATTTTGTCCATTCTTCATCTCATTACATCATTCTTTCCTTACACCTAAAAATTTTCCTTCATACAAAACTTCACATCATCTTCATTAGCAATATTAGTGTATTCAAACGTTAATAGACCTTTGGGTTTAGTTTCAAAACAACAAAAGTTTCACTAAAGACACAAGCTACTGTATAAACTCCTTCAAAAAGCTCAATTTCCCAAAAAGAACCCAAAAAGGAATCAATAAGAAGAAAATGCAAATAATGGCAGAAACCTGTCAAAACAGACCAGCAGGTAGAAACTGATTTTTTCGAAGACCTTATGTTGCTCAAATCAAAACGTGTTGAACTAACAAAAGTTATATAACATACTGGGGGATTTATTCGTAAATTTTCAGATCAATCTGACATACAGAGACTCCTCATGAATTTTTATGGTGGAGGACAGAAATCTGTTTTGGGACAGCAACTCCCCAAATCTTACTTCCCTCTCATTAGAGGTCATTCTTGTCACAAAAAGCAAACAAAAAAAGGATAAGGAGAGGTAATTACAGATGTAATAACTTCCAAGACTCAAGAATTTTTTTGGATTATCTCCCAACAAGTACTTTTCTTTAACGCCTTTAAGTTAGGCTTGATAGTTTGAGAAGATGCTCACATAAGAAATATGAATTGAAGTAAAAGAGAGCAAAAAGAAGCAAATTCAAAACACATTTAAGTCTAACCCAGTTCCTTTGAATAGGAATCTTGTAAAGAAACAAGTCATGAAGGCACAAAGCAACAAGCATAGGGAAGCAAAACAAATGCAACTTTAAAATTTTCAACATAAAGAGGGGAAACTTAATATTTTTGAGATTCATAAGACCATGTTTCCCTCTCTCATAATAACTTTTAGTAGCATCATGAATGAAATTAACAATATAACTATCACATAAAACATTCTTATCATGAGCCACATGCATAAAATGATTATTACTCTCCACATAAGCATAGTCATGCTTATTAATCATAGTGGGAGAAAATTCAACAAAATAGCTATCATTAATATTCTCATCACCATAATAATCAAATATAGGAGGCATATTGTAATCACAATTAATTTTCTCCTCAATAGTAGGTGGACTGAAAATATCATATTAATCATTGTAATCATCATATATTGGAGGTTTGGTATCATCATAAGCAATAGAATAGCTATCTTCCAAAGCTAGGGAACTAAAAAGACCATTTTCATCAAAACTAGCTTCCTCAAGCTTAGACTTTTCCATAGCATTAGCAATAAGGGTGTCCAAAGAATTTATACTAATAACATTGCTATTAGCATACAAACAAAGTTCCATAGATTTTTTTATTTTCTCTTCAAACACTTCATGTCCTAGCTCAAGATAAACACTATAAAGCTCTCTAATTTTTTTGTTGTTTTCCAGTAAGCCTAACTAGTGAAAATAAGAAAACAAAAAGACAAAATTGCAGGATCTAAAGGAAATAACTTCGAGCACTCCCACCGGAGGATGTGAGTACCTTTTACCTTACCTCCCGACAACGGCGCCAAAAAATAGCTTGATGTCTACGCACTTCTATTCTTGTAGACAGTTGTTGGGCCTCCAAGTGTAGAGGTTTGTAGAACAGCAGCAAGTTTGCCTTAAGTGGATTACCCAAGGTTTATCGAACTCAGGGAGGAAGTGGTCAAAGGTAATCCCTCTCAAGCAACCCTACAATCAAGATACAAGAAGTCTCTTGTGTCCCCAATACACTTGTCAGGTGTATAGGTGCACTAGTTCGGCGAAGAGATAGTGAAATACAAGTGGTAACGGTGCTAGAAAATAGCTTGACGGTGAGGTAAAGACTAAAGAAAGCAAACATGCAAAAGATCTAGATGCAAACGGTGCTTCAATGTTTAGAAACAAGGCCTAGGGATCATACTTTCACTAGTGAACACTCTCTCATATAAATATCCTCTTCATGATACTACTCTTAACTACTCTCCGGTTGGACACTCTAATCATCGGTAGGGCTATAACAGCACTCCTCAAAGTCCGCCTTCCCAATCTAGATAACCCCACACTGTCACCTTGAGCGCTATATGGTTCCAACAAACACCACAATTTCATAGAGACATCTAACTCTAAATATAACTCATAACAAATATTCAATCTAGCCAAAGTGCCACACACGGTATGCACGCTGTCACTTTCACACACGTGGGGAAAAGCATAGATCTAATAATGTAGGGGTTCGTAGCATGGAAAACAAAATTTTCTACCGCATGCACACAAACAAGCCAAGATCTATCTACTAGATTGTAGCAACGAGTCGATAGAGGAACTTACCCTCGAAGATTCCAAAGCGGTTAACGAGAGCAGATTCTCGTGGATGATGTAGTCGTACACTTCCGATCTCAAGATCGCGTAGACGATCCTTCCGGCGCTGCGTTCCGGCAGCGCTTCCGCAGTCGGTCACACGTTCGGTACTCGACGAAGACCTTCCTCTCCCTTGTTCCAGCAGGCAGCGGAGGTTGTAGCACTCTCCTCGCGATTCCGGCAGCACGACGGCGTGGTACCGGAAGTAGAGGGGAGATCTCGCAGGGCTTCGCCTTAAGCCGGAGCGAGTATGGTGGACTATGAGAGAGCCCTCGACGATCTAGGGTTTAGACACGCCGAGGAAGAGGTGCTAGGGCGGCGGATAGGGTTTGGGGCTTGCCCAAGTCGGTGCCAAGAGGAGCCCTAGGAGGTGGCGGCAACTGCAGGAGGTGGCGGCACCAAATTAGGGTTTAGAAGAGAGGACCTTGTGTGTCCTAGGAGGGAGCCCTGCCCCTCCTTATATAGGTGGAGGGGCCGGCGGCCAAGGGGAGGGAGTGGAGTCCCTCCCCAACTCAGCTTGGGTGGTGCGCCGGCTTGGGGAGGAGGACTCCCTCCCCAACTCGGTTTCACCTCCTCCTCCTCTTTTCCACTTTCCAAATTTAGCCGTTTGACTTTTCAATTTAGCTATTTGACTTTTCAAACTAGGATTCGATTAATCCTTTATTTGGAACAGTGATGACACTTAGTACATGATGCAATCATACCAACTTGATACAACACATCCATGTACCCTTCCCCTCCGGAGTGCCGGACATTCCGGAACATTCTAGAACATTCCCGATGAAAACACGGGAAACATTTCCCAACTCCGAAACGGGACTTTCCTTATATGAATCTTATTCTCCGGACCATTCTGGATCTCCTCGTGATATCCCGAATCCCATTCGAGACTCCGAACAACATTCGGTCTCTTTCTCATCATTCCATAACTACTCAAACAACGTCGAATCCTTAAGTGTGTCTCCCTACGGTTCGTGAATTATGCGGACATGATCGAGACACTTCTCCGATCAATAACCAATAGAGGAATCTGGAAATTCATACGGCTCCCACATATTTCTACGATTACTTTGCGATCGAATGAACCACTTACATACGATACCAATTTCCCTTTGTCTCACGATAGTTTACTTATCCGAGGTTTTGATCATCGGTATCTCTGCATACCCAGTTCAACCTCGTTACCGATAAGTACTCTTTTCTCGTTCCCGTGATATGTGATCCCTTGTGAGCCAGTCACATGCTTGCAAGCTAATTGGATGACATTCCACCGAGAGGGCCCAGAGTATATCTATCCGTCATATGGATGGACAAATCCCACTCTTGATCCATGTGCCTCAACACATACTTTCCGAACACTCAATGCCACCTTTATAGCCACCCAGTTATGGTGTGGTGTTTGATGTCATCAAAGCATCCTTCCGGTGATGGTGATTAGCAAGATCTCATGGTCGAAGGAATTAGGTTACTATGTATCAGAAAGCTTATAGCAAATGAACTATATTAAATGACTTGATCTTTATGCTACGCTTAACTATAGGAGTATGTCCATCACATCATTCTCCTAATGATATGACCCTGTTGTTAATAACATCTCTATGTTCATGATCAGGAAACCATGATCATATATTAACCAACAAGCTAGTTTAACAAGAGGCTTTACTAGGGACTCTTTTATGTTTACAAATCACACAAGTATTAATGTTTCCGGTTAATACAATTATAGCATGGTATGTAAACATTTATCATAAGCATGAAGATATGATAATAACCACTTTATTATTGCCTCTTGGGCATATCTCCAACAGTCTCCCACTTGCACTAGAGTCAATAATCTAGTTTCAAACCTTTGTGTATTCAACACCTATGGCTTTCTGGTGTTGTATGTACACGATTGCTAGTGGTTAACTGATCTCCGGATCTGACACTTCCAGGTCCGTGTGTAATTGCATGTCTTTGCGTCTCTACGCATCACTCATTCTCTATTGAGATGGCTTCGTACTAATTTGGTCCTTTGGTGTGACCTTTAGTTCTTTGGGGTTAAAACATGTTGATAATATTGTCGTACAATATATCTTCATAGTACTATCCCACTGTGAACTACACCTAGTTTGATAACAAACTACTTGACACAAATGCCCTCTTTTGCTGCTATAATTGCAGTCATATACTTAGCCTTTTGTTGTAGTATCTGTCACAATGTCTTAACTTTGGAACTCATCCAAATCCATTATGGAACTTACTTTCCATTATATTGTGCCACCCTTAGTTTAGATTGAGATAAACTTAATTTGTACTTTGTGACAAAACTAGTATCAATGTAGTACTTTTACAATGAACTAACCATCTATTTGTCACTTCTACAAATAATATACTCTTAGTTCTTCCCAAAGATCATAAGAATATCCTTACTATTGTCCAATGATCATCTTATGAATCATTCTGGTATATGCTCATAACATTTAGAGCATAGGACATATCTGGATTTGTACATATCACAGTATGATTGATATAAATATTCTTTGTGATTTCATACATCAAGTATCAATCTATACTTGAATCTTTGTTTCACTTACCAAGTGTCAATACACTTGAATATATCATCAGTATTGAACTCATTCAATCCTTTCTGTGCAACAAGAACCTTTCTTGTAGTTTCTATATTGAACTCATTCAATACATCATCTATGTACTTTAGGCACAACCATATTAGCGTCTATTGATGCCAAATATTTGGGTTTTGCCTAAGTCTTTCATCAGGATGAAATTCTTAATATGTGTTAATAAAAGATACATCATTTTCCAATCAACAATATGTCTTCCACATAATGTATTAGAAATATGTCTTAGCACTCCCACTTAATTTCTTGCAAATGCAAGCATCTTCATCGTCTCTGATGAATTTAAACTCTTTTAACAATTTCATCATTGTGAAGATTCCAACTCCGCAATGCTTACTTCAACCATTGAAGTTTGCATATGCATTTAGCATCCTTTGAATTAACAAAACCCTATGGACCATGTCATGCACACGTCCTAGGTAACAATTCTATTAGAAGAACTTGTTTTGTTTATTCAACTACCACATAACAAAATTATATGCAGTGGTTGCTACATTAATCCGTCTAGACTAAATATCACTATAAAAGATCAAATCTTGTCATAGTCAACCCTTGAACATTGTTGTGAACTTTTTCCCAACATGTCGACCATTTCATAGATGTAAAACATCCATGTCTATTTCTTTATAGATCCAAATACGACTGTAAGGTCTTGTATCTTTCTTGAGGGTCCTTCAAGTTCAAAACTTGATTTCTCGTGTATGGAACTATCATGGATTTTATGGCTTCAAGCCATTTGACGGAGTCAGGGCTCATCATCGCTTCTTTGCATGTAGTCGGATCATTATTGTCAAATAATGATTTAACTCACAAATCTTGGTATTCGATTGTTCATCCGACCTACTTGTTTTAATAGGAACTTGGATCTCTGTGACCACAACCTTTGAGGTACGTGAGCCATGAGCATTGTTGCTACCTCCGGAACACTTTTCGGTGCTGCGCAACTCTGCACATATAGCTAAGGTTCTTTTAACCTTATCAAAGTTCTTTTGTCCTCCCACTTAACTTTTCACGGAAAATTCCTTCTCTTAAGAAACTTGACGTTCTAAGCGACAAACATTTTTGTCTCCGATGTTATGGAGGAACAGTTATTCAAAATAACATACAAAGACAGGTTCATCCGACTTTGGTTGCAAACATCTTTCTTATGCATAGCATACCAATGTTTAAGAAAGGACAACTTGGGTTTTATCCCAAACCATAACTTTATATGGTGTCATTTCAACGGATTATGATGGAGCTCTTTTTAGTGGAAAAAACGGTAGTCTCTAAAGCTTTTAATCTTTAAAATACAATGGCAGTTTTATGAATTACACCTTTGATCTTACCATGTCAAACAAGGTTTAATTACATATCTCGAACACTCCATACTCTTATGCTGTTTCGGGAAATGCAAATCCACAGAACGATTCCTTAAATCTTAGGTATTATGCTAAACTTGTAACTCAAATATCTTCCTTTATGATCTTATCATAAACTATTTATATTCTTGTTACAATGATTTTGCACTTCATCTTGAAAGTCTTTGAACTTTTCAAATATTTCCCACTTCATCCTTATTAAGTAAATATTCATATATTCACTCAATTTTTCGGAGAAAGCATATGAAGTTGAAATCTATCGCTCTTGACTACACATAATGGACTTCGTACAACAATATGTACAAGTTCCAATAAGCTAGTCATTCGTTCCCTTTTGGCGTACGAACGAAGTTTTAATTATCTCTGGGAAAGTTTCACAAGCGTCATTTGATCAAAATCAAAAGACTCCAAAATTCCATCCACATGGAGTTTCTTCATGTTTTCTTTCAAATATAATTTAAACGGCGATGTCACTTCCTAAGTGATCTTTCAATCAATTTGTCTTTCGACATCTTTAGCACTAGTTTTATGGATGTGATTTTTCCAACGAGATTTGTGAATCATCCATCTTTTATGGATTACGGAAATTATTTGAACAACCCTTTTGTTCTCATAATACCTGATAAAACAAATCTTGAAGGCAAACTTTGATGTTTAACGAGCAACACAATAACCCTTTATTTGTTCTCGATGAACATCATCACATATTCTTTTGCTAGTTACTTAGGCCATTGTAGTTCATGAATTGTGTTGTTTCGTATGACGATTCACACCAACAAATTCAGTATCAAATACTTAAGAACCACATTGTTTAATAAGCAAAGAATATAGCCATAACATGTATATCATCTATATACTTAAACTGAACAATTCTAGTCTTTTCTTTTCTGCCATATATTTATGAGATTCTCTTTCAGTATTTCCTTTTCTGTTTGAAAGAATCTATCAACATCACTAGTGGAGTCATACATATGACACATAGTCCAAAGCGTGTATAGTTAAATACCAATGTATTTGGACTTGCACTTTGAAGTAGATCACCATTATCAAATGTTTGGTGTTCTTTTAAATTCCTTTCTTTAGTAATCTCTTGGTGTAGTAAACATTTTACCTACATCAAATTTTCACCCTCATCATGGATTTATCCATGATCAAGCTACTTTTAGCTTGTAACGGTGAATCGCGAGTATAATGTTGCTCTCCAAAACCTTTTGGTGGATTAGGACAACTAGTGTCTCCAACCTTTTGCAAATTCTCATCAAATATGAAAACATGACTTTTGCCATATTATACTCTATCATGTTGCAACCAAAACTTCGTTTCAGATATCACAATATCTTCCACACATCATGGTTTCTGAAACAACTCTTTCAGATCCTAGATAATCTTGATATTAAGACAATCCTTTGAATATCAAGAATCATGGAGACAAACATGATACTCATACACTAACTCTTGGAATTGTCACTCTTGTTTTAATACCAATTATTAAACTTCATGGAGTAACCAGAACTTACTGAAAGTTTGCAATAGGACTTTTAAACTTTAGATTAACACTTCAAAAACAATACGATACCAGTTCGTAAAGTAACTAACCAGAATTCTACAATTCTATCATCTCAATTAAAACTAAGCGCAAGGTGGTAAACGGATGCCAATGACTACAACAATTATGCAAATTCACTTTGATTTAATTTATGATAAATAGTGTTCAACTTTTAATCATATTTCCGTTGAACTCCAACTCAAAACAATATCCCTCACATTGTTTTAGTGATCATACGAACCAAATCCACCACATCAAAACCGATCATCACGAGAGTTGATGTAGCTTCAATGGCGAACAATCAACATGTTCATCATATCTACTATATGACTCATGCTTTACCTTTCGGTGATCCGTGTTCCGAGACCATGTATGTACATGCTAGGCTCGTCAAGATCAACCTTAGCTTCCGCATGAGCAAATCTGGCTTGCTCATGTTGTATACACTCGCAGAATCTAACACACCCGATCATCACGTGGTGCTTCAAAACAACGAGCTTTAGCAACGGTGCTTACTAAGGATGAACACTTTAAAACTTGAAATTGTGTGCTTGAGGGATCATCTTATAATGCTACCGTCGTGAACTAAGCAATACAAGATGCATAAAAGGATTAACATCACATGCAATTCATAATATGTGATATGTGAAGGGAATATGCCCTGAGAGGCAATAATAAAGTGTTTATTATGTGTATTCCAAGTATATGATAGATGTATATTTTGCATGCTATAATTGTATTAATACGGAAACGTTAATACATGTGTGTTTAATAAACAAACAGAAAGTTCCTAGTTATGCCTCTCTCATAAACTAGCTCGTTGATTAACAAGATGATCAAAGTTTCCTGATCATGGACATTGGATGTTGTTAATAACAGGATCACAACATTAGTGTAATGGTGTGATGAACATTCATCCGAAGTATAGCATTACGATCAAAGTCACTGAGTTTATATTGCTATAACAACTTACGAAGTGATCCTAATCCTTAGACCATGAGATCATGTCAATGACTAACACCGGAAGAGTTTCTTGATAACATCAAACGTCACACCGTAACAGGGTGATTATAAAGATGGATTCAGAACTAATAAAGTGTTATGTTGAGGCTCATGGATCGAGAGTGGAATTTGTTCATCCCGATGACGGATAGATATACTCTGGGCCCTCTCGGTGATATCACATTAATTAGCTTGCAAGCAAGTGATTTGATCACTAGAATGTTATATCACAGGAACGAGAAAAGAGTGCATGTCGGTAACGAGATCAAACTAGGTATGGAGATACCGATGATCGAATCTCGGACATGTAATATATCGTGAAACAAAGGGATTAAGATACTAGCGTAAAAGGTTCCGACGATCACAAGAAAGTCATCGTTGAATGTGTGGGAGTCAGTATGGGTCTCCAGATCCCGCTTCTGATTATTGATCCAAGAGGGGTCTCGATCATGTCCGCATTATTCACGAACCATAGGGTGACACACTTAAGAGACACCGACATCCAATTGGAGCAAATGTTTCATGCCGAAAGAATGAACAAGCGCAGAAATTTATTTCACTAGATACCGAAACAGGTTTTCGGGTGAAATTGCATAAAGTGGTTATGCATGTGAAATAGAATTCTAGCAAGGGGTTATTTGTGAATGTTTGTCATTAAAGTAATTGACAAAATTCTGAATAAAATAAAAGAGTTTTATTTAATGAGATTTTGCATTAAATTTGGTGGAAATTTAATGGGAATTTGAGTGGACTTTTGAGTGGAGGGAATTTAAAGGAGATTTGTGAGTGGAGTGTCCACCCACATGAAGAGGGGAGGGCAAGGGGGCAGCCCCATGCGCCGGCCACCCCCTTGGGGTTCCCCCCCTCCTCACTTGTCTCTCACACCTCCTCGTGAAGGATCTCTCTCCCCCTCTAGAATTTATCCCCCATGGTCTCGGACTAGCGAGATACATGTTCCCGGTGGCTATTCGGCAAGAAAGAGTTGTGCTTCCGCTGCATCGCTGGAGCGAGGAGGCGGAGGTTGCTCGGTGCCTCGAACGTGTGTGCGAGCACGGATGCGCTGCTGATTTGCGGCGCTAGGACTTCCTCTCGATCTTGAGATCGACAAGAGATCGTCTACATCAACCACGAGTTGAACTCGTTAAGCTTTGTCGGTCTTCAAGGGTATGTTCTCTACGGATATACATCCGCCCGTTGTTTGTATCTAGTAGATAGATCTTGGTATATAGTTCACATCGTAGGAAAATTTTTGTTTTCTATGCTGCGAACCCTACAATATGATATGGCCTTTCTTCTTGTGCTTCCGATCTCCATCTTCAAGCACGAACATGATCTCCATCATCACCGGCATTGCATCAAGGTCAATGACGCTTCACCATGGTTGTCTTCCACCGGCTTCAACTATTACAACTACTTTGAATAGACACGCGGGTCTTAACAGAAATTAAAGACAACCATATGGCTCCTGCCGGTTGCCGACTTACAATAAGGAACATTGCATACATCATATATAATCACAATCATGGCCATATCACATCACTGCACACCCCTGCAAAACAAAGTTAGACGCCTCTAATTTTCTTTGCATATTTTACGTGGTTTGGGGCTTTCAATAAGTGTCGTTCTAACTTACGAACAAGAACCACAACATTGATACTAGGCTTGGGTGGTGCGCCGGCTTGGGGAGGAGGACTCCCTCCCCAACTCGGTTTCACCTCCTCCTCCTCTTTTCCACTTTCCAAATTTAGCCGTTTGACTTTTCAATTTAGCTATTTGACTTTTCAAACTAGGATTCGATTAATCCTTTATTTGGAACAGCGATGACACTTAGTACATGATGCAATCATACCAACTTGATACAACACATACATGTACCCTTCCCCTCCGGAGTGCCGGACATTCCGGAACATTCTAGAACATTCCCGATGAAAACACCGGAAACATTTCCCAACTCCGAAACGGGACTTTCCTTATATGAATCTTATTCTCCGGACCATTCCGGATCTCCTCGTGATATCCCGAATCCCATTCGAGACTCCTAACAACATTCGGTCTCTTTCTCATCATTCCATAACTACTCAAACAACGTCGAATCCTTAAGTGTGTCTCCCTACGGTTCGTGAATTATGCGGACATGATCGAGACACTTCTCCGATCAATAACCAATAGAGGAATCTGGAAATTCATACGGCTCCCACATATTTCTACGAT
Source organism: Avena sativa (assembly GCA_916181665.1). NCBI lineage: Eukaryota > Viridiplantae > Streptophyta > Magnoliopsida > Poales > Poaceae > Avena > Avena sativa. The sequence continues at coordinate 2,400,683 of OV702285.1, read as the reverse complement.
TACTTTGCGATCGAATGAACCACTTACATACGATACCAATTTCCCTTTGTCTCACGATAGTTTACTTATCCGAGGTTTTGATCATCGGTATCTCTGCATACCCAGTTCAACCTCGTTACCGATAAGTACTCTTTTCTCGTTCCCGTGATATGTGATCCCTTGTGAGCCAGTCACATGCTTGCAAGCTAATTGGATGACATTCCACCGAGAGGGCCCAGAGTATATCTATCCGTCATATGGATGGACAAATCCCACTCTTGATCCATGTGCCTCAACACATACTTTCTGAACACTCAATGCCACCTTTATAGCCACCCAGTTACGGTGTGGTGTTTGATGTCATCAAAGCATCCTTCCGGTGATGGTGATTAGCAAGATCTCATGGTCGAAGGAATTAGGTTACTATGTATCAGAAAGCTTATAGCAAATGAACTATATTAAATGACTTGATCTTTATGCTACGCTTAACTATAGGAGTATGTCCATCACATCATTCTCCTAATGATATGACCCTGTTGTTAATAACATCTCTATGTTCATGATCAGGAAACCATGATCATATATTAACCAACAAGCTAGTTTAACAAGAGGCTTTACTAGGGACTCTTTTATGTTTACAAATCACACAAGTATTAATGTTTCCGGTTAATACAATTATAGCATGGTATGTAAACATTTATCATAAGCATGAAGATATGATAATAACCACTTTATTATTGCCTCTTGGGCATATCTCCAACAAATAAAGCACAAAGAATATTTATGTAGACTCAAACCTAAGTGCCACCATGGAGTGCATGCTGTCACTTTCACACACATGGGGAGAGCAGAGATCTATTAAAGCACTTGAGTAGCAAGGTAGATCTACTTGATTACAAAGCTCATGATCACAATATGGCCATGCATAGAGAGAGAGAGAGAGAGAGAGAGAGAGATGAACACATAGATACCGGTAGAGCCCTTAGCCTCGAGGAAGAACTACTCCCTCCTCATCATGGGAATCAGCAACGGTGATGAAGATGGCGATGGAGATCAATGGAGATGGCTCCGGGGGCACTTCTCCGTCCCAGCAGTGTACCGGAACAGAGACTTTCTGTCCCCTAAATCTCCCCTTCGGTGGTGGCGGCGTTGTGGAGGTTTTTCTGGAAGTATGATGGATTATTTAGGGTTTTCTCGCCGGGGGCTTCTTATAGGTGAAGGAGGCGAGGCCAGGAGGCGACCAGGGGGGCCACACCCTGCCCAGGCGCGGGCCCACCCCTGGCCGTGCCTAGGGGGTTTGTCCACCCTGGTTTGCTTCTCTGTCTCGTCTTCTGGATTCATGTCCCCCACGGTAAAATATTGACTTTGGCTTTTGTCCCGTCCAATTCCGAGAATATTGATTTTCTGCCTTTCTGGAACCAAAAACAAAAGAAAACAAGCAACTGGCACTGTGGCAACTTGTTAATAGGTTAGTTCCAGAAAAGATATAAAAACACCTCAAAGTGTAGACAAAGCAAAGCAAAGTAGATATAAAACAAGCATGGAGCATCAAAAATTATAGATATGTTTCCGACGTATCACTAAACCATTGAATAATAACTCAACAAAAATCCACTACTAACAACATGACTTCTCCCATGTCCTCAAGAACTAAACGAACTACTCAAGAGACATCATATGGATCAAGATCAAAGATTATATGCTGATGAATAACAATCTGAACATAAACAATAATCCAATGGTTCCACTCACAAGCATCAACTACAATAGTAATAAACACCGGGAAAGTTTCTCCTAAGAACTATGCAAGTATTCAACACAATTGTTATAGCGGGATGGAGTGGAGATGATGGTGTTGGTGGAGATGATGATGTGGATGATGATGATGATCCCGATGAAGTCTAGCTTGATGATGGTGTTAATGGCGACGATCTCCCCTCTCCGGGAAAGAATTTCCCTGGCAGAAATCTATCTGCCGGAGAGCTCTTTCTCTCTCGGTGTTTTCTACCCCGCAGAGGCGGTGGAATCTTTCTGTGGTCCCTCCCCGTGTTTAGGGTTTCAAGGGGATGATATAGGCAAGAGGGTGGAGCCAGAGGTGGGCCAGATGGGCCACACCCCCTGAAGGCGCGGCCTAGGGGTGGCCCACGCCTAGGGGGTGTGGGCCCCCTATGGTCCATCTCCGCCTCCCCTTCTGGCTTTCTTCTTCTCGGAAAATAGGATTTTCCGTAGTTTTTCTGGTATTTGTCTGATCTTCGCGAAATTGCATCAAAACACCTCTTTTTCCATCAGAATCCTTACTCCGGCAGTTCATCCTCCAAGAATCATCCAACATGCAAAAACAGATGAAAAGACATAAGTAACACCTCATAATATGAAATATATCAATGAATAGAGACAAATTATGATATAGAATGGTGATGCAAATTGGATGTATCGATACCCTTTCAGTGCTATAGAAGGTGAAGGTTTCAGAGCATATTCAAAAACTCTTCAACCATAGTTTGAACCTCCTTCTCGTTACACGGTTGCTAGGCACTACTAGGAAAAGGGTTGTTCGTGGCGCACCTGAAAATCCCATCTGTGGCGCACTAGGGGTGCGCCACCATCCCTATGCTACTTCTAAAACATAGCCATAGCACACTACCTGGTGTGCAACGGTTACCTGGAAACTTCTGTATCGCAGCTGCCAGTGTGCCATGGCTAGAAACGATAGTGCGCTATGGGTATGTTGCATGTGGCGCACATGGCAGTGCACCACTGATTTCTGGCATGTGCGCTTAGTTGTAGAGCGCCACTAACGCCATGCCATGTGCGCTCTTTTTTTTTTAATTTCTGAGCCAGATGATATACAATACAGATTATATACAATATTACAGGCAGATATACACATAGATATAAGATATATAGTTATATATATGAATACACAATTTGCAAAACAAGATTGAAACAAATACATATAGATAAGTCCCATACATTAATACATAGTATAAGTTACATTGTTTGGATCAAGTTACAAAGTACTTGGTGACATCCAAATACATGTGTCTCGAACAAGTTAGAGCTCGGAAGCTCGCCTAGACATCTAAACTAGCTAGAAACAAGCGCGGGATAAACAACCAAAGACGATAAGCATCACCGCGACAAAGGTGTAGGTCTTCATCCGGTTCCTCGTCCTAACTCCCGCTAGATAGCGCGTGTATCTAGCTTCCGCCTCGGCCATAGTGTTGTACCCTTTGTAGCTATTGCCGCTGAAACGGTGCACCTATCTCCGGCAGTCTTCTCAATCATCGTAGACTCCGGGAACCCATCCCTTGTACACGACGTACCACGTCATCTACAAGTTGGTAATAATAATTAACAGGTGGTTAAAAAAACATGTATAATTAAAGTCGCATATGAAGATACACTTATAGAAAGTACTCCCAACTCAAAAAGACCAAAGTAACTCAAAAAGCATGCCTCATATATAACTAGGTTGTTGGGACACAGGAATATGCTATGATGGAACTGTCCGCCAAGTAGGATGCACAACACCTGGACTTGTGCATAGCACAAGGCGGACAATCCCATCGCAGCACATTCACATATATAGTGTGCCATGACATTTCAATCATCGGCATTCTCGAAAAAGACCAAAGTAACTCAAAAAGAATGCCTCATATATAACTAGGTCGTTGGACACATGAATATCCTATGACGGAACTGTAAGCCAAGTAGGATGCACAACACCTGGACTTGTGCATATCACAAGGCTCACTATCCCGTCGTAGCACATTCACATATATAGTGTGCCACGACATTTCAATCATTGGCATTCTCAAAAAAAAGACTAAAGTAAGGAAAAAAGGACCAAAGTGAGCAAAGGACCAAAGAGTAAGCCAAAAAACCAATAATTGATTCATATGTAATAATAAGCAAAAGAAGTAAGCGATGATTCATAACCTAATATGATAAGTAGTAGCATGTACACTTGTCCACACATAAAGGTCATCTATAGTTTGGAACTACAACTAGGCCAACATCAAGCCTTCTGGTTCGGCTCAGGGAACAGGAGGACGCCTTGTCTCATCATGAACTTCCTATAGTCACCCTGTATCTCTAGGCGATCTTCTATGTCACGGTTATTCGGGCGATTTCCTCCGTAGAAGATCCCCCCAAAGGCATGACATCACGAAATATGATTGCCCCAAACTGCTGTTGGATGCCATACATCTCTTGTCTAATATGTGAATCGGTGATCTCGGCCTTGGCTTCGGCCCCACTGTTTGAGATGATATTGCAGCGTAGAATTCTTCTGGTCTAGTAGGAACGCCCTCATGTGATGGAGTGCATAGTAGGCTTCCTTCTTACTGCCTTCCGGCTGCTTCACGCAGGGGAAATCCATTACGTGGTTAACGATGTGACTGTCGAACTTCACCTTCTTACGCACGAAGGTGGTGCCTTCTGTCGAGGCATAGCCAGTGAGAGCATCATCCAGAACTTCCTTGATCTTGTCGTAGTTCTTCTTCTTTTCTAGACTCCCCGAGTCGAAATACGTGGCATGTGAATGCTTCCGCGATAAGGAGATGAGTGTGCAGTGTTCATCTCTGCGCAACAAAATTCAAATGGAATGTATTGGAAAAAGAATGATGATAATCTAATAAAGCCAATCGATGGTGTATTCCTTTGTCTTGTTCGCCACGAAGATTATTTTTCGGTACGAGGCCACAAAAATGTCGTTCAACGGCGCTTCCCAAGCAGCCGTCACGCATGTAGTAGGGGTCCACTATAGCGATGTCCGTTGTGTTATCTCTAATGATCTACATGGCCAGGCTTAGAGAAAACAGGCGGACCATGGTATAGTGCAGCGGGTACAAGTGGAACATACTGAAGATGTCAAACCGTGGGAAGAACAGATCCGCGGGAGCATTGTCGATGAAGCCCAAGCCTAGTGGCACCTTAACCACGAATACCAGGTGCGAGGGATCTTTCTCCGCCAGAAGGCGTCTCTCTATCGTCAGCACACCATCATGCACACTCTTCAGTTCCAAACTCGCAAGCCTCCGCAAATTCTTAGGTAGCATGGGCTCACCCGCCACATGAATCCTCCACATAATACCCTCGGGTCTTGGTGGCCCGTCCCGAAACCTGATCGGATTCGTAGTTGACGCCACCGGGTGGCTCGAGGTGCTAGATTTTCTTTTCCTGGACTTTTTTCCTTTTGGAGAGCGGGCAGGCAACGCAATCTGTGCATCGGCCGTCCTATGTAGTGTGTTAGGGCTTAAAATAAAGGGTCGGTTGGTTGTATCAGCTGGCTCGGTGAAGGAGCAAGATGGAGGCGTCTCTTGAGAACCAAACAGACGCTTGGTGATAGTGGGTTTCTCTGTGGGGCCACCAGCTGGGTCTTTGTTGCTAAACTGAGTGTTGAAGAACTGATCATCGAAGTCTTCGTTGTCCTCGGCCGGATCATATGCCATGTGCATATCATCAACATGATCATCTGACCCACCGCGTGGAGGTGACGGTGAGGGCGGTAAGGGGGCCTTGCCACTGCTTATCGCTGACACGACTGGCGGTGCTGTTGTCTGTGGCGTGATGTCCCCCGCCGTCCCCAAACAAATCATGCTCTTTGGCCATTGCAAGAATAAGCCGAAGAAACTTCTGAGGACAGCCGGCTCTTCTTCATCCGCTTATGGGGGTTGAATGGGAGGTTCCAGGTCGTCGCAACCCCTTAGCACCCGACTAATTTTAACCCTGTGCACGCTATCTGGCATCGGCCTTGAGTGGAACGAGCGCTGCAAGGGTTGAACGATGGTACCCTTGGCAACATCCCTCAGCTCATTGTTCATGTAGCATAAGAGAGTGCAAGGAACATCTGTCTACGGAAAACATGTACGGCGTCCGAGAGATCCCTAACCATGGCCTAACCATGGCCTAATCTGCAGAGAGAGGGGAGAGCTTCCACTAATCTGCAGAGAGCTTCCACTAACCATGACCCAACCCTAATCTGAACCCTAACCATGACCCAGCCCTAATCTGCAGAGAGCTTCCACTAATCTGAACCCTAACCATGGCATGCAGAGAGAGGGAGAGAGGGAGAGAGAGAGGGAGAGAGGGGAGGGGCGACACTCACCTCTGAGATGAGGACGACGATGGCAGGCGGACGACGATGGCTGGCGGGCGGATGAGGGCTCCTCCACGGACTCCTCCTCCTCGAACGCACACGGGCCTCCTCCTCCTCCTCGAACGTGCATGGGAATCCTCCTCCTCCATGGCCTCCTTCTCGAGCGGCGGCGGCTAGCGAAGTGGCGGATCGAGAGCGCGGCAGCGCAGGGCTTGGGATCGGGCTTGATTGAGATGCGGTGTCTGGGATGGGGATGATAGGCGGACGTGGCACGGTTGACCAGTCGTACCCAGATTGGCGTAGCACACTTGGGAATAGTGAGCTACGGATATATGTAGCGCACTCCGGGCTAGTGCGCTACGCCTATCGGCTTCTAACGACTATATAAAACGGCTGCAGCCCTACTATCTAACAACTACACTAGCATATCCCACTGGTTCCGCCCTTAGCTCTATTTTGAATCAATGAGCACCCAGGTTTTAATCCTGGTGCCCACCTTTTTTATTTTTATTTCAAAAATACTTTTAATTATTCTAAAAATGCCCAAAAGTGGTGATATATGCCATAGAAGTTTTGTTTTGTTTTTAAAATACTTTTAAATATTCCAAAAATGGCCAAAAGTGATAATATATGTCATAAAAGTGGTACAAATATGATTCAAAGTATAACTAAATTAAATAGTAATTTGTCCATGAATATTACAATCTTTTTTGACCACACGTTTTATAGTATTTCTTGAGCTAGCATTTTACAATCTTTTTTCCCTTCTTTGTCGCCGTTGAATAATTTAGCCCCGGCACTTTAATGTTTCTTCTTTCGAACGGACTACCATTTTTGGGTAGGATTTTCCTTTTTCTTCTTGTGATGTATGTTGCTGCATCGTAGTCATCGTCATCTTCAATCTTTCGATCGCCGTACTGGTCGAAGTCTTGCTCGTTGGAGACTCCATCCATTCCGATGATGTTTCTTTTTCCTCTCCTCACGACAACACTGCTAGGCTTTGTCGGGTCGGTAATGAAAAAATATTGGTCCACTTTGCTAGCCAGTACCCACGGTTCATTTTTCGCGGCCACGTTCGCACCGGCGGTCTTTGTCGTGGGAATGGTCACGGCAGATGCTGCAATCGGCAGCGAGTAGTAGAACGAGGGGCAAGGGCGGCCAGCCATCTGCGGTGCGAGATGAGGGCAAAGACGCAGGGTTTTACCCAGGTTCGGCCCCCCGGAGGGTAAAGACCTACTCCTGCTAGATTGTATTATGGAGGTGTTACAATGGGCGAGCTCGGCGGCTAGGCGGCGAGTCGCTTGGGTGTATGAGGGAACGTGTCTCTACTCGCCCCATAGGGAGGTTTATATAGGCTCACCTCCCCTAGGGTTTACATATCTCAACCGATTCCGTTACAGATTCAGTAGTCGTTTAACCTAGCCCGACTGGGCCTATCTACTCGCCTGGACCTTCAGCTTCCAGTCGCTCGGTACCTTGCTGGGCTTCAATCCACTCGCCGTTCTGCAGGCCCACTCGCCAGCTCACGGGCCAGTCGGAAACGCCCTGCTGGGTATACCCCAGTAGGCATATCCCCATAAGTAGTCCCCGAGGCCGTCGTCGATTGGGCGTAAGTGGCTGCTGGCAGTCAGAGTATGCGGCTTCAAAGTAGGCATCCAGTCGAATCGTCGGCGGGCTCCTGTATAAAGGAGAAAATCCGGTGAACCAAGTCGCGGCTTGGGCGAGTTGAGTCGGCGGGACGCGGTCATGGTGATTGACCCGGCGAGCCGAGTGGCTGAAGTTGGACCGTCAGGCATAGTCAAACTAGCCGTTGGGGGTAATCCAACGGTAACTTTTGGCGTAATCATCGCGCGGTAACGGCCCCCTGATTTGGCGGGCAACTCCCGCTATATAAGAGGAATGGCAGGCAATCGTAGAGCCAACTACCCACCACTTCTTCCGAGTGCGCACATTTTCCTTCCTCTGCTCCGCGATCCAATCGACTCGAAATCCCCCGATCTCCAACCAACCTCTCAGCCATGGCCCTTTCCACCGAACCATGGGGCAGGTCCAAGTGTACGAGGGCGCAGCTGGCCTCTTTCGAGGAAGCCGGGATCCTGCGAGCCGGCTGTTGGCGTATCCCCGCAGCCGGAGAAACGACCCCAAACCCGCGAGAGAGGGAATTCGTCTGTTTCACCAGTCATCTCGAGCGGGGACTAGGGTTTCCCACGTCTTTGTTCTTCCGGCGCTTTTGCGCCTACTACGGGATCCAGCCTTCAGATCTGGGTCCCCACAGCATCGAGCAGCTCGCCATCTTCGTGGCGTTCTGCGAGTGCTACTTGGGCTGCCGGCCCTACTTTCCCTTGTGGCAAGATCTGTTCCACGGACGGATCAGCCGCGAGGAGGCAGGCGGTCCAATGCTAGCCGCGGGCGGCTTGACGTTCCAGCTCAAGTCCAAAGCTTCTTTTTTTGATCTGATGCTACCCGCCAAGGCAGCGAGCGACTGGAAGAAGTCGTGGTTCTACGTGGCCGAGGCGACCCCGGAGGACGAAGTGGCGATCCTGCGGTACTCGGCCAATCGTTCTGAGCCGCGCCATCTCCAAGTCGGCAAGCTCCCCGACGACTAGCGGATGGTCGTTGACGAGATGCTCCAGACCATCCGTGGTCTGAAAAAGAAAGGCCTTCAGACGATAAACTTGTACAACTGCTGGCTTGGGCGACGGCTCGTTCCACTCGCCCAACGCGACCACCATATGTACCAGTACACGGGCCGGGGAGACTCGACGAAGGCCTGCCTCGACGAGTGGAAGCTAGAGGATTATATCCCAACGTTGAAGAAGATCACCCAGGCGGTGTACCTGGATGCGCAGGCTGGGGTCGCCCCTACACCGCGAAGCGTCCGGCTCCAACGGTAATTCCTTTACCTTGTTCGCAGTCGCAGTGTATGCAGTCGCGGTAATTCTGATTCTGTTTTGTATTCATCGCAGCTATTCCAAGTGGTGGAAGGGTGGCTCCCACCTTCGGATGACGAGAGCCCGGGGCCATCCGCCCAGGACATAGGCGAATCGCCACCCGCGAGGGGCAACGAGGACGACGAGGAAGAGTCCGAAGAGGAAGTCGCCCCGCTGGTCCGAAAGACCCGCGGGCAACGTCAGCGCGAGATCGAGGCGAGCAGAAGCCTCGAGCGTCATGATGACGACGACGAGCTCCCAGAGACCACCTCGCGCCGTCAAGCCACTCCGTCGAAGAAGAAGAAGAAGAAGAAGAAGGAAAGGGAGGCGAGGGCCCTCCCGAAGAGGAAAACGAAACCGTCGAGGACGGCTTCACCGCCGCACTCGGCGAGCAGCTCCGATGCTCCCAGCCCAGCTGGTGACGGCGCGCCCCCAGCGACAGCCGCGCTGGACACGGCGACCGTGGAAGTGCCGCTGGCCTCGATTCCTCCGCCATTCGCCCCAGTCTCTGGGCTAGGGAAGGCTCCGGCCGCAGCGACTTCGCCTCGCAAGGAGGTTCCGGCTGCGGCGGCTTCGCCCCGCAAGGAGGCTCCGGCTGTAGCGGCTCCAACTCGCGAGGAAGTTCCCGCCGAGGATGTCCCAGAGGCGCCAGCCGCGGCCTCAACGACGAAGAAGCCGTCCGTGTCTTGGGCACGCGACGTCCTGGATCTGGGGCTCAGTCGCCGACTGGGCCCTGAACTGGAAAAACCGGCCGGCCTTCGTACAGGGCTACGTTTCATCCCAGTCGCCAAGTGAGTGCGCTCACCCTTCCTTAGTTTCCATAACTATTTCAATTGTCTTTGTTGATTCGATTAATGCGCAGGACCGGAGTGAAAAGGATGGGCCATCCGACCGTGGCCAAGGTACCCTCCGCCGCTAGCGAGGAAGATTCTTCCCGCAAGAGGAAAGCGGACGAGGTCGTCGCCTCAGCGGATGGCAGTAAGAAGGCCAAGGGCGACGACATCGTCACTATCTCTGACGATACGGCGGTCGCGCCGGCCGGGCCCATGGTGGAGGCAGCCGCGTCTACGAAGGAGGGCGCTTCCTTGCCTGGAACGGCGGAGGCGACTTTCTTTGGAGCGGGTGCCTCTATCGCTACCTTCCCCCGCTTCGTGACCAAGGCGGCCGCGGCGAGCGGGGCTGCGCCCTCGAGCCTCGCTCCGGGGACCGCCGATGCTGAAGTCGACCAGCGTCGTGGGCACACGCCAGCGTTACTCGCGTCCGTGGACGCGATACAACTCCATGGTATGCTTGGCGCAGCCATCCAGGTACATCCAGTCCCCGAGGATCAGGTCGGTGCTTTGCAGCGGCTTGATTCTTATAATTTCTCGTCTTTTATTTTCGTATCCAGTCCCCGAGTGCGCACGCGCCAAATTTTAGCGGGTGGGCACTTAGGAATTTCTTGATCGCCAGTCCCGAGTGCGCACTCGCTGAATTTCAGCGGGTGGGCACTTAGGAAGTTCGTTTTGACTAACTTGTTCGATGATGTGCAGGGTCTGCAGCTTGAGTCGGCGGACCGATTGGCCGCGAAACAGCGCGCTGAGAAGGAGCTGGTCATCGTCCAGGAGGCGAACAAAGGGCTTCAGGCTGTTGCTGCGAAGGCAGAGGAAGCTCGCCAGGGGCTTGTCTCCGCTGGTGAGTTGGTGGCGGCGCGATCTGCTCTGGGTGCCGCTGAACAGCGGATCGCCGACCTTGAGCGCGAACTGCGGGAGGCGAGAGAAGAAGCGAGCTCGGCGGACGGGCGAGCGAGGGCCGCCATTGCGGCCGCAGAGGAGGATCGCAAGGTGTCGGAGGTCCTTATTGCTGGGCTTCAGGACGACCACACGTCGCTTCAGTGCTTCATCACGGGACTCGCCCGCCCGTTGCTTGGTGAGTGCATCTTCCCTTTCTATTAGTTGTGATTTTTGTGGTGTCCGTTGTGCTCATCGTTGTCTTCTGCTCGCAGGTCGCATCATTGATGACGAAGAAGAAGCGAGTTCGCTCGATGCGAGGCGGTGCGTAAGCATGCTCGTCGACTCGGCGACGCTGTCGGCGACGTGCATCCGCGCCTACCTCCAAGAAATATCGCCCACGGAGGTGATTCCCAGCGACCTCGTTGAGGTGTGGAAATATTTGGAGAAGGCGCCCGCGGTCGTTGAGTTCATGACGCGATCGGCGTTTCGGCATGGAGCGTCGACAGCACTAAGCCTTGGACTCGCCCACTTCCCCGAAGATTTCGACGTCGACGATGTGACGAGTGGGTATCCATCGTCGACTGGCGCGGTGGATCTGTCCGAGGTTCTCAAGTTGCAAGAGCGTGCCGCCACGTACTCGGAGCGTGTCTGGGCGATGGGCGACCTCCTTCCCTACCAGGAAACGGTCGTCGCGCCAAACGACCCCGAGCCGCCGCATCGTGACTTCAAGGTCGAGCAGCCTTTTCGTGCGGCGATGGCGGGTGAACTGACGACATATCCATCAAACCCGTACACCGCGTTCATCCGTAATCGCCGGGATGCTGGCGAGTCGTCATCAAAGCCTGCAGAATAGGGTAGTTTGCTTTGAAGCGTTAACAGCAGTTCTGCCGTGCGGGCGTATTTTGTAACATAAGATAATGCAATATGCGATTGAATGGGATGTCGTGTCTATTTGGTATTTGTTTGTGTGCTTTGGGTTGATTTTGGACGAGTCCCCGAGCGCGTCCGCCCTTTTGTGGGGTTTACCTCGTATATGATGTGTGTTGTTATCATGTGTGTTGTTGCTTTGGTCGACTCGCCCGAGCTCGGAGAGCCAGTCGCAAGGCGACTCCCTGGAATGCTCTGTACTTTACCGTTTTCCCGTACGCGAACGGACTCGGGTGGCCGAGTCCCCGAGCGTGGTACTTGGTAGTTCTAGGCGCAACTCGAGGGTGGTTGAGGACTTAGCGCGTTGGTGTGAGCGCGTCACTCCTGCCTGGCCCGTAAGGTCAGTCGCTTGGCGAGTCCTGGGCGTGCTCTCTTACTTGGCATTTTCCCTGACCGCTCTTGACGAACTGGTATTCAGTCCCCGAGCGTGGTACTTAGCCGTTCGAGTCGCTATGCCGAGGATGCGGAGGACCAAGGTCGCTGTGAGAAGCGAGGGCAGTTGTCTTGGCACGTAGAACCAGTCGAGCTAGGCGACTCCAATGGTGCTCCGGGTTGGCGTTTTTCGTGGACGATGCGAGACCTGAAGTGATTCAGTGCTCTTGCACCGCACTACTTAGCCGTGCCGATCGCTATACCAAAGGTTGACTTCTGCATTTTAGCATACCGCTGTTATTACGAGTGCGAGTGGCACAAGTCATGGAGAGTGGGCGCAATTTGCGGTAACCGTTTCTTTTATTTCATAGCGACTGGAGAGTACATGTGTGGGGTTCTAGGAGTAGAACTTCCGGAGGAGGTTTACATTCCATGGTCGCTTGACGTCGAGCTCGCCGTCCCCGCGGACGTCGATGAGGTAGTAGGCGTCGTTGCCAAGTACGCGCCCGATAGCGAATGGGCCTTCCCACGGAGGGGAGAGCTTGTGCATGCCCTTCTTGTCCTGGATGAGGCGTAACACCAGGTCGCCTTCCTGGAAGGTGCGGGCTTTCACCCGTCGGCTGTGGTAGCGGCGGAGTCCTTGCTGGTAGATGGCGGTGCGTGACCGGGCGAGGTCGCGTGCTTCGTCGAGCTGGTCGACCCCATCTTGGCGGGCCAGCTCGTTTGCAGCCTCCGTATAATGGACGACTCGCGGCGAGTCGTGTTCGAGGTCGGTGGGCATGACTGCTTCGGCGCCGTAGACCATGAAGAAGGGAGTGAATCCCGTCGATCTGTTAACCGAGGTACGGATTCCCCAGATGACGGAGGGCAACTCTTCGACCCAGCACCCAGCGGTGCGCTCGAGTGGTACTTGGAGTCGCGGCTTCAGGCCGTGGAGGATGCTTTGGTTGGCCTGTTCCGCCTGGCCGTTGGATTCTGGGTGGGCGACTGACGCGAGGTCGAGCCGGATGTGGTGCTCTTCGCAGAATTCGGCCATGGCTCCCTTGGCGAAGTTGGTGCCGTTGTCCGTGATGATACTGTTTGGGAACCCGTAGCGATATATTAGCTCGCGTAGGAATTTAGTGGCGGTCTTCCCGTCGCATTTCCGGACTGGCTTGGCCTCCACCCACTTAGTGAATTTGTCGACGGCGACTAGCAGGTGGGTGTAGCCGGAGGGGGCTTTCTTGAAGGGGCCTACCATGTCCATGCCCCATACGGCGAATGGCCAGGTGATAGGGATTGTTTTGAGCGCCGAGCTCGGTACGTGCGTCTGACTGGCGTACTTCTGGCACCCGGCGCATCGCTGGACGATGTCGACGGCGTCGGCGTGTGCGGTGGGCCAGTAGAAGCCGTGTCGCATAGCCTTGGCGACCAGGGAGCGAGCGGCGGCGTGGTGGCCGCAGTCGCCTGAGTGAATGTCGTGGAGGATTTTGCGCCCTTCAGCCGGTTGGACGCAGCGTTGGAACACGCCGGTGACGCTGCGCTTGTGTAGCTCGCCGTCGATGATGGTGTAGGACTTGCACCGGCGAGCGATCATTCGAGCGTCTGTCTCGTCTGCTGGCAGGGTGCCGGCTTCCAGGTAGGCGATGTAGGGCTTGGTCCAATCGTCTGGCTCGGTGATGAGTGCGACCAAGGCTGCCTCTGGTTGGAGTGGGACTCCGATGTCGATCTCCCTCGGGGGAGAGACTGATGGCTTGGAGATTGTGTCGAGGAACACGCCGGCGGGTGGTGCGAGTCGAGCCGACCCGATGCGAGAGAGGGCGTCGGCCTCCTCGTTTTTCCGCCTGTCGATCCACTCGACGGAGTAGCCGGTGAAGTGGCCGCCCAACTTGTCCACCGCTTGGCGGTACGCCGCCACGGTGGGGGAGACGGCGTCGCAGGTGCCGGCGACTTGCCCCGCGACGAGGTCGGAATCTCCGTAGCATCGGAGGCGATTGGCGTTCATCTCCTTGGCGGCTCGCATGCCGTGGAGTAGGGCCTCGTACTCAGCCATGTTGTTGGTGCAGGGCGTGAAGTCGAGGCAGAGGATGTAGCGGAGCTTGTCGCCCTTTGGTGAAGTCAACACTATCCCTGCTCCGGCACCGTCCGCGTTCTTGGAGCCGTCGAAGTGCAGGCTCCAGTAATGGAGGTACGGCAGCTTTTCTGGCTGCTGAGCCTCCTCCCAGTCGGCGATGAAGTCTGCCAGCGCCTGCGACTTAATCGCCTTTCGTGGCTCGTATTTGATGTTGTGGACGCCGATCTCGACGGCCCACTTGGCGACCCGCCCGGTTGCCTCGCGGTTGCGGATGATGTCTTGTAGTGGCACTGAGGAGACGACCGTGATTGGGTGCTCCTGGAAGTAGTGCGGCAGGCGCCGCTGAGCCCTGAAGACCGCGTACACTAGCTTTTGGTACTGTGGGTACCGTTGGCGCGACTCGGTGAGGACCTCGCTGATGTAGTACACCGGCCACTGAACCGGGCGCTCCTTTCCTTCCTCTGGTCGTTCGACGACCATCACAGCGCTGACGACGCGCTCGAACGCCGTGATGTAAACCAGCATAGGTTCTTTGTCGGCGGGGGCGGCGAGTAGTGGTGCGGCGAGTAGCACCTTTTTGAGGTCGCAGAGCGCGTCGTCCGCCTCCTTGTCCCACTGGAAGGTGGGGTTCTTGCGCATCAGGCGGTATAGGGGCATCGCCTTTTCGCCCAGGCGGGGGATGAAGCGACTAAGAGCCGCTACTCGCCCGGCCAGCTTCTGGACGTCGCGCAGGCACTCGGGTTTGCCGAGCCGGGCGATCGTGTCGATTTTTGTTGGGTTCGCCTCGATCCCTCGTTTGGAGACGACGTACCCCAGTAGTTGTCCGGCGGGTACACCGAAGGTGCACTTGCCTGGGTTGAGCTTTATCTTGTACCTTCGCAGGTTGGCGAAGGTTTCTGCCAGGTCGGCGAGTAGGTCGCCTTGGCGAGCGGACTTCACGACCACGTCGTCGATGTAGACGTGGATGTTGCGGCCAATTTGGCTCGCGAGGCATTCTTGCATGCACCGCTGGTAGGTTGCCCCGGCGTTCTTGAGGCCGAAGGTCATGGCGGTGTAGCAGAAGGCTCCGAATGGCGTGATGAACGCCGTCTTCTCCTCGTCTTCGACAGCCATTTTGATCTGGTTGTACCCAGAGTAGGCGTCGAGGAAACATAGCGACTCCGAGCCCGCGGTTGAATCGATTATCTGGTCGATCCGCGGGAGGACGAACTGCTCCTTTGGGCAGGCGCTGTTCAGGTTTGTGTAGTCGATACACATCCTCCAGGTCCCGTTTTTCTTCTCGACCAGGACTGGGTTTGCCAGCCACTTGGAGTACTTGATTGGTCGGATGAAGCCGGCAGCGAGTAGACGCTGCACTTCCTCGGCGATTGCTCGACGGCGTTCTTCATTGAAGGGCCGTAGCGACTGCTTGACAGGTCGCACTTTGGGGTCGGCGTTTAGTTTGTGCTCAGCGAGCTCCCTAGGGACACCGGGCATGTCGGAGGGTTTCCATGCGAAGATGTCCCTGTTCTCACGGAGGAACTCGATGAGCGCGCATTCCTATGCTCGGCTCATGCCTGTCCCAATCGTCACCGTCTGGCTGGAGTCGCCTGGGACCAGCTCGACGGTGCGAGTGTGCGTCGTGGCCTCAAAGGTTGAGGTGTTTGCGCCCTCTGAGTTGGGCTTCTTGAGTATTGTGGGGTCGTCATTGTTGACCCCGCTCGCGTATTTGGCGAGCTCGTCGGCGTGATTAGTCTCTGCCGCGATGACGGCGTCGGCGAGCTCGGCTCCTTTGGCCTCACACTCGGCGGCCATGTCGGGGTCGCCGTTGATGGTGATGACGCCGCACGGTCCGGGGAGCTTCATCGCGTTGTACGCGTAGTGGGGTGCTGCCATGAATTTAGCGAACGCCTGGCGCCCCAGGACGCAGTGGTAAGGGCTGTCGAAGGGCACCAGCTCGAAGACGATCCGCTCGGTGCGGAAGTTTGCCGGTGTGCCGAACGTGACTGGTAGCGTGACCTTGCCGATCGGATACGCCTTCCGACCGGGGACGATGCCGTGGAACGTGGTGTGGGTCGTCTCGATCATCGACTGCGGGAGCCGCAGCCGCCTGAAGGTGTCGAGGTAGAGGATGTTGATGGAGCTACCGCCGTCCATCAGTGTCTTGGGGAGCCAGTAGTCGCCAACCTTGGGCTTGACCACCAGGGCGACTCGTCCTGGGTACTCGATGCGCGGCGAGTGGTCTTGCCGGCTCCAGGTGATGGGCTGTTCCGACCAGTTCAGGAACTGGGGGACGTCTGTTTGGGCCACCGCATTGACGGCGACGGCGCGGGAGATGACCTTCTTCTCGCGCTTCGTGTTGAAGCCTGTGAAGGTGTGGAGCGAGCCGGCCACTTTGCCGAATTTTCCGCCATTTGGCGGGTCGTTGTCGGTGTCCTCCCGCGCTTGCCGTGCCTTCTCGATTTCCCTGAGGGTGTGGCAGTCGGCGGTGGTGTGCATTGCGGGTTTTCCTTCCCTGCTATGGAACGCACATGGTTGGTTAAGGAGGGCCGCGGGATCGAACCTTGGCTTGTTCTTGTAATTGCCGCCATCGCGGCGTTGCCCTCCGTCGCGGCGGTAGCTCTTGGGCTCGCGCTGTGCGTGCCCGGCGTTGGCGACGAAGTCGACTCGCCCGTCACTGCGGCGCTTGCCAGTGAGGCGAGTGCCGCTATAGCGTAGGTCGGTTCGGCGTCCGCTGTCGTTGCCGCCCGTGCGGCGTTGCCCTCCTGACTCGTCGTCAGTTTCCTGGTTTGGATCTTCCTCGGCGTACCGTTTGGCGATCTCGAGGAGGTCGGGGATGTTGTCGAGTGTGCGGGAGTGTCGCTTGAGCTTGGCGACTAGAGGCTCGTAGCTTCTTAGGGTATAACCATGGTTGTGATATACCGGTCTTCTCTTTCGACGCTCTTTGCCCATCTGACACAGAACATCCCACCTTTTCTCCACAGTAGTCGAGTTCCCAGATCTCCTCGATCCTTTCGTAGAATCTTTCCTTCACGTTGTCATCGGTGTAGAATTTCGATGTTACGTCTGAGTTCTGATAATCACACTTGTTGTCCTTTTCCTCCATGTAGAATGTGTAGCCGTTGATATCATACGCCTGATAGGTCACCAGGTTTTGCATGGGTCCCTGCGACAAAGGTGAATATGATCTTTTCCGTGTCAGAAGAATGTGCTCGCGGGGGATTATCAAGGAGCGTCTGCCTAAACTAACGCGTGAAATCTGAGTTGTGCTCTTTGATTATTTATCCATTCGCCCTCTGTATGCCCCGGTCACTATACTTCTTCTAGATTAACCTTTTGTGCTTCTGTACCCAAGGATCGACCAGTTCTAAATGCTGTAGCGCGACGAGCTTTGCTCGATCAAAGTCTGCACGTTGACAATCGAAGTTTGCATGCAGTACGCGACGACCCTCTCGGTGACCAGATCTGTCGATCTTGCCAAGGTGCATGTTGACGGGAAGACCGACAGGGTTCTCGATGTCTATATAATTCATGCAGAAAGAGATGCACTCTTCGGCTAGAAAGCCCTTGGCTATGCTTCCATCTGGACGGGACCTGTTGTGAACATATCCTTTGATGTGTCCATTCATCCTTTCGAACGCCATCATGCTGTGGAGGAACATCGGCCCTAGTTGGACATTTCCTCCACGACATGGACCATCAGATGCACCATAATGTCGAAAAATGCAGGTGGGAAGTAGATCTCAAGATCACATAGTATCACCATGATCTCCTCTTGTAGCCTCCCGAGCTGATTCACGCCAATCGACTTTCTAGAGATGACGTCGAAAAACTTGTAGAGGCCAAACAACGTTTCACAGACATGCTCGTCCATTATCCCTCTTAGTGCAACCGGAAGTACCTGTGTCATTAGCACGGCACAGTCGTGAGACTTCATGCCAATAAACCTCTGCTTCGCCTCGTCTAGGTATATGCTCATCTTGCCTGCGTAGCCGTAAGGAAATTTGACTCCTAGAAGGCACTTGAAAAACTGTTTGATCTCATCCTGGCTTAGAGTGAAGCAAGAAGGAGGGCAGTAATATTCGTTCTTCTTGAACTTTTTACCCTTCCGACCACCTTGTGTCGTCTCCGACTCATGATCATCGTCATTTTCCTGATCATCAGGAGTAGTGCATCCTCCGTGAAGCTCCTTACGGATACCCAAGCATATCAGGTCGTGCCTTGCTTTCGGACCATCTTTCGTCCTATCTGGCATGTTGATTATGGTGGCGACCAGACTCTCGCACACGTTTTTCGTGATATGCATGATGTCGAGGCTATGAGGCATGCGGAGAAACTTCCAGTATGACAACTCACAGAAAACAGACCTTGTTTTCCATACCTTCATCAGCGGCTTGTCTTGTTGCTGCCTCTTTTGCTTCTTTCTAGGCTTAGGACAATCTTTCCAGTTTTTCAGCAACTCTTCCACTTCTTCGCTGCTCCTACGCTCTGGGATTCCTCGGGTCTCGGATTTTCCATCGAACAGGTCTCCATGTTTTCTCCATGGATCATTCTTGCCGAGCCACCTCCGGTGCGCCATGAACACGGTTTTTGATGACCCTGGATCTTTCTCTAGTTGGAGATAGCTTGTGTTTTCCATGCACCTTAAACATGCGCAGAATCCTTGGATAACCTGCCCCGAGATATACCCGCAACCTGGATAGTCATGCACCGTAGTGACCAACGCGGCTCTCATAGTGAAATAATCTTGTGCGACCGCGTCGTAAGTATTGGCTCCAGATTCCCATAACGTGGCTAGCTCCTCTTTTCAACAGCCCAGGAAACAGATTGATGTCGATACCAGGTTGTTTTGGCCCTTGAATTAGCATACTCATTTGTATGTACTTCTTCTTCAAGCACATCCATGGAGGGAGGTTGTACATCCATACAAACATGGGCCAAGTACTATGTGTGCTGCTCTGGCAACCGAACGGATTGAGTCCATCGGTGCTCGCACCAAGCCTGATGTTCCTCGAATCTCCACCGAATTCTGGGAATTCGAGGTCCAATGCTTTCCACTGTCTAGCATCTTAAGGGTACGTCAGCAACTCATCCTTTTCGGGGTCATCATCATCTCCTCGCTTCTTCCTTTCCGCATACCATCGCATGAGCTTAGCTTCCTTCGTAGACGAGGAGTGATAGGAAAGTACCATACCACTTTTCGATGTGCTTTCTTCCCTTTATTGTATCGACTCACGCCACACACCGGACATGTGGTTTTCTCCATGTTCTCGCCCCGATAAAAGATGCAATCGTTGATGCATACGTGGTATCTAACATCCGGTGGATTGAGAGGACAGACGGTTTTCTTGGCGTCCTCAATACTAGTTGGACACGTGTTCCCCTCCGGGACACGATTGTCCCAATATGCCATCATATCGTTGAAGCTTGCGTCGCTCAATTTGTGTTTTGCCTTCATCTCCATAGCCTTGAGAGTTACATTCAACCGGGTATCATCGGGCCTGCATCCTTCATACAATGGAGTAACTGCATATTTCTCAAGTTGCGCAAGCTTGGCTTTCTCTCTAGCGGCATCCCTGGTGTTACTCGTCTGCTTGAGAAGCAGCTCTTGCACATAAGGGTCCCGCACCCAGCCTGACGTTGTTCCATCGTCGTCTGCTCCTCCGGTATCTAGATCATCATCATCCCGGTATGCTTCCGCACCTTCACCATATCCAGGAGAGTCTTCATCATCTCGCCCGTCCTTGCCGTGATGATCATCGTCATGTTGCCCACCTTCACCGTCTCCATCGTCTTCGTCATCGCTTATCCAGTGAGTGTATCCATCCATGAAACCATTGCGGAGCAGGTGCGCCTGCAGATGCCCATAATCTGTGTCGATCAACCAGTTGAGTTTGCATCTTCTGCGCGGACATCTTATCTCCGTCTTGTTATTTCGTATCATGTCCGTCATCGTGCATTTCAAAAATCTAGCCACAGTTCCTTCGCTCATTATGCGTACCATGGTTGCCTACGCGGTGTACATAGTACAATTAGAAGTTTATTAGAACCACATAATCAATGCATGCATGCATGCAATGGTCGATAGAAAATTTCGGCATGACCTATCCTAAAATAAGGACCTTTGAGAAATGCCAAAGTCCTGCCAAAATGGAAATGAATCAACATTTTGGCAAAACAAATGGCAACTCATTCACGCATAAACACAAAAGAGAGACCGATCCATACACATGAACACATCATACTCTCCATACACACATGCATGAGCATCGATCCTCTCCATATACACACACATGAGCATCGATCCTCTCCATACACACATGAGCATCGATCCTCTACATACATATGAGCATATCATCCATATACACATGAACACATCCTTACATGGACAACTTACCGAGATGATAGACCGATCGAGAAGATGGAAATGAGATGTGCGGGAGAGATCGACCGAGAGGATGGCGTGTCCGGAAGGAGAGCTTCCTCTATTATGTATGTAGCATCCAAGGTAAGTTCTACATGCTAAAAATGGTGAATGAGTGGAGAAATTGAGGTGGGAAGGAGGATCCCGACTAGATCTAAGGAGGAAGAAGGAGCGGAAAGTGAAGTGTGGGTGTGGTAGTGGATAGTCACATGTGTAAAGTGGAGCTGCCAAGAAAATGGTCGACACATCCCTGACGCACATGGCCCTAGTGCGCCTCAGGGACTAATCACAACCGTGGCACACATGCCAGGAGTGCGCCACGGATGTGTTTGCCCATTTACAGAGCAGAGGGGCCTTTTCTTAGGCATAAAGCATGCCCACCATGTGCGCCACGACTAACCCTAACAACTGTAGCGCACATATCCCATGTGCGCTACGGGTATGTGGCATGCGGCCAGCAGGCCCCTGGCCCACACACATATGTGGCGCACTATCATCACATGCGCCACGGTTGTTCTAGTTACTAGTAGGGCACTGCCCACAGGTGAGCCACGCATGTTTTACCCGTGGGGAACTTCAACCACGTGAGCCACGGATGTGTGGATTACCTATAGCCTTTTTCCTAGTAGTGAGGGATTGTTTAAATCTATATTTAGAAGAAAAGGCGAAGTTGAAAGACATTTTGAGGCATCAGCGAGTCTGTCTGACAACTGATACATGGACATCTATTCAAAACCAGAATTACATGAGTTTGACTGTGCACTGGATCAACAGTCGGTGGGAACTTGAAAGAAAAGTGTTGAACTTCTACTTTGTACCTAATCATGTTGGTGATACTCTTGGCAGAATGGTAGAGGAATGCCTTCTCGAGTGGTACATTGGGCAAGTGTTTACCCTATAAGTTGATAATGCAACCTCAAATAACACTGCCATTGAGTATCTCAAAACCGTCATCAAACAATTTGCAGTATCCAACAACGAATTCTTTCATGTGAGGTGTTGTGCGCACATTGTGAACTTAGCTGTGAAGAAGGGTTGGGAAGGTAGTAACCCATCAGTTGCAAAAATAAGAATTGTCGTGTTATTTGCGAAATCATCCCCATGAAGGTTAAGGTTATTTAGGAAATGTGTGAAGAAGGAGAAGATTGTAGAGAAGAGTCTCTTTTCACTAGATGTCGATACAAGATGGAATTCGACGTATCTCATGCTCGAGGATACAGTTCCATTTGAAAAAGCTTTCAAAAGATTAGGCGATGAATGCAAATACTATACACCATACTTCTCTAAAGTTGGTGGTCCCCTCACTATGGAAGACTGGTTGGAAGCTCAGAAATTGATTTCAGTCTTCAAGCTTTTCTATAATGTGACATTAAGATTCTCCGGACAACAATATGTCACATCAACTACCTTCTTTCATGATTTCCTGCTCATGCATAAAAAGATAACCCAATTGATTCGTGGAAAGGAGCAAGAAGCTGGCCTAGCATCAATGGCGGAAAATATGAAGCAAAAGTTTGATAAGTATTGGGACAATAATGATGGGTTAAATCCATTGCTATTTATTGTTGTTATTCTTGATCCTTGGTACAAACTTAAATTTTTGGAATTCGGCTTTTCCAATATTTATGATCAAGATAAGGCCAAAATTTTCACAAAAAAGGTTGACGATGGTTTGAGAAGGTTGTTTGAATGGTATGTCGAAGCCGAGTCAGCTGCAAATAATAGTGAGGCTCCTCATGCACCACTTGTAGTTGATCTTGAAGAATGTGCCGAGGATCCAAGAAAGTTATGGGCATCCAATTTTAAGGAACATTTGCAAGTCATAGAAAGTAAAGCGGCAAATACCGAGTTATCTAGATAATTTTCAGAATTGTGTGAGAAGGATACAGATGAATTTGACATTCTGACTTGGTGGAGAAGGCAACAAAACAAATATCCAACATTATCCAAGGTAGCAAAGGATGTCTTATCTGTTCCAGTTTCAACGATTGCTTCTAAAGCTAGCTTTAACGCTGGTCGTAGAGTAGTTAATCCGCAAAGAAGCTCATTGTCCCCAAAGATGGTTGAAGCACTAATATGCGAAATGAGTTGGTTAAGGTCATCACCCAACAAAATTGATAAGATTTACACAAGTATGAAGAGCTTGCACAAGGTAAAAATAAGATCCTAGCTCTTAGTTTTGTTTATATTCTTGATGTGTAAGTTATACTGAATTTATATTATTTGGATTCATTAGAGCTTGGAGCTTTCGAGTTTGGAGAAACATGATGTCGGCAAGAAAATCAGCATATCAAGTATGTGGTTTCCCTTTTACTGTTGTCTATGTTCTTTCTTATATCACCGCTATTTTCCAATATGAATTGTACAAGTCCTTTCTAAGACACTGGATTGATCTTATGTTCCCTAGAAAAACATCTTTACTCTTCATATTCGATATTAACTTCTTTTTAGTAAACCAAATAACTTTTCTGCACAAGCCTATATCCATGTTTTGTATACTGGAGGATAAACCAAACATAGTCACACATGTTTGCTAGATTAGCTGCATGTGAATAGGTGACAGTTCTCTGTGAATGCTCAGAGTGATCTTTGTGGTGTGTTGGACTTTGACAAACGTGATTCGTAATAACTCTGATTTTGCACCTGGAGTTGTCAACATATGTTTGGTTTAGCAGTTGATTGTTTATTATGTACTGAGAAATCGAGCCATTCGTTGATTGTTTATTATGTACTGAGAAATCGAACCCAGAGTTGTCAACAGATACACTCAGAGGCTGCAATTGTCAGTTAATTTTCTTGCTGTATGCTAGTAATTGCAATGGCTGCACATATATTTCTCTAAACTCATATTATTTTTTTAGGCCATAAAACCCCTAAGCAAGTTTCTCTTCAACTGTTGTCTATATTGTTCCTTATTCAACATGCATGTATAACTAAAAAACAAGCTTTACAATGTAGTGATAAAGTATGTTCATGTCAGGTGATGGAGAATGTAGTAGAATATGTTGTGGAACTAAGATATGAGTTTATATATTGTCTACTTCATTACCAATTTTCTCCGTGACTTTAGCTGTTAAATTTTCCCCTATCCTGTGTCCTATCTTAATGTCATGCGCTTAACTGAACCATTTACAAATCTGAAATTAATGGTCATATTCTATACCATTTACTAGCATGATCTGTTCATTTTTCTTACATATTCGAGTTTCTTCGGCGCTATGAATTTTTCAGTATTAAAACTAAATTCTAATAATAAGAACAATAGACCTGCAATGTTGACACTAATTTTCAGCATGACCATCTATGAATGTGAAACTGCAGGTGTTAAATGGATGGTTGCATGTGTTGAACGTTGTCTTTTTCGACTGGTGTCAAACCATTTAAAATGTAGAACCAACCCGCACCAACCTGTGATACCACATACTCCCTTCCGTCTACATAGTACCATTTTTACAGTTCAAATCAAACCAACCCAGCTAAAACTGGTATCAACAGGCTGGTTTGAGAAACCGAAGGAAACTGTTATAATCCGGGAATGCCCATGTTTAACTATATCCTCGTCACATGCTGCCGCCGCTGTTCTCCCGGGCAACTCCGGGCTCCGGCGCCCCGCCACCTCTCCCCTATCCTGCGCAAGATCCCCACCAACCTCCAGACCCGTCCTCCTACCTGACCTTAGACTCGCCCTCCGCCCCAGCCCCATTCGAGGAGCCCAGGACGCCGCCCTCCGTCTCGGCCTGATCCAGGTCCTGACTGCGCCCCCCTCCTCCCCGTGGATCCCTCTGCCCCGGCCCCGATCCAGCACTCTATAGAAAGCATTAGCATCGAAAATCTGTGAGTACTTGCATAACTTAACTTGGTGACCAATACTATTGCCGAAAACATTAATCTTTGCAAATCCTTTTAGTCTTTCGTAGTGCATATTATTGCTAGAGCAGATCATTACTAGTTCAGATAATTGCTAGTACAGGTCTTTGCAAATCCATGTACAGATTTAATACAGAGTATAAGTTTTAAAACATGCAACGGATATCTTATAATCTCATAATACAAGAATAGAGGTTGGTAAAGAAAAAAAAGTCTTGTGCTGCATACTGCGTCAATCTCACATCTGCCTTTTTGGTAATACCATAATTCAGGATCACTATGTAAAAAATAGATACACAATCTTGCTGCATATGAACTAGGGCAATGTCAGATCTTTTCGCAAGGCAACTTTGTAATCTGATGTTTGGGCTACTTCTTTTATTCACAGTGCACAGATTAAATTGAATATACATGTGTTCTGACTTTTTACCATGATGTTTTCCCTTTGCAAATGAGACTTCTTGTGGCTGGACGCACATTGCGATCCAGCCTTCGACAGGGAACCCATCAGCGCCAGCAGCGGTAGCTGGACGCCTCAGTGGCGTCAGCTAAGATGGCGAGAAGAATATGGCGGCTTGGAAAAGATGAGTGCTGGTACGCGTGAACAAGATTGCGTCCCAGCGATCATCTTGGTTTGTCTTAGTAATTGATCTACTTCCATGTCGTCTTCCCCGTTAAACTCCTCTTCGATAGTCCATGATTTTTACATGTTGCAATCGAGATTCATTTGCTTCGTCTGATGGGGGTTCTGGTTTCTTACTGCAGATCATTCAATTATTTCTGAATTATGTGTATGTGGTTAACCATAGAGTTGTAGATTTTCTGGAATACGTCAACGAGAGGATCCTTCTTGCCTTTGAGTCATGATAGAGGTGATCTTTCCTTTTTTTATTCAAAAACAATATTTTCCTATAATTAACAATGCACTAACTTTTAGTTCGTATGTTGATGTATGCAGGGTTGTGGTTTGTCAACCTGGGATGACCTTCTCAACAAGAATTCTGACGAGATGGTCAACTATAGCACAACGGCTTGAAATACTAGTCTACAAGATGTGCATTAGCTTCATCGGACTACCTCGTCAATGAGAATGAAGCAAAATTTTCACAATTATATGTGCAGAACTGTCTTCTTATAAGGAGAAGCACATAGGTCATTACATATCACAAGGCAAGAAACTTGAAGAAGAAAAATATAGATATATACTATACATGTTTTCGGTTTATGGTAGTATTATGTGTAGCTTGAATAATAATTTCCAATGTTTTAACAAACAATATTAGTATGAAAGTATATAAGAGCATGTTTTAGTTCAGATCTTTCATATAACGTACCAAAAGATGCTACTGTGTAAGATCCTTTATGATCTGAACCAACTCATCTGCTAAACTATTTTGCTAACTGGACGGTAATCTGAAACTGATAGCAACACGACTATTACAGCTAGCGGGTGTTGCTGCCGTTGGCAATCTCAGATAATTAGCCTAAACAATCATTCTTCGAATAGATAATAACAGTAGCGAAGACCTTCCATTAACTGCTTCCTTTGTATATCTAGTACTCAAACCCTTTTTAGTCTTCAAAACACAGCTAAAAGAAACAGCAAATCTAGGTTGCTTTGCCTGAGAAATGCTCTGCCCAGGCAGATTGAATAGCTCATATCACGTAAAATTCCTCTAGATACAAAATAATACATCAGCCGGCCAGGGAATGAACCAAATAGAGATTGCGGAGAAATGACAAAAGAGGTGGATAAATGTGGAACTGAAACAAATATGCAGTGTTACCAATGACTAAAAAGTGTAACTTATGATAATGTGTGCTTCTTTATTTATCTTCCTATCTGATTACAATTGCTTGCCTCGGGGTGATAAGATTGCATTCATATCTTTACCAACAAATCAACAACTTCTAAATATACTTCACAATCATTACTGCAATCTTATTCTCATATATGATCATTTATTAAGAGTACTAGCAAATGGTCCTACAACCAAGCAAAAATGTTATCATATACTCGGAGTGTGCTATGTTCACATCATACTAGTGGCATATCAGATCTCTTGATCCCAAATCGGACATCAGCACCAAGTTCCTAATTGTTCAAACTGCATATCCACACACCCTCTTGCATTATGGAATACAAAAAATAAAATATACGGACTCTACATAGTTGCAGATCCCACTCGCTTTAAAAGTCAAATCAAAATTATACAAGATACTCCCCGCAAGAACATTTTACAAGATACAACAGTTGTTTCGGTACAGCTTGAGATGGTAGTCTATGGGAAACCAAACGCCCAGCAATGTCCTAAGCTTCTGCTCCTATACTCGTGTTTTAACAGGGCTGAACATGGACATTATAAACTGACACCCTACTGAACATAAAAATTATCTGCTCTACTAAACACTTAATTTGTAAAGGAAATATAATTTATATAAGCAGTTTAACTTCATCATATCCTCTTTGGATGACTTAAAATGGGGGTTTACGCTAGCGACTAAGTTTAATTGTAGTATCATACTACTTCCAATAAATGATCGAGAGCCATGACCTGGAGCAATAATTCCAACTAGAACACCTACTTGCTAGGTAAACACACGCTGCATGTAATAACTCTATTGAGCATGATTTCAAAGAAAAAATCCAATTACATGAAAATGCGCATCAAGCATTACATCAGTATAGGAGTGAAGCTCATCTACCGATCAGTTGGCCATGCAATTTTATAACAAACATACCGAACAAGAATCATCAACATGACAATCCGAGATCTAATTGCAAGAGTAGCTTCTCTATGTTATCGACTATGCAGGTAAAATCAACAAAACTGCATTCTAGTTCATGAGTAATACAAATTAAATGAAGGATCTGACTAAAAGGGCAAAATCATATCATGGACAATAGCCATGGTGTTCCTTTGTGATAGAGGGAGAGAGCAGGGAGGGGAACACGTATTGACTGCCTCTGCCAAAGACCGGTCCAGAGTTGTTCGATCGACGCGATCTCCGCGTCCAAGATGGAGATGCTGGCGGCGTCGAGGTGCAGGCCGATAGGTAGTAGCGCTGGCAACCGAGAAAGGTGACCCCTCCCGAGAAAGGCGACCCCTCCCGCGTCGCTCCCGTGGGCGACGGGGAGGGAACCCTAGCAGCCTCCGCCCAGAACCCCTCCTCCCACCTCCCTCCGTCTCGCTGCCGCCGGTCGGCGTCGCCGGGCAAAGCCCGGGCGCTGGCGGCGGCGGGGATCCCCTTCCCCCCTCGCATGGAGATGGCGGCGCGGGCCGTGGTAGCCATGGAGGGCGGCGCGCTGGGCCTGGGGCGCGTTGGCCTCGGGGGTGTGGCGGCCTGGCATGGCCGGCTGTTCCTGGGCAGCGGCGGCGGCTTCCCGTGGGTGGCGGCGGTCTGCGGCTCTAGACGGCGCGGGCTCGGCCCTTCTCCCGGCGGAGAGGCTCGGCTGATTGGCGGTGAAGGTGGCGGCGGTGAGGTGCAGGCAGGGGGCAGTGAGGTCGTCTGGCGGCGTGGCTTGGATGCAGGGAGCCGCGGGCGAATCTGGGCCAGGCAGGCCCAGATCTGGGCCCGGTCTAGGCGCTGCGGGCTCTGCCTAGCCACGTTGGTGGCATGGCTAGATATGGGCCAGGTGGGCTCATGTTTGGTTGCCACCGTTGCTAGGTTCGGCCTGCGGACGGCGTGGAGGTTGCCGTGTCCGGTTGCTTTTGTCGTCGGCTTGTTCACCAATACCCCTTGCTCATACCAATGAGTTAGCTGTAGTCTAGGCTCTCGGCTGATGGTTTGAGTCCGGTGCTCCTTAGACCGGCAGCGGCCCGGTTGACCGGGGTGACCATGGTGGCGTTGGCGCGGCTACTTGGCGGCGGGGATCTGTGGTGGCGGCAGATCCACTGGTGGATGGATGAGTCGGGACTTGGGCTAGGGTTGGTGGCGACAGTGACACCCCTGTTGCAGTGTGGCGCGGGGCTTCACGAGTCCAGTTGGACTCGGCCGGGCCAGAGAGGGCCTGGTCTGCCCCTGCTGCTACATCCGGTCGGCTATCGCTTTCCGGCGGTGGAGGTAGTTCCTCGCGTGTTACTGTTCCGCCGACCCTGCTGAAGTTTCTTCTTTTCGGTTGGACCAGCCTCACATTGTGGGTCACGGTGAGACAACGATGGTGACTGCAAGACCGTGGTGGCGTGGGTTGGTGGGCGGCGAGCTTCGTGGAGCAATTTGAAGCGTCCGGGAGTGTGGTTTTTTCGAGAGGTTGGGAGAAATCCTTGTCGTCTTGACACCGACGCGGTGACGCCTGTGGGTGTCATCGTCCTTCTTGAAGGGCGTCAGGTGTATCTCTTCCCCACCTCTCGTAGCGTACTGGGGGAAATCCTAGGTCTAGTCCGAGCAGCAACGTCGTTGTCGTCGCTTTCCCCCTTGGGGGTGCTGCTTGGTACATGACGCTTCAGAGCGCTAGGAGCGTGGTGGTATTATTCGGAGCGCGCAATGGTGGCGGGTCATCCTTGTTCGTCGAGCCACTGTTGTCGGTTTTGTTTTCTCTTCTTTTTCTTCTTCGTTTTCTTTATTTTTCTTTTAGGCGTTGTGCTGTCTGGCCTAGCAGCGGTCTCAAACGGTTGCTATATCTATATACCTGGGCGAAAGCTTGTTTCCAGGAGATAGTAGCGTTGGTCGCAGGTCAGGTGGAGATCGCGACATCGGCGTCTGTCCGGCACCGGTGGCGGCGACGGCGTCTGCCAGGAGGTCGCGGTGGCGGTGGGCCGTCCGATTGATTTTCCTCCCTGGTCAGGTGGAGGTCACGCCGACGGCGTGGGGGTCGGCGAGAGGCGGCGGCTGCCAGGAGATTGTCTACCGCCGCGAAAGCGTGGAAGTCGGGGAGAGGCAGACCGATTCAATTTGCTCTCTTATTTTTTTTCCAAAGATGTTTTTTACAGGTCGTTACTTAATTAATTTTAGGCCTGTTGGGCCTACTATTCCGGTTGATCTCAACCGTAGGTGCAAATTATACTTAAATCATGCTTTTGTCACTAATGTTACGGATAAAAGGTACGGTAAAACAAACCATATGTGATGCGGTACTGTAAAACAAGCCATTTGTGAAGCTAAGATCTTTGTCAAGCACATCTATAAAGAAGCGACATCAACATTATCTATACGCCAGGCCGGTGTGGAACACTACCACGCCAACTTCTCTGGCTTCAAGGCTTCGACGTCATCGTCGTCACAAGGGACGCTTTCAAGCGACGATCATCGCTAACATGCCTACTCCTTCATCATTGACACATCATCGCCAAGGTCTACATCAATATGGTCTTTATCACGTCTTCGTTGACACATCCTTGCTGCCGCTATACCCGTCCACATGAAGGACATACAACTACAACTCCCTCTGACAATACAACTGCCAGGCACGATAATGGCATCGCCGCGTCCACGACCCCGACGACTGCATCAACAAACCAGCATCACAATTATGACGGCCCTACGACCGCGCATATGGTTCTGGCAAAACCTTGTGTGCTTGATGGGTTACTCCGGTCGTGGCAAAACCGGTGGTATCACTTATGACCGCGTCCAAGAGACGTCCCTGACTGTACCTCTACAAGGTGTAAAACGTCTACAACTGTAGCTCTGTCAACAACAACAACGTCTATAGCTACACAACAGCAGGGGCGGACTCATGTATAGTTGAGTGGGGGCAGTGGCCCCCACTCAATTTTTTGAATCTTGGTGCAATCTATTCATATTTAAGGAAAAAAATATTAAAGTTTCTAATTTATACAAGAAATGCCCCCACTCATATGAATTGCCCCCACTAAATTTCCTGGCTGGGTCTGCCACTGCACAACAGCAACTGCTTCAGTCAACAACGTCTACATCATCACCTGCGTCCACGATATTCCCGTTGTGACTGCGGGAGGAAAAAGAGGCACCAAAAGGGGACGCAGTCACTGCCCCCTAGGTGCTGGCTATGATCATAAGAGACGCAGTTGATGATGACAAGGAGGAGAAGACGACGTAGTTCAAATCCAGTCGCAAACGTTTGCTTCACTCCCGCTATAATTGAGGGGATGTTAGAATACGTACACAACTAGAGATAGACTAGGATTTTAGAGATTATCTTGTATTACAAGTCATAGGTTTCTTGTCCTTCAAGTTTGTATATTTATATAATCCCCAAGAGGATCAGATCAATATAACACAACATTCTAGGTATTCAATAATTTTCACACTGGTACTAAACAAGAAAATTAAAGTGCTTTAATGAAAAACCTTTGGTTTTTGAGTGGAGAATAAATGGGAGAAAGTGGAGATTAAAATTATGTGAGTGAAGAGTTCACCCACAAGAATGAGAGTAGGGGAGGGGCACCCTCTTGGCCGCCGGCCAAGGGAGGGGATTGCCCCCCACCCCCTATAAAAGGAGGTGGAGACCTTCCTATCACACACGCACGCACGCACACACACGCGCATGCGCGCACACGCGCACACTTGCCCACTTCTCTCATATGTCCTTTGGTTGGCATCTTCTCTCTCTTGCTAGACTTGTCTATTGCTACTAGAAAAGGTGTGTTTAGGCGAAGTCCTGCTAGAGATCTTCCCATCCATCACCTCTACCTGTTGAAGTTCTCGGGGATCAACTACTTTTGTTGCCCGGCTGGAGCGAGGTTTTGAAAGTCATCGGCACACCGTATGTGTGACCGATTATGGAGGCGTTGCTCTCTTGTGGCACTGGTCGTCTGCATGTTCTTGAGGACGGTCGTATACACTCTATATCAACCACGATTTGTTTGCGGGAACGTTATTCCGCTTATAGTTTTTAAGGGTGAGTCCATCTAAAATCATTATAAAGTATTACCTAGATTCGTTTTTGACAGTTGCAATCGTAGAAAAAAATTTCTTTTCTATACAACAAACCCCATCAGGTGCATGTTCATGGGAGCTACACATCTCCTCGCGACTCACTAAGGCTTGTTGCGGGGATTGATACACAACAAACCTCGTCATTATCAAACTTCCGCTAATTTGATTTTTGAGATATGATCTATTGCCTCTCTTCTTGTATATGATCCTCGTTATGTGCTAATTTTTTTTTATAGCTTGTTCCCAACAAACTTATGGGCCATAAGCATATAGACCGTACTCTGACTGGACAAGAAGACGTACTACTGCAGAGAAGAACATACCGACCTGCGATCCAGCATTCGCCGGCCGGAGGGCTTCAAGGAATCGCCGCTGATTTCGGCAAACCAGCACGTGGACCGGCCTACTCTGAAGAACGGCCTCGTTCTGCTTTCTCCCTTCTGAAAATTATCACATCTTGCAATCTAAAGGCAGACTTCTATTCAGAAGAACTGAAGCACTCTTGGTTACAAGAATTTTATTCAAATACTTTTCTAGTGACCATCTCCATGACAATTGACAAACAACCTTTTGACCATGGAACAACTTTGTTCACAAAAGTCAAAAACTTTTAGTTCGACAGGAACAATTGAGAGTTTATTGTAGAAGGTTATTCAGAAAAGGAAAAAGATACGTATCATTCGGGGGATCAAACGAAACAAAGCCTCGGGTTGACTCGTTCAGGCACGTCCTGTCCTGCACATTACGTGGTGGCATGCACACCCCATCTCAGGCATCCATGGCGGCGGTGCGAAGTCCATGGCATGCTCTACCTAAAGTTACCTATTGTGGCGTCCATGGACCCTCTCGACAGGGATATTTGCTCCGTGTGGCTTACGACGGTGCTACGTGCGTCGTGCGCGTTGAGGTTTGCTACATGCAGTCACGGTGTTGCTACATGCGCCTAGTTGGAGTTTTGCTACGTACGGCATCAAGTTTTGCTATACTAGCCGGCGGTTGTGCTACGTGTGGCCGGCGGTGATGCTACAAGCGCTGTCGATTTTTGCTGCATGGGGTCGTCGTCGGCGCTACAAGTGGGTGTTGCTATGTGTGGCCGGCGGCAGCACTACAAAACCTCATGTGATGCTACGCGGGTTTTTTCGGATTTGTCCTATTAATTTTTACTACAAAAGTTTTGCTATTTTGCTATACTAGTATAGCGGTTTTACTACACTAATGCAAAGATTTTGCTACAAGGTCTCCGGCGATGTCTCCAATCAAAAGTCGAAAGTCTCTAGCAAGGTCGGTTTTGCTGTATTAGAACAAATTTTTTTGCTACATAGTCTCCAACGTAATCTATCTTTTTAATTTTTTGTTTCGTGGATGAACCTTTTTATTACACGTAGCAAAAGCGACACCTTTTTGGAAAAAGGGACCTTTTGTAGAAAACGGGATTGGGCTCTGTTTTTGACGTGAAACTTTTTTGTACATGTAGTAAAAGCGGGATTTTTTTTAGCAAAACCAGATAGTTATGTAGTAAAAGCCGGATTAAATTAAATTTCTTTTTCTAGAACACGTGTCAGCCTGTCTGCGTTGCCTAGAAATTTCATACTATAAAAGAAATGTGTTCAAATACTTTCACTGACCGTCTCCTATGCCAAAGCATTTTGTGTTGACCGTTGACTATGGCGAAACTTTTGCTCATAAAAGTCAAGGAGTTTTTCCACCGTGCAGTGCTTGGATCATCACAGAATTTTACCAAAAAAAAAGAAAAAATAAAGCACTTGTCATTGCCTGGGAAGGCAATTTAAAGAAATTTGTTCAACTACACTTTCTACTCACCATCTCCATGCCAATTGAAAATCTCTGTTGACAGTTGACCGTGGTAGAAGTTTGTTCATGAAATCTCCGTTGACAGTCGACAATTTATGGAAACTAGACAGAACTATCTCCAACAAAACCAGAGAACTTTTCAACGGCTGCGACACAGGAGCTTGGCATGCTTTCCATAAGACTTTGCACCAGGACAGAAACAAACTGCAATCGAAATGAGGAGTCAAGGGCTGCTGAGCAGACAAGGAAACTCGCAAAATTGCATGCCGCCACAATAATGGAAGTACAACAAGGCATACATCAGATACTAAACAGAAGCCATCGACAACAAATATATAGAAAAACCTGGAATCCCGTCGACTTCAGTTTTCACTACAAAATCCTCGGCAATGTTCAAACAACTCAGGACACAGGCTACATCTCAATGAATTTATCACGCAGCAAACTGCTAACTTATTCCGACACCTTCAATCAGTTTCTCGAGAACAAATGGCACCGGCTAACTAAGCCGACTCCGACTTGGTGTACATCCTAACGGCGACGGCCAGGCCAAGGATGGCCAGGGGGACAAGGAACTGGAGGATCTTGATGATGAACTCGGGGGTCTTGTCCTGGTTGTAGTGTGGCTGCTTCGGCGGGGTGTACTTCGTCTGGGTAGGTATCGTGGACGCGTCCACATCACCAATATAGTACTCATCCAGCATCGCACGGGCAGTCGTGCTGTGGCCGACATCCTCAAAGTCATCGGTCGCATCCTTGGCTGTAAAACAAGGGCCACACAATTGTAAATCAGTATGCTAATTCACAGGTTCACAACCTCTGCGATCATGGCAAGGCAAGAAGGCATACCAGTTGAGGACAAGAGAACGTCGTCACCTCCAGGGTGGTCCTCCAAAAACTTTGTCACATCGTATACCTGAACAATACAAAAATGATATTAGTGATTTTTTCTGGGCAATGAGGAATTAAATTTGCAGCTATTCGCCACATTGCTCTTGACATGTACAAGCACAGAAGAAAGCAAGATTCGAAGAGAATAAAAGGCTAATCAATCTGTCTTTTTGCAAACGAGCTTGTCCAAAGAAAACCATCAGGTTGAAATCAAATATTCTATAAGGTTTAAATCAAATACCAAAACATGTGGAATTTACCTTCAACTATACAGCTTCCTAAGGTTTAATATTGAATTTGCTTTGCATTTGCTAAAATAAGTTGTTAAAGAAGTTGCTTTTCACGGATGCACGTGTAAAAAGGGTACTTGATGAACGCATTTTGAAATCCTCTGTATCCTCTTCTGGAAGGTCACACTGTTCACTTGGATCGAGATGAGTATAAACCCGATTAGAGTACAGAGCCATTAGTGGTAGTATAAACCAACATGTGACACACCGACACTAAACTACAAGGAGAAACAGCATCTCATCAAATAGGCTTCAACTTATGCCCAGAACTGCAGATGAAAAACTGGGACAAAGGTTTACAAATGCGGCTGCTTAGGGTAGTCCCTTGTGAAAAGGTAATGCCTTCATCAGGCCCAGGACCTACGGGTTCTGTACTGGCCTTGCGGAATTGTGGATGTTTTTTATAGTTAACAACTGAAGTATGATTGGGTTGGGCGGGGTGCATCTACAGCCAGTTTCATTTGTGCTTTACCAAGGAGTTTTCAGTGATGTTTCTCCTGGCATCTCTGGAACAAGCTTGAAACCGCCAGTAAAAGCAGCCTCATTTTTCTTGTATAAAGGGCTGTATGACACTTGAGAAGCAATCAAACAGGCAACTTCTTTCACTTTTATACATGGTGAAAGGCAATTAGGTAGTGAATCCGTAGACAACACCGGGAACCCCAAAGAAAAAAAGACTCTTTTTGCGCCTACCTGGTAGGAATAGAATAGGATATGGTCAGCAGCAACAGCAAGCAGGCAAATTTATGCACACGCAATTTCCTGTCTACGGCAGCGAGCACACCAAGAAAACAGCTGGAGCCTTGAACTAAACCAGAGGCAGAGTGCAGGGCGTCGGACCAAGCCACGCCAGCAACCCTGATCTGGGGTTTGGCCCCCCAGGATGGAATCACTGGGTGACCTGTGTACTAAACCAAGCTGATCCTTGTACTAAACCAAGCTGATTCTTCAGCTTAACCGGCAGCAATAAGTCGGGGCGATCTGTGACTCGGCGGAGCAGACGAGGGGGAACCCATGGCGTGGCAGATCTGCCGGGTCGTGCAATCCGATAGCTCCAAACGCCGCCACACCAGCACGGATCGGAGAGGGTTGGGGAGGGGGAGGGGGAGGCGAGTGTGTACCTTGCCGGCGATGATGAGCCAGCAGTCGTCCTTGGTGTTGTGCTTGGAGACCTCCGCCAGCGTCAGCGCCTCCTTCGCCATCGTCTTCTCGCTCCTCTGCTTCTTCGCCGGGTCGGGTTTGGGATTCGAGAGGGGTCGCAGATCCCGGCGATAGAAGAATCCGAGAGGGGTGGTGGTGGTGGGCGATGTGAATCTGACTGGTTGGTGGGGTGGGGTGGGGGGATCCGATCGGCGTCCCGTCCCTCTTTAAAAACCGCGAGGAGGAGCAGTCGGCGACGGGCTCCTACTGGGGGCTGGGGGCAACAACCACCACGAGTCCAACACCAACACCGGAGTCTCTTTCCTACTGGGATTCCGTTCCGACTCCACCCACCCACCCAGACCACGACCAAACTCCTCCGCTCTCTCAGCTGCGTGGGACCGGCCTGTCAGCCAAACATGCAACGGTGTCTTTCCTTTTTTTTAACAGAGGGAAAAGCTTTTGTCAAAAAATAAAAACAAGTACTCCATATATAGTACATACTACTATAGCAGCATTATTTAGTTGATTGAAGATCTCAGATCCAGATCCCTATTTCGATTCTCTAAAGATTAAAAATTGATATCCATCAATTAAGGCGGTCAAAAATCACAATGCACCTATCTAAAGCCGCCTGCCATATAGTAGGCACATACGTGTAAGTCTAATTAAAGAAGAGAGAGTGGTGGTGGGGGGGTCTCCCTCCTGAACCCTCTCTTCCTCTCCCGAACCCTCTCACGTTTGACCGCTCGGCCCGAGAAACCGGGCCTCCCCCGAGCTCTCTCCGTCGGCGCCGGCGGTTGGAGGGGGCGAATGGGGGGGGGGGGGGGGTGGTACCGGAGTAGCTAGGATAGTTAGGGGTAGTGGCCTTGTTCCAGTAGTGGGCTATATGCCTGTAGATAGAGGCGGCGCCGGTGTCTCTTGCAGCGAGATCTGGCGAGTTTTAGGGTTCCTCGTCGGCGTGCTCCTAATCCATGGAGGATTGGTGACGGCGACGGCAAACACCGCTTCTTTGCATAAATCTGCTTCGGTTGCTGCAGTCCTGCGGTGGCAGCAAGTTTTGGGCCTTCCTCTGGCCTGCCGTGGTGGATGGGGGAGTCGGGCGGAGCTTGGCGTGCGGCTGTAGGAAGGCACACCTCCGAGCTACTCCGTGGCGCGTGCGAGCGGCGTCGGGAGGTCGCTGAACCATCTCCCTCTTCGTGCTTCAGTGGATGAAGCTTGCGGTGAGTGGGGTGGTTTCGGCGGCTCTACCATAAAGCCTGCGGGATCTTCTGCTTCGTAGATGGCGATTTCTTCTTCGCATTTCCCTTGGCCAGTCGTGGTGGCGAGGGATGGAGAGGAGAAAAGATTGATGTTGAAGACGAAATCGAGGTCGGTTGAAGCTGCGCCTGCAAGATCTTCTTCGTAGTGGCCCTCTGGCAGCGGCATTGCTACCGGGCTTCTGCCCGCTCGGGTCGAAAGGCGACCAAGGGTTCTAACCTCCTCTGGAGGCCCTTATCCGAAGCATGGCGCCGGAGCTCGACGTCTCGTCATCGACAAGTGGTTCGTCCCCGTTGCTTGCAAGATGGCTGGTGGCTTTGCTTCTTCTCCGGATCGTGGAGTGTCATGAGCAAGAGTCTTCCTTGATCTCGCCGATCCTGTCGGCTGGCGGTCGCCGAATAATGGTGGCGGCGGCGCCCAGGGACTCGATTGCTTTTTATATTCTAGTCCTGAGGTGTTTTTTTGTAATTAGGAGGCTCTTTTCTGTTTTTTCTAGTTTTGCTAGGGTGCTTAAAGCTAGGGGCCTCCTTGCATATTATACCTGCCACGTGTGACTTATTGCATCTTCTGA
Organism: Avena sativa; assembly: GCA_916181665.1. NCBI lineage: Eukaryota > Viridiplantae > Streptophyta > Magnoliopsida > Poales > Poaceae > Avena > Avena sativa. The sequence goes on along the minus strand of OV702285.1, from coordinate 2,363,515 downwards.
GGTCTTCTTGACCCAATTACAAAAGAGAGAGAGAGAGAGAGAGAGAGAGAGAGAGAGAGAGATCCCTCAAAAAAGAGAAAGAGGGAGGGGCTAGTTTGATTCAAAGGAATCTTACAAGAATTTTGGAGGATTTTGATCCATAGGGAAAAAAATTATGTGCATTGTTTGATTCATAGGATTTTGCTCTTATGAACTTTTCCCATAGGATTGCATTGCACTATGGTTTGGAGGAAACTTTTCATCCACCTCAACCCCATGTTACAATTTCTTTTGCTTTCATGTGAATCAAACTCTTCTTTAAGAAAAATTCTTGTAGGATCCTATAGGATTCAACTGGACATGACATTCTAATCCTGTATTTTTCCCATTTCTATGTTTTTCCTATCCCGCGAATCAAACAGGCCCGGGTTTTGTATCCTCTGAACGAGTAAATTACATCTTAGTATCACAACTGGGTTGGGTAACAACTTAGTGCCACTTTTGCAATTTTTTGCTGATACATACCACTAATGGGACGAGCTGTTAACAATAAGGCACGTTTTTGGCTAATCGAGTTTGACAACAAACTAAGAGAATGGGCCCAAAATTAAGCGATGACGTGGAACTAGGGCCACCTGTCATCCCTCTCATCGTCTTTCCTCTCCTCTATCTTCTCTTGTATCCTTCTTCTTCCTTGTAGTCGCTCTCCCTACCCCTCCCGGACTTCTTGAGTTGTGTTGTTAAGCCGACAACATCTGCCTCATTGCCCGCATGTCCCATGCAGATGGAATTGAAGACAAGCTTCCCTAATTGATGCCACCATCCATGCCCTCTTTGTCGCGTTACGTCGCCTCCAACCATTCATAAGCTCGTTGACCTTTCCCTTGCATTCCTGGTGAGATCCTGCTCCACCTAGTACTCCCCATTTGCCCGCTCGAGCACCATAGTTACTTGTCGTCGATCATCATTGTTTGTCTCGTGGTCGTGTCGTCGCAAATTTCCATTGACCTTTTACTAGTGGTGCTACGCAATGTTGGTTCTCCTTGAACTCCCGAGTCAAATGCTCCCACCAGCGTAGTCCTATACGCTCCCTTCCACGACATCCTTGGATGTGGTCGGCCCCTCGGACCGAGGTAATCACACGGCACCGACGGGAGATAGCAGGATGGGGCGGCGGGAGGTAGGAGGAGGGGTGTTAGCTGCGGTAGGTAGCAAGAGAGGTTGTCGACAGTGCTGATTGTTTGATGAGAGAGATGAGGTGCGGGAAGAAGGAGAAGTGATACAAGGGGATAACATGTGCGGCCAAGTTCACTGAATCACTTACATGTGACCCTAGGTCCATGCCAACCATCGCTTAATTGTGGGCCCATTCTATTAGAGTATTAAAACGTGATTAGTCACCATTCTATTAGAGTATTAAAACGTGATTAGTCAAAAAAGTGGCCTATTTGTAACATCTCACCCCAAAATTGATACATATTAGCAAAAATTGCAAAAGTGACACTAAGTTATTACCCTAGACCCAGTTGTAATAATAAACTATAACTAGACGGACATACGATCTTCACCTCGCCGCCTGCACAACATTGTTGCATGGCGTGTCTAGAGAGATGCATTTCATGGTGATTTGTTCTGCGTTGATGCCTGAGGTTATTTGGATTAGCTATGTTGAGCGGGTCATAATGAGATTCTAAAGAAAGTAGCGAGTCTTGTGAAATATGTTGGAGATATGCCCTAGAGGCAATAATAAATGTAGTTATTATTATATCTTTGTGTTTATGATAAATGTTTACATTCATGCTATAATAGTATTAACAAGGAAACAATAATACTTGTGTGATTTGTAAACGTAATTTGAAGTCCCTAGTAAAGCCTCTATATAATACTAGCTTGTTGGTTAATAGATGATTGTGGTTTCCCTATCATGAACATTGAGATGTTATTAACAACAAGATCATATTGTTAGGAGAAGGATATGGTGGACATACTCCTATAGATAAGCATAGCATAAAGATCAAGTCATTTTAATAGTTCAATTGCTATATGCTTTCTGATACATAGTAACCTAATTCCTTCGACCATGAGATCATGCATATCACCTTTACCGGATGGATGCTTTGATGACATAAAACACCACACCGTAACTGGGTGGCTATAAAGGTGGCATTGAGTGTTCGGAAAGTATTGGTTGAAACACATGGATCAAGAGTGGGATTTGTCCATCCATATGATGGATAGATATACTCTGGGCCCTCTCGGTGAAATGTCATCCAATTAGCTTGCAAGCATGTGACTGGCTCACAAGGGATCACATATCACGGGAACGAGAAAAGAGACACTTCTCCGAATTATGTCGAATTATGTCGAATTATGTCGAACGAGAAAAGGGATCACATATCACAAGGGATCACAATTATGTCGAATCCTTAAGTGTGTCTCCCTACGGTTCGTGAATTATGCGGACATGATCGAGACACTTCTCCGAACAATAACCAATAGAGGAATCTGGAAATTCATATGGCTCCCACATATTTCTACGATTACTTTGCGATCGAATGAACCACTTACATACGATACCAATTTCCCTTTGTCTCACGATAGTTTACTTATCCGAGGTTATGATCGTCGGTATCTCTGCATACCTAGTTCAACCTCGTTACTGATAAGTACTCTTTTCTCGTTCCCGTGATATGTGATCCCTTGTGAGCCAGTCACATGCTTGCAAGCTAATTGGATGACATTACACCGAGAGGGCCCAGAGTATATCTATCCGTCATATGGATGGACAAATCCCATTCTTGATCCATGTGTCTCAACCAATACTTTCCGAACACTCAATGCCACCTTTATAGCCACCCAGTTACGGTGTGGTGTTTGATGTCATCAAAGCATCCATCCGGTAAAGGTGATATGCATGATCTCATGGTCGAACGAATTAGGTTACTATGTATCAGAAAGCATATAGCAATTGAACTATTAAAATGACTTGATCTTTATGCTACGCTTAACTATAGGAGTATGTCCATCACATCATTCTCCTAATGATATGACCCTGTTGTTAATAACATCTCTATGTTCATGATCAGGAAACCATGATCATATATTAACCAAACAAGCTAGTTTAACAAGAGGCTTTACTAGGGACTCTTTTATGTTTACAAATCACACAAGTATTAATGTTTCCTGTTAATACAATTATAGCATGGTATGTAAACATTTATCATAAGTATGAAGATATGATAATAACCCACTTTATTATTGCCTCTTGGGCATATCTCCAACAGTCTCCCACTTGCACTAGAGTCAATAATCTAGTTTCAAACCTATGTGTATTCAACACATATGGCTTTCTGGTGTCGTATGTACACTATTGCTAGTGGTTAACTGATCTCCGGATCTGACACTTCCAGGTCCGTGTGTAATTGCATGTCTTTGCTCTCTACGCATCACTCATTCTCTAATGAGATGGCTTCGTACTAATTTGGTCCTTTGGTGTGACCTTTAGTTCTTTGGGGTTAAAACATGTTGATAATATTGTCGTACAATTTATCTTCATAGTATTATCCCGCTGTGAACTACACCTAGTTTGATAACAAACTAATTGACACAAACGTCCTCTTTAGCTGCTATTATAGCAGTCATATACTTAGCCTTTTGTTGTAGTATCTGTCACAATGTCTTAACTTTGGAACTCATCCAAATCCATTATGGAACTTACTTTCCATTATATTGTGCCACCCTTAGTTTAGATTGAGATAAACTTAATTTGTACTTTGTGACAAAACTAGTATCAATGTAGTACTTTTACAATGAACTAACCATCTATTTGTCACTTCTACAAACAATATATTCTTAGTTCTTCCAAAAGATCATAAGAATATCCTTACTATTGTCCAATGATCATCTTATGAATCATTCTGGTATATGCTCATAACATTTAGAGCATAGGACATATCTGGATTTGTACATATCACAGTATGATTGATATAAATACTCTTTGTGATCTCATACATCAAGTATCTATCTATACTTGAATCTTTGTTTCACTTACCAAGTGTCAATACACTTGAATATATCATCAATATTGAACTCATTCAATCCTTTCTGTGCAACAAGAACCTTTCTTGTAGTTTCTATATTGAACTCATTCAATATATCATCTATGTACTTTTGGCACAACCATATTAGCGTCTATTGATGCCAAAAATTTGGGTTTTGCCTAAGTCTTTCATCAGGATGAAATTCTTAATATGTGTTAATAAAATATACATCTTTTCCAATCAACAATATGTCCTCCACATAATGTATTAGAAATATGTCTTAGCGCTCCAACTTAATTTCTTGCAAATGCAAGCATCTTCATTGTCTCTGATGAAATTAAACTCTTTTAACAGTTTCATCATAGTGAAGATTCCAACTCCGCTATGCTTACTTCAACCATTGAAGTTTGCATATGCATTTAGCATCCTTTGAATTAACAAAACCCTATGGACCGTGTCATGCACACGTCCTAGGTAACAATTCTATTAGAAGAACTTGTTTTGTTTATTCAACTACCATATAACAAAATTATATGTAGTGGTTGCTACATTAATCCGTCTAGACTAAATATCGCTATGAAAGACCAAATCTTGTCATATACAACCTTTGAACATTGTTGTGAATACTTTCCCAACACGTCGACTATTTCATAGATGTGAAACATCCATGTCTTATTTCTTTTATAGATCCAAATACGACTGTAAGGTCTTACACCTTTCTCGAGGGTCCTTCAAGTTCAAAACTTGATCTCTCGTGTATGGAACTATCACGGATTTTATGGCTTCAAGCCATTTGACGGAGTCAGGGCCCATCATCGCTTCTTTGCATGTAGTACGTTCATTATTCTCAAATAATGATTTAACACTCAAATCTTGGTATTTGATTGTTTACTCGACCTACTTGGTTCAATAGAAACTTAGACCTTTGTGTCCACAACCTTTGAGGCATGTGAGCCATGAGCATTGTTGCTGCCTCCGGAACACTTTTCGGCGCTGCGCAACTCTGCACATATAGCTAAGGTTCTTTTAACCTTATCAAAGTTCTATTGTCCTCCCACTTATCTTTTCACGAAAAATTCCTTCTCAAAGAAACTTGACGTTCTAAGCGACAAACACTTTTGTCTCCGGTGTTTATGGAGGAATACTTAACAGTAATACAAAGACAGGTTCATCCGACTTTGGTTGCAAACATCTTTCTTATGCATAGCATACCAATGTTTAAGAAAGGACTACTTGGGTTTTATCCCAAACCATAACTTTATATGGTGTCAATTCAACGGATTATGATGGAGCTCTTTTCAGTGGAAAAACGGTAATCTCTAAAGCTTTTAATCTTTAAAATATAATGGCAGTTTTATGAATTACACCTTCGATCTTACCATGTCAAACAAGGTTTATTTACATATCTCGAACGCTCCATACTCTTATGGTGTTTCGGGAAAATGCAAATCCACGGAACGATTCCTTAAATCTTAGGTATTATGCTAAACTTGTAACTCAAATATCTTCCTTTATGATCTTATCATAAACCATTTATATTCTTGTTACAATGATTTTGCACTTCATCTTGAAAGTCTTTGAACTTTTCAAATGTTTCATACTTCGTCCTTATTAAGTAAATATACATATATTCACTCAAATTTTTCGGAGAAAGCATATGAAGTTGAAATCCATCGCACTTGACTACACATAACGGACTTCGTACAACAATATGTACAAGTTCCAATAAGTTAGTCATTCGTTCCCTTTTGGCCTACGAACGAAGTTTTAATTATCTCTAGGAAAGTTTCACAAGAGTCATATGATCAAAAATCAAAAGACTCCAAAATTCCATCCACATGGAGTTTCTTCATGTTTTCTTTCCAATATAATTTAAACGGCGATGTCACTTCCTAAGTGATCTTTCAATCAATTTGTCTTTCGACATTTTTAGCACTAGTTTTATGGATGTGATTTCTCCAACGAGATTTGTGAATCATCCGGCAATTATTTGAACAACCCTTTTGTTCTCATAATACCTGATAAAACAAATCTTGAAGGCAAGCTTTGATGTTTAACGAGCAACACAATAACCCTTTATTTGTTCTCGATGAACATCATCACATATTCTTTTGCTAGTTACTTAGGACATTGTAGTTCATGAATTGTGTTGTTTCGTATGATGATTCACACCAACAAATTCAGTATCAAATACTTAAGAACCACATTGTTTAATAAGTAAAGAATATAGCCACAACATGTATATCATCTATATACTTAAACTAAACAATTCTAGTCTTTTCTTTTCTGCCATATATTTATGAGATTCTCTTTCAGTATTTATTTTCTGTTTTAAAGAATCTATCAACATCAATAGTGGAGTCATACATATGACACATAGTCCAAAGCGTGTATAGTTGAATACCAATGTCTTTGGACTTGCACTTTGAAGTAGATTACCATCATCAAATGTTTGGTGTTCTTTCAAATTCCTTTCTTTAGTAATCTCTTGGTGTAGTAAACATTTTACCTACATCAAATATTCACCCTTATCATGGAATTATTCATGATCAAGCTACTTTTAGCTTATAAAGATGAATTGCGAGTATAATGTTGCTCTCCAAAACCTTTTGGTGGTTCAGGACAACTAGTGTCTCCAACCTTTTGCAACTTCTCATCAAATATGAGAACATGTATTTTGCCATATTATACTCTATCATGTTGCAACCAATACTTCGTTTCAGATATCACAATATCTTCCACATATCATGGTTTCTGAAACAACTCTTTCATATCCTAGATAACCTTGACATTAAGACAATTCTTTGAATATCAAGAATCATGGAGACAAACATGATACTCATACACTAACTCTTGGAATTGTCACTCTTGATTTTAATACCAATTATTAAACTTCATGGAGTAACCGGAACTTACTGAAAGTTTGCAATAGGACTTTTAGACTTTAGATTAACACTTCAAAAACAATACGATACCAGTTCGTAAAGTAACTAACCAGAATTCTATAGTTCTATCATCTCAATTATAACTAAGCGCAAGGTGGTAAACGGATGCCAATGACTACAACAATTATGCAAATTCACTTTGATTTAACTTATGATAAATAATGTTCAACTTTTAATCATATTGCCGTTGAACTCCCACTCAAAACAATATCCCTCACATTGTTTTAGTGATCACACGAACCAAATCCACCACATCAAAACCGATCATCACGAGAGTTGATGTAGCTTCAATGGCGAACAATCAACATGTTCATCATATCTACTATATGACTCAAGCTTTACCTTTCGGTGATCCGTGTTCCGAGACCATGTATGTACATGCTAGGCTCGTCAAGATCAACCTTAGCTTCCGCATGAGCAAATCTGGCTTGCTCACGTTGTATACACTCGCAGAATCTAACACACCCGATCATCACGTGGTGCTTCGAAACAACGAGATTTAGCAACGGTGCTTACTAAGGATGAACACTTTAAAACTTGAAATTGTGTGCTTGAGGGATCATCTTATAATGCTACCGTCGTTTAACTAAGCAATACAAGATGCATAAAAGGATTAACATCACATGCAATTCATAATATATGATATGGCCTTTCTTCTTGTGCTTCCGATCTCCATCTTCAAGCACGAACATGATCTCCATCATCACCAGCATGGCGTCAAGGTCAATGGCGCCGCTTCATGGTTGTCGTCCACCAGCTTCAACTATTACAACTACTTTGAATAGACACGCGGGTCTTAACAGAATTTAAAGACAACCATATGGCTCCTGCCGGTTGCCAACTTACAATAAGGAACATTGCATACATCATATATAATCACAATCATGGCCATATCACATCACAGCACACCCCTGCAAAACAAAGTTAGACGCCTCTAATTTTCTTTGCATGTTTTACGTGGTTTGGGGCTTTCAATAAGTGTCGTTCTAACTTACGAACAAGAACCACAACATTGATACTAGTATTGTCAATCACCCGTTGTAAATTTAATCTTAACTATGCTAGGAGAAACAGGCACCCGCAAAGCCACTTATGCAATACAAGTTGCATGTCAAGCGTGGAGCAAGTCTCATGAACGATGTCATGTAAGGTTAGCCCGGGCCGCTTCATCCCAACATACCGCAAGATGCAAAGTACACAAAAAGCAATCGACAATAAAAGCATCAACGCCCACAATGACCATTGTGTTCTACTCGTGCAACATATCTACATATAGACACAGCTCTGATACCACTGTAGGGGTTCGTAGCATGGAAAACAAAAAATTTCTATCGCATGAACACACAATCAAGATCTAATCTATGATCAAGCCAAGATCTATCTACTAGATTGTAGCAACGAGTCAATAGAGTACTAACCCTCGAAGATCCAAAGTGGTTAACGAGAGCAGATTCTCGTGGGTGATATAGTCGTACACTTCCCGATCTCAAGATCGCGTAGACGATCCTTCCGGCGCTGCGTTCCGGCAGCGCTCCCGCAGTCGGTCACACGTTCGGTACTCGACGAAGACCTTCCTCTCCCTTGTTCCAGCAGGCAGCGGAGGTTGTAGCACTCTCCTCGCGATTCCGGCAGCACGACGGCGTGGTACCGGAAGTAGAGGGGAGATCTCGCAGGGCTTTGCCTTAAGCCGGAGCGAGTATGGTGGAGTATGAGAGAGTTCCTCGGTGTTCTAGGGTTTAGATACACCAAGAAGGAGGTGCTAGAGCCGGCGGCTAGGGTTCCGGGACACCCCAAGTCGGCGGCTAGGGCAAAACCCTAAGGGGGCGGCGGCGGCTATGGTGGGCTGCAGCTTCTAGGGTTTGAGGTGAGGGACTTGTGTGTGCTAGGAGGGAGCCCTGCCCCTCCTTATATAGGTGGAGGGGCCGGCGGCCAAGGGGAGGGGAGTCCCTCCCCAACTCGGCTTGGAGGTGGGCCGCCGGTTGGAGGAGGGAACTCCTCCCCAACTCGGTTTCCACCTCTCCTCCTCTTTCCAAAAACTGCCGTTTGACTTTTCAAACTAGCCGTTTGACTTTTCAAACTAGGATTTAAATAAACCCTTTATTTTGGACAGCGATGACACCTAGTACATGATGCAATCATTCCAACTTGTAATGACACATTCATGTACCCCTTCCCCTCCGGAGTGCCGGACATTCCGGAACCTTCTAGAACATTCTCGATGAAAACACCGGAATCATTCCCCAACTCCAAAACAGGACTTTCCTTTTATGAATCTTATTCTCCAGACCATTCCGGATCTCCTCGTGATATCCTGGATCCCATCCGAGACTCCGAACAACATTCGGTCTCTTACTCATCATTCCATGACTACTCAAACAACGTCGAATCCTTAAGTGTGTCTCCCTACAGTTCATGAATTATGCGGACATGATCGAGACACTTCTCCGAACAATAACCAATAGAGGAATCTGGAAATTCATATGGCTCCCACATATTTCTACGATTACTTTGCGATCGAATGAACCACTTACATACGATACCAATTTCCCTTTGTCTCACGATAGTTTACTTATCCGAGGTTATGATCGTCGGTATCTCTGCATACCTAGTTCAACCTCGTTACTGATAAGTACTCTTTTCTCGTTCCCGTGATATGTGATCCCTTGTGAGCCAGTCACATGCTTGCAAGCTAATTGGATGACATTACACCGAGAGGGCCCAGAGTATATCTATCCGTCATATGGATGGACAAATCCCATTCTTGATCCATGTGTCTCAACCAATACTTTCCGAACACTCAATGCCACCTTTATAGCCACCCAGTTACGGTGTGGTGTTTGATGTCATCAAAGCATCCATCCGGTAAAGGTGATATGCATGATCTCATGGTCGAAGGAATTAGGTTACTATGTATTAGAAAGCATATAGCAATTGAACTATTAAAATGACTTGATCTTTATGCTACGCTTAACTATAGGAGTATGTCCATCACATCATTCTCCTAATGATATGACCCTGTTGTTAATAACATCTCTATGTTCATGATCAGGAAAACATGATCATATATTAACCAAACAAGCTAGTTTAACAAGAGGCTTTACTAGGGACTCTTTTATGTTTACAAATCACACAAGTATTAATGTTTCCTGTTAATACAATTATAGCATGGTATGTAAACATTTATCATAAGTATGAAGATATGATAATAACCCACTTTATTATTGCCTCTTGGGCATATCTCCAACAGTTTGAGTAGTTATGGAATGATGAGAAAGAGACCGAATGTTGTTCGGAGTCTCGAATGGGATTCAGGATATCACGAGGAGATCCGGAATGGTCCGGAGAATAAGATTCATATAAGGAAAGTCCCGTTTCGGAGTTGGAGAATGGTTCTGGTGTTTTCATCGGGAATGTTCTAGAAGGTTCCGGAATGTCCGGCACTCCGGAGGGGAAGGGTACATAAATGTGTTATATCAAGTTGGTATGATTGCATCATGTACTCGGTGTCATCGCTGAACAAAATAGAGGGTTTATTCAAATCCTAGTTTGAAAAGTCAAATGGCTAGTTTGAAAGTCAAACGGCTATTTTTGGGAAGTGGGGAAGGAGGAGGAAACCGAGTTGGGGAGGAGTCCCTCCTCCCCACCGCCGGCGCACCACCAAGCCGAGTAGGGGAGGGACTCCCCTCCCCTTGGCCGGCCCCCTCCACCTATAAAAGGAGGGGCAGGGCTCCCCTCCTAGACACACAAGATCCTCTCCTCCAAACCCTAAGCCGCCGCCGCCGCCACCTGCTGCCGCCACCGCCGCCCTAGGGCAAACCGCCGCCGCCGCCCTAGCCTCCTCCTCGGCGTGTCTAAACCCTAGATCGTCGAGGGACTCTCTCATACTCCACCATACTCGCTCCGGCTTAAGGCGAAGCCCTGCGAGATCTCCCCTCTACTTCCGGTACCACGCCGTTGTGCTGCCGAAATAGCGAGGAGAGTGCTACAACCTCCGCTGCCTGCTGGAACAAGGGAGAGGAAGGTCTTCGTCGAGTACCGAACGTGTGACCGACTGCGGGAGCGCTGCCGGAACGCAGCGCCGGAAGGATCGTCTACGCGATCTTGAGATCGAGAAGAGTACGACTACATCACCCACGAGAATCCTCTCTCGTTAAACACTTTGGAATCTTCGAGGGTGAGTTATTCCATCGACTCGTTGCTACAATCTAGTAGATAGATCTTGGCTTGTTTGTTTGTATGCGGTAGAAAATTTTTGTTTTCCATGCTACGAAAACCTACAGTGGTATCAGAGCCGTGTCTATATGTAGATCTGTTGCACGAGTAGAACACAATGGTCATTGTGGGCGTTGATGCTTTTATTGTCGATTGCTTCTTGTGTACTTTGCATCTTGCGGTATGTTGGGATGAAGCGGCCCGGGCTAACCTTACATGACATCGTTCATGAGACTTGCTCCACGCTTGACATGCAACTTGTATTGCATAAGTGGCTTTGCGGGTGCCTGTTTCTCCTAGCATAGTTAAGATTCAATTTACAACGGGTGATTAACAATGCTAGTATCAATGTTGTGGTTCTTGTTCGTAAGTTAGAACGACACTTATTGAAAGCCCCAAACCACGTAAAATATGCAAAGAAAGTAGAGGCGTCTAACTTTGTTTTGCAGGGGTGTGCAGTGATGTGATATGGCCATGATTGTGATTATATTTGATGTATGCAATGTTCCTTATTGTAAGTTGGCAACCGAAAGGAGCCATATGGTTGTCTTTAATTTATGTTAAGACCCGCGTGTCTATTCAAAGTAGTTGTAATAGTTGAAGCCGGTGGACGACAACCATGGAGAAGCGTCATTGACCTTGATGCAATGCCGGTGATGATGGAGATCATGTTCGTGCTAGAAGATGGAGATCGGAAGCACAAAGAAGAAAGGCCATATCATATCACATATTATGAATTGCATGTGATGTTAATCCTTTATGCATCTTGTATTGCTTAGTAGACGACGGTAGCATTATAAGATGATCCCTCATGCACATGAATTTCAAATCATAAAGTGTTCACCCTTAGTTAGCACCGTTGCTAAAGCTTGTTGTTTCGAAGCACCACGTGATGATCGGGTGTGTTAGATTCCGCAAGTGTATACAACGTGAGCAAGCCAGATTTGCTCATGCGGAAACTAAGGTTTGATCTTGACGAGCCTAGCATGTACAGACATGGTCTCGGAACACGGATCACCGAAAGGTAAAGCATGAATCATATAGTAGATATGATGAACATGTCGATTGTTCGCCATTGAAACTATATCAGCTCTCGTGATGATCGGTGTTGATGTGGTGGATTTGGTTCGTGTGATCACTAAAACAATGTGAGGGATATTGTTTTGAGTGGGAGTTCACCTAGATTAATTTTATTATTAATTTGAACTCAATTTGTCATAAACTTAGTCTAAACTATTGCAAATATGTTGTAGATCAATGGCAGCCCCTACCATCAATTTTAATGCGTTCCTAGAGAAAGAAAAGTTGAAAAACAATGGAAGCAACTTCGCGGATTGGTTCCGCAATTTGAGGATTGTCCTCACAGCTGGTAATTTGACCTATGTGCTGGATGCACCGCTGGGTGACCCACCTGCAGCTGATGCTGCCGATGAAGTAAAGAATGTTTACCTCACTCGGAAGACTCAGTACTCCACAGTTCAGTGTGCTATCTTGTATGGTTTAGAATCGGAGCTTCAGAAAAGGTTTGAGAATTCAGACCCATATGATATTGTCGAGGATCTCAAATTGATCTTTGAGACTCATGCGGCAATTGAAAGCTATGAGGCTTCTGAAAAGTTCTTTAACTGCAAGATGGAAGAGGGCAGCTCCGTCAGTGAGCATGTGCTTAAGATGTCTGGGCACGCAAACAAACTTCAAAGCTTGGGTATTGTGATTCCTAATGCTTTGGGGATTTACCGTGTCCTCCAATCACTACCACCAAGTTACAAGAACTTTGTGATGAACTACAACATGCAAAACATGAACAAGACGTTGCCAGAACTCTTTGCCATGTTGAAATCTGCAGAAGTGGAGATCAAGAAAGAGCACCAAGTGTTGTTGGTCAATAAGACCACCAAATTCAAGAAAGGCAAGTCTAAGCAGAAGGGACACTTCAAGAAGGGTGGTAAGAAAGTTACCACGCCGACAAAGAAGACCAAGGCTGGACCTAAGCCTGATACTGAGTGCTTTTACTGCAAGGGAGAAGGTCACTGGAAGCGGAATTGCCCAAAGTACTTGGCGGATTTGAAGAACGGCAACATCAAGAAGAAAGGTATATCTGATATACATGTTATTGATGTGTATCTCACTAGTACTCGTAGTAGTGCCTGGGTATTTGATACTGGTTCGGTTGCTCATATTTGTAACTCGAAACAGGTGTTGCAGAATAAACGGAAGCTAGCGAAGAACGAGGTGACGATGCGCGTGGGAAACGGATCAAAGGTTGATGTGATCGCGGTCGGCACGCTACCCCTTCATCTACCATCGGGATTAGTTTTATACTTAAATAATTGTTATTTGGTGCCTGCGTTAAGCATGAACATTATATCGGGATCTTGTTTATTGTGAGACGGTTACTTGTTTAAGTCCGAGAATAATGGTTGTTCGATTTATATGAGTAATATGTTTTATGCACATGCACCTTTGATAGATGGTCTATTCTTGTTGAATCTCGATAGTGGAAATACACATATTAATAACATTGAGGCTAAACGTTTGAAATCGAGCGATAACTCGACCTATATGTGGCACTGTCGTCTTGGTCACATTGGAGTGAAGCGTATGAAGAAACTCCATTCGGATGGACTTCTTGAATCACTTGATTTCGAATCACTTGAAAGATGCAAAGCATGTCTGATGGGTAAAATGACTAAGACTCCATTCTCTGGTATGATGGAGCGAGCTACGGACTTATTGGAAATCATACATACCGATGTGTGTGGTCCAATGAGTGTAGCATCACGCGGTGGTTATCGTTATGTTCTTACCTTCACGGATGACTTGAGTAGATATGGGTATATCTATTTCATGAAACCTAAGTCCTAAACTTTCGAGAAGTTTAAGGAATTTCAAAGTGAGGTAGAGAATCAACGTAACAAGAAGATTAAATTTCTACGTTCTGATCGTGGAGGTGAATATCTAAGTTACGAGTTTGGCGAGCATTTGAAGAAATGCGGAATACTTTCACAATTGACACCGCCGGGAATACCACAGCGTAATGGTGTGTCCGAACGTCGTAATCGAACTCTCTTAGATATGGTTCGTTCTATGATGTCACTTACAGATTTACCGCTATAATTTTGGGGTTATGCATTAGAAACAGCCGCATTCACTTTAAATAGGGCACCATCTAAATCCGTTGAAACGACACCGTATGAATTATGGTTTGGGAAGAAACCTAGATTGTCGTTCCTTAAAGTTTGGGGATGCGAAGCCTATGTAAAGAAGTTACAGCCGGACAAGCTTGAACCCAAAGCGGAAAAATGCGTCTTCATAGGATACCCGAAGGAAACTATTGGGTATACCTTCTATCATAGATCCGAAGGCAAAATCTTCGTTGCCAAGAATGGATCCTTTCTAGAGAAGGATTTTCTCTCGAAAGAAGTGACTAGAAGGAAAGTAGAACTCGACGAGGTTGTCGAACCTTCTCTCGAAATTGCGAGTAGCGCAGCGCCGGAAGAAGTTCCTGTGGTGCCTGCACCAATTAGAGAGGAAGCTAATGATGATGATCATGAAACTTCGGTTGAAGTTGCTACAGAGCCTCGCAGGTCAACGAGAACTCGTACCACTCCAGATTGGTATGATCCCGTTATGAGTGTCATGTTGGTGGACAACACCGATGACCCTGAGACATATGAGGAAGCGATGATGACATGGTTATACCCTACGGGTACGTAACTTCAGCATACCTAGTCCAGCCCAAGGAAGGCCCACAATAGACATACGCTGGCCCATGAAGATTTTCGGGTGGCCAAGGCCCATGACGTCTTCGGATCCTTGGAGAGCAAGACTAGAGGAGATAGGAAATTCAAAGGGGTAAAACCCTAGAACTTGTAACCGACTAGGACTATGCCCGGGACCTGCCTAAGTCTATATAAAGGCCAGGAGGGCACGTCCTAGGGCAACTCGACTCATACTTTCGCACACGCATCTACGCCAGATCGAATCTGTGCACCCTGTAACCTTCGGTTCCGCCGTAATCAAAGAGCAGACAAGCAGGAGTAGGGTTTTCCCTCCGGGGGCCTGAACCTGGGTAAATCTCGTGTCTCCTGGTTGCTTGTCTGTTAACCGTGCCACGATCTCCAGCATCCCCATCTTCTCCAAAACCCAAGTCCATAACAATGGGCATTGACGAGATTAAACCTCGTAAATTGGCGCCGTCTGTGGGAATTGGGGCTGCTGATTGTGCGGTCATGACGGTTCCGACCCGATCGATCTACAACTCCGTGGCGACGGAGAATCACCTCCTCTTCGGCGCTTTCGACTTCACCGCCCACTCGCCGGCTACCATGAAGGATTTCGAGCCCGTAGGCGACAGACTCGAAATTTTGTTCGGGAGCTTCTGCTTCCAGGTGGGACAAACTGGCACCCTCCGCCTCCCTGAGCGGGTGCCCGTGCCGTCAATCAGGCCCGCTTCGTGGGCTCCACATCCCGTGCTACGCACGTCACCATCAACAGATGAGTTCTACAGCAGCAGCAGCTGCAACTCCGATCTGTGCGATCCACCTTCGGATGAAGGGACCTACGGTTCCGGATCCGAAAGCTACGGCAGCAGCCAACCAATCTGCAGGCGCTATCTGTGCGCCACGGTCATCCAAACCGACGAGGAAACGCCTAACCCGCCGCCCAACCCCAACCCGCAGGACAGAAACGGCGAAAACGGTGGAAACGGCGAAAACGGGGAAAACAGTGGCCACCTCATCCAACTTAGCAAAGAAGGATGGGTCGAAGCACGCCGCGCCGTCGCAGGCGAAATAGTCCTACCTCTGGACTCCCCACGTGATCTGCTGAGGGCATACCACTAGCTCCTCATCGAGGAGCACAAGAAGCAAGTCAAGATGCAGGAGACGCTCGACAAACGCAAGCAAGCAGCCTCTGAGTCCAGTGCGTGACGAGCTGCGCTCTCCGCCATGGGACCCGGCTCTAGTACAAACGGAAACCAGGGAAACAAGCACCGCTCTCGGGTGGAAAACATGGACCCCAAGGAGCGGCGTGACGTGACCCGAACTCTCCACACATCGTCATGGATATGGACGCTGACGGCAACATCATCCTGAAGACGCCACAAGCTGCGATCATGGCAGCCACTGCATATCTCTCGGCTCACCCACCTCCGGAGGGGGACCCGAAAAAGTCCATGCATAGGTCCGCACTCACCGGACTAGGACTAATCGGAGCTGCGCTCCACGAAGACGCTCTTGCGGAACCGAAGAAGAAAGCTCCGGCCAGGCGCGACCGGAGTCCCACCCCCTCATCCGAAGAGGAAGAGGAGCACGATCTTCCTCGAAGGAAGAAGAGCTCGCACCGCCATAAAAGCGACTACGACGCCAGAGACAAGCTTACACAGCGCAAGATCGATAAAGCACGCGCTAAACGCGCATGCTCGTCTTAATCTGAGATGGATGAAGACGAAGGAGAACTCTGCGGGGCCCGATGCTTCAGCAGATCCGTTCGGCGAACACAGATGCCACGCAACTTTAAGCTTTCTTCGGATACTCCGAAGTTCAACAGCACGCAAGATCCAAAGTCCTGGCTCAGTGACCATCTGTCATCCGTCAAGCTTCACGGAGGCAACAAAGAAACCGCCATGCAATGCCTTCAGCTGCAGCTGACAGGCACGGCGCAGGTCTGGCTTAGCAGCCTATCATCAGGATCCATACGAAGCTGGGAGGAGCTCGCTTACATCTTCATCCGAAACTTCAAAGGCACCAGCAAGAGGCCCACCTCAATCGAAGAATTGCGAGCCTGCACTCAGAGAACGGGTGAATCTATTCGCTCGTACATACTACGCTGGTCTACAACCAAGAACTCCGCAACACACATCTCCGAAGAGCGGGCCATCGACGCCTTCAGGGACGGCGTCAAGCGTCCAGACTTCAAGGAGAAACTTGGACGTGTAAAGCCCAAGACACTCGACCAGCTCATGGAAATCGCCAACAGTTGGGCAGACGGCGAAGATTGCATCCAGCGAGCGCAATCAGATGAAGAGGACGACTACGGCCGAAGACGCGAACGCCGCAGCAAAAGGAGATCACGTGTCTACGAGGACCGCGACGGACCCGACATGGTCGCAGCCGGCTACGCCGACCGCCGTAACGACAACAGCCGCAACAGCGGAGGATACCGCAGCGGAAATTTCCGCGACAACGGATGACCAACGCAGTCGTGGCAACGCTGCGACCGCGACAACGGACCCTCAGCATTCGACAAACTTTCGGGTCCATGCACCATCCACTTCTACATCGACAAACAAGATGGCAAAAAGAAAGCTAGCCACATGCTCAAGGACTACCGCGAGTTCCAGAAACTCAGCGAAGGCATGGTGCAGATGAGGCAACAAGCTCCAATCCCTGCATTCGGAAACACACCCGCGCCAGGTGAAATAGCACACGGAGCTCCTCCACCGCCGCCTATTGGCGGCCAAAATCAACCAGTCGCACCAGCGCAAAACAACGCCGGGGTCGCATACCCCCCACCAAAAGGAGCACTCAGTATGATACAGAAGGGACGCCCCACAAATAGGGTGCAGAAGAAAATCACCCGACAAATCAACTTGGCTGTGGCAACTCCGCCTGCAATCCCTGAGTACCTCAGCGGGTCGGAGTCCTGCATCACATTCACTCGCGCGGATCACCCTTGCCAGATCCCTCGCCCAGGCCATGCTGCCCTGGTGCTGGAGGCGCAGATCGGAGGCTTCGAGATGAGTCGCGTCTTCATGGACGGCGGCAGCGGCATCAACCTAATGTTCGCAAGCACTCTAGTAGCTATGCGGATCCCGCAATGCAGCCTGGAACAATCAGACACAATGTTCCACGGCATTGTCCCAGGGAAGGGCATCTTCCCCCTGGGCAAAATAGGGCTCGACGTCATCTTCGGGAAGCCGGACAACTTTCGGCAGGAGCGCCTAGAATTCGAAGTGGTGGACTGGCCGTCGCAATACCATGCCATCCTGGGACGTGTAGCATTCGCAAGGTTCCTGGCCGTCCCACACTACGCATACCTACTACTCAAGATGCCAGGACCAAGGGGCGTCATCACAGTCCATGGGAGCTTCACCCGATCGGACCAATGCGACAGGGATTTCAACAAAATCTCCTAGTCCTTCGGCATGCAAGACGAGCTCGTAAGGCTCCGCGAAGTGACGGACAATGAGCTACCCCCAGTCACAAGGCAGAACGCACCTGACATGTCCTTCGACTCCACCGTCAACACCAAGAAAGTGCAGGTCCATCCGACAGACGCCTCCAAGACAGCGCTGATCGCTAACGACCTCAGCACTGCATAGGAAGGCGCGCTCGTCGAATTCCTCCGTGAGCGCTGGGAAATCTTCGCCTGGTGTCCTGCGGACATGCTAGGAGTTCCCAGGGAATTCGCCGAGCACGCACTCAATGTCTTCCCAGACACCAAGCCAGTCAAGCAGTCCATCCGAAGACTGTCGGAGCCACGAGCCGAAGCTATCGGCAAGGAGATCAACAGATTACTCGCAGCAGACTTCATCCGGGAAATCAAGGAAAGCGAGTGGTTGGCAAACACGGTGATGGTCCCGAAAAAGGACACGGACATCCTGCGGATGTGCGTGGACTTCACGTCACTAAATAAACACTGCCCAAAGGACCACTTCCCTCTTCCACGGATCGACCAGATCATCGATTCGACTGCAGGTTGCGAGAAACTCTCCTTCCTCGACGCCTACTCAGGCTATAACCAGATTCGACTCAAGGTCGAAGATCGGGAGAAAACGGCGTTTATCACACCGTTCGGAGTATTCTGTTACAACACAATGCCCTTCGGGCTAAAGAACACGGGTGCCACGTACCAGCGATGCATGCAGGCCTGCCTCAAGGACTAGATCGGTCGCAACGTCCAAGTCTATGTCGACGACATAGTCATAAAAACCAAGGAGGCAAGAACACTTATCGACGATCTCCGCGAGACGTTCGACAACCTTGATCGCTACAGGATCAAGCTCAATCCAGAAAAGTGCGCCTTCGGCGTCCCCTCGGGTCAGCTGCTCGGGTACTTCATCTCTCAACGAGGGATCGAAGCGAACCCGAAGAAAATCAAAGCTATCATGACAATGGAGAAGCCGAAAAACCTCAAGGGCGTTCAGCAGCTCGCAGGGCGAGTAGCGGCACTAAGCAGGTTCATCAGCCGCATGGGCGAGAAGGCCCTACCATTTTACCAGCTGTTGCGCAAGGCAGACAAGTTCGAGTGGACACCAGAAGCCAACGACACATTCGAAAGCCTCAAGCGGCTCCTCTCCACCTCGCCCGTTTTGGTCACGCCAAAAGAGCGCGAGCCCCTGCTGCTGTACATAGCAGCCACACACCAGGTGGTCAGCACAGTACTCGTGGTTGAACGACGCGAAGAAGGCAAGACCCACGGGGTACAACGCCCAAATTACTACCTCAGCGAGGTTCTCACTCCAACAAAACAGCGGTACTCGCACTACCAGAAGCTGGACTACGGCGTGTTCATGACGGCTCGACGATTGAGCCACTACTTCCAGGAGCATCAGGTGATGGTCGTCAACGAGGCACCCCTGAACAGCATCCTGAATAACCCAGAGGCCACAGGGCGCGTGGCCCTGTGGGGCATCGAACTATCACCTTTGGACATCGTCTACGAGAAACGACACGCAATCAAATCTCAAGTCCTTCCGGACTTCCTGGTGCACTGGATGGAGCTGCAGCTGCCTGACACCCCAGACATGTCGCAGTCCTGGACAATGCATTTTGACGGCTCCAAACGCGAAGCCGGAGCAGGGGCAGGAGTCATACTGACCTCCCCGCAAGGTGACAAGATGAAGTACGTCCTTCGGATGAAATTCAGAGCCTCCAACAATGAGGCCGAATACGAAGCCCTCATCCATGGCATGAAGATGGCAAAAATATGTGGCGCAACGCGCCTGGTCATCTACGGTGATTCCAACCTTGTCGTACAGCAGACGATGAATGAGTGTGACGCACACGCCGAAAACATGATCGCGTACCACGCGCTATACAACGCACTCGAAGGAGAATTCGACGGCTGCGAACTTCGGCACGTTGGAAGAGAGAGCAACGAGGAGGCCGATAGACTCGCCAACATCGGCTCCACTTGTGCAAAGGTACCACCAGGTTTGTTCCTCGAACAGATCTGCGTGCCATCCATCAAGCGGAAATTCCCCAAGGGATCACCCGAAGAAGCAGAACACTCGGGGGCTACGCTACCCGAAGGTCATGAAGGACCCGAAAAGTTGGATACCGAAGTTGCCATGGTCAACCTGATGCAGGTCATGGCAGTCGAAGAAACCTGGACACGTCCATACCTCCAGTTCCTGATAAAGGGAGAATTGCCAGACAGCCCGACAGATGCCCGGCGCGTATCTCGTCGGTCAAAAGCCTTCACCATCATCAACGGCGAGCTGTACAAACGCAGCATTACGGGTGTACTACAACGGTGCGTCACCATCAACGACGGCCAGGCCATACTCCAAGATATCCACGAGGGCATCTGCGGCCACCACGCAGGTAGCCGCTCCCTCGTCGCTAAAGCTCTGCGAGCAGGATTCTACTGGCCAACGGCCATGAGCGACGCGAAAGACATCGTCCGAAGATGCAACGGGTGCCAACGGTTCGCCGACAAACCGCATGCACCTGGGTCCGAACTTCTACCCATACCCATAGCCTGGCCTTTTGCCCAATGGGGCCTTGACATGATCGGCAAACTGCCAAAATCCTCGAAGGGAGGACACGTCTTCCTCCTGGTCGCAGTCGACAAATTCACCAAGTGGATCGAAGCCATGCCAGTCACCAACCAGAAAGGCAAAACCGCCGTCAAGTTCTTCGAATCCATTGTCTACAGGTTTGGCGTACCGCACAGCATCATCACCGACAACGGATCGAACTTCATCTCCGAAGAATTCCAGGACTTCTGCGAAGGCCTCGGGATCAATATCACGTATGCCGCAGTGGCACACCCGCAAACAAACGGGCAAGTGGAAAAGGCCAACGGCCTAATCGGCGCCGGCATCAAGAAGCGCCTCACGAGCTCACTCGAGCACAAAGCTGGAAACTGGACGAAAGAGCTACCGTCTGTCCTGTGGAGCTTACGAACTACGCCAAACAGCTCCACCGGCTACACACCGTTCTTCATGGTGCACGGAGCTGAGGCCGTACTACCAGCCGAAGTACGCCACCAGGCTCCACGAGTCGTCGCTTACAGCGAAGCCGAATCCACGGATGCACTCGAAGACGCCGTCGACACACTCGATGAAGCGCGGGATATAGCAGCCGCTCGATCAGCGGTGTACTAGCAGAGTCTCCGCAACTATCACAGCCGCCGGCTGCGCCCAAGGTCCTTCGTCGAAGGAGACCTCGTCTTGCGACTCAAGCAAAAGCAACCGAACAAACTCGATTCGCCATGGGAAGGACCCTACGCCATCACCGAGGTCAACCCAGGTGGCGCCTATCGCCTCAAGCACGTGGAGTCTGGAGTCGCATACTCCAACCCGTGGAACGTCTCGCACCTGCGACGATTCTACCCGTAGCAACCTACCCCCCTTTTTACTTTCAATAAGGCTTTCAGCCAAGGATACTCAGCCGAACCATGTACCTCCTCCATTACGATATAAATAAAGCTAAGTACCTCGCCCCCAACCTTCGGTTGACTATTTTCTGCAACTTTACTACATGCTACATACGCACTCGGGGGCTCCCCCCACCTCACGATTTCATCGACTGAGGACAAAACGTGTACACCCGAGTAGCTGACCACGTCAGGCAAACGAAAAGGGCACGTACTCAATCAAAGCACTGCGTGCTCGAAAACAAGCAAACCTTTACAACAAAGGGCACATAAACGCCCAGCCGCAATATACAAATTTTACATCTATCTGTTTATTTTCAGGTCCTACCTATTCTGAAGAATAACCTGAGCACGCTGCTCAAACAAATCTACAATCTGTTCGGCATACTGCCTTACAGGCGCGTAATGCGGAAGCATATTCCACTCGCCACCATCTAGTCGAGGAGGTGGCCCAGTCGCCACAGCAGCCAAATCTACGTCAGGGCGGTGCACCCTCACAAGAGACATGGCAGCCTTCACCCCTGCGACGAGCTGCTGCCGCACCAGCTCCTTGACATTACTGGCACTCCGAAACTTCGTCAGAAGACCTGCAAGGGTCGTTGGCACGGCATCCAACGGAAACATGACGTGCAGCACAGAGGAAAGTGATGTCTGCACCTGGCGGAGCACCCGCGAAACCTGATAGAGACGATCCTGCACCGTCGCCAGAACCAGGGCGCGATCACGATCCATCCAGAAGAAGCCGCCGGCCTCCATGTCCTGTTGAGTCAAGCAATTGACTCGAACAGCGATACGCTCTTTCTCTTCCCTCGGAGCAATATTGGCACCTACGACAACCGCACAAAACAAGAATAAGGCCAGCAGGCTCACCCGAAGAACTGAGCTACAACCCGAAAGAAGGATCAACTTACATTGCAGCTGCTCGGACAGCCGACCCAGCTCTGCCATCAAATACTCCTCTCTGGCTGAACCACGATCTGCCTTGGATTTCCAAACGTCGGCGCGACCGCGTAACCCGAGCAAATCCCTCTCCAAGCTGCGCACGCGATCCTGAAGAAAAGCGAGCTGCGAGGAATCATCCAACGATGGTCGCAAGGGCCTTTCGGATGAAGTGTCAACTGGGTCAGCACCCGAAGGAACCTATAGCAGCAGAAAAAAAGGCACACAGACATTCAGCCAAGGATAGAGCACAACTCGGAGGAATTCATTAAAATATTTAAGGCCACCATGTGGCACAAGGATGGTACTACAAAAGATATTTACAACAAAAAGTAGACTACAAACTACCCTACGTCTACTATGCCTAAGGCGGAGGACACTGAGTCGCCTCAGAACCAGACTGCCTAGCTTAGGCCTCGCCCTGCTGCCGCAAGGCATACTCAGACAGCAAGTCAATGAGCTTGGGCCCATATCGTCTGCAGTGAGTGGAGTAGGCGGCGAAGACTACCTCGGATCCATCCGCAGCCGTTGGCATCCGAGAAGTAATCTGGGGCAGGTCCAGCTCCGCCCCAGCCGCCATGGCCATCGCCAGCCCGACGGACGCCCCGATGCCCTTCTGCTTGCGCTTGTACGTTGCAGGCGCTTCGGCTGACAGAGCCTCTGCCAGGGCATCCACATCTTCAAGGGACGCGCCCTTCGGGAAGAGCTCCTGGTAGAAGCGACCAAGGACCTCTTTCGCCTTGGCAAGAGAGTTGACGACGGTGCTGCAGCGGTCTTCGACCGCCACAGTGGCATCATCTAGAGCACTCCCGTGCTCCAGAGCACCGCGGTCGAACTCGATGCCTACGACATCTGAGACAAAAACGAAGAAAAATATGAAGAAAGGCAGCATAGAAGAAGATCCGTAGAAAAAGAAACAAGTCCAAAAGCTTGTACTCACCCGAAATAGCCTTGGCAGCAGCCATGAGCTTATCCGCCACCCCTCTTTCACGAGCAGCCGCAACGGTGGCCAGCTGCTCCTCACGATCTGCAGCCTCCTGCTGCAGACGCTCCTTCGCTTCGGTTGCCTTCGTCAGCTCCAGCTCAAGGCGCTCTTTCGCACCAGCGGCGGCTTCGGCCTTCTGTTCCGATTGGCCAAGGCTCTTCTTCAGAGCGTTGACCTCACGGAGAGAGTTGTTATGCTCCTCTGCATTTACATCAAGCAAGTGTCAAAGAACAGGACCAGGATAAAACAAGAGAAGTACTACAAGGCAGACGAATACCTTGAAGCTGCCGCAGTTTCGCCTCCAGCGCCAGACGTTCCTCCACAAGCCGTTTGGCTTCTTGGACAAAAGGCTGCAGCAAAAAGGCAATAGCAGTAAGACAGGACTTGGGGGCTACGCCCAACACAAGGAAGCAAAAACAACATCAGCATACGAAGACACCCGGGGGCTCCCCCCGTAACATAAAGCAGACAAACTTACGTGCTCCGAAGGCGAACCCGCAGACCCGCCTGTGAAATTCTGAGGCGCAACCACCAGCATCTCCTGCATAGGAGGAACTGGAGCAGCGTCACCCGAAGTCGCCACAGTCTGAGGAGGAGGCGACGCAATGTTCGACTCCCCCATCATCTCCCGCGCACCATCACTAGAGCCGTCGGAGGATTGCCTGCATACGAACCAATCAACGCAGATGCAAAAATAACAAGGTAACAAAGGACAACAATGGCAACAAGAAAACTTACGAGCCCAACACGCTCAAGTCGAAGATAGGAGAAGCCCTTCGGGCCCTCTTCTCCTCCTTCTTCTCTTCCTTCTTCTCCTCCTTCTTTTCTTCCTTCTTCCGCTTTGCTGGCGGGTGCGGAGCAACAGCCCGCACAGAAATGGCAGAAGGGGAGAGGAAGAACCCCCATGAACATCATCATGACGCTCAAGGACCAGAGGATTTCTGGGAGTCGGAGGAGTCGAGGCATCTGATGACTCGCTAGAGCTCCGTGATCGCCTGCGCGAATGGTCCTCACTCGATTCGTCGGCATCCTCCGCTTGGGATCGCGCTGACGGTAGCTCGGACACAGAATCCACCACTTCATTATCCGGGGCATTCGGATACCTTTCGGGCAACGGTGGTGCCATGCCCGGCACCTTGAAGCTCTGCAAAAGGAAAAGGAACTTTGTTAGCAAACAAAGGAAAAAGTACACGGCTGACAAAAACAAAAGGGGAGCACTACGTGCGCAAATCTACACCTTCGGTACGACCAACGTCGAAGAAAAGGGAGGAGTCAGCGACTTCCCCGGGATTTCTTCGTCGGCCTTGAACTTCAACAGCGCGCGAAGAGCCTTGTCAAGTTCCACCTCGGAGATTTTCTCACTCGAAACCCTCGTCGGATCACGGCGCCCAGAGTAAAGAAACATCGGGTGCGCCCTAGCTTGGAGAGGCTGCACCCGACGCTCAAGAAACGTCCGGATGATGTCGACACCGTTCACCTCCTTCTCAGGAATCAGTTGGAGATCCTCCACCCGACGGTACAGGGCCACTATCTCCGCCACCTCACCGTCTAAGATTTGGTTTTTCCAGGATCTTTTCTTCTCAATCAATTGGGAGGGGTCAAAAGGAACGAGACCAAAATCTTGCCCAGGCAGTACGGAATCACGGATGTAAAACCATTTCCTCCGCCAGTATTGGACAGATTCGGACATGGAAAAGGAAAAGAATTGCACATTGGGACTGAGGGAGATGATGAAACCCCCAATGGGATACACACCATCCGAACTAGAGTGCCTCTTCACGGAATAAAGCTTCCGGAAGAGGCCAAAGTGCGGCTCAATGCCAAGCCAACACTCGCAAAGCGTGATAAAACACGCAATGTGGAGAAGGGAGTTGGGAGACAGATGATGGAGTTGAACCCCATAGAAAAAAGCAGTCCACGGAGGAAGTCATGGACCGAAAAATAAAACCCGCGAATCACGAAGGCAACAAACATAACCCGGTACCCAGATGGGGGACGGGGGATTACCTCATTGCCGGGGAGTCTCACGGCCGTCGTGTCTTGCGGGATCAGGCTCCGCTCGCGCAGTTTGCGGAGATCGCTCTCCCGCGTTTCTGATCGCCGCCAGGCACCATCGGTGACGCGAGCAGTGGCGGTGCCCTTCTTGCCTCCGGCGGCGCTGGTCCCAACCGCAGATGAGGACTTCTTTGTTTTCCCCATGGCGTTACGGCGGTGGTGGCGTTGCCAACGAAGAAAGACAAAGGAAATGTGGAGGAAACTCTCAGTGCGCAGCAAGAATAGCTCAAGAACGAGGACGCAGTGAATAGATGAACTGCTGCGGTGAAAAACAAACCACGATTTCACCAGGGATTATTACAGCGAAGACGACGCACGCTGGCCGTCCATCGAGAAGACCTAACGCCAACGATAGATCTGGCCATACACGTGTCAGCACCAAAACGAACCGTCGATACCACGCCGTCCACTACGTGCAGAAATCAAGGAGACACCGTAATCATCTCCACGCCGCGCGTGACTGGTCAATTCAAAGTCAGCAAGTGGGACCCACGCTTCGTCCAGTCAAGTCACCTCTGGCGTAGCAGACGCTTGAGGTCATCGATCGTAAGCACTGACGTCATCAAAAACTATACTAGCACCACCTCGGCTCCACAGCTAAGAGTACTCACTCGAATCTACGATTCGACTAAATACTCGGGGGCTACTCCTATCAGGAGCGCTGGCTGCGCACCCGACAGACAAATGAGGACAAAATTACTTCTCTGAGTCCTACATCGAGTCTACGACTCCACTACGGACTCGGGGGCTACTCCCATAGGGAGGATGGATTTAAGCATCCGAAAATTTCCGAGTCCTGCGGACTTAACGACAGAAATAATGCTTGAACTAAAGTCTCCGTTCGAGTCTACGACTCGAACAGACACTCGGGGGCTACTCCCATAGGGAGCGCTGGTCGCGCACCCTACGAAATCTTCGACTGCGATCTTTCGGATCCGCACGCAAAAACTTTTTGGCAACTCTGCCCCAACAAAACGCTAAGTGAGTGACAATCTCCTTGGCCACCCGAAGCATCTCCGAGGTGATAAATGTTCGGATGCTGCATCTGCGACGCAAAGATAAGACCTGCAGATATCATCTGATGGCCTGGCAATGCACCTGACTGCGCTCTGCTAGTATGAATCCGTACCAGCAGGTACGATGAAAAATCTGACGGACGCGTTGGGTACACTAATTAAAATCACTGGAATTCCACTCCTATAAGTCCTCCGCGACCTGAGTTGAATTACGCCAGCATATGTTCCAGGCCCAGGTTAAGGGACCCGAACCTGAAGAAGATCGTGTTGTTTCGTCCTAAGACAGTTAACTGACCCTGATCCGTCGGGTGAGTCAGGCACACGCATCAACAATCCCTACACACATATACTATTAACATATAGCTGCTCCCGAAGGATGGAAGAGTCCTCAGCCGAATCTACGATTCGACTGATCACTCGGGGGCTACGGATATGGTTATACCCTATGGGTACGTAACTTCAGCATACCTAGTCCAGCCCAAGGAAGGCCCATAGCAGACATACGCTGGCCCATGAAGATTTTCGGGTGGACAAGGCCCATGACGTCTTCGGATCCTTGGAGAGCAAGACTAGAGGAGATAGGAAATTCAAAGGGGTAAAACCCTAGAACTTGTAACCGACTAGGACTATGCCCGGGATCTTCCTAAGTCTATATAAAGGCCAGGAGGGCACGTCCTAGGGCAACTCGACTCATACTTTCGCACACGCATCTATGCCAGATCGAATCTGCGCACCCTGTAACCTTCGGTTCCGCCGTAATCAAAGAGCAGACAAGCAGGAGTAGGGTTTTCCCTCCGGGGGCCTGAACCTGGGTAAATCTCGTGTCCCCTGGTTGCTTGTCTGTTAACCGTGCCACGATCTCCAGCATCCCCATCTTCTCCAAAACCCAAGTCCATAACAATGGGCATTGACGAGATTAAACCTCGTCAGATGATGAGCCCAGATTCCAATAAATGGCAAGAATCCATGAAATCCGAGATTGGATCCATGTACGAAAACCAAGTATGGACTTTGGTGGACTTACCGGATGGCCGGAAGGCTGTCGAGAACAAATGGATCTTTAAGAAGAAAACAGATGCTGATGTTAATGTTACTGTCTATAAAGCTCGACTTGTCGCAAAAGCGTTTCGACAAATTCAAGGAGTTGACTACGATGAGACTTTCTCACCAGTAGCGAAGCTAAAGTCTGTGAGGATTATGTTAGCAATCGCTGCATATTATGATTATGAGATATGGCAGATGGATGTCAAAACAGCATTCCTCAATGGAGACATTGATGAAGAGTTGTATATGATGCAACCCAAAGGTTTTGTCGATCCTAAAGATGCTAACAAGGTATGCAAACTTCAACGGTCCATCTATGGATTGAAGCAAGCATCCCGAAATTGGAATCAATGTTTTGATAAGGTGATCAAAAGTTTTGGTTTTATACAAACTTATGGAGAAGCTTGTATTTACAAGAAAGTGAGTGGGAGCTCTATGGAATTCTTAATACTATATGTAGATGACATATTGTTGATTGGGAATGATGTAGACCTTCTTAATAGTGTTAAGGAATATTTGAATAATAGTTTTTCAATGAAGGATCTTGGCGAAGCAGCTTACATATTAGGCATAAAGATTTATAGAGATAGATCGAGACGCCAAATATCATTGTCACAAAGTACATATTTGGACAAAGTTCTAAAGAGGTTTGGAATGGAAGATAGCAAGAAAGGGTTCTTGCCCATGTTGCCCAATACGACCTTGAGTAAAACTCAAAGTCCGACATCGGCAGAAGATAGAGAAAGGATGAGTAAGACTCCCTATGCCTCAGCCATAGGATCTCTAATGTATGCCATGCTATGTACTAGACCCGGCATTGCATATGCTGTTAGTTTAACTAGCAGATATCAAAGTGATCCAGGAGTGGATCATTGGACAGCGGTCAAAAACATCCTTAAGTACTTGAGAAGAACTAAGGATATGGTTCTTTCTTATGGAGGTGATGAACAACTCGTTGTTAATGGTTACACCGATGCTAGTTGGAACACCGATCCGGATGATTCTAGATCACAATCTGGATACGTATTTATTTTGAATGGTGCAGCAGTTAGCTGGAGGAGTGCAAAGCAAAGCGTTGTGGCGAGATCTTCAACTGAATCAGAATACATGGCTGCTTCGGAGGCTTCACAAGAAGCTATATGGATGAAAGAGTTCATTACAGAGCTGGGTGTGGTTCCTAATGCGCTGGACCCAATGTCTATCTACTGTGATAACATGGGTGCCATAGCCAATGCGCAAGAACCAAGGTCACACAAGAAGCTGAAGCACATCAAGCTACGTTTTCACGCTATTCGAGAACATATCCAAGATGGGGATATAAATATTTGCAAAGTACACATAGATCTGAATGTGGCGGATTCGTTGACTAAACCTCTCCCGAGGGCAAAACATGACCAGCACCAAACTGCCATGGGTGTTCGGTATATTACCATGTAATCTAGATTAGATGACTCTAGTGCAAGTGGGAGACTGTTGGAGATATGCCCTAGAGGCAATAATAAATGTAGTTATTATTATATCTTTGTGTTTATGATAAATGTTTACATTCATGCTATAATAGTATTAACAAGGAAACATTAATACTTGTGTGATTTGTAAACGTAATTTGAAGTCCCTAGTAAAGCCTCTATATAATACAAGCTTGTTGGTTAATAGATGATTGTGGTTTCCCTATCATGAACATTGAGATGTTATTAACAACAAGATCATATCGTTAGGAGAATGATATGGTGGACATACTCCTATAGATAAGCATAGCATAAAGATCAAGTCATTTTAATAGTTCAATTGCTATATGCTTTCTGATACATAGTAACCTAATTCCTTCGACCATGAGATCATGCATATCACCTTTACCGGATGGATGCTTTGATGACATCAAACACCACACCGTAACTGGGTGGCTATAAAGGTGGCATTGAGTGTTCGGAAAGTATTGGTTGAAACACATGGATCAAGAGTGGGATTTGTCCATCCATATGACGGATAGATATACTCTGGGCCCTCTCGGTGAAATGTCATCCAATTAGCTTGCAAGCATGTGATTGGCTCACAAGGGATCACATATCACGGGAACGAGAAAAGAGTACTTATCGGTAACGAGGTTGAACTAGGTATGCAGAGATACCGACGATCATAACCTCGGATGAGTAAACTATCGTGAGACAAAGGGAAATTGGTATCGTATGTAAGTGGTTCATTCGATCGCAAAGTAATCGTAGAAATATGTGGGAGCCATATGAATTTCCAGATTCCTCTATTGGTTATTGATCGGAGAAGTGTCTCGATCATGTCCGCATAATTCACGAACCGTAGGGAGACACACTTAAGGATTCGACGTTGTTTGAGTAGTTATGGAATGATGAGAAAGAGACCGAATGTTGTTCGGAGTCTCGAATGGGATTCAGGATATCACGAGGAGATCCGGAATGGTCCGGAGAATAAGATTCATATAAGGAAAGTCCCGTTTCGGAGTTGGAGAATGGTTCCGGTGTTTTCATCGGGAATGTTCTAGAAGGTTCCGGAATGTCCGGCACTCCGGAGGGGAAGGGTACATAAATGTGTTATATCAAGTTGGTATGATTGCATCATGTAATCGGTGTCATCGCTGAACAAAATAGAGGGTTTATTCAAATCCTAGTTTGAAAAGTCAAACGGCTAGTTTGAAAGTCAAACGGCTATTTTTGGGAAGTGGGGAAGGAGGAGGAAACCGAGTTGGGGAGGAGTCCCTCCTCCCCACCGCCGGCGCACCACCAAGCCGAGTAGGGGAGGGACTCCCCTCCCCTTGGCCGGCCCCCTCCACCTATAAAAGGAGGGGCAGGGCTCCCCTCCTAGACACACAAGATCCTGTCCTCCAAACCCTAAGCCGCCGCCACCTGCTGCCGCTGCCGCCGCCCTAGGGCAAACCGCCGCCGCCGCCTAGCAACCCTAGCCGCCGGCCTAGCCTCCTCCTCGGCGTGTCTAAACCCTAGATCGTCGAGGGACTCTCTCATACTCCACCATACTCGCTCCGGCTTAAGGCGAAGCCCTGCGAGATCTCCCCTCTACTTCCGGTACCACGACGTTGTGCTGCCGGAATAGCGAGGAGAGTGCTACAACCTCCGCTGCCTGCTGGAACAAGGGAGAGGAAGGTCTTCGTCGAGTACCGAACGTGTGACCGACTGCGGGAGAGCTGCCGGAACGCAGCGCCGGAAGGATCATCTACGCGATCTTGAGATCGGGAAGAGTACGACTACATCACCCACGAGAATCCGCTCTCATTAAACACTTTGGAATCTTCGAGGGTGAGTTATTCTATCGACTCGTTGCTACAATCTAGTAGATAGATCTTGGCTTGTTTGTTTGTATGCGGTAGAATTTTTTTGTTTTCCATGCTACGAAACCCTACAAAATAAAACATGGGTGTTGAGAGAGAGGACAGTAAATAAAGACATCACATCCACCTTGCGTGGAGCAGCAACACACACCGCCTGCCAATTGCCCAGCACGCATGAAGCTAGTCCTCACCATTCGACAAAACGTGGAGAGGCAATAGTAGCATGCCCGACAAGTGGCCTCAGATCACCCGCAGACTGGAGGAGGCATCCCTTTGGAGAACGGGAGGCGAGGAGAACGCGCCATGGGAAAGGAAAGGGCACATTGGAAGAACCCGAGGCGCCGCCTGCAAGCTCCAGGCAATGCCTTGCTGCGGGGGTGAACGACCAAGAAGCAGAGACCGGCGAGGGTAAGTACCTAGCGGCGGAGCTTGACTGTGGGGGAGGAGCTGCCCGGGAAAGAGTGTCCTGTTAGGGAGGAGGGGCACCGGGGCGGAGTCCCGGCCGTCGGTCAGATGCCGAAGGCGAGAAGGAGTAAACGCGGAGGCACCATCTCAACCCCGTACAACTGCTGCTTCACTCATGCTAGGGTTTTGCACAAGGGGGCGCGCTAGGTCCGAAAGGGAGGAGATGATAGGTTATCGTAAGTGGAGGGGGCGGAGGGAGCAGAGGTGAGAGGGAGGGGAGTGAGCGGCTCACATTGCTGGGGGATACGAAGGAGAGGCTGGGTTGGGCGGGAGCTCGGGTGAAGGGGAACGGGATCGAGATGGGGGCAGGGTGGGGACATGGATGGGAGGGACCAGCTCGTAAGATTTTGGTTAACACCTAAAACTGCACGGTTGAGATGACTCAAAGTGAAAATCGAAACTGTCATAAACGCGTGTGAATAGATCGTCTTAGATGGCTCGTTTTGCTCACGCTTAAGCTATGTAGTACTACTACATAATTTACTCTCTCTATACGATACGACTCTTGGTGATGTACTAACCGAGGTGAATCAGTTGTCCCAGCGATTCCTTGCGCCCTCTTCTTCTTCCTCGCCTCGCTGCCGCGCGCGTCCACTCTCTCCTTCCCCGAGTGCTTCCCGGGGCTCCGGCACTGCATGCGCGCTACCGTCTCGTCCCAAGCCATTTTGCCGCCTTTTAAATTCATCGAACGAATCCACCGCCGACGACGCTGCAAACAGGACCAGAGATGTAGTATTGCCGCTCTGTGATCTCACCTCTCACCACGCCGCTCACGCGATCGGCGTGAGAAACGATGACAGCGTTGAGGTCCATCACAGGTCGCTGTCGCATGCACACCGACATGGAGCGACCTGGTGGCTCTCTGTTCCGCTCCCGTGCTTCTTTCTCGTCTTCTTTCAGCTCATGAACCCACAAAATCGTTCGAAAAAACGTATTCTTCAAATCCATGTCGCTCAAGTAAAGAGAGATCCAATGATAAAAAAAACAAGTAAAGGGAGATCCCACATTAGTTTATCTATTCTTCAAAAAGAAGTAGTAACTACAAATGGCGTAGAATATATATCTGGGTGCATTAGTTTATATCTATCCGAGCAGAACTGCACATGGCCGACATATCCCCATAACCATAAATTTCTTCAGGTTTTGTTGATTGTGATACTGGTTGGTGGTATATACTCTAGAAGGTTTCAGGGGCGCAAGCTGTAATTTAATACGTACTGCAGCTGGAACTTGTAGACCAACTACTTCGTGGAACCGTTAAAAAGGATACTAGTACTAGTACTTGGTTCGAGAGGTGCTTTGTGGCGCGCGGTAACTCTTGGTAGAGCTGGAAATCGAGCAAAAGCAGCCAGCTCGGCTCGGGAAGCTAAATATCGTTCAACTAACTTAGCATAACTAGCTCAGATTTGAAACTTGATTTGACTCGCTGAACTCGCGAGTAGCTCGTTTAGTTTGTAATAAATTATGAGCACAAACACATATAAAAAAACAACAATTCTCCTACTAATTTAGAAATAGAACAATGATAGTACTTTTATAATTTCACAAAGGCAAGGTCAATGGAAAATATAGTGGCTCGGCACCATTATAGGTGCAAGAAACATCAGTAGTTCGGCACTAACCTATGGAAAAATTCAAACTCTATATGTGAACGAGTTTAGCGAGCTAAACTAGTAGCTCGTTTAGCTTGGGTGACCAAAAATGAGCTCAAATCTAAAGCTCAATTCGACTCATTAGACATCGTGTTTGAGCTAAGTCAAGCTGAGCCACGAGTTACGCGTTTAGCTGGTGAGTTTCAAGTTATAATTCTATCCCTGAACTCTCGCTTCCCCCACACTTCGCCCATCCTCCTGGCCGCTTTGCCATTCCCCCTCCCTTCTCTGCCACCCTACTCCCTTCTCCAGCATTTGTCGGCATTGTGGTGGGCGAGGTACCTCTCGACGTATAGAAGTAGCTAGGTTCGTTTCTAGGGATAGGTTTCGGCTACATGCCAAGGTTATGGTTCGTATTGTCGACGCTTTGAGATGTGTTTGGTGACTTATTACGATGGCCTTGACGATGCTGGCGTCTCCTACAATAAACTCGAGTTGGCTCGGCATGCTTGTTGAAGGCGGTCATGATCGGGAACTTCTCCCTTATCATTGCGGTGATGTTGTTTGTGGCGTGTCTAATCTGCAATAGGGTAGTCCTGAAGCTTTTCTCGGAAGTAAATGCACGTTGGCCCTTCTCTGGCTGCCATCCTTGATGGTCGAAGGACGACCATTCCCACCTGCATCGCCGGCTATGGCATGTTCCGACCGGTGACAAGTGGCAAAAAATCAACCTCTAGGCTACCATGCCAACAAGGAGGCTCTTGGCACAATGATCTCCCGCCGCCCTGCCCCAAGTGGTTCTATCCCAACAACTCTATGGTTGACTGTGTTGTGATGCTTCGTGGTGGAGGAGTTGGACCCGACAATCTTGCTTTTTTTACTTTTTTTTTGAAAAAGAGTATATATTAATATCAAAGGAATACCAATTATACCCAGCTTATGCAACAACGCATGCCTAGCGGCCCTACGGATGCACACAGTCCAGAAAAAAGAAAAAAGAATTACAAAAAAGAAAAATCCCGCTACAGAGAACTAATCATCAAAGCAACAACACTGACGCCATCAGAACAACACCAGTAGTCCCCACTCCAATAACAACGTCTTCAAAAAGGAAACAGTGCCCAAACGCCGTCGTTGCCCGATCAAAGATTATAGGTTTTCACCCTGGAGAAAGTCCTTGCTCACAAAACAATGCCTTCAACAAGGTCATTGCCAGGCACAACCAGTTAAGGCCAGACCTTGGATTTTCACCCTGCAAGATAAGATTGGGAACCCCCCCTGTGTTGTCTTCCCACACCAACAGTCGCTGCAACGAGTCCTAGATCACGCAACCAGATCTCCGTCGCCACAAGAACAAAAATCACCAACGCTACCCTCATATTTCCTCTTTGCTGACATTCTCTGCATCTCAGTTCACCATGGCTCTAAGAATGACACTTGGTGGGAACAAACAGCAGAGCTTCGCAACGCTCCCGCTGAAACCAAACGACCAGAAAAACAAGATGCGTACGATCGAATACCTTCCGATCTAGCAATCTCGAGGCATGATACGTCCATGGGAGTTCGCCGGCGGAGCCTTCCGGAACCCGCCTCTCCAAACCAGATCAACGAGGGAAGACATCAAGCAGATCTTCGACTTCGTGCGAAAGAAACCAAAGGACCACCACCATTATTAGATCCGACACAACGATCCCCACACCGCCGGCCGGTTTTCGGAGAACGGATCGAGCATGCAACTAGGGTTAGAGAGCCGATCTAGGTCTTCCAACGAAATCCCATCGCTGGCACCTCCTCCACCAGATCGCCCCACTCCGCCGCCTTGGAGGAACGAACAAGCTGCCAGCACGGGGGACGGGCGATCGCTGCGCGCCAGCACTCCGGACGGGCCTGCCGCCCTCCATGCTGCCTCGCGCTGCCGTGCCACCTTCCCCGCCAAGGTTCGCCGACGCTCCACGCACCACCCTCACTACCCTTGTGACGATCCGCCTCCGCACGAAGGGGCCCCGTCGGGGGAGTGCCTCCCTCGCTCGCCGCCTTCGACGGCCAGGCGCGGCCGCCGCCACCACCGGCACCGGCGGCGGCAGTGGCCGGGGGAGAGGAGTTCGCGGCGCCTCTTTTTCTAGGGTTTGGCGCCTCCGGAGCCGCCCCGCGCGAGGCGACCCGGGAGGAGAAGCACGTCCGGCACGTCCGCCCCGCCCTCCATGTTTTTTTTACTTCTAGAGCCCTTTGTGTAAAAAGTGTGGACTTGTTTGTAATTTTCTTTTTATTCTGCTCCACAATGTTATATGTAGCTCCACTGACGATAATGGATATAGCTTCTCGATCCTTGAGGACCTACCCGTGTTAAAAGAAAAGTGTGGTGTTTGTGTGTATCGTCACGCGATGCGATGACTTCTTCACTGTCTTGTGTTGGGCCACCCTGAATTGACTGCCCTTGATTCAAGATTCAACACATGGTGCCGTAAGAACTAGTGGACCTTGTTGATGCAGCGCCGCTCACATACTCTCTTACTGAATTTTAAACGGAAATAATAGGCTAAATCATTAGACTCATGTGTGATTTCAGATTTTTCCTAAATCTCAAAGCCCATGTATGTGGAAGCCCATATGTGATTTGGTCCAAGTTGGTGACAGCTCATATGTGTGTGGCAAGAGCTGTGGAAGCTAAAGTTTAGTCTCACATGGAAAGTTGAAGGAGAGTTGCACCACCTTATAAGGTGGAGTGTTGCACCTTATAATAGAGCTACACGCGCGCTCCTCCTCTGACGACGCCGCTCGCCTCGTTACGACGCGCGCCGCGGGTTACGACGTGGGCTTGGTCCACTTCGTGTCTTGTACACAACGCACGACACCAAAACCAATCTAGGGTTTTGCCATCCTCTCTGCTTGCGTCGCCACCGTAGTCTACTCCATCCCGCTTGCCGGCGTGCACCGGTGGTCGGGAGAGCAGGTCTCCGGAACCACTCGCCTTTGCGATCCTATACGGGAGAGGACGAATAAGGTTTTTAGGAAGCGCTCCGCGCGACTGCTCAAGTTCGTCATCACCGCGCGTCTTTCCGGTCGTCAAGCCGGACCTTGTGCGCGTCGTCTTCAACGCCGACTTTTTCGTCAGGCTACTGCACCAACGACGACTATATCGACAACCGATCAGTACATACACCGTCAACAGATCTGTTATTTTACTATGGCTTGCGTATAATCTGCTACTGTTCATGTTGATCAATACATCTAGTATGCTAGAGGTTCACGTGATTGTAGCTTTTGTTGTCATGATTTATATTCTGGAATGAATCGTGGAAATTATACCTAATAATCCAACAGTTATCATGATTCTCATCACTTTTCGTAAACCAGCGAATAGTTGAACTTTTTTAAAGACCGCGGGATGCTGCTTTTTTTTTAAAATTCCACAGTCTATCAAAAATCATCTTCAACAATATAAATATCCCAAAAAAATAATAAAAATTACAAATAGATCATTGGATCACATAGCGACGACTACAAATACTAGCGCGAGCCAAAGACGCACCATCGTCCTCCATCACCGAAGCCAAACAAAACTTGTCGTAGTAGAGTTTGTTGTAACGAGAAATGGTCAAGTTAAAGCCCCACGAAGTACTAGCACACCGAAGGAGCAATCATCGATAATGATGACAATCATAAATCGGAAGAACCCGACATAAAATCAGACAAACAAACATGAAAAACGTCCGGATCCCGGGTGACTCCAAGCGCTCTCTGCTGGTGCTAGATGCACCACAGGAACATGGATAGAGCGAGAAAGACATTATTCTTACTTTAGAAAGTAGCCACCGTCTCAACATCCCGAAGAAGATGCTAAAAATAGGCTAAACAGATAACAAAAAAAACCTCCCACCGGCGAGATGCCGTGGTCAGCCACACCTCCATGGCGCCAAGACCACCGGAGGTGTAGTGGACCGGAAGCGTCGCCGGCTAGAGGAACCATAGATGGGTTTTGGTTGTCACCTGGAACAACTCCTTGCCTGCTCTTTGATACGAGTCTTTTGGATGGTCTAGTGTGGTCCTGAATGAATTTTGGAAAGTGTATCCTCTTCACGGTTGTTACTTGGCAGAACTGCTTTTGAAGAGATGAATATTTTGTTTTAGTGAATTCCATTTTTTACCATGCAGTTGTGCATTTATCACACATATTACCCTCATTTAGTGGAAGTTCTACTGAAATTTCCCATTTAAGAGAATTTAAACATATTTTTATCCTAGTATAGCACTTTGTTAGTTTTTGTGAGATAGAACCGGCATGTTAGGTTGATGTGGTGGGATATAATATGTAAAGATCGGAAAACGTCTTATCCATCGGTTACATCCCACATCGTCATCTTGATATTTGGGGGTGGGGTAAAAAGGGGAATCCGCTCATTTTGTTTTCTTGGCAAAACCCTAACATGGGTGGAATCTTTTTTTGGTTTGGAAAATGACGCTTTTATTACTTTGAGTAATGGTTACACCCGGCCTCTGCATAACCAAGATGCACACAGTTGCACAAACCACACAACCAGAGAAAAAGAAAGCATAGTAAAATTACATAGTCGCAACTAAAACAAAAGGCCTCAACTATGGAAGATCAATCCGCAAATCACACGGCCATCCATGTTGGGAGAAAATATCCCTCGCCGTGTCCTCCAAACGCGTATACCCCTCTAAAAACAAGGCATGAAACTCCGTGCGTTGGAGGATAGTCCATGATCGGAGGATAGCCATGGCCTGATAACTAACTGCAGGGGAGAAGACACAATATTATTAAAAATCTTGTCATTTCTATAAAGTCATAGCGACCAAATAATGGCAAGCACTCTCACCCTAAACAAAGTCCTTTATTTATCATTAAATTCATGCAACCAATTACCAAAAACATTGGTCACCGAACATGGAGAAGATAAATCAGAAGCTATTTGGATGAATGACCATATAGAACGAACAAATTTATAGTGAAATAATAAATGATGAATTGTCTCATCATGATGACAAAATATGCATTGTGTACTTCCATGCTAATTCCTCTTTACAAGATTGTCATTAGTAAGGATTATACCTTTACATAGATACCATGCGAATATCTTCGTCTTAGGGGGTATTTTCATTTTCCAAATTTTACTATTATTATTGACCAGGATATCATGTTGAACCAATGCTCTATACAGTGATCCAACTAAAAATTTACCACTTTCTTGTAATTTTCATTTGAACTCGTTCACACCGTCCGACAACTGTATCGTAGATAATCATAATAACAAATTGTTCCAAGATACCAGTCGAGGACCTACGAGGCTTCTTCTGAAAGACACGTTAGGAGGATTATCTTCCATAACTGTGGAAAGTGTATCTCCTTTGTGCCTAATAATTAAATATAGAGCTGGATACTGTTCGTGAAGAGAAGTTTGGCCAAACCACTTATCTTCACAGAATCTAATCTGTGATCCATCCTTGATATTAAAAGCACCAAAACAAAATAAATGCTTTTTGGTCGTCATTAGATCCGCCTAAAAATGTGAGTCACCGGGTTTCCAAACCACTTGAGACATAACTTTGGATCCCACATATTTCCTTCATAAAATGGTTTGCCAGACACCATCTTGGTAAGTAGTTTGAAAAGCCATTTATCCAGAAGTGCGGTGTTTTTGACTTTTAAATCATGTATGCCTAGTCTACCGTATTCTTTCGATCGGCAAACCATATTCTATCTGGCCAGTCGATATTTTTTTTTCTTACTATCTCCTTGCCAAAAGAATCTTAACTAGAAATAATCCATTTTTTTCAAGACACCTTTTAGTAGCCGAAGAAACGAGATCATCACATTGGTGAGTACTGAATTTATGAGTATAAGTCTTCCGCCAAGGAATATTTGTTGGTGTTAAAACAAATCCTGGGTAGACAGATACAACAAGCATCTCAGCGGTACTAATCACACAAATATGCTAATGCATCTTACTGTGTTAAGTAGTAGTACTGCAGGAAAATTACCTTGATGGGACAAACAACAAAATATAATTCTGGGTTATGTCGCAATCCCTTTTGTTAACTTGTTTCAAAGATCTATTCCTGCTTTATTGAAAGCCGGGATCCTGATGTCCTTCAGGACGATCCGGTGGGTGGTGGCACTGGTCTAGCCTTGGGTCTCTTTGCCCTGAAAAGAGGCCATGCCATCATCGCCGCGAGACATCAGAGGCAAGAAAGCGCATTACAGAGCCAAACCCAACAGCTCATGTCCAACCTTGAGACTGATGAGAGGAGCCCAGTTCCGCTCGATGAATCCTCCTCTGAATATCTCTATACTCTATGTAATGAAACCCAATTCATCTCTTATGAGCTTTTTTATTCCATGCATGTTTCTTTACTTGCCAATTTCCGCATAGGATTTTTGAATCTGGCTAGCCTAATTAGCACCACCTCGATCACCATGGCACTAGCCAGTTCATGGTCCAGGCCGGTGCTGCAACGTCATGGCAGCTTCGCCGGAGCACCATCACGATGAACTCCCGGGCAGCTTCGCCTCCTCTGAACGTAATGTCCACAGGAGGACAACAGCATTTTAGTCGAAACAACATTTGCTAAACTGCATGAACAAACTAACTACACCTTCCGCGCGCACTCCCCTGAAATTAACCACAGCATATATGTAGAGTGGTCGTAAAGGGCTTACTCCAGTTTTCCTCGGTTATGTGGGGAATGCTATGCTCCTAGATGAATTGCAGGAGCTTTACGCCTTTTCGAGGTTTTCCGTGGATTAAAATCAGAATTATAACCTTCGGTTGCGGTTGGCCTGCCGCCGCTCACGGACTAGTCTTGGTATCTCCTTCCATGTGCTTGGCTTAAAAGCCATTACTGTAAATATCACAGATGATATCAAAACAAACTTGTTCAAAATAATGTAACATGGAATTGTATACCACGTGGCATTGATAAAATGGAGATCTTAGGCAAAGAGAAAAAAAGTTGCTCCAAGTACTTTTTGTACAACATGTGTCCTTTACTGTTTCAGTTAACACCCCGCAGCACATTTTCTGTTACGCGTAAACCCTGAACCCTCTACCGCAACATCCAGTTTGTAACTTGATATGAAATCTTCTTTTAAAATATCTATTCCGAAAATGGTTTTGCTTTTTGGACGGAGAGGGTGGCCTCTAGTAATTTGTTCTTGAGTATCAGCTACATATATCTTCATATATCACTCTTAGTCTTACTTGGGAAGTCTCCAAACGAGTCAGACTTGCAGTATCATGCATATGATCGTGATAAAATGACCTGGTGAAAAATTATATCCAGAAGTTCCGAAAAAACATAACATTCATGCATGTACAGCATATGTGTAGAAACGTGTACATCTGAAATTTGGCACGAAAATGAAGGTTAAAAAAAATGATAGATGTAAAAAATTTGTAGTTTTGTCTCTGCCTAGCGCATATCTCACCTAAGCACACGCCTAGCAGCGCTTAAGGCTAGGAGTTCTGCTGCCGCCTAGTAGCACCTTTTTAATCAGGAAATCACAAATTACATTACATTACTATAAAAAAAACTTATCCTTGCACACATTTGTCTATGAAGTTTGATCTGCGAATGGTGGTCGAAATCTTCAATTTGAGCTGCGGACATCATTTATCCTTGCACACATTTGTCTCTGGAGTTTGAAACACAATGGCTCTCAGCACGAACCAACCAGACAAGAATGTCAGCAGTCTCAACAGTAACTTGGAAGGAAATTCTTATTATTCAATCAACCGAGTTGCCATTTCAACCGAAAAGAAGGGAAACACAAAAGTAAAAATGAAGGGAAATGCAGAGAAACAACTTGGAAACACGGGTGGAACTTTCAGTTCCTCTGGAATGCAGCATTTGAGCTTGGATGATCGATCAGTTGTCCTTGGTTGGATAGGAGGCCATCTTGTTAATACCGCAGAGACCCTCGCCCTTGCCGGTGCCCCTCTTCATCCTGATGTACCCCTTCTCGCCCCACTTGTCGCCCCACGAGTTCTTCACCACGATGTAGTCGTGGCCCTTACCCTTGTCAGACCCGTACCCAACCGCCGCAACTCCGTGGTCCAGCTGCGCGCCACATGGGCCGTCGAAGACTCCCTATACAACAGCAAACAAAAAATGTTTCAGATAGTTGCTCCAAACATAACTTTCTGACTGAACACAACAATAGTGTGAACTGGAAAATGTCATCCAACATGAACATGACATGTGGTGTTTTTCAAAATGGATGCTTACCCCGCTGTAGAACTGGAAGTGCCTGCCGGAGGCCTCAATGGCGACGGAGATGGGCTGGTGTGCCAGTGCCTTGATCAGCGACTGCTCATCATTGGCTGGGACATCCTCGTAGCCGCTGATCATCACCGCCTCGGACTCGCTCTTCTTGACATCGCCACAGCTGCCTTCCTCCATGAGGTACGGGTAGGCCTCCTCGGTGTGGAGCCCGCCGCTGGAGGCGATGTAGGAGAAGGCATAGTCCATCATGCCGCCATTGCAGCCGTTGTTGCCGTCCACGCTGCAGTCGATGAGCTCCTGCTCCGACAATGCTGTCAGGTTGCCTGTCACGATGGCATTGATCCCCTCTACCGCCGCCACCGTCGAGAAGGCCCAGCAGCTACCACACTGCCCCTGGTTCTTCACGTCCGTCACCGCACCCTTCTTCCTCCAGTCCACCGACTTGGGCAGGTCACCGGCATTGACCTCCTCGTACCTGAAGCTCCGGCTGCTGCTGCTCCGGCGAGCCGGAGGAGCGCTGAGGCCGAGGTAGGCGGCCTTGAACTCCTCGTGGGTGAGGTCGGCGAACTCGTTGAGGCCGAGCCAGTAGCTGGTCACCTCCCTGTTGATCTCATCGATGTGCTTCAGGTTGTCCTTGAAGATCTCGAACCGGTGCAGCTTCTCCTCGAAGCTCGCGTATGCCTTCTGGTGCTTGGCCAGCCACCTCTCGAACAGCTCCACGATCCTGTCGTGGGAGGACAGGTCCTCCTCGGAGTACCCGACGATGGAGAACTCGCTGTTGCGAGCCACGCAGGCGCCGACACAGAGGAGAAGAAGGGCAAGGGAGAGCTTCACAGCAGAAGCCATGGCTGATTGATACCTGGAATGGGAAGTGTTGTACTGATGGCTGGTTGGGTTGCAAGATGGAGGAGAGGATGCAGCGTATTTGTAGCCTCAGTCTGGGCATGGGGATTGAATTTGCTTCAAAGCAAAGGCAATGTTGAAAAGATAGAGGCAGTGCCTGCCATTGCCATTGAGTATTTTATTTTAAATCATGCCAAGGCTTCAAGCTTTGATCTCTGGAGGATGAGACTTTGCTTCCAAGCTTGTTTTGTATGCTGGGTGCAGCGTGGGCATCTCTTTCTGTCTGTGGTGCCTGCAAAAAGTGCAGATGAAATCTTAGTGCCTGTGAACCTCACTGAAAGCAAAATCTTAGTTTGCATATACCTGAAGTCTGAACTGGAGAAGGAAACTGTACATGGAAGCTGATGGATGGATGAACTATCAGTGTCAAGAGATTTTCATGAGTCCTTTCCATGTTAAGCCTTCTTGCCTCAGACAGCTGAACATAGTAAGGTACAATGATTTCTGTATTTGTTCAACAGACTGCTGAATACTGAAAGGTGGTTTCTGTATTTGTGCACAAGATTATTCCAGAAACAGTAGTTATGTCACTTATGTGACTTCTCTAGAACAGAAATGTGGTACAGAACATTTCTGAAAAGTGGCATGAAAATATTATCTCCTGGTGACCACAATTGCTACTTGGAGTAAAAGAGGGGCATCAAGTTCATCATGCTGTGCCATGTGCATGAGTCATTGTGTGACATACTCATTTCTTTTTGCAGACCATACAAAAGTCAACAAGACAGATGCTGTGAAAATGGCAAGGATAATTTTGAGTAGGCTGCTTTTAGCTACACAAGAACATTTCATCGGTGTTAAAGGAGTACATACTTTCAGAAAAGGCATAAAGTGAACCAACAAACTATATTCAGAACAAAATATAAACTGAAAAATTGAACATATTTCCTTAGCAACTCGAGATACAATTTTATGAATTCTAACGGAATTATAATTTTCCTAATTTAAGTTCTTGGTTTCTTAATACAGGATTGATAGATTTGGTAGATATAATTCCAGTGAAGCTTTAGTTGGTTGCTTTATTCAGAGCCCTCATGGTATGTTCACACAATATGTTGAGGAGAGGAAAACATAAAAATTGGCACTATATTCTCCACAGTACCCATACCAGCACCACCGAATACATTATCAGGTATAAAGGCTCACGCAGAAGATGCATAAGACACAATGATCTGTGCTACTACAGAATCATCATTCCAGAACATCACGTTTGAGACATTATAGTCAAGTATGTAACCATTCCACATAGCTAAATCAACTGAGTGCAGGTTTCTCTAGATGGAGTTTAAAGCTGGAATCAAGGTATAGGATGGCCCTTCATGTAGGCTTCTCGTAGCTGTTCTGATCTCTGAACTCCGCCATCTTACTTTTGATATATTCTCCCATATGAGGCTGGATAAACATGTGCGTAGGGTCAAGAATGTGCACGATGAACCTCTCTGATGCGGGCATCGAAGCATTCAGATTGACAATGAACTGGGCCATCGGTACATCGCTGGAAACAAAGCGATAAACCAGTGGATCAAATGAAACTGCAAAGTGATGGTCAAAGGAATAAAATGGTGGAGCCTTTTGGGATTTAGGAGCTTACCAGGAGACAAACAACCCCTTGATTGCATTAACCATCTTTAATTTGTGTGCTCCAGACAGTAAGTATTACCTGTATGGGAAACATCACAGCCATGTCATTTGGCGTAGTAATGGTACTGGAACATTCACCAACAATCTGACATATCATGTGAACATCTACACTCACAATATGTAAACCATTCAGCCAGCAAAACAAAATACTAAAGGGTCGAAGAAGAGCAAAATGCCCAAACTACACTGGTCACAGGTTTGCTTTCTTCTTTTTATATCTCTGAACAAATACTGACTGTTTACATCTTCAGTGTGGACAGGGAC
Organism: Avena sativa; assembly: GCA_916181665.1. Lineage (NCBI taxonomy): Eukaryota > Viridiplantae > Streptophyta > Magnoliopsida > Poales > Poaceae > Avena > Avena sativa. Next base: position 2,319,267 of record OV702285.1, on the reverse strand, counting down.
TAGCAGATTGGAAACAGAATCCAACATGTGACAGAGTTCAGGGGAACAATCTTTGAGAACAAACTTCCTGTTAGTATTCCAGCAGTGATATTTGGAGAAGCAACAGATTGGATACGCGGATACAAGAAACGTTGGATGGATTAGATGAACTGAACGAAAATTGAGGATAACACATAAATGAACTGCAGAGCCATCAAAAGTTTAATGGATGTGAGCAATATCTGGGAGAAAATATCATGAAAGAAAGGTCATCATTATTGGCCAAATCTCTATGGAGGACAAGTATCAACCAAATCTGATCAGGTCAAGTCTGAAGTGACCAAGATATTCAGAGTATTGTCTAAATGAACTCCATACTCAATGACCATTACACATGTTAAGCTACAGAATTATTACTAACATTTCCTACATTAGCATAACAGGTGCTCCATAGAGTATCAGCGAAAATCCGATCAAGATTTTCAGAGTATTGTCTAAGTGAATTGCATACTCGATGATCATTTCACAAGTTAGGCTAAATTACTATTTCCTACATTAGCCACAATAGGAAAAAACTACTGAGTACACGGCCTTCCAAAATACAAAGTTCCACAGGAAATATCATCAAAGGCAGGTTATCAGTATCAGCCAAATTTCTTCGGAGGGCAAGTATGAAACAAACTACACAAAATATGGTGATGTTAAGTGCGAAGCGAACAAGATTTTCGGAGTAACATCTAATTGAACTCCACAGTCGATGGACACTGCAAAATTTACTGCTCCAAACAATAAGCGGTAGAATATTGGTCCCAGAAATAGTAGCTTGCACATGCCTAGCTAGAAAGAGAATATCACATTCTTCAGCCTGGATTAAAATTGATCATGTGCAGTTGCTACTGTTCCACTGCGCTGCTAAATTGCTATACGTTGCAATAAAATATATTGAGCACATCACTATTACTATCCTAAAACAGTTTGATCAGAACCATGTCCCGAGGATTTGACTAGGACTTTCAACTCAAGCTCAAATCCCTCTGACCTATTGTGCTACGGTAAACACGGCGAGCCACAATGACCTAGCGGACTAGTCAAGAGGAAAGAGCGCCGGGAAGGTTGGGGAGAGGGGAACCTGAGGGTAGGGCCGGGGTCGGCGGCGCGGAGGGGAGGGCCTGCTGCCGGAAGGAGATCCAGCGGCGGCGGGATGGAGGCAGCAACCGCCGTGAGAGCACTTGTGAATCCGAAAGGCAGGAGGCCGCAGCCGGAGGTGGAAGAAGAGAAGGGAAAGCCTCCGGGAACAAAATCCAGTGCGAGCGAGGCCCACTAAATGGGCCCAATCTGATTTAAGGCCAACTACGAGGCGGGCTACTTGACTCTATCAATGACCTCCCCTGAAAAAAGAAAAAAACCTCCCCTGAACAAAAGACAAGGCATTGTGGACGGTTCAGACTTAAGATGCATATCACCCTTTGGCTGCGCACAACTGTCTACCAAGTGGTCAACAACTCCAGCAGCGACATGTGACTAGTTCATCGTCATGCTTTCACTGTTCGGTTGACGAAAGTGTTAAGCATGCCATGTTGTTCTGCCCTTTTGCCCGAGCAGTGCGGGATGGCGTGAAGGAGCGAGTTGGAATTCAGCTTGGGCGTAAGCGCTTCTCTACCCCTAAGCTATGGCTCTTTGAATTCCTTGCGAGATGTAGTGGCGAGGAGCCAACTACACTTGCTATTACCTTCTGGCACTTGTGGGATGCAAGGAACAAGTTGCGAGAGGAAGGCGACACTGTCGATCCGTCAACTGTTGCAAGGAAAGTGATTGCCTACATCGACATGATTAATACTGATATGATCAAAGCCAATACCATCCCCAGGCATGAGACTTCTATTACGGTTTCATGGTCTCCGCCGATGGAAGGTAAGCTGATGATCAATGGTGATGCGGCTTTGTTCAATACATCCCAGAGTATGGGTGTGGGTATTGTGGTTCGTGTTCACTCTGGGGAATGCATACTTGCTTATTGCGACAAATTTCCAAATACTTGCTTCTTGCGACAAATTATTGTTGTAGCATGATTTGTTTTAAACAATTAGGATTGCTTAATGTGTCTTGAAAGAATCATGCGTTATTTTAGCATATAAGCATAATATTATGGTATTCTCCTTTGATGCTTTGTTTGGGTTGAGTTGGCACATGCTCACACCATGTTATGACTATGAACCAGTCACCATAGCCTCTATGATTATTTAGTTTTTGACTTGTGGTACCATTTTATGCTTTGATTAGTAATGTTTTGTCGCTCTGCATGATTGTGGCTATTATTGCTCTCTTAGTTGGTCGCTCCCAGTCTTTTACTAGCATCCACTTGTATGAGTCATGTGTACAATGGATTGTTCCGTTGGAGATGGTCTAACTTCACAAAGCGGGTGCCCTCCCGATGATTCAAACAAATCAAAATGGACCGTTTTAGTGTCTGAAATAAATCGACCCGCCTAAGATGACCTAACTTCATAAAGCACATGTCCTCTCAACAACTCAGACCGATAAAAATGGACCGTTCTGGTGTCCGAAATAAATCGTCCCATTGTAGATAGCCTAACTTCATAAAACACATGTCATCTCTCACCACTCAAAAGGATCAAAATAGACCTTTTGGTCAGTTCAAGATGGCCTAACTTCATAAAGCATGTACGTCCTCTATATTCCTCCGTTCCTGAATTTTCCACTAGTCATGACGTACATTGTATTGGAACACAGCATGCACGTGCTCTATGTTTCTTCGGTCTTGATTTTTCAACTAGTCATGACGTACATATCGTTTTCTTTTGCAGCTACCCCACACGGGTCGGCAAGACGCTAGCAGCCAGTCTAGTCAAAAAGTGTTCCCGCGCCCACGTACTCACTAATTAATCAAGTGAGCTGGGAAGTCGGTTTCTACTAGTAGTGGAAAAGCAGAAAACTTTTATGGGCACCCAATAACCCTTTGCCTAGCCTCCGCCGTCCATGGGTTCAACAGTGTGGGCGAGTTGATCTTGAGCGTGGCGCAGGCGATGCGCCGGTTGGCGGCCTCGGTGAAGTGGACCCCGTCCCATGAGACGTACTCCGATGGGTTGGTGCACGCCGTCGTGCCCGCCGCGCCACAGAATGTCGTCATATTGAAGTTGTACGCGCCTCTCCCACCGCAGCATGCCGCCAAGGGCTTGTTCATAAACCCTGCGATCAAAAAACGTGATGAGGATATCGGCGACACGATGATATTAACATGGGAGGTACGAGCATACCGTATTTCCGTGGTGACACGATGATGTCGGCGATGGCGGAGTAGAGGTCGACGTAGAGGATGGTCGAGCCCGGGTGAGATAGTCGGAGCTCACGGAGCATGCCGTTCAACGCGCGGTTGTGCATCTGTGCGAGATCGTTGAGCTCCGTGATGCATCCTGACTCCGGGTCATGGTCGCCCCTCTTGTAGAGGGCCAGCAGCTGCGGCTCGCAGCCGAGCGGTATCATCCCTGGAACCAGGACCGTTCTCGCTCCGGCGGCGATCACCTCCTGCATACACACATTGTTTCTTTCATTGACAGTGTTAAACTGATCAATTGTGGACTAGTGGGGATAGCTTTCATACGGTCAGGACTGAATGGACGGCGGCGACGATGTGCGGCACCAAGGTCCGCGCCTCTCGGGCCGTGTTGTTCCCCAATGCCACGAGGTAGTCGTTCACTCCAATCTCCCCGACGACGAACAGCGACTGCGCCATGATCCTTCGACGCTCTATTATTGTAAGAGGATGACATACGCAAGGTGATGGAAAAGACAAGATTATTAGTCATGTGTTCAACACACGGCCGCCGCCGGGACCCTTTACAGCATGCACGAGTTGATGCTGATATCCCACTGACCACTACATATATACTACGTCACTACTCACTAGATAGAGATATATATGACGCACGCACACGTGTAATAAAGTAAATTTCATATTGATAGAAATATATGGAGACAAACTACTGTACACGATTATTTCATTACCGTGAACCGAGCCGAGAAGGTGTAGAACGTTCTTGAACCAGCTGGTTTGGTTTATGAAAGAAACAGGAACAAACGGCTTGAGCCCTCTGCTGCTGAAGAAATCCGGGCCAAGCGCCGTTGCTCCGCCCACCGCGAAGTTCACGCCGCGCCGGAAATCCCCTGCGCTCTTGCCGCCGGCGAGGTACGGCCTTGGGTTCGGTATACCCAGCGCCTCAACTGCACAAAGCATATACCATATGTAAAATCGGGCCGTACGTACTATATGATATCGAAGGTGTTGGTTTAATTTGGTAGAGTGTCAGTGGTCACCTATGAAGTCGATGACGAGCCGACCGTCGGACGCCCGGCCGGTGGGGCGGCGGAAGAAGGTCTCGCCGTATGGCGGTCGGCTGGACGGCCCTGAGCCGGTGGCGGCTAGACGCAGCGAGTTCCCGGTGTCGGTGAGCGAGTCGCCGAAGCTGAAGATGCCGGAGTAGCGCGTGCCGCCGTGATCGCGACCGCCGGCAGCAACGCCGCCGATGACGGGGAAGAGCAGCGTCACCGCCACGAGAAATCGTGAAAATGGCGCCATCGTGTCTTCTGTGTGAGTGAGTGCCTGCAGCTGCCTCGTATATATCCTGTGGTGTTACCATCGATGATTTGTAGAGTTGTGTGGCTGTGCGGCATTTAGTAGCGATGTGTATGGCACAGGACCAGGTTCAAAGAGCAGCCACGAGAGAGACTTGCCACTACAGCAATCAATCTACATTTTTTGCTTCGGTGTCCTCCTTCCCTTTAAATTTTGACAAATAAAAACTCAATACTAGTTTGTTTTAAAGACTGTACAAACTCACCTAAAGCCCATGTGTAATCCTTCTAGACCTATACTCACCGTACACATGTACTTACGTGCTTGTGGGAGGCGAAAACCGGGAGATATATAGCGACAACAATAAAATTTTAAAACGTGGCATTTAAAGAGATCACGATAACAGGAGGTGGGATCAGCCGGTGGAAATGTCGAGTATATACAGCTCGATCGAGTACATCAATACGGAAATATACATGGACCGGATATGAGTTTCGACGGGTCAAAACTAGCCTATATAAACTTAAGTTTAGGAAAAAAAAAAGGAGACATCAAGACACACCTCCATAATCTACCGCTTGGAAGCACCCGCGTGTCTTCGAATTTAAAGAACGGCCACACAAGAGAGACTTGCGACTGTAGCAATCAAAATCACGGGAAAGATTGGAAACACACGTGTGTCTTCGAATTTAAGGAGAATGGAGACCTCAAACGCAATTCTACTACCTCGTTAGGCCACAGCAAGGGAGATAAGCAAAGATAATGCGTTCGATCGTGTTGTCCGCGTCAATTCTTTTCGAAAAGGGGGGGGGGGGGGGGGGGTGTGAATCTTGGCCTCGGCAACTATTGATAATGTAGCTAATTATTTTTTGTTGACAGACTATTTTTTAAACAGAGCACGTGTACAAGGTGAGGAACTTTTTTTTAGTTAATCATGTCTCGATTGGGTAGTGTTGGTTGCAGTCACTGTCATGTTCAGAGAATAATAAGTGGAATCTAAATCGGTGTTTGTACACGTTGGTTCAGAGTTAGCATCTTTGTAGGGTCACTTTCCTTTTCGGACAAATAAGATCGCTCTTCAGGACATATGTCAATGCAGCGCGCGGGCGAGATATGGAGGCGTGGCTCGTGAGGCTACACGGAGGCACGACTAGCGGGAAGGGAGAAAATTATAAAAAACCATCACATTTGGGGCTAGGGTTTCAAAAGACCACAAAAATTTAAAAAATTTCAGAAAACACCGGATTTAGGGCATGAGGTTGCAAATAGCACTGATTTGGTTTTAACGCTGCTCTAACGATGAATCTGACTGGTGGGGCCCGATGGTCAGGCTGACGTGGCACATCTGGACGGCCGGGCGTAGACGGCCATTAACGGGGCGTGGCCAGGCGGGGCGTGGCCGGGTGGGGCGCTGCTGGCCGGGGCCGAGGCGGCGGCGCGACACAGCGCTGGACGGAGTGACACGGGGCAGGGCGACGACGCTGCTGGCTGGGGCGGGGCAGGACGCTGCTGGCTGGGGCCGAGGCGGACGGAGCGGCACGGGGCGGGACGGCAGGAGTGCTGTCTGGGGGCGGGGCAAGACGCTGTTGGCCGGGACCGAGGTGACACTGGACGGAGCGGGACGGGGCGGCGCGATGGCGGTGTTGCTGCGGTGGGGCGAGGCCCGACCCAGCGCAGCCGGGAGGGGCGCTGCTGGTCGGGGACAGGGACGGGCGAGGCGGAGCTGGACAGAACAGAACAGGGCGGCGCGACGGTGGTGAAACGCGCGCAGCTGGGCGTGCAGGCGAATGGAGGTGGCGCGGGCGAGCTCTGCCAGGGGCTGGCTCGGGCAAGCTCTTGCCAGGAGCGGCGCGGTCGAGTTCCGGCCAGGGCGTGATCTCCGCCAGGGGGCGGCGAGGGCAAGCTTTAGCCACGGTCGGCGCGTCCGAGCTTCGCTAGGGCCCGGCAAGGGCGCATGCGAGCGCGGGAATGGGGATTTTCCGCCGGCCACCGCTGGGGCACCACAGGCACCGGCGAGCACGAGCTCCGGCTAGAGGCGGCATACGAGCACATGGGAGATCTGGCCACAGGGCGGCGCTGGCCAGGGCCGAGGCGGGGCGGGGCGTCGCTGATTGGTGCTGACAGGAGCGGCACGGGGCGGTGCTCTGCTGGCTGGGGCGGGGCCGATGCAGGAGCAGCGCGGCGGCGGCGGTGTACGGGTGGCGGCGAGGGTGATGTACAGGGGCGGGAGCGGCGCGGCAGCAGTGTACGGTGTACGGTTTTGACCGTGCCGACCACGCCGGTAATGGCCATTTACGCCCGGCCGTCCAGATGTGACATGTCAGCCTGACCATCAGACCCCACCAGTCAGATTCATCGTTAGAGCAGCGTTAAAACCAGATCAGTGCTATTTGCAACCTCATGCCCCAAATCTGGTGTTTTCTGATTTTTTTTAAATTTTTGGTGGTCTTTTGAAACCCTAGCCCCAAATGTGGTGGTTTTTTGTAATTTTCTCAGCGGGAAGGAGATGGAGGGCGGTGCCGGCCGCGCCAGGTGCGGGAAAAGACAACCTTATCTCTTTGGCAATTTTACACTTGAGCCCTTTTTATTTTATTATTATAAAATACTTTCATGTATCTGTGGTAGATGCTGACAGATGGGCCCACTCGGTGCCACATCATCAACTACATCCCTATAAAGGAGCCAGTGACCGTAATGAAACAATGACCGTATTTGGTGACTGTAAAGCATGTATTCCTGAGTTCGATGACCATATTGAAATGTGGTGCCAAATTCAGGTACCTATCATGGATTTTACTCACTAAAATTCCACCTAAAATCACACCTGATTGTGTAGTATTATAGGGGTGATATCCAACATTTGGTATCATAGCCCTAGGTTCTAGGTGCAGATCTTCGGTAGGGGTGTTGTTAGTGGTGTTAGGAGGTGGTGATCGAGGATGGGGACATGTCTCCGAACAAGGAAAACAATATCGGTGGAAAGTACTGTATACCGTCTAGGCTTTTTTCATCAGATCTGTCTTTTGAAATAATTGGATAGTGCATAAATTCTACATAGTATCAGAGCCAAGAGGTCTTGAGTTCAAGATCCTGTTCTTGAACTAGGACTTTTGAAATAATTGGCTAATGACTAAATAGTCTAGACGTGAGGGGAGTGTTGAATATAAATATATCGCTTAGTCTCTTTTTATCAGTTTGGTCTTTTAAAATAATTAGCTAGTGCATAAATCCTACAAGTACACGCTGCCAAGCAAGAGGATGACAACCGATGCTAGAGCTAGCAAGTGCACAGTCATGGTGCACTCATTTTCAAGAGACCCTCTGCTCATGGACACCAACTATGGCATCTAGATTGTGAAGATGAAGTTCGTCGTCCAATTCCTTCATTGTTGGAGTGTGATCGAGGGAAAGGATGAATATGACCCGGCTAAGGATGATGACACGTTTGCAGCTGTATCTCAGGGTGCAGGTGGGACTGTCCGCGGGAGTCCTGTATATGTCTGCACAGTCCCGCAACATAAATGGGTGTCCCGTGGGAGCCTGCTAAATTTATGCGGGTGCCTACTATCCCACTTATGCTCACATATGCGCAAATATTAAATTATATACTCTCTTGGTCTTAAAATAGATGTCGAAAATTTATCTAAATTTGGATATATCTATATACTAAATAGTGTATAGATACGTCTAAATTTAGAAAAAAAATTCGACATCTATTTTAAGACATAGGTGTATTTCTATGGAAAACAAAATGGTATAATATGATGTAGGGAGTTAAGCCATGGATGAAGCTAACGGGCTCACGGTGGTCGAGTCCGCACTGATCTGTTGCATGCTTGCTATCGGTGTCGCCGCTTTGGAGCCGAGCAGGTGGGTGATCATCCTAGTAAGGTGGCGCAGGTGGCGCGTGTACATAACCCTGCCCACCAACATGGTCGTCGTGGGATCGACTAAGGAGGTGGATGTCATGAGCTCCAAATCCAGGGACTAGATGCCATGACGCAAAACTGGTACACCACCTAGCAGTTGCTGGCTAACCTCAGTGGAGCGAGCCATGATGAAAATGCCAGCGCCAAGAGAGAGGACATCGAAGCACACCTCCGTAATCTACCGCTTGGAAGCTGTGTGTCTCCGAATTTAAAGAGCGGCCACAAGAGAGATTTGCGACTGTAGCAATCAGAATCACGAGAAAGATTGGAAGCACACGTGTGTCTTCGAATTTAAGGAGAATGGAGACCTCAAACGGAATTCTACTACTCCCTCCGATCCATATTACTTGTCATTAAAATGGATGTATCTAGTACTAAAACATGTCTAGATACATCCATTTTAGTGACAAGTAATATGGATCGGAGGGAGTACCTCGTTAGGCCACAGCAAGGGAGATAAGCAAAGATAATGCGTTCGATCGTGTTATCCGCGTCAATTCTTTTCGAAAAGATGGAGGAAAATCTTGGCCTCGGCAACTATTGATAATGTAGCGAATTATTTTTTGTTGACAGACTATTTTATCAACAGAGCACGTGTACAAGGTGAGGAACTTGTTTTTAGTTAATCATGTCTCGATGGGGTAGTGTTGGTTGCAGTCACTATCATGTTCAGATGATAATAAGTGGGATCTAAATTGGTGTTTGTACACGTTAGTTCAGAGTTAGCATTTTTGTAGGGTCATTCCCTTTTTCGGAAAAAAAGATCGCTCAGGAATTCATCATCCGTCGATGGCGATGCATCGATAAGAGATGGAGGCGTGGCCCGCGAGGCTACACGGAGGCACGACTCGTGGGCAGGAGATGGAGGGCGGTGCCGGGCGCGCCTGGTGCAGGAAACAACCTTATTTCTTTAGCAATTTTGCACTTCAGCCCTTTTTATATTTACTATTATAAAATATTTTCATGTATGTGCGGTAGATGCTGACAGATGGGGTCCACTTAGTGCCACATCAGCGAATAGATGCGTATGCAGAAGTCAGTGACCGCCATGAAACAGTCACCATATTTTGGTGACTGCAAAGCGTGTATTCCAAAGGTCGACGATTGAAAAATGGTGCCAAGTTCAGATACCTGTCATGGATTATACTCACTAAAATTCCACCAAAAATCCATGTGATTGCGTAGAATTTAGGCGTGATATCCAATATTTGGTATCCGAGCATATATTCTACGTGGAGATTTCCGGTGGGTGTGTTGTTAGTGATATTGGGGAGGCGGTGACCGAGGATGAGGACAGGTCTCCGAACAAGGACAACAAACCTCGGTGGAAAGTACACGTTGCCGAGCAAGAGGCTGGCAACCGATGCTACAGCAAGTGCACCATCATGGTGCACTCGTTGTCAAGAGGGAGTCCCGGTCCATTACCCGTAGCTCATGAACACCACCTGTGGCATCTGGATTGTGAAGATGAAGTTCATCCTCCAATTCCTTTGTTGTTGGAGTGTGATCGAGGTAAAGGGTGAATATAACCCGACTAAGGATGACGACGTGTCCGCAGCCCTATCCTACTCCGTGCCAGACTTGATGGTGACGACGCTCGTGGTGAACGATACCACTGCAAAATCCTGGGAAGCGATCCGGTGGATGCGCTCTAGGGAGGATCGGGTGAAGAAGGCTCGTGTGAAGTAGTTAAAGCGCTAGCTTGATCGCATGGAGATGACCAACAACGAGTCAATCAAAGGCTTCACACAAAAACTAATTAATCTGGTTGGTGACATAAGCTCGTTGGAGGAGAAAATATCTCTAATGGGGCGGTGATTGAGTGCTTGTTCAGCATGGTCCATAGGTACACCTAGAAGAAAATATTTATGGTCCATTCATGGTCCATTCATGGTCAATTCATGGTCAATTCATGGTCCATTCATGGTCAATTCATGGTCAGCATGGTCTATTCATGGTCAATTCCAATATCGCTTCCCAGGTTTGAACCTATAGGTACACCTAGAAGAAAATATTTCCTCTTAGGCTCTCTCTTGTAGTTCATTCCTCTTTGTTTTGTATGTGCATGGTTGGCAAATGGCACCATGGATTGGGGAGATATGTAGGGGGCGTATATGAAGAACAAATGGACGAACAAACGGCTTTAAAAGGGATGATATGGATAAGGATGGCAATGTGTAGGGTATGAGCATGAATGCATGATAGAGCAATATCATACCCATACTGATATAGCACTTAATGGGTACAAAATTTAATCCATACTCGCACCTATGGTATAAAACTTTATCTGTACCTGTACGCAATGGGTACCCCAGAAGGTCAATCAAATATTATTACACAAGTTATACATAGTTTTATATTCATCGATCGCACATTTGAAAAATAAATCAATTATACAAAGTCAATAATAGATAGATGAGTACATGAAAAATTTAGAAATCACAATCTCAAACTCAGCTCTTGCTCTATCAGGTTGCTCTGGCGCATATATTGGAGCTCCCACATATCAGTTTAACGGGTAAGATATGGATATATCCACGGATACGAGGCTATACCCGTGTTGTACCCGTTACTTGACGGATAGGATATGAGTACTAACCAAAGTATGGCCAGAACGTACTCATGCAGATACGGGTGGGTAAAATTGTAATCCTTAGATATGGATAGCTTGCATGTAACGATACCAATTAGGTGGCTGACATAACGGGTGACTTGGATAGCTTACATATTAAGGTAGAGTATTATATTTTAATAAATGTAAGTGAGCTTACTCTTTATAAAAAATATATATTAAGTCTAGACGAGGAAATATGCATATAACACCGTTGAAAATTAGTTTAGTGGACAGGTTCACTCGAGCTTGAAAATATATAGTATCTACAAGTAACCAACAACATGAAATACAAATATGTAATTTTTTAATGGAAAATACCTTATATTTCAAAAGCAGAAAAAATATGAAAATTTTGGGGAAACGGAGGCCCATTTAAAATTGCACCGTTCACATCCTGATCTAAAATTTTCTCTTTTTTGCCTAGACCAAATACAAAATATTTGACATGATTTTACACGTGCATATTATAAATCAGTATCTACATCCCAATATTTTTTTTTCAGATTTATTGAATTTTAAATTTAAACTTTCCAAAAAAAAAAAAGTGCTCTGTGGAGGACGGGCTCCAAAAGGAGGCCACTCTTTCAGCCGCGTAGAGACGAAAAACCAAAGAGCTTTGCGTGGACCATACGTGAATAATATTCTAATAGCTACTAAAGTGATGTCAATGGCTAAATAAAGCTAGCCAGGAATATTCGATTCCTTTCTCGTCCCAATGAAGCTTTGTACGTGGACCTAGCTAGCTAGCACATAAAGTATAATATTTTGCATGTGCTTGTATCGCCAGTTAAGCACCGACAAGATGCGTACGCTTGGTATTCATTTCTTCCTTCGCCCTTATGAATACTACGAGACGCATGCTCTTATTACATTGTATATATACACATGTATTGGACGATGTACATTAAACATACATCCTTGCTTGCTCAATTTCAAAACTAAATCCTTCCAGGTTGAGAATTGAACATATCCATCGTACACCTCTCGAAGAAGAAGAAGAAGAGCTGAGATGGCTGACCTGACCCAAGGTGCCGTGGACTCCCTAGTGGGCCTCCTGGCGACAACAATCACCGACGAGAGGAAGCTGCTCGGCGGCGTCCAAAGGGACATGCAGTTCATCAAGGACGAGATGGAGAGCATGAACGGCTTCCTCCTCCACCTCACCAGGTCGGACGACACGCACGACGACCAGGTCCGGGCGTGGATGAAGCAGGTCCGCGACATCGCCTACATCGCCCAAGACTGCATTGAGCTCTACAGGCGTGACTTCACTGGTCCCGTCGACGATGGCCTCTGGGCCCGCATCCGCTACCTCCCCAAGTTCATCGCCGGCCTCCCGGCACGCCACCGCCTTGCCAAAAAGATCAACGAGCTCAAGGTTCGCGTCCACGACGTTGGCGAGAGGCGGCAACGCTACGACATCAACATCCCTTCCGCAAGTGTGGCCACACAAAGGCTAGCTGACAGCCAAGCCAGCCAGGACGAGATCGACGAGACCCGAGAAGCCTTTGAGCGTGCACTAGCACGTGACAAGGAGAAGCAACATCCATCTTTTGACGAGGCCATAGGCCTCCTTCCTAGCAAAGATCTTCGATCCGCGGCTACCATGGTACGTTCTGCCCTCTACAAATGCTTGCTAGGGGACCAGGATGGGATTATCACAGGCGCACGGAGGATGCTCCGACTTTCTCAAGAGGACCGCCAGACCAAGGAAGAACCAGAGGTGATCTGCATGGAGATTGTCCTCCGTGCTCTTCGTTCTCATAGTCAAGACCGCTTGATGGCCCAAACCAAGGAAAATATTGTGAGGATAGTCAAGGGGACGGATTGCACAAATATCCCTACTCAACTAATGATCTTCTCCTATAGCAACTTGACCAGAAGTCAGAAGATCTGCCTGCAGTATTTGTGTGCCTTCCATGAAGAAACCTCCATCAGCAGGACGAGCTTGGTCAGGAGATGGCTCGCGGAGGGCCTTGTGGAGAGAAAAGGTGATCGTCACCTCGAGGAAGCAGCGGAGCTCTGTTTCAAGGAGCTCCTCTTTCGAGGGTTCATTCTTCCTCATGACCCAGACACTGCTGCTGGCAAAGTCAGGAACTGCAAAATTCACCAGACTGTGTGGGATTTCATCTACATAATGTCCAAAACTGAAAACTTTGTAGGTGAGGTGCCGACTCATCTTCACAACCAGCTTCGTATAAGAGGATTTGTGAAGAAGCAACTCGAAAAGAATCCAAGCCCACAGGAGGTTGACCGACCGCTGAGCTTGTGCGGGTTTTCGCGCCCAACAAGGGATACCGTGGATCCCATGGATGAGATGGTAAAGTTCCTCAAATCTCTACATGAAATCTACCGGCTGAATGTGTTGGATCTTGGAGGCTGCAGGGGTCTAAAGAAACGCCACCTTAAGAGCATCTGTGAAGTGCAATGGCTCAAGTATCTGAGCCTTCGCAACACATATGTCTCCTGGCTGCCTAAGCAGATCAACAATCTCAGGGTGTTGGAGACGCTAGACATCCGACAAACAAAGTTATGCCAGCAAGACACAGAGCACATCTACCTCCCCAAGCTGAAGCACTTGTTCACAAGCTGGACAACCGACCTCCACGTAGGGATTCCTCGCAACATTGGGAGGATGATATACATGGAGGTACTGTCTCGGGTCCAGGTTCAGGATGGCCACCCCGCTGCAAAGAAGGAACTTGAGGATGTTGGCCGCCTGCTGCGTCTTAGGAAGCTGGGTGTGGTTCTTGGTGGCAGCGAAGCTCAAGAGAACATGGAAAATCTGCTACAAGCAATAACCAAGTTGAATGAGTACTTACACTCTCTCTCTGTATGGATCACTCCACTAACCACCAATGGAAGTAGAGACTATGTAGTGAAGACGATGGAGATGATGACACCCCAACACAGTCCACCCAAGCTACTCCAGAACCTAGATATCAACGGCCTAGGGAATAACGAGCTGCCTCGATGGATCCTTGAGCTCCAACAACTCTCCGATATTACATTGTGTGACAGCTTGTTGTCCAAAGAATATCTGCAGGAAATTGGCACGAAACTACAACACTTGCGTCGCATTCATCTCCGTCCCAACTCATACAGGGAATACAAGCTCACCTTCAGCAAGTCCGGGTTTCAGGACCTAAGGTTCCTCATAATCGAGGGCGACACTATCACCACTCTAGACTTTGAGGAAGAGGGCGCAACCCCTAAGCTCAAAAAGATTGTTTGGTGCAACATTCCCCCCAAGCAGCCGGGAACGCTTGCTGGAGTCCATCGCCTTGGGAACCTAGAAGAGGTTGTGCTCAAGGGCCGCTTCCACAACTTGAGCTCCATTGACGCAAGCATTGGGCAGAAACTGATTATCCATGACGACTGATAGATCCTTTCTCTGTTCGCGTGGCTGGCTGAACATGTGCATGAATGTATATATGTGTGCTTGAATATGTATGTGTGTAAGCTTGTATGTGGATGTTACGATAAATAAAGCTTGGATGTGGATGTGAGTTGATTGTATTTGTTCATAGACCTTTGTCACTGGATGCATATTTGTGTGATGGTTGTTTATATTTGTGAGTTATTCAATCGTTGTTTATTTGATATGTGAAACGTAAACTATGCAATATCCGAGTGTATAGATAAATTATCCATCGTAGAGATGTTGTAAACTCCTAGCTCCGCCTAAAAATAGTATTACTAAGCTGAAAGCCCCTTAAAGCTAGAATCTACCATCCAACGACAGAACAACGGTCACCCCAAGTTGCAACAACATCATAGTGCCTTAGCAAAAGAGTGACAAGTAAAGTCATTGCAGGACCCGTGACCTGTATCCATGCCCTCTCTATATATGGTGCAACGGACCTTGCATGAGGAGAATGACGTTGGAATACAATACAGATGCTCAAAACAAACATGCATGGTAGAGGAACCCTTTCCTCCCATCCAATCACGACATTGTATTGACACTGACATTGATGCCATCGGCTGAATCGTCAACAAGATGGGAGGTCACTTGGTGGAGATGCTGCAGCCACAGGACAGTTGGTTCCTCTCTGTCAAGGCGTGGATGAAGCAACCATCTCATGTGCCCAAAAAATTCCTCGCCGAGGTGCCGAAGCCACACATCGTACCACACACGCAGTATGACTCCGACGACCTGGCCACTCCTCCAGCGCCAAGGTCGCCAAGGTCAAAGAGGACAGTGGTGCAAAGTTGTTGATCGTGGCACGGTCATCACGGAGCAGCCACTCAAGTACCAGGACAACACCAGCGACACCACGCGCACACACAAGTACAATTTCTTCGGTGGCATCATCGACAGAAGTTGCCCCAGGTGAGAGACGGTGTGCACTGCTTCAGAGGGAACAACGGTAGTGGATCTACCGAAGGGCCCGAAAAAATTCAGACTTCGCTATTAGTTCCTAGTTCAGAAGCTTGTTTCTGCTAGTCTTATTTCAGGTGTAATGCCAGGTATCGTTTGTATTGAATTATGCCTTTGTTGGCGTATTGTCATGCACCTGATGTTTATCTGAATTCAAATGTAATGTGATGTGATTGTGCTAGTTTTAGTTTTTTTAGATAGAATATATTGTTTAAAGCAACATAACTGCGAAAGATTAAACAATTCCATTGTTCGTTCTTACTACGACTCACTTGCTACTCCACACACCTAACGGAACGTCTAGAAGAAATACAATAGCATAGAGAGCATACAACACAACATTGTCATTCTGCATACTATGTTTTCGAACTTTGTTAAGCTTGTTCTTAGCTGCATCAGCCTTCTCTTTGTACTCACTAAGTAAGTCGTCTGTCTGCAGTTCAATTTGCATCCTCTCATCCACAGTCTTTTTCTTCTTCTCCAATGCCTTCTTCAGTAGTTTTTCAGTTGTTTCCTTTTCAAGCTTATATTGCTCAAACATAAACGAAACCTTTAACAGAGCTTTATTTCTTTAATATTGCAGGACACTCACGACCTTCAAAGCAGACATAACCACAGTTATCACATTCTTTCAAACAAAACACTTGTTCATCAAACAAAATTCACAAAGGTACACCAAATTTTATCAAATATCTAAAAATATTTCACAACCCCACATCCCAGAAACTTTCTATATGTATCCGTGCCTTCAAAAGGTACCATTCTAATCAGATGGAAACACACATTCCTTGCATCTTCATCATTGCCACAAAATTCCGAATCATACAACGAATCAGGACATTGCAAGTACGCAGTCATGAAAAAAATTCTCAATTTCCAGCATTAACCAAGAAAAATCCTCAAATTACACTACTAAAATCAATAAAACGGATCGGCATCTAACCTCAGATTCAAGGAAGGCACATTGTCCTTGCTTGATGCACTACCCTAACCATGTCGGCTGCAGCGGCTGGGATTATTCGGCGGCGGCGGCGCCCTCCAAGCTTGTTGGCTGTTCGCCGGTAACGGGGAAATGGGAGGGCTCGACGGGGCGTCCGGCTCGACGAGGCGGACCGATCGAAACGACCGTCGAGAGCGGCCACGTACGCACGAGGTGGGCCCGGACTTATTCAGAACGTGCACGTCCATGCCATGGACCCACTTGTCAGTTTGTGTCGCAAGGGTCGTATGTTTGGACCCACCTCACATAATCTTAACGCTAACAAATAGCATTATTACTTTGTTTTGACAGTTAAGGCTAAAGACAACTGGATCGGGTGGCCACCAAAATCGTTGCAGAGGAGCTATTTCCGCGAACGGTAGCGCACTGCGAACAGTTTGACCTCAACAACGACGTTCGCATGTGGGCTATTCACCCGTTTTGGTGGTCGATTGTTCATGTCCTATTTTAGTTGTTTTTCCAGCTGGTTCCATAGCTTGCACTAGTACACGGCGTGTCATGCCTGAACTTACTACTAGTTTGTTGAGAGAAACCGTGTTGTAAACTGAAACGATAAGAGATGAGGAAGGAATCACGCGCACTAGAATCAGGAAAAGAAAAATCCATCGCGGGCAGTCCGTGACGGATCCCACTTCCGACCGGCCGGAGGTTAGCCTCGATCCGCCTTTATGTACCACACTGGAGACGCCGGCCGCTGCGTGTTCTCCTCCTACTAAATCCTCTTTCGCGAGAGGCGCGCGCTGATTTACGGTTTTTTGCGAGGCGCGCGGCGATAAACGGCTGATCCGAGCTAGCGAAACGCCGCTGATCTGATCTGACCACGACGTCCGCCGATGGCCGGCGAAGAGGGCGTGCAGAAGGCGGCGACCTGCGAGGAGGAGAGTTCGGGGAATCCGCCCGTCGACGACGGGGACCAGTGCACAACTGAGGTTCCTGAGCCTCAACCTCAAGCTGACGATGCCGGCGAGTACCTGGACGGTTACGATCGATGACGATTACCAAGATCGACATTATTCTGAAGAACATGGCGGGTATATATGAGGCGGCTGAGCCTGAGAGTCTTGGCCAACGCCATCTGGTATATCTATGTGTATTTATAGTTGCATTATCACATAACTCATCAATCTATAGAGAAAGAATGCATGATATAGAAACTATCAGAGGAAGTTCGTCATAGTATGTGGCAACGAGGACTGTATCTGCTACTATATATTCCGAAGAACCATGGCGTGGGTATATACGACTATCAGAGAGGCCCATATGGCATGCATTATCCATAGTCGAATTATCGCATATCACATACGTATACGTATATATATAGAAGGAATACATGGCATGGAAACTATCAGAAATCGATTCAGGAGAAAAAAAAAACTTATTACACTATTCAGTAGCAGAATAGAACATTTATGTTTCATGCCGATCAACCAAACAAATTCTGAGCTACGGCTTGACCTGATAAGAGCATTAGGAAGTGACTGCTAAACACATGCAACAGACCTGAAAAGAGGTCTACAGATGATTATACATGGGATAGTTTTGTTGTACCTACGCTAAAGCCCTCCACAGATTTTTTGTTTTATCGTACTAAATCACAACAGAAAATCTGGTACAAGATTATATTATGTCATAATAATATTTTGAGGGGAACTTCATAGTACGTGGCCTACATAGGAATAAAAAGTGGTAGCCACTATGGGAAAAATGTTCGCTACCATCGACCCAGCTCTTTGCCGTGTGCCAAAAGGCCCGGAACTAATCTTTACCGTGTGTAAATCAAGAGGAACACGACAAAGAACAGGTGCACGGCAAACTGCAGAAAAAGAACACGGCAAAGAAATAAACACGGCAATGGACAGACGAGAACACACGGCAAAGAAAATCAGCACGGCAAAGTCAATGAAGACACACGGCAAATATATATTCACGGCAAAGAAGTGGGCCCCGTGGCCTCGCAGGGTCACCCGCCGGCAGGGGCTGACGGCAGAAACTTTGCCGTGTGCCCTCGCCGTCAGGTACACGACAAAGATAATCTTTGCCGTGTGTATTCTTCTGTATACACGACAAAGCTTTTTTTACCTTTTTCTTTTCTTTAATTAGCAAGGCTTTTATTACATATATGTTAGGTGATATTATTTCATAGGATCATGAGCACACACATGATCATAGGTTATTGTGGCTTGATCACTATATACATGCACCCCCCCTTATATGGTCCGCTTTCACCGGGACGGAGAGATTCCCCCTTATACAGGTCCAGAACCTTCCGCTTCTAGGTTAGAGCGCATGCATACGAGGGGGGACACATGCAATCACCTATACCAACCTTGCACCACACTCACACACATATGCTAGGGACACATGCAAGTTTTCATCTGATTCCGACGTTCTCGTGGTCTTCCTCCGGCGAAACCCTGATCTGCGGGCCTCAGATCGTCTACCCCCTAGACATTCTTCTGACAGGGGTAGCCCGGCGTAGCTCTCTCTTGTTTTGTGTTTGACTAGGTCATAGGATAATGTAAAACCATGTTGGTTTACAAGTTGGGGCACTATCGTTATGTTCTTACCTTCACGGATGACTTGAGTAGATATGGGTATATCTATTTCATGAAACATAAGTCCGAAACTTTCGAGAAGTTTAAGGAATTTCAAAGTGAGGTGGAGAATCAACGTAACAAGAAGATTAAATTTCTACGATCTGATCGTGGAGGTGAATATCTAAGTTACGAGTTTGGCGAGCATTTGAAGAAATGCGGAATACTTTCACAATTGACACCGCCGGGAACACCACAGCGTAATGGTGTATCCGAACATCGTAATCAAACTCTCTTAGATATGGTTCGTTCTATGATGTCACTTACAGATTTATCGCTATCATTTTGGGGTTATGCATTAGAAACAGCCGCATTCTCTTTAAATAGGGCACCATCTAAATCCGTTGAAACGACACCGTATGAATTATGGTTTGGGAAGAAACCTAAATTGTCGTTCCTTAAAGTTTGGGGTTGCGAAGCCTATGTAAAGAAGTTACAGCCGGACAAGCTTGAACCCAAAGCGGAAAAATGCGTCTTCATAGGATACCCAAAGGAAACTATTGGGTATACTTTCTATCATAGATCCGAAGGCAAAATCTTCGTTGCCAAAAATGGATCCTTTCTAGAGAAGGAATTTCTCTCGAAAGAAGTGACTGGAAGGAAAGTAGAACTCGACGAGGTTGTCGAACCTTCTCTCGAACTTGCGAGTAGCGCAGCACCGGAAGAAGTTACTGTGGTGCCTGCACCAATAAGAGAGGAAGCTAATGATGATGATCATAAAACTTCGGTTGAAGTTGCTACAGAACCTCGCAGGTCAACGAGAACTCGTACCACTCCTGATTGGTATGATCCCGTTATGAGTGTCATGTTGGTGGACAACACCGATGACCCTGCGACATATGAGGAAGCGATGATGAGCCCAGATTCCAATAAATGGCAAGAAGCCATGAAATACGAGATTGGATCCATGTACGAAAACCAAGTATGGACTTTGGTGGACTTACTGGATGGCCGGAAGGCTGTCGAGAATAAATGGATTTTCAAGAAGAAAACAGATGCTGATGGTAATGTTACTGTCTATAAAGCTCGACTTGTCGCAAAAGGGTTTCGACAAATTCAAGGAGTTGACTACGATGAGACCTTCTCACCACTAGCGAAGCTAAAGTCTGTGAGGATTATGTTAGCAATCGCTGCATATTATGATTATGAGATATGGCAGATGGATGTCAAAACAGCGTTCCTCAATGGAGACATTGATGAAGAGTTGTATATGATGCAACCCAAAGGTTTTGTCGATCCTAAAGATGCTAACAAGGTATGCAAACTTCAACGGTCCATATATGGATTGAAGCAAGCATCCCGAAGTTGGAATCAACGTTTTGATAAAGTAATCAAAAGTTTTGGTTTTATACAAACTTATGGAGAAGCTTGTATTTACAAGAAAGTGAGTGGGAGCTCTGTAACATTCTTAATACTATATGTAGATGACATATTGTTGATTGGGAATGATGTAGACCTTCTTAATAGTGTCAAGGAATATTTGAATAATAGTTTTTCAATGAAAGATCTTGGCGAAGCAGCTTATATATTAGGCATAAAGATTTATAGAGATAGATCGAGACGCCTAATATCATTGTCACAAAGTACATATTTGGACAAAGTTCTAAAGAGATTTGGAATGGAAGATAGCAAGAAAGGGTTCTTGCCCATGTTGCCCAATACGACCTTGAGTAAAACTCAAAGTCCAACAACGGCAGAAGATAGAGAAAGGATGAGTAAAACTCCCTATGCCTCAGCCATAGGATCTCTAATGTATGCCATGCTATGTACTAGACCCGACATTGCATATGCTGTTAGTTTGACTAGCATGTATCAAAGTGATCCAGGAGTGGATCATTGGACAACAGTCAAAAACATCCTTAAGTACTTGAGAAGAACTAAGGATATGGTTCTTTATTATGGAGGTGATGAACAGCTCGTTGTTAATGGTTACACCGATGCTAGTTGGAACACCGATCCAGATGATTCTAAATCACAATCTGGATACATATTTACTTTGAATGGTGCAGCAGTTAGCTGGAGGAGTGCAAAGCAAAGCGTTGTGGCGAGATCTTCAACTGAATCGGAATACATGGCTGCTTCGGAGGCTTCACAAGAAGCGATATGGATGAAAGAGTTCATTATAGAGCTCGGTGTGGTTCCAAGAGCGCTGGACCCAATGTCTATCTACTGTGATAACATGGGCGCCATAGCCAATGCGCAAGAACCAAGGTCACACAAGAAGCTGAAGCACATCAAGCTACGTTTCCACGCTATTCGAGAACATGTCCAAGATGGTGACATAAAGATTTGCAAAGTACACACAGATCTGAATGTGGCGGATCCGTTGACTAAACCTCTCCCGAGGGCAAAACATGACCAACACCAAACTGCCATGGGTGTTCGGTATATTACCATGTAATCTAGATTAGTTGACTCTAGTGCAAGTGGGAGACTGTTGGAGATATGCCCTAGAGGCAATAATAAATGTAGTTATTATTATATATTTGTGTTTATGATAAATGTTTACATTCATACTATAACAGTATTAACAAGGAAACATTAATACTTGTGTGATTTGTAAACTAAATTAGAGTCCCTGGTAAAGCCTCTTTATAATACTAGCTTGTTGGTTAATAAATGATTGTGGTTTCCCTATCATGAACATTGAGATGTTATTAA
Source organism: Avena sativa (assembly GCA_916181665.1). Classification (NCBI taxonomy): domain Eukaryota; kingdom Viridiplantae; phylum Streptophyta; class Magnoliopsida; order Poales; family Poaceae; genus Avena; species Avena sativa. The sequence goes on along the minus strand of OV702285.1, from coordinate 2,297,515 downwards.
CAACAAGATCATATCGTTAGGAGAATGATATGATGGACATACTCCTATATATAAGCGTAGCATAAAGATCAAGTCATTTTAATAGTTCAATTGCTATATGCTTTCTGACACATAGTAACCTAATTCCTTCGACCATGAGATCATGCTTATCACCATCACCGGAAGGATTCTTTGATGACATCAAACACCACACCGTAACTGGGTGGCTATAAAGGTGGCATTGAGTGTTTGGAAAGTATTGGTTGAGACACATGGATCAAGAGTGGGATTTGTCCATCCATATGACGGATAGATATACTCTGGGCCCTCTTGGTGGAATGTCATCCAATTAGCTTGCAAGCATGTGACTAGCTCACAAGGGATCACATATCATAGGAACGAGAAAAGAGTACTTATCAGTAACGAGGTTGAACTAGGTATGCAGAGATACCGACGATCAAAACCTCGGATAAGTAAACTATCATGAGACAAAGGGAAATTGGTATCGTATGTAAGTGGTTCATTCGATCGCAAAGTAATCGTAGAAATATGTGGGAGCCATATGAATTTCCAGATTCCTCTATTGGTTATTGTTCGGAGAAGTGTCTCGATCATGTCCGCATAATTCACGAACCGTAGGGAGACACACTTAAGGATTCGATGTTGTTGAGTAGTTATGGAATGATGAGTAAGAGACCGAATGTTGTTCGGAGTATCGGATGGGATCCGGGATATCATGAGGAGATCTGTAATGGTCCGGAGAATAAGATTCATATAAGGAAAGTCCTGTTTCGGGGTTGGAGAATGGTTCCGGTATTTTCATCGGGAATGTTTTAGAAGGTTCCGGAATGTCCGGCACTCCGGAGGGGAAGGGTACATGAATGTGTCATAAAAAGTTGGAATGGTTGCATCATGTACTAGGTGTCATCGCTGAGCAAAATAAAGGGATAAATCAAATCCTAGTTTGAAAAGTCAAATGCCAATTTGAAAAGTCAAACGGCTATTTTGCTTGGTGGAGGGAGAGTAGGAAACCTACTTGGGGAGGAAGTCCCTCTCCCTCCACCGCCGGCCAAGGAGGCCGAGTTGGGGAGGGACTCCCCTCCCCTTGGCCGCGCCCTCCCACCTATATAAGGAGGGGCAGGGCTGCCCCTCCAAGACCTACACCTTGCCTCCGCAAAACCCGAGCCCCAAGCCGTCGGCGCCACCACCTCCTGCTGTTGCCGTCGCCTAGGGCAAACCCTAGCCACCGACTTGGGCTTCCCCAAGACCTAGCCACCGGCCTAGCCCTCTCTCCTTGGTGCCTCTAAACCCTAGACCACCAAGGCCTCTCTCATAGTCCACGATACTCGCTTCGGCTTAAGGCGAAGCCCTGCGAGATCTCCCCTCTACTTCCGGTACCACGCCGTCGTGCTGCCGGAATCGCGAGGAGAGTGCTACAACCTCCGCTGCCTGCTGGAACAAGGGAGAGGAAGGTCTTCATCAAGTACTGAATGTGTGACCGACCGTGGAAGCGCTGCCGGAACGCAGCGCCGGAAGGATCGTCTACGCGATCTTGAGATCGACAAGTGTACGACTACATCACCCACGAGAATCTGCTCTCGTTAACCGCTTTGGAATCTTCGAGGGTGAGTTCCTCTATTGACTCGTTGCTACAATCTAGTAGATAGATCTTGGCCTTTTTGTGTGCATGCGGTAGAAATTTTTTGTTTTCCATGCTACGAACCCCTTCAGTGGTATCAGAGCCGTGTCTATATGTAGATCTATTGCACGAGTAGAACACAATGGTCATTGTGGGCGTTGATGCTTTTGTTGTCGATTGCTTCTTGTGTACTTTGCATCTTGCGGGATGGTGGGATGAAGCGGCCCGGGCTAACCTTACATGACATCGTTCATGAGACTTGCTCCACGCTTGACATGCAACTTGTATTGCATAAGTGGCTTTGCGGGTGCCTGTTTCTCCCAACATAGTTAAGTTTCAATTTACACCGGGTGATTGACAATACTAGTATCAATGTTGTGGTTCTTGTTCATAAGTTAGAACGACACTTATAGAAAGCCCCAAACCACGTAAAATATGCAAAGAAAATTAGAGGAGTCTAACTTTGTTTTGCAGGGGTGTGTTGTGATGTGATATGGCCATGATTGTGATTATATTTGATGTATGCAATGTTCCTTATTGTAAGTTGGCAACCGGCAGGAGCCATATGGTTGTCTTTAAAATTCTGTTAAGACCCGCGTGTCTATTCAAATTAGTTGTAATAGTTGAAGCTGGTGAATGACAACCATGGAGCGGCGTCATTGACCTTGATGCAATGCCGGTGATGATGGAGATCATGTTCGTGCTTGAAGATGGAGATCGAAAGCACAAAGAAGAAAGGCCATATCATATCACATATTATGAATTGCATGTGATGTTAATCCTTTTATGCATCTTGTATTGCTTAGTTCACGACGGTAGCATTATAAGATGATCCCTCAAGCACACAATTTCAAGTTTTAAAGTGTTCATCCTTAGTAAGCACCGTTGCTAAAGCTCGTTGTTTCGAAGCACCACGTGATGATCGGGTGTGTTAGATTCTGCGAGTGTATACAACGTGAGCAAGCCAGATTTGCTCATGCAGAAGCTAAGGTTTGATCTTGATGAGCCTAGCATGTACAGACATGGTCTCGGAACACGGATCACCGAAAGGTAAAGCATGAGTCATATAGTAGATATGATGAACATGTTGATTGTTCGCCATTCAAGCTACATCAACTCTCGTGATGATCGGTTTTGATGTGGTGAATTTGGTTTGTGTGATCACTAAAACAATGTGAGGGATATTGTTTTGAGTGGGAGTTCAACAGCAATATAATTAAAAGTTGAACACTATTTATCATAAATTAAATCAAAGTAAATTTGCATAGTTGTTGTAGTCATTGGCATCCGTTTACCACCTTGCGCTTAGTTATAATTGAGATGATAGAACTATAGAATTCTGGTTAGTTACTTTACGAACTGGTATCGTATTGTTTTTGAAGTGTTAATCTAAAGTTTAAAAGTCGCATTGCAAACTTTCAGTAAGTTCCGGTTACTCCATGAAGTTTAATAGTTGGTATTAAATCAAGAGTAACAATTCCAGTGTTAGTATATAAGTATCATGTTTATCTTCATGATTCTTGATATTCAAAGGATTGTCTTAATATCAAGGTTATTTAGGATCTGAAAGAGTTGTTTCAGAAACAATGATGTGTGGAAGATATTGTGATATCTGAAACAAAGTTTTGGTTACAACATGATAGAGTATAATATGGCAAAAGACATGTTCTCATATTTGATGAGAATTTGCAAAAGGTTGGAGACACTAGTTGTCCTAATCCTCCAAAAGGTTTTGGAGAGCAACATTATACTCGCGATTCACCGTTATAAGCTAAAGTAGCTTGATCATGAATAATTCCATGATAAGGGTGAATATTTGATGTAGGTATAATGTTTACTACACCAAGAGATTACCAAAGAAAGGAATTTGAAAGAACACCAAACATTTGATAATGGTGATCTACTTCAAAGTGCAAATCCAAAGACATTGGTATTTAAATATATACACACTTTGGACTATGTGTCATGTGTATGACTCCACTATTGATGTTGATAGATTCTTTCAAACAGAAAAGGAAATACTGAAAGAGAATCTCATAAATATTTGGCAGAAAAGAAAAGACTAGAATTGTTCAGTTTAGGTATATAAAGGATATACGTGTTATGGCTATATTCTTTGCTTATTAAACAAAGTGGTTCTTAAGTATTTGATATTGAATTTGTTGATATGAATCGTCATACGAAACAACAGAATTCATGAACTACAATGGCCTAAGTAACTAGCAAAAGAATATGTGATGATGTTCATCGAGAACAAATAAAGGGTTATTGTGCTGCTCGTTAAACATCAAAGCTTGCCTTCAAGATTTGTTTTATCAGGTATTATGAGAACAAAAGGGTTGTTCAAATAATTGCCGTAATCCATAAAATATGGATGATTCACAAATCTCGTTGGAGAAATCACATCCATAAAACTAGTGCTAAATATGTTGAAAGACAAATTGATTGAAAGATCACTTAGGAAGTGACATCGCCATTTAAATTATATTGAAAAGAAAACATGAAGAAACTCCATATGGATGGAATTTTGGAGTCTATTTGATTTTGATCAAATGACGCTTGTGAAACTTTCCTAGAGATAATTAAAAATTTGTTCATAGGCCAAAAGGGAACGAATGACTAGCTTATTGGAACTTGTACATATTGTTGTATGAAGTCCATTATGTGTAGTCAAGAGCGATGGATTTCAACTTCATATGTCTTCTCCGAATTTGAGTGAATATATGAATATTTACTTAATAAAGATGAAGTATGAAACATTTGAAAAGTTCAAAGTTTTTCAAGATGAAGTGCAAAATCATTGTAACAAGAATATAAATAGTTTATGATAAGATCATAATAGAAGATATTTGAGTTACAAAGTTTAGCATAATACCTAAGATTTAAGGAATCGCTCCGTAGATTTGCATGTCCCGAAACACCATAAGAGTATGGAGCGTTCGAGATATGTAATTAAACCTTGTTTGACATGGTAAGATCGAAGGTGTAATTCATAAAAATGCCATTATATTTAAAAGATTAAAAGCTTTAGAGACTACCGTTTTCCACTGAAAAGAGCTCCATCATAATCCGTTGAAATGACACCATATAAAGTTATGGTTTGGGATAAAACCCAAGTTGTCCTTTCTTAAATATTGGTTTGCTATGCATAAGAAAGATGTTTGCAACCAAAATCGAATGAACATGTCTTTGTATGTTATTTTTGAATAACTGTTAAGAATTCCTCCATAAACACCAAGGACAAAAAATGTTTGTCACTTAGAACGTCAAGTTTCTTTGAGAAGGAATTTTCCGTGAAAAGTTAAGTGGGAGGACAATAGAACTTTGACAAGGTTAAAAGAACCTTAGCTATATGTGCAAAGTTGCGCAGCGCCAAAAAGTGTTCTGGAGGCAGCAACAATGCTCATGGCTCACGTACCTCAAAGGTTGTGGTCACGGAGGTCTAAGTTCCTATTGAAACAAGTAGGTCGGGTAAACAATCAAATACCAAGATTTGAGGGTTGAATCATTATTTGAAAATAATGAACCGATTACATGCAAAGAAGCGATGATGGACCCTGACTCCGTAAAATGGCTTGAAGCCATAAAATCCGTGATAGTTCCATACACGAGAAATCAAGTTTTGAACTTGAAGGACCCTCGAGAAAGGTGTAAGACCTTACAGTTGTGTTTGGATCTATAAATAAATAGACATGGATGTTTCACATCTATGAAATTATTGACATGTCGGGAAAGATTTCACGACGATGTTCAAAGAGTTGACTATGACAAGATCTGATCTTTCATTAAGCGATATTTAGTCTAGACGGATTAATGTAGCAACCACGACATATAATTTTGTTATGTGGTTGGATAAACAAAAAAAAGTTCTTCTAATAGAAGGGTTACCTAGGACGTGTGCATGACACGGTCCAAAGGGTTTTGTTAATTCAAAGGATGTTAAAAGCATATGCAAACTTCAATGGTTGAAGTAAGCATCGCGGAGTTGTAATCTTCACCATGATGAAACTGTTAAAGGAGTTTAAATTCGTCGGAGACGATGAAGATGCTTGCATTTGCAAGAAATTAAGTGGGAGCGCTAAGACATGTTTCTAATACATTATGTGGAAGACATATTGTTGATTGGAAATGATGTATCTTTTATTAACACATATTAAGAATTTCATCCCGATGAAAGACTTAGGCAAAACCCAAATATTTGGCATCAATAGACGCTAATATGGTTGTGCCGAAAGTACATAGATGATGTATTGAATGAGTTCAATATAAAAACTACAAGAAAGGTTCTTGTCGCACAGAAAGGATTGAATGAGTTCAATATTGATGATATATTCAAGTGTATTGACACTGGGTAAGTGAAACAAAGATTCAAGTATAGATTGATACTTGATGTATGAAATCACAAAAGGTAATTATATCAATCATACTGTGATATGTACAAATCCAGATATGTCCTATACTCTAAATGTTATGAGCATATACCAGAATGATTCATAAGATGATCATTGGACAATAGTAAGGATATTCTTATGATCTTTTGGAAGAACTAAGAGTATATTATTTGTAGAAGTGACAAATAGATGGTTAGTTCATTGTAAAAGTACTACATTGATACTAGTTTTGTCACAAAGTACAAATTAAGTTTATCTCAATCTAAACTAAGGGTGGCATAGTATAATGGAAAGTAAGTTCCATAATGGATTTGGATGAGTTCCAAAGTTAAGACATTGTGACAGATACTACAACAAAATGGCTAAGTATATAACTTCTATTATAGCAGCTAAAGAGGGCATTTGTGTCAATTAGTTTGTTATCAAACTGGGTGTAGTTCACAGTGGGATAATACTATGAAGATATATTGTACGACAATGTTATCAACATGTTTTAACCCTAAAGAACTAAAGGTCTCACCAAAGGACCAAATTTACCCAAAGCCATCTCATTAGAGAATGAGTGATGCGTAGAGATGCAAAAACATGCAATTACACACGGACCTGGAAGTGTCAGATCCGGAGATCAGTTGACCACTAGAAATCGTGTACATACGACACCAGAAAGCCATAGGTGTTGAATACACAAAGGTTTGAAACTAGATTATTGACTCTAGTGCAAGTGGGAGACTGTTGGAGATATGCCCAAGAGGCAATAATAAAGTGGTTATTATCATGTCTTCATACTTATGATAAATGTTTACATACCATGCTATAATTGTATTAACCGGAAACATTAATACTTGTGTGATTTGTAAACATAAAAGAGTCCCTAGTAAAGCCTCTTGTTAAACTAGCTTGTTGGTTAATATATGATCATGGTTTCCTGATCATGAACATAGAGATGTTATTAACAACAGGGTCATATCATTAGGAGAATGATGTGATGGACATACTCCTATAGATAAGCGTAGCATAAAGATCAAGTCATTTAATATATAGTTCATTTGCTATAAGCTTTCTGATACATAGTAACCTAATTCCTTCGACCATGAGATCATGGTTATCACCATCACCGGAAGGATGCTTTGATGACATCAAACACCACACCGTAACTGGGTGGCTATAAAGATGGCATTGAGTGTTCGGAAAGTATGGGTTGAGACACATGGATCAAGAGTGGGATTTGTCCATCCAAATGACGGATAGATATACTCTGGGCCCTCTCGGTGGAATGTCATCCAATTAGCTTGCAAGCATGTGACTGGCTCACAAGGGATCACATATCACGGGAACGAGAAAAGAGTACTTATCGGTAACGAGGTTGAACTAGGTATGCAGAGATACCGACGATCAAAACCTCGGATAAGTAAACTATCGTGAGGCAAAGGGAAATTGGTATCGTATGTAAGTGGTTCATTTGATCGCAAAGTAATCGTAGAAATATGTGGGAGCCATATGAATTTCCAGATTCCTCTATTGGTTATTGATCGAAGAAGTGTCTCGGTCATGTCCGCATAATTCACGAACCGTAGGGAGACACACTTAAGGATTCAATGTTGTTGAGTAGTTATGGAATGATGAGTAAGATACCGAATGTTGTTCGGAGTCTCGGATGGGATCCGGGATATCACGAGGAGATCCGGAATGGTCCGGAGAATAAGATTCATATAAGGAAAGTGTTAGGGTCCCAAACTTTATATAAGGTAGAGTGCCCTGTGTTTACAATGCTAGTCCCTGGATCAATAGCTAGCATCCACAGTTAAGATGTAATATCAAGAAACAAAGGTCATAATATAACTTTATAACCAGGAATAACATAATTTTATTACATCATACATAGCTCATTTGGCTATTACATTACATTGCAGCGGAATAACTATAGTCATGGGGTCCTTCATCTTCAAAGTGCCACAGGCAGACATGTTGGTTGTAGACTTTGTAATCCTAATCAATCAATCTTCACTAAAATCAATCAAACCTGTAACATTACAAGTTACAGCCACAAAGGTCAATACATTGGAATTGTATTGGCAAGTTTCACTTCTATGTTGAATATAAGTGGATCCTATCATTACATGCATTTTTGGCTAAGTAGGGTTTAAGGCTCATTTGCAGAAAGAAATAATTTATCCTATCTTTTCAAATGGTTTTGTTCCTTTGTCAAATATTTTCTGAACTCCTTGGAATCCACCAAGTGTCTTTGTCAAAATCTCTTGAGATCCTTGGTACCCCCAAGTACTTCAAGTTTTTATCAAAATCTCTTAAGCTCCTTGTTAACCCCAAGTGCATCAAGTTTTATCAAAACTTCTTGAGCTCCTTGGTAACCCCAAGTGCATCAAGTATTTTGTTGTCACTTAGAAAGTTTTCTTTTAGAAGTTGGAATGTCGAGATTTCCCATAGCTTCAAGCTTTAGTTGCTCAGTATTGTCCATAACCGGGGACACGGCTAAGTACTTAGATTTTTATTATTATCTTCTGCAAAAGTTGTACACTTTACCCACATGTCACAATCCCATCTTGTTGCCACCAGTGGCCACTGGATTGGTACTCACCAAGATGGAGTACCGGCAGATTGAGAATGTGACGAAGTCTTTCCAGAGGGTCCTCCCATACACCATTGCTAGCTTGTCTTCAGTACCCATGTAGGATTCCAGGTCCTCATGTCCAGTAGCTTGAAGACAATGCATGGGTCTTCCCAATGTAGTTGACTAAGCCAGAGCCATAAATAGCATGTGGTTGCACACGAAAGCCACAATTGGAGAAACATGTTCAATCTCTAAGTTTCCTGGGTGGTTTCCTTTGGAGCACAACACAAAGAGATTGCCATAGACATGGTTCCTTTTGTTGCCACCTTCTCCAAAACTCAAAGTATCCTTGTCCACCCAGGTGGTTCATTGAGTCCTTGTTTTATTATATAAAATCACAAGTCCTTTTCTCAACTTCATAAAATCTCAACATGTATCTCTTTCCAAAATATAGCATGGCTAAGCATGTAACAACTACATTGTTTTCACTAAGGTATATATAGGGAATCCTATTAGGATTTAGCATAGCATAAGTATAGAAATTCTTTTCATGCATGTTTTCAAAATCCACTAAGTATAATGAAAATAGTAGGACTTTAGATGATAGTGTAACTTGCCTTTCTTTTGGTAGGGAATGTTGGTTCACTCCTTGATCTTGCTAGTCTCACACTTTTCTAACTTCTCTATAATCAATCAAGCAAACACAATATCAACTAGCATTCCAACCCAATAATCAATCAAACAATTCACACACATAAAAATAATGGGATCTAAGTTATGCTTGTAAGCATGCAAGGGGTAGTTTTATTTGCAAAGATGGTCTCCACTAGGCTTCTAAATTTTGTAAGGTTCAAAAGTGGTCATTTTCCAAAGTGGCAAAGTCATTTGCAAAAGGGTTTTATCCATAAACCATTTTTAAATCCAATCATTATTTTATGTGGTGGAAAATATTTTTATCAAAGCAACAACTTTAAGTTGTTCACCAAATAAGTAGTTGTTTCTCAAAACTTGGTGTTTAGGGTCAGTAGGTTTGGTCCAAATTATTTTCCCAAAGTTTTTACTCCAAAAACAATTTCATAGCAAAACAATATTTTTATTTGGCTAGAAATGGGCTAAACCAATTAATCCATCCTAAACTTCACCAAATCCATTTTTAAAACCATGGGTTGGTTCCTAGGGTCAGTAAGTTCACCACAAACTAATTTGCCAAGATTTCAACCTCAAAAACATTTTTGAACAATTTTTCTAATCTATACAAGCATGCAAATGTTTCTGCAAAAACAAACAATCTAACAGATACTATTTACTAAACAATTTGCATGGTTGGCTAGGGCTTGTTCCACTGATTCCAACGATATAAAGTTTGAAATTTTTGGACGTGTGGATCAAAAGTTACAAGGGTTTCAATTTGCAAATCAAATCTGTTTTCAAATCTGTTTTTAAATCGAATCTAGCCACGTGTCGCGTTCCTACTGGTCGACACCGGTTTGGGTGGATCGGCCTCTACGGGGCTTTGGATCTGAACAGATCGCACGGCGCAGGATGCTACTTACCGCTTCGCCTAGCTTCTATCGTGTGCGTCTGATCTAGATCCTACGATCCGCAGCAACTCAACAAGGAACTGGCGGTGCTGCGTGGCGGCAGACGGCGGCGACGTCTAGGCGGTGGCGCTACGGCGGTTCTAGGAAGCAAGGAGGGAAGGGGAGGTGCTCACCGTGTTCGCGAGGTCGAGGTGGTGCTCAACGTGTGGTCGACGTGGCAAGGGGTGCTCAGGGACGGCAGCAATTCCTCACCGGAGTGGGGAACGGCGTCGGGTGGTTCTGTTCGTGGTCGGGGTCAACGTTGCAGATCGCCCTAAGGCAAGATAAGAGCATGGTTATATGTACAAGAGCGAGGCGAGTGTGGGAGCATCATCGAGGAGTGCTGGGGCGAACGGAGTTTACCTGTGGAGTTCGCCGGAGTGGAAGACAGACGCGGCGGCGCTCAGAGCTTGTCGAAGACGACGTTCTGGGGCGCCCGCGGTTGAACGGAGGGTACAGGCAGAAGCGTCAGAGGTTGGGGAATGTTCCCATGTGCTTGGAAAGGCAAGGGGTGGCGAGGCTCGGCCAGAATTGAGGAGGGACGATGGTCGGAGCAGTGAGAGGGCGAGCTCGATTCATGGCAGCCTGGGGGCTGAGAGAGGGAGGCGCGTGAGGGGAAAGGAAGAGGAGACGCAGGCGGTTAAATGGGCGTGGTCGCGGGGTGGATTAATGCGGCCATTTACGCGAATTGATCGCCGGCGTTTCCTACTGCAACGGCCGGGCGTCGTCTGCGCGAGGAAGAAGATGAGCTGGTGGGGTGGGGTCCGGGCGTCAGTGAGAAAGCTAGAGGGAAAGAGGTCCACCAGTCAGCGTCTGCGCGGGTTAAAAGCTGAGTGTGAATCGTTTTCTTCGGGAGGGAGTGAGTGGGCTGGTTGTTGGGCTTGTTGGGCTGGCCGGCTGGGCTGCTGTCCACTTCTATTTTTTTCTTTCCTGATTGTTTTTCTTTTTTTTCTGATTCTATTTTCTGTTTTGAAAATCAAACAACAAATCAAACAATCCAAACTAAATCAAACATTCACCAAACAAAGCAATTGGATTTGGTTCTGTTTAACAACATAAACCAATTCTCAGAATAAAATAATATTTTTATTAAAGGGTCCATTTATAATTAAATAAAATGGACATTAGTTAATAAATCAAATGGGTTTTATTTTAATAAAAAGCTCCATTTGAGAACTAAATATTTTCAAAACCAAATCAGTAGGTTTTATTTGAAAATATAAGATATTTGGAAACTTGTTGAAAATAAATAAATAAGTTTTGATGTTTAATTAAAATAGTGAAAACTTTATTTTAATAAACTTGGATATTAATTCCTTTTTATTTTATTTAACATAAACCTTTACTATTTTTATCAAATAGAAATATTTTATTTCAAAGGCTTGGCCAAGTTTTAATTTGGCTCTTTTAGAAATAATTACTTATTCTATTTCTATCCTTTTTATTTGAAAACCAAATCTTTTATTTAAAGATTTCAAAATAGTGAATCCAAATATTTTATTTTCCTTTATTAAATGTTTATCTTTTTAAATCTCTTTAGGATTTAACTTGATCAAAATAAGTTTTGAAAGTTTCCAATTGAATTCAAAAAGTTTCTTCTCACCCTGAAAATCAACAAAGTTTTATTTTATTCATTTATTTTTCACATTACAAGATTTGGAAAATCTTGGGATGTGACAGGCTACCACCCTTAAAATAAATCTCGTCCCGAGATTTGGGAAAGCTTGGGTTACAAGTAGGCTCAAAACAACTAGGGTACTACCACCCTTAAAAATTTCAAACAAAATTACATATTGGCCTTCTTGGGATCCTGGGGAAACTTCTCTGGGCAAACACCTGCATTGTGTCCTTTGTTTCCACACTTGACTCATGGGACAAGGTTGAGTTTCTCCATAGGCTTGTTCAACTTGTTCTTCATCTTTTCTGGACAGTTGCTTGCATAATGTCCTGGGTTCTTGCAATTGAAATAGTTGATGTCTTTGAGTTCTTTACGTGGCTCTTGTGGACAAGTTGCCACATAATGGCCTAGCTCTTTGAAATTGTTGCACATCACTTGGCCAATCTCCTTATTCTTCTGGTTCTCTGGGCATTCACTGGAATAGTGTCCCATTTCCTTACATTTATGACATTGCACATGGCTTTTGTCCTTCTTTTGCTTTTTGGGTTTCTCAAAAGCTAGGAGTGCATCCAGTTCATGTTGTTCATATGTTATCTGGTAGGTAGGAATGTCTACACGCTTCCTGGGCCTTCTATTGCTCTTTGGAAAAAAATTCTTTGGTCCTTTGAATTGAGTTGTTTTGTTTGGAGGTATAAGTGGACCTTTTCCTTTGTCATCAACCTTCTTGGTAGACTTGGATCCTTCTTGATGGTTTGCAATCATTTGTTGCACTCCACCTTGTTTCCTTTGTTCCACAATGGAATAGATGGGGCATTGGATAGGAACATGGTTGTTTCCTTCACATAGGTAGCAAGTAGCTTGAGAAGTGAGACATTGTCCAACAGGATGTTTCTCTTCACAGTTGGGGCATTGATCTCCATGCTCCTTGGAAGTATGATCCTTGTCTCCACAAATAATGCAAGCTGGGGCTCCATCTAGAATAACATTTCTGTCATCCTTGTTGTCACTAACTCTTTTGGAATAGTTTTCTTCCATATTGATCATCTGATCAGTCGCCTTAAGCATCAGTTGGCCTTGAGTTTCCAAAAATCCTTGCAGAGTTGGATCTTCTCCACTGGTGTTGGCTATGAATTGAGCTGTCACTTGGTTCAACTGGTGTTGGGTTGCTATGAGCTCTTTCATGCTGTCCTCTTGGTTGGTGTTGGTGTCATCAACCTTGGAGTCTCTTGGAGTAGTCATCTGTTTGGGGTTGAATGGAGATTAGAATAGACAAGATATTTCTAAGGAAATAATTCTAATCACACACATCACAATTCACACAAACAAGGTGCCTTCAATCACAAACAACTTTTCACTCAAACAACAAAGTTCAAGCACATACTTAGACAACAAAATATTTTTGTTACATCACATAAGTTGGTGGGTTTGGCTTTAACTAAAATATGGTGGTCCATCTATATGGTTCACTTATGATCTTTCCATCCTTCTTGGTTGATTCTTTCTTGCATGAGATCATGGTTTCCTTGAGAAAAACTCTTGGTCACAAAACTTCAAGTGAAGTGAACTCCTTCTAGTTTTGCATTTCCTCAGTCTCCATATCTTGAGCAAGATTTCTTTGTCTCACTTGTAGTCCTTAGTGATATCCAAGTTGGAAGTCCTTGGTGAATATGCTGAAGATGTTGAAGTCATTAGAGTTGAAGATGTTGAAGTCATTAGAGTTGAAGATGTTGAAGTCATTAGAGTTGAAGATGTTGAAGTCATTAGAGTTGAAGATGTTGAAGAAGTCCTTTGCACATGGTGTAGTCTTTGGCCATGGGGTAGGTTCTTCCATCAAGTTGAAAATAGATGAGATATAGAATTAAAATCAAAGTGGTTGAGGAAAGAGTTTACAAGTGTGTTTGTAAAATAAGTTTTTGGAACAAGTACAACTCCTATTTTTCTAAGGGTTTTTGTCCAATCCTAGGTTTACAAATCCTACAGGCAACGCAATGCTCTAATACCATCTGTTAGGGTCCCAACCTTTATATAAGGTAGAGTCCCCTGTGTTTACAATGCTAGTCCCTGGATCAATAGCTAGCATCCACAGTTAAGATGTAATATCAAGAAACAAAGGTCACAATATAACTTTATAACCAGGAATAACATAATTTTATTACATCATACATAGCTCATTTGGCTATTACATTACATTGCAGCGGAATAACTATAGTCATGGGGTCCTTCATCTTCAAAGTGCCACAGGCAGACATGTTGGTTGTAGACTTTGTAATCCTAATCAATCAATCTTCACTAAAATCAATCAAACCTGCAACATTACAAGTTACAGCCACAAAGGTCAATACATTGGAATTGTATTGGCAAGTTTCACTTCTATGTTGAATATAAGTGGATCCTATCATTACATGCATTTTTGGCTAAGTAGGGTTTAAGGCTCATTTGCAGAAAGCAATAATTTATCCTATCTTTTCAAATGGTTTTGTTCCTTTGTCAAATATTTTCTGAACTCCTTGGAATCCACCAAGTGTCTTTGTCAAAATCTCTTGAGATCCTTGGTACCCCCAAGACTTCAAGTTTTTATCAAAATCTCTTGAGCTCCTTGGTAACCCCAAGTGCATCAAGTTTTATCAAAACCTCTTGAGCTCCTTGGTACCCCCAAGTGCATCAAGTCTTTTGTTGTCACTTAGAAAGTTTTCTTTTAGAAGTTGGAATGTCGAGATTTCCCATAGCTTCAAGCTTTAGTTGCTCAGTATTGTCCATAACCGGGGACACGGCTAAGTACTTAGATTTTTATTATTATCTTCTGCAAAAGTTGTACACTTTACCCACATGTCACAATCCCATCTTGTTGCCACCAGTGGCCACTGGATTGGTACTCACCAAGATGGAGTACCGGCAGATTGAGAATGTGACGAAGTCTTTCCAGAGGGTCCTCCCATACACCATTGCTAGCTTGTCTTCAGTACCCATGTAGGATTCCAGGTCCTCATGTCCAGTAGCTTGAAGACAATGCATGGGTCTTCCCAATGTAGTTGACTAAGCCAGAGCCATAAATAGCATGTGGTTGCACACGAAAGCCACAATTGGAGAAACATGTTCAATCTCTAAGTTTCCTGGGTGGTTTCCTTTGGAGCACAACACAAGAGATTGCCATAGACATGGTTCCTTTTGTTGCCACCTTCTCCAAAACTCAAAGTATCCTTGTCCACCCAGGTGGTTCATTGAGTCCTTGTTTTATTATATAAAATCACAAGTCCTTTTCTCAACTTCATAAAATCTCAACATGTATCTCTTTCCAAAATATAGCATGGCTAAGCATGTAACAACTACATTGTTTTCACTAAGGTATATATAGGAATCCTATTAGGATTTAGCATAGCATAAGTATAGAAATTCTTTTCATGCATGTTTTCAAAATCCACTAAGTATAATGAAAATAGTAGGACTTTAGATGATAGTGTAACTTGCCTTTCTTTTGGTAGGGAATGTTGGTTCACTCCTTGATCTTGCTAGTCTCACACTTTTCTAACTTCTCTATAATCAATCAAGCAAACACAATATCAACTAGCATTCCAACCCAATAATCAATCAAACAATTCACACACATAAAAATAATGGGATCTAAGCTATGCTTGTAAGCATGCAAGGGGTAGTTTTATTTGCAAAGATGGTCTCCACTAGGCTTCTAAATTTTTTAAGGTTCAAAAGTGGTCATTTTCCAAAGTGGCAAAGTCATTTGCAAAAGGGTTTTATCCATAAACCATTTTTAAATCCAATCATTATTTTATGTGGTGGAAAATATTTTTATCAAAGCAACAACTTTAAGTTGTTCACCAAATAAGTAGTTGTTTCTCAAAACTTGGTGTTTAGGGTCAGTAGGTTTGGTCCAAATTATTTTCCCAAAGTTTTTACTCCAAAAACAATTTCATAGCAAAACAATATTTTTATTTGGCTAGAAATGGGCTAAACCAATTAATCCATCCTAAACTTCACCAAATCCATTTTTAAAACCATGGGTTGGTTCCTAGGGTCAGTAAGTTCACCACAAACTAATTTTCCAAGATTTCAACCTCAAAAACATTTTTGAACAATTTTTCTAATCTATACAAGCATGCAAATGTTTCTGCAAAAACAAACAATCTAACAGATACTATTTACTAAACAATTTGCATGGTTGGCTAGGGCTTGTTCCACTGATTCCAACGATATAAAGTTTGAAATTTTTGGACGTGTGGATCAAAAGTTACAAGGGTTTCAATTTGCAAATCAAATCTGTTTTCAAATCTGTTTTTAAATCGAATCTAGCCACGTGTCGCGTTCCTACTGGTCGACACCGGTTTGGGTGGATCGGCCTCTACGGGGCTTTGGATCTGAACAGATCGCACGGCGCAGGATGCTACTTACCGCTTCGCCTAGCTTCTATCATGTGCGTCTGATCTAGATCCTACGATCCGCAGCAACTCAACAAGGAACTGGCGGTGCTGCGCGGCGGCAGACGTCGGCGACGTCTAGGCGGTGGCGCTACGGCGGTTCTAGGAAGCAAGGAGGGAAGGGGAGGTGCTCACCGTGTTCGCGAGGTCGAGGTGGTGCTCAACGTATGGTCGACGTGGCAAGGGGTGCTCAGGGACGGCAGCAATTCCTCACCGGAGTGGGGAACAGCGTCGGGTGGTTCTGTTCGTGGTCGGGGTCAACGTTGCAGATCGCCCTAAGGCAGGATAAGAGCATGGTTATATGTACAAGAGCGAGGCGAGTGTGGGAGCATCATCGAGGAGTGCTGGGGCGAACGGAGTTTACCTGTGGAGTTCGCCGGAGTGGAAGACAGACGCGGCGGCGCTCAGAGCTTGTCGAAGACGACGTTCTGGGGCGCCCGCGGTTGAACGGAGGGTACAGGTAGAAGCGTCAGAGGTTGGGGAATGTTCCCATGTGCTTGGAAAGGCAAGGGGTGGCGAGGCTCCGCTAGAATTGAGGAGGGACGATGGTCGGAGCAGTGAGAGGGCGAGCTCGATTCAGGGCAGCCTGGGGGCTGAGAGAGGGAGGCGCGTGAGGGGAAAGGAAGAGGAGACGCAGGCGGTTAAATGGGCGTGGTCGCGGGGTGGATTAATGCGTCCATTTACGCGAATTGATCGCCGGCGTTTCCTACTGCAACGGCCGGGCGTCGTCTGCGCGAGGAAGAAGATGAGCTGGAGGGGTGGGGTCCGGGCGTCAGTGATAAAGCTAGAGGGAAAGAGGTCCACCAGTCAGCGTCTGCGCGGGTTAAAAGCTGAGTGTGAATCGTTTTCTTCGGGAAGGAGTGAGTGGGCTGGTTGTTGGGCTTGTTGGGCTGGCCGGCTGGGCTGCTGTCCACTTCTATTTTTTTCTTTCCTAATTGTTTTTCTTTTTTTTCTGATTCTATTTTCTGTTTTGAAAATCAAACAACAAATCAAACAATCCAAACTAAATCAAACATTCACCAAACAAAGCAATTGGATTTGGTTCTGTTTAACAACATAAACCAATTCTCAGAATAAAATAATATTTTTATTAAAGGGTCCATTTATAATTAAATAAAATGGACATTAGTTAATAAATCAAATGGGTTTTATTTTAATAAAAAGCTCCATTTGAAAACTAAATATTTTCAAAACCAAATCAGTAGGTTTTATTTGAAAATATAAGATATTTGGAAACTTGTTGAAAATAAATAAATAAGTTTTGATGTTTAATTAAAATAGTGAAAACTTTATTTTAATAAACTTGGATATTAATTCCTTTTTATTTTATTTAAAATAAACCTTTACTATTTTTATCAAATAGAAATATTTTATTTCAAAGGCTTGGCCAAGTTTTAATTTGGCTCTTTTAGAAATAATTACTTATTCTATTTCTATCCTTTTTATTTGAAAACCAAATCTTTTATTTAAAGATTTCAAAATAGTGAATCCAAATATTTTATTTTCCTTTATTAAATGTTTATCTTTTTAAATCTCCTTAGGATTTAACTTGATCAAAATAAGTTTTGAAAGTTTCCAATTGAATTCAAAAAGTTTCTTCTCACCCTGAAAATCAACAAAGTTTTATTTTATTCATTTATTTTTCACATTACAAGATTTGGAAAATCTTGGGATGTGACAGGCTACCACCCTTAAAATAAATCTCGTCCCGAGATTTGGGAAAGCTTGGGTTACAAGTAGGCTCAAAACAACTAGGGTACTACCACCCTTAAAAATTTCAAACAAAATTACATATTGGCCTTCTTGGGATCCTGGGGAAACTTCTCTGGGCAAACACCTGCATTGTGTCCTTTGTTTCCACACTTGACTCATGGGCCAAGGTTGAGTTTCTCCATAGGCTTGTTCAACTTGTTCTTCATCTTTTCTGGACAGTTGCTTGCATAATGTCCTGGGTTCTTGCAATTGAAATAGTTGATGTCTTTGAGTTCTTTACGTGGCTCTTGTGGACAAGTTGCCACATAATGGCCTAGCTCTTTGCAATTGTTGCACATCACTTGGCCAATATCCTTATTCTTCTGGTTCTCTGGGCATTCACTGGAATAGTGTCCCATTTCCTTACATTTATGACATTGCACATGGCTTTTGTCCTTCTTTTGCTTTTTGGGTTTCTCAAAAGCTAGGAGTGCATCCAGTTCATGTTGTTCATATGTTATCTGGTAGGTAGGAATGTCTACACGCTTCCTGGGCCTTCTATTGCTCTTTGGAAAAAAATTCTTTGGTCCTTTGAATTGAGTTGTTTTGTTTGGAGGTATAAGTGGACCTTTTCCTTTGTCATCAACCTTCTTGGTAGACTTGGATCCTTCTTGATGGTTTGCAATCATTTGTTGCACTCCACCTTGTTTCCTTTGTTCCACAATGGAATAGATGGGGCATTGGATAGGAACATGGTTGTTTCCTTCACATAGGTAGCAAGTAGCTTGAGAAGTGAGACATTGTCCAACAGGATGTTTCTCTTCACAGTTGGGGCATTGATCTCCATGCTCCTTGGAAGTATGATCCTTGTCTCCACAAATAATGCAAGCTGGGGCTCCATCTAGAATAACATTTCTGTCATCCTTGTTGTCACTAACTCTTTTGGAATAGTTTTCTTCCATATTGATCATCTGATCAGTCGCCTTAAGCATCAGTTGGCCTTGAGTTTCCAAAAATCCTTGCAGAGTTGGATCTTCTCCACTGGTGTTGGCTATGAATTGAGCTGTCACTTGGTTCAACTGGTGTTGGGTTGCTATGAGCTCTTTCATGCTGTCCTCTTGGTTGGTGTTGGTGTCATCAACCTTGGAGTCTCTTGGAGTAGTCATCTGTTTGGGGTTGAATGGAGATTAGAATAGACAAGATATTTCTAAGGAAATAATTCTAATCACACACATCACAATTCACACAAACAAGGTGCCTTCAATCACAAACAACTTTTCACTCAAACAACAAAGTTCAAGCACATACTTAGACAACAAAATATTTTTGTTACATCACATAAGTTGGTGGGTTTGGCTTTAACTAAAATATGGTGGTCCATCTATATGGTTCACTTATGATCTTTCCATCCTTCTTGGTTGATTCTTTCTTGCATGAGATCATGGTTTCCTTGAGAAAAACTCTTGGTCACAAAACTTCAAGTGAAGTGAACTCCTTCTAGTTTTGCATTTCCTCAGTCTCCATATCTTGAGCAAGATTTCTTTGTCTCACTTGTAGTCCTTAGTGATATCCAAGTTGGAAGTCCTTGGTGAATATGCTGAAGATGTTGAAGTCATTAGAGTTGAAGATGTTGAAGTCATTAGAGTTGAAGATGTTGAAGTCATTAGAGTTGAAGATGTTGAAGTCATTAGAGTTGAAGATGTTGAAGAAGTCCTTTGCACATGGTGTAGTCTTTGGCCATGGGGTAGGTTCTTCCATCAAGTTGAAAATAGATGAGATATAGAATTAAAATCAAAGTGGTTGAGGAAAGAGTTTACAAGTGTGTTTGTAAAATAAGTTTTTGGAACAAGTACAACTCCTATTTTTCTAAGGGTTTTTGTCCAATCCTAGGTTTACAAATCCTACAGGCAACGCAATGCTCTAATACCATCTGTTAGGGTCCCAACCTTTATATAAGGTAGAGTCCCCTGTGTTTACAATGCTAGTCCCTGGATCAATAGCTAGCATCCACAGTTAAGATGTAATATCAAGAAACAAAGGTCACAATATAACTTTATAACCAGGAATAACATAATTTTATTACATCATACATAGCTCATTTGGCTATTACATTACATTGCAGCGGAATAACTATAGTCATGGGGTCCTTCATCTTCAAAGTGCCACAGGCAGACATGTTGGTTGTAGACTTTGTAATCCTAATCAATCAATCTTCACTAAAATCAATCAAACCTGCAACATTACAAGTTACAGCCACAAAGGTCAATACATTGGAATTGTATTGGCAAGTTTCACTTCTATGTTGAATATAAGTGGATCCTATCATTACATGCATTTTTGGCTAAGTAGGGTTTAAGGCTCATTTGCAGAAAGCAATAATTTATCCTATCTTTTCAAATGGTTTTGTTCCTTTGTCAAATATTTTCTGAACTCCTTGGAATCCACCAAGTGTCTTTGTCAAAATCTCTTGAGATCCTTGGTACCCCCAAGACTTCAAGTTTTTATCAAAATCTCTTGAGCTCCTTGGTAACCCCAAGTGCATCAAGTTTTATCAAAACCTCTTGAGCTCCTTGGTACCCCCAAGTGCATCAAGTCTTTTGTTGTCACTTAGAAAGTTTTCTTTTAGAAGTTGGAATGTCGAGATTTCCCATAGCTTCAAGCTTTAGTTGCTCAGTATTGTCCATAACCGGGGACACGGCTAAGTACTTAGATTTTTATTATTATCTTCTGCAAAAGTTGTACACTTTACCCACATGTCACAATCCCATCTTGTTGCCACCAGTGGCCACTGGATTGGTACTCACCAAGATGGAGTACCGGCAGATTGAGAATGTGACGAAGTCTTTCCAGAGGGTCCTCCCATACACCATTGCTAGCTTGTCTTCAGTACCCATGTAGGATTCCAGGTCCTCATGTCCAGTAGCTTGAAGACAATGCATGGGTCTTCCCAATGTAGTTGACTAAGCCAGAGCCATAAATAGCATGTGGTTGCACACGAAAGCCACAATTGGAGAAACATGTTCAATCTCTAAGTTTCCTGGGTGGTTTCCTTTGGAGCACAACACAAAGAGATTGCCATAGACATGGTTCCTTTTGTTGCCACCTTCTCCAAAACTCAAAGTATCCTTGTCCACCCAGGTGGTTCATTGAGTCCTTGTTTTATTATATAAAATCACAAGTCCTTTTCTCAACTTCATAAAATCTCAACATGTATCTCTTTCCAAAATATAGCATGGCTAAGCATGTAACAACTACATTGTTTTCACTAAGGTATATATAGGGAATCCTATTAGGATTTAGCATAGCATAAGTATAGAAATTCTTTTCATGCATGTTTTCAAAATCCACTAAGTATAATGAAAATAGTAGGACTTTAGATGATAGTGTAACTTGCCTTTCTTTTGGTAGGGAATGTTGGTTCACTCCTTGATCTTGCTAGTCTCACACTTTTCTAACTTCTCTATAATCAATCAAGCAAACACAATATCAACTAGCATTCCAACCCAATAATCAATCAAACAATTCACACACATAAAAATAATGGGATCTAAGCTATGCTTGTAAGCATGCAAGGGGTAGTTTTATTTGCAAAGATGGTCTCCACTAGGCTTCTAAATTTTGTAAGGTTCAAAAGTGGTCATTTTCCAAAGTGGCAAAGTCATTTGCAAAAGGGTTTTATCCATAAACCATTTTTAAATCCAATCATTATTTTATGTGGTGGAAAATATTTTTATCAAAGCAACAACTTTAAGTTGTTCACCAAATAAGTAGTTGTTTCTCAAAACTTGGTGTTTAGGGTCAGTAGGTTTGGTCCAAATTATTTTCCCAAAGTTTTTACTCCAAAAACAATTTCATAGCAAAACAATATTTTTATTTGGCTAGAAATGGGCTAAACCAATTAATCCATCCTAAACTTCACCAAATCCATTTTTAAAACCATGGGTTGGTTCCTAGGGTCAGTAAGTTCACCACAAACTAATTTTCCAAGATTTCAACCTCAAAAACATTTTTGAACAATTTTTCTAATCTATACAAGCATGCAAATGTTTCTGCAAAAACAAACAATCTAACAGATACTATTTACTAAACAATTTGCATGGTTGGCTAGGGCTTGTTCCACTGATTCCAACGATATAAAGTTTGAAATTTTTGGACATGTGGATCAAAAGTTACAAGGGTTTCAATTTGCAAATCAAATCTGTTTTCAAATCTGTTTTTAAATCGAATCTAGCCACGTGTCGCGTTCCTACTGGTCGACACCGGTTTGGGTGGATCGGCCTCTACGGGGCTTTGGATCTGAACAGATCGCACGGCGCAGGATGCTACTTACCGCTTCGCCTAGCTTCTATCATGTGCGTCTGATCTAGATCCTACGATCCGCAGCAACTCAACAAGGAACTGGCGGTGCTGCGCGGCGGCAGACGGCGACGACGTCTAGGCGGTGGCGCTACGGCGGTTCTAGGAAGCAAGGAGGGAAGGGGAGGTGCTCACCGTGTTCGCGAGGTCGAGGTGGTGCTCAACGTGTGGTCGACGTGGCAAGGGGTGCTCAGGGACGGCAGCAATTCCTCACCGGAGTGGGGAACGGCGTCGGGTGGTTCTGTTCGTGGTCGGGGTCAACGTTGCAGATCGCCCTAAGGCAGGATAAGAGCATGGTTATATGTACAAGAGCGAGGCGAGTGTGGGAGCATCATCGAGGAGTGCTGGGGCGAACGGAGTTTACCTGTGGAGTTCGCCGGAGTGGAAGACAGACGCGGCGGCGCTCAGAGCTTGTCGAAGACGACGTTCTGGGGCGCCCGCGGTTGAACGGAGGGTACAGGCAGAAGCGTCAGAGGTTGGGGAATGTTCCCATGTGCTTGGAAAGGCAAGGGGTGGCGAGGCTCGGCCAGAATTGAGGAGGGACGATGGTCGGAGCAGTGAGAGGGCGAGCTCGATTCAGGGCAGCCTGGGGGCTAAGAGAGGGAGGCGCGTGAGGGGAAAGGAAGAGGAGACGCAGGCGGTTAAATGGGCGTGGTCGCGGGGTGGATTAATGCGGCCATTTACGCGAATTGATCGCCGGCGTTTCCTACTGCAACGGCCGGGCGTCGTCTGCGCGAGGAAGAAGATGAGCTGGAGGGGTGGGGTCCGGGCGTCAGTGAGAAAGCTAGAGGGAAAGAGGTCCACCAGTCAGCGTCTGCGCGGGTTAAAAGCTGAGTGTGAATCGTTTTCTTCGGGAGGGAGTGAGTGGGCTGGTTGTTGGGCTTGTTGGGCTGGCCGGCTGGGCTGCTGTCCACTTCTATTTTTTTCTTTCCTGATTGTTTTTCTTTTTTTTCTGATTCTATTTTCTGTTTTGAAAATCAAACAACAAATCAAACAATCCAAACTAAATCAAACATTCACCAAACAAAGCAATTGGATTTGGTTCTGTTTAACAACATAAACCAATTCTCAGAATAAAATAATATTTTTATTAAAGGGTCCATTTATAATTAAATAAAATGGACATTAGTTAATAAATCAAATGGGTTTTATTTTAATAAAAAGCTCCATTTGAAAACTAAATATTTTCAAAACCAAATCAGTAGGTTTTATTTGAAAATATAAGATATTTGGAAACTTGTTTAAAATAAATAAATAAGTTTTGATGTTTAATTAAAATAGTGAAAACTTTATTTTAATAAACATGGATATTAATTCCTTTTTATTTTATTTAAAATAAACCTTTACTATTTTTATCAAATAGAAATATTTTATTTCAAAGGCTTGGCCAAGTTTTAATTTGGCTCTTTTAGAAATAATTACTTATTCTATTTCTATCCTTTTTATTTGAAAACCAAATCTTTTATTTAAAGATTTCAAAATAGTGAATCCAAATATTTTATTTTCCTTTATTAAATGTTTATCTTTTTAAATCTCTTTAGGATTTAACTTGATCAAAATAAGTTTTGAAAGTTTCCAATTGAATTCAAAAAGTTTCTTCTCACCCTGAAAATCAACAAAGTTTTATTTTATTCATTTATTTTTCACATTACAAGATTTGGAAAATCTTGGGATGTGACAGAAAGTCCTGTTTCGGAGTTCGGGAATGGTTCCGGTGTTTTCATCGGGAATGTTCTAGAAGGTTCCGGAATGTCCGGCACTCCAGAGTCGAAGGGTACATGAATGTGTCATAACAAGTTGGAATGATTGCATCATGTACTAGGTGTCATCGCTGAACAAAATAAAGGGTTTAATCAAATCCTAGTTTGAAAAGTCAAACGCCAATTTGAAAAGTCAAATGGCTATTTTGGGAAGTGGAGGGAGAGAAGGAAACCTGGGAAGAGAAGGTTTCCCTTCTCTCCTCCAAACCGCCGGCCAGCAAGGGAGTTGGGGGAGGACTCGGCTAGCCCTATCCGCCCCTCCCACCTATAAAAGAAAGGGAGGTGACGCCCCCTCTCCCTACACCTTGTCCCTTAGCCGGCGCCCCTCTAAACCCTAGGCCAGCCGCCGCCCCCCCTTCTAGATGCGGCTGCCTTAGAGCTCCTCTAAACCGCCGTCTAGCTAATCCCTAGCTGCTGGTTGCTCTAAACCCCTTGGTGCCTCTAAACCCTAGACCACCAAGGCCTCTCTCATAGTCCACCATACTCGCTTCGGCTTAAGGCGAAGCCCTGCAAGATCTCCCCTCTACTTCCGGTACCACGCCGTCGCGCTGCCGGAATCGCGAGGAGAGTGCTAAAACCTCCGCTGCCTGCTGGAACAAGGGAGAGGAAGGTCTTCATCGAGTACCGAACGTGTGACCGACTGCGGAAGCGCTGCCGGAACGCAGCGCCGAAAGGATCGTCTACGCGATCTTGAGATCGGCAAGTGTACGACTACATCACCCACGAGAATCTGCTCTCGTTAACCGCTTTGGAATCTTCGAGGGTGAGTTCCTCTATCGACTCGTTGCTACAATCTAGTAGATAGATCTTGGCTTGTTTGTGTGCATGCGGTAGAATTTTTTTGTTTTCCATGCTACGAACCCCTTCAGATCTATGCGTAGATGCTTTGTATGGGCAGTACACATATGAGTATGTGGGTGATGATGATCATTTTATTACTTCTTAGTTGTATTGTGGATATTGGTGGCATAGTGGGATGAAGCGGCCCGGACAAACTTTACATGTCCTCGCACATGATACATGTTCCACGCTTGACATGCAACTAGTTTTGCATAAGTGGCTAGCGGGTGTCTGTCTCTCCTACTATAGTCAATATCTAATTTGCAATGAGTTGTCAACAATTTGATTATCCTCGTTGTGGTTCATGTTCGTAGGTAAGAACGGTTCTATCTTCGAAATCCCTAAGCCACGTAAAACTTGCAATGGATAAATTAGAGGCGTCTAGTTTAGATTGTTGTTGGGCTAGTGTTATGATATGGTGATGTTGTAAGTAGAAGTATGAGATGATACTATTACAACACACATAACGTGTAGGTTCCATACACCTTGGCCTTACACATAGAGGTATGATAGAGATCATACCACAGTGCACATGATGGAGATCAGGAACCATATCATTTCACTTACAAACATGTGATGTTTGATTGCATCTTATATTGCTTGTTTGGCGTTTTATTAGCATAATAAGATGATCCCTCATTTAGATATCAAGATAAGAATGTATTCTTCCTTAAGTATGCACCGATTATGTTTCGTCGCTCCAAGACATCACGTGATGATCGGGTGTTCTTGGATCCACGACCATATTACGAGTGTAAGATAGTTACAAACACGAATACTAAGGTTCTTACTTGGAGAGCCTAGCATGTATAGACATGGCCTCGGAACACGGACTGAAAGGTTAAGCATGAGTCATATGGTAGATATGATGCCCATTTGATGCTCGCCTTTGAAGCTACACCGACTCACGTGATGATCGGACTTGGTGTAGTGGATTTGGTTCATGTAATCACCAAAAAGACACGAGTGATGTCGTTTTTGAGTGAGAGTTCATTTCTAATTTGGATTAGTAAAACTCAATTTATCATAAATTAAATCAAAGTGAATTTGCATAATTTTTTGTAGTCATTGGCATTCGTTCACCACCTTATGATTAGTTGTAATTGAGATAATACAACTATAGAATTATAGATATTTACTTTACAAACTGGTATCGTATTGTGTTGAGTGTCAATCTAAAGTTTAAAGTCCTATTGCAAACTTTCAGCAAACTCTATTTACTCCGTGAAATTTCATAGTTGGTATTAAATCGAGAGTAACAATTCCAGTGTTAGTATCTTAAGTATCATGTTTGCCTCCATGATTCTTGATTGTTTTAATATCAAGTTTATCTAGGAGCTGAAAGAATTGTTTCAGAAACCATCATGTGTGACAGATATAACGATATCTGAAATAATGTTTTTGGTTGCAATATGATAGAGCTAATGTATGTTCTCATATTAGATGAGAATTTACAAAGGTTGGAGATGCTAGACATCCCAATCATCCAAAAGGGTTTTGAAAAGTAATATTATACTCACGATTCGTCTTTATAAGCTACATTAGCTTGATCATGAAAGTCGTCATGATAAGTATGAATAGAAGATGTATGTAAAGTGTTTACTACACTAAAAGATTACTAAAGAATGGATTTTGAAAGAATGCCGATCATTTTGATGATGGTGATCTACTTCAAAGTGCAAGTCCAAAGGTATTATTATTTGAATATACACGCTTTGTACTATGTGTCATGTGTATGGCGCCACTTTTGATGTTGATAGATTATTTTAAAAAGGAAAAGGAAATGTTGAAAGAGAATCTATAAAATATACTGGGCAGAAAAGAAAAGACTGGAAATATCCAGTTTAGGTATATAGATAATATACACATTATGGTTGTATTCTTTGCTTGTTAAACAATGTGGTTCTTGGGTATTGGATACCGAATTGGTTGGTATAAAATTTCATACAGAATGACGCAATTCATAAACCACAATGGCGTAAGTAACTAGCAAGAGAATATGTGATGATGTTCATCGAAAACAAACAAACCGTTATTTGTATTTCTTGTTGACATCAAAGCTTGACTTCAAGATTTGTTTTAATAATTGTTATTTAAATCGGGTATTATGAGAACAAAGGTTGCTCAAATAATTACCATATTCCATATAAGATGGATGATTTACAAATCTAGTTGGAGAAATCACATCCATAAAAACTAATACTAAAATGTCGCAAGACAAATGATTGGAAGATTACTTACAAAGTGACACCGCCGTTTAAAATATATTGGAAGGAAAACATGAAGAATCTCCATATTCATGGATTTTTGGAGTCTTTGATTTGATCAAGTGACGCTTGTGAGACTTTCCTCGGGATAATTGAAACTTTGTTCAAAGGCCAAAGAAGAACGAACGACTAAAATATTGGAATTTATACATATCGATGTATGTAGTCCATTATGTATAGTCGTAAGCAATGGATTTCAACTTCATATGCTTTCTCCGGAAATTTGGGTGAATGTTCAATTAATGAGAAAGAAGTATGAAATATTTGAAAACGTTTAAAGACTTTCAAGATGAAGTGGAAAATCATTGTAACAAGAAAATAAATGATTTATGATTTTATCATAAAGGGATTTATTTGAGTTGCAAGTGTAACAAGAAAATAAATAATTTATGATTTTATCATAAAGGGATTTATTTGAGTTGCAGGTTTAGCAAAACACCTAGATTTGCATCTCCCGAAACACCATAGGAATATGGAGTGTTTGAGATTTGTAATGAAACCTTGTTTGACATGGTTGGATCAAAGGTGTTATTTATAAAACTGCCATTATGTTTTAAAAGATTAAAAGCTTTAGAGACTATCGCTTTTACACTGAAAAGAAATCCATCTTGATCCATTGAAATGACACCATGGAATTTATGGTTTGGGGTAAAAACCCAAATTGTCATTTCTTAAATTTTGGTATGCTAAGCATAAGTAATATGTTTACAACCAAAGTCGGATGAGCATGTCTTTGTAGGTTATTTTGAATAACCATTGGGTATTCCTCCATAACACCAAGGACAAAAGGGTTTGTCGCTTGAAACGTGAAGTTTCTTGAAAAAGAAGTTTTTAATAAAAGGTTAAGTGGGAGGACAATAGAACTTTAATAAGGTTAACGAACCTTAGCTATATGTGCTGAGTTGCGCAGCGCCGGAAAAAGTTCCGGAGGCAGCCAAAATGCTCATGGATCACGTGCCTCAAAGGTTGTGGTCACGGAGGTCTAAGTTCCTATTGAACCAAGTAGGTCGAATAAATAATCAAATGTTGAGATTTGAGAGTAAATCATTATTGTTTGACAATGATGAACCGACTACATGCAAAGAAGCGATGATGGGCCCTGACTCTTTCAAATGGCTCGAAGCCATAAAATCCGTGATAGTTCCATACACGAGAAATCAAGTTTTTAACTTGGAAGACCCTCCGGAAAGGTGTAAAAACCTATCGGTCGTATTTGGATCTATAAAGAAACAGACATGGATGTTTCACATCTATGAAATAGTCGACATGTCGTAAAGTATTTTATGACAATGTTCAAGGAGTTGACTATGACAAGATTGGATCTTTCATAGCGATATTTAGTCTGGACGGATTAATGTAGCAACCACTACATATAATTTGGTATATGGTAGAAGAATAAACCAAACAAAGTTCTTATAATAGAATGGTTACCTAGGAAGTGTGCATGACACGGTCCAAAGGGTTTTGTTAATTCAAAGGATGCTAAAAGGGCATGCAAACTTTAATGGTTCAAGTAAGCATCGCGGAGTTGGAATCTTCACCGTGATGAAACTATTAAAGAAGTTTAATTTCATCAGGAGACGATGAAGATGCTTGCATTTGCAAGAAATTAAGTGGGACCGCTGAGACATATTTCTAATATATTATGTGGAGGACATCTTGATGATTAGAAATGATGTATATTTTATTTACGAAGGTTAAGAATTTCATTTTGATGAAAGACTTAGGCAAAACCCGAATATTAAGCATGAATGTCTATAGTGGATAGACTGTGATGCTAATATGGTTATGCCAAACGTGCATATATGAGGTATTGAAGGAGTTTAATATAGAAACAACAAGAAAAGGTTTTTGTCGCATGGAAAAGAATTGAATCAAGATTCAAGTGTATTGACACTTGATAAGTGAAACAAGGTTCAAGTGCTTTGATACTTTATGAGTGAAATCACAAGAATGTTTTGATCAATCATACCATGATATGTACACATCCATATATGTCCTATTCTCTAAGTGTTATGAGCATATACCAGAATGAATCATAAAATGATCATTGGACGATAGTGAGGATATTCTTATGATCTTTTGGAAGAACTAAGAATATATTTGTGTAGAGGTGACAAACAATTACAAATAGTTCATTGTAAAGCGTTACATTGATACTAGTTTTGTCACAAGATACAAATTAAGTTTATCTCAATTTAAACTATGGGTGGCACAATGTAATGGAAAGGAGATTCCATGATGGATTTGGATGAATTCCAAAGTTAAGACACTGTGAGGGATACTACAACAAAAGGCTAAGTATATGACTGCTATAGTAGCAGCAAAGGAGGGAATTTGTGTCAAGTAGTTTGTTATCAAACTAAGGTGTGGTTTGCAATGGGCTAACACTAAAGATATATTGTATGACAATAGTATCGACATGATTTAACCCCAAGGAACTAAAGGTCCCACCAAAAGACCAAATTTATACAATGTCATCTCATTGGAGAATGAGTGATGCGTGAAGACGCAAACACATGCAAATACACACGGACCTGAAAGAGTCAGATCCGTAGATTATGTTAACCACTTGCAATCGTGTATATGGAACACCAGAAAGCCATAGGTTTTCAATACGCAAAGTTTTCAAACTAGATTATTGTCTCTAGTGCAAGTGGGAGACTGAAGGGAATATGCCTGAGAGTCAATAATAAAGTGGTTATTATCGTATTCCTTGTTTATGATAAATGTTTATTTTACATGCTATAATTGTATTAATACAGAAACGTTAACACATGTGTGTTTAATAAACAAACAAAAAGTTCCTAGTTATGCCTCTCTCATAAACTAGCTCGTTGATTAACAAGATGATCAAGGTTTCCTGACCATGGACATTGGATCTTGCTAATAACGAGGTCACAACATTAGTGTAATGGTGTGATGAACATTCATCCGAAGTATAGCATTACGATCAAAGTCATTGAGTTTATATTGCTATAACAACTTACGAAGTGATCCTAATCCTTAGACCATGAGATCATGTCAATCACTAACACCGGAAGAGTTTCTTGATAACATCAAACGTCACACCGTAACTGGGTGATTATAAAGATGGGTTTAGAACTACTAAAGTGTTATGTTGAGGCCCATGGATCGAGAATGGAATTTGTTCATCCCGATGACGGATAGATATGCTCTGGGCCCTCTCGGTGATATCACATTGATTAGCTTGCAAGCAAGTGATTTGATCACTAGAATGTTATATCACGGGAACGAGAAAAGAGTGCATGTCAGTAACAAGATCAAACTAGGTATGGAGATACCGATGATCAAATCTCGGACATGTAATATATCGCGAAACAAAGGGATTAAGATACTAGTGTAAAAGGTTCCGACGATCACAAGAAAGTCATCGTTGAATGTGTGGGAGTCAGTATGGGTCTTCAGATCCCGCTTCTTATTATTGATCCAAGGGGGTCTCGATCATGTCCGCATTATTCGCGAACCGTAGGGTGGCACACTTGAGAGACACCGACATCCAATTGGAGCAAAAGTTTCATGCCGAAAAGAATAACAAGCGCAGAAATTTATTTCACTAGATATTGAAACGGGTTTTCGGGTGAAATTGCAGAAAGTGTTTTTGCATGTGAAATGAAATACTATCAAGGGGTTATATGAGAATGTTTGTCATTAAAGTAGTTGACAAAATTCTGAATAAATAAAAGGAGTTTTATTTAATGAGAGTTTGCATTAAATTTGGTGGAAATTTAATGGGAATTTGAGTGGAGGGAATTGAAAGGCATTTGAGTGAGTGGAGTGTCCACCCACATGAATGTGGAAGATGTGGGGGCATACCCCATGGCTGGGCTCCATGCCCCTTGGTTGCCCCCCTCTCCCCTATAAAAGGCCCCCCTCTCATCCTCTCAAAGCACACCTCCTCGTGAAGGATCTCTCTCCCCCTCTAGAATTTATCCCCCATGGTCTCGGACTAGCGAGATACATGTTCCCGGTGGCTATTAGGCAAGAAAGAGTTGTGCTTCCGCTGCATCTCTGGAGCGAGGAGGCAGATGTTGCTCGGTGTCTTGTACGTGTGTGCAAGCACGGATGTGCCGCTGTTTTGCGGCGCTAAGACTTCCTCTCGATTTTGAGATCGGCAACAGATCATCTACATCAACCACGAGTTTGAACTCGTTAAGCTTTGTCGGTCTTTAAGGGTATGTTATCTACGGATATGCATCCGCCTATTGCTTGTATCTAGTAGATAGATCTTGGTAAATAGTTGTTCCCATCGTAGGAATTTTTTTGTTTTCTATGCTGCGATCCCTACACATTCTTGGCACAAAAAAACAAACAAAAAGAATAAGGAGAGGTCATTACTGAAGTAATAACTTCCAAGACTCAATAAAACTCTTGGGTTATCTCCCGATAAGTACTTTTCTTTAACGCCTTTAAGTTAGGCACAAGAAGCAAGAATCAAGTATTCTCAAATGAAGAAGCATTAACATGAACTTTATTGCTCCTACCTTTCTTACCTTTCTTCTTCTCTTTAAGGAATATATGATTACTTACTAGAGGAGCAAAATGCATAATGCCTTTTCCCACACCTATTATTGCTCCAAGGTGTTTTAGCATGGATCTTTCGAGTGTAATCTGTCCTTTTCCTACACATTCCATAACAAGATAATCAGTAGACACCATTTTCCCTGAGATTTTTTGTAAACACACCTTCAACTATTCCAATGGGTAATAAAGTTGCATTATTGGTAAGAGATATTTCTTATCCTCCTTTAGAAAGTCCCCAAAGACTCAAAGACTCATAGATATCTTTAGGCATAAGGAAAAATTCAGACATGATATCATAGCGAGCATCAAAAGTTGCACTATCTATAGAAACTTTTACTATAGGAAACCACTTTGAAGGCTCAGAAATTATTGGAACATAACAATGGTGCTCTCTAAGTGTGTGATAGCAACTGTTCAAAGCAGTAGTACTGGACTCAAGAGTGTTCAACCTAGCATAAATGTCTATAAAATAAGAATCAGACTTGCCAGGCATATTGTAAATTACAATCAACCTCTTTATAGCATCTAAAGCTTCGTACTCAGTACAACGAAAAATGTCTTTCTCAGCTACAACATCCAAAGCATATCTATAACAAAGAGCAATACCGTGGTATAAACTATTAATAACCAATCTAAGACTCATCTTAGGCTCAGTTTCCCTTTGTAAAGCAGAGATTCTAGACAAGGCTTCTTTGAAACTCTCTTCACTTCCTTGCTTGAAAGTAAAGATCCTTTCCATAGGTCTAGCGATCCTTCTTGTTCCCAACCTGCAAAATAGGAGAACTAACGATGTAATAGGGTTAGTGTCATTTTTCCGAGATCTTGAAC
Organism: Avena sativa; assembly: GCA_916181665.1. NCBI lineage: Eukaryota > Viridiplantae > Streptophyta > Magnoliopsida > Poales > Poaceae > Avena > Avena sativa. The sequence continues at coordinate 2,265,027 of OV702285.1, read as the reverse complement.
TCTTCTGCCTCTGCGGACAAAGTAGATCTGAATGAGCGATTAGTAGAACGAGGGGCAAGGGCGACCAGCCATCTGCGATGTGATATGAGGGCAAAGACACAGGGTTAGGATCTTGAGCAGCACTCTATGCTCTCTTTCTCTCTCTCTCTCTCTCTCTCTCTCTCTCTCTCTCTCTCTCTCTCTCTCTCTCTCTCTCTCTCTCTCTCTCTCTCTATGCGTGATCTTATTGGGACATGAAACCCGCACGATTTTAGAGGCATGAGGCTCCTCTGAGGTGACCGTTGGTCGGCCTCCGGCCTTCGCCGACCTCTCTCCGGCGTGGGATCTGCATGGATTCCTATGGTGGTTGTTGGAAGATCACCTACTCTGGTGTGAACAAGGGTAGTAAGTTTCTCGAGGGATCGCTTGTTCTCTCAGCTGATTCTTGGATGGTTCTTCTCAATGCCAAAGGCTCTCCTCTTGAGGGCAGATGTTTGGAAAATGGGGAGAAGATTTCTATTGGATCTGTTTTGAGGTTCCCCTCTCATCTCTCTCGTGTCAATGATCTTTTGGTCCCCTCATCTGGATTTCTTGGTAGATCTCCTACCATCTCTGGGTCAGACAAAGACACTGGGTTTAAATGGCATGCTCTTTGCTCCTCTTTACCGGCCGATGATTTGGTGCAGACTAAAGGGTTCTTGATGATTTTTCCTAGTGCCAAAAGATTGGTTCTTCTCAATCACAATGAGGTGATTATTGATGCTAGGTATTTGATCCAAGATGAATTGGTGGCGTCTGGTGTGACTATTGATCTTAATGTTAAAAGGGTCGTTGTGGGTGCTCAAATCTTGCCAAGCTCTTCTGTCTTGGATAAACTGTCCAAACCTAATTTGATCATGCCAAAGGTCATGGACTTCTCCAATGCTCCTTCTAAAGATGCTTCTCATGCTGATCAGTCAGTTAAGCACCCTGCCCTGGATTTCTCTTTAGGGCAGGAATTTGAGAAAACTCTCTATTTGAAATTCAAGAATCAAGTTAATATCCTTGGAGGTTTTAGAAGGAAACCTTTCTTTTTGGTCTGTTCTTTTGGAAGGGCAAATTTTAAGATGGACATTCATATTGTTGGCATTGCACTTCAAGCTTCTTTTGGAGGATTGGCATCAAAATTCCAAGTGAGATCCCTTCAAGACAGAACTTTTCGATTTTTGGTTGCTTTGAGGGATGTGGGTTTTGAAATATACAATATTTCAAAATTTTCTTGTGAATCATTTGTGATGCATATTAACCTTTGGGGTAATGGAGGCCCAAATTGGATTTTTGAAGAGAAGGAATTTTACAAGGAATCTGATGAAGATTGGAAAATTGTCACGTACAAAAAGAAAAGTCTGAAAAATCTCATTTGATCAAGTATGTGAAAAAGGTGCAGTCGGTCTTCCAGCGACTTGAATTTCCGGTTGCAGTTGCGGATTCCTCGCCTGGCACAGTTGGAAAAAATAATTGTGGCATTAATTTGCCTAATCAAGGTCGGTCTTACGCTGAGGCTATCGCTGATGGCGGTATTAAAACAGTTGTAATGCCTGTGAGGCCCAAAGATGGCGAGAATCGCGCGGCAATTAAATTGCCTGGTCTTATTTCTTTTCTGAAATTTCCAACTTTCCCAAAACTAATGTGGCCCGACAATTCTTTCCCGGGGTGGTTCAATGCCCATCCCGTTTTGCCTAATTCCCGGCCTACCGTGTACAACTGCTTCAGAGATTTCTCCATTTCTATGCAAAAAACAACTGCCAGAAATTTTGTCTCCTCAACTCCCTTGCCTATAGAAACCCCAACTACTCTGCCACGCTCATCGCCTGTGAAGGCTGTGACAATGGCAAACATTCTAATTGACCCTGCGCCGTTTCTGCTAGAGGGCTTCTAGATTATGCAGGTCGCAGGAAGAACAAGAGTCAAGCGGGTGTTTGTTCCGCGCAGACCTAAGGCACATGAATAGTATGCTATCGCCACCATTAATCCCCTCCCTTCTGTTTAGGATCCCTTTGCAAATATTCGTGATGTTATGCTTGATTTCCTCAACAATGAGGTCTGTGTGGATTTTTGGGACATTCAGGCTTGTCCCTTTGGTGTCGCCTATGTTCAGTTACACCATGTTAGTGATAGGGACCGGCTCATTGCAGCCAGCCCCATCCCTTTCCAAGATGTCCATGTTTCTTTCGTTAAGCATAATGAGGGGGGAAACTGGAGGAGGACACAATTCAACAATGAGTGCTGGGTCATGCTTGTTGGTCCGCCTCTGGACCACTGGCACACTGAAGACCTGAATTCTATTTTTGCTGATATTGGAAAGGTGATCTTGTGGGAGAGGGACCCTGATCACAAAGGAAGAATTCTGGCAAAAGTTAGGGTCACTGATCTTGTGGAAATCCCAAAAAGTGTGAGGTTTACGATTGGTGATTTGGTGGAAACCGAGTCCTAGACTTTTTCTGTGGAAGTGCTTCATAGCAACCTGCTTGGTGGTGGCCCACCTGATGAAGATCCCTTACCTGATGATAATGTGGACCCACACCCCCTTCCTGACCTTGGCCCTAGGTGCCCCCTCCACCCCCTCCCCCAGCACCTATTGGTGGGGCTGGTGGTTGGGGCCAATGGCTGGCTCCACCACCACCACCTGCTGGGGGTAATGATGGATGGGATAAGTGGGAGGTTGTTGCTGCTCCTGTGTAGGGGCCTGTCATTGCTCCTGGTGAAGACATGCCTGTTGACAACCTCAATTTACCTCAGGATGCCAACAGTGTTGTCACTGGCGATGTACTTGTTAAATATTGGGACTCTGATGATGATGTTTCTGTCAATGTTGAGCCTCTTCATGTTGAGGAGCAGGTGGTCAATGCTGATGTTCAAGGGGTTGGCATAGGAGAAGGTTTACAGAGCATCCTTCAGAATTACCTAGAAGATGAAGATGATATGAATCCTATGGAGCTTGGTGCTGATTCTGGGGAGAATAATGACTGGATGATGGAAGATCACCATATTTTGTCTCCTAATGAATATCATCTTCAGATTGGCATGGCAAGAACATTTGTTGCAATTCTAGATGTCCATGCTGCAAAGCAGGCTTTTTCTTAGCAAGGGCTTGAGTTATGGGAAAGTCATTTTTCTCCTCATCTGCACAGGGCTTCATCATCAAAGGGATCTTTTAAATGTGACATTCTTGTAAGTTGGTTCAATTTCATTACCCTCATGCTTGCTACTCCTGAAAAGTTCAATTGGCCAGAAATTTCCTTATTTCTCCTCTCTGGGAAATTATAAAGGAGCCTATTTCTGAAGAGAATACCATCTCTTTCATCATTCATAATGAAAGATTTTCTCAGATGGCTCCTCCTTGCCTGGGTATGGATACTTTGAAGTCTGCTGGTACTCCTTCTACTCCCTCCAAGAAGAAAAAAGGAAAGGAACCCCTGGTTGAATCTGAGGTGAGAAGGAGTCCTAGAATTGTGGAATTAAATGGGGGCTTCAAGAGTCATATTAATTGCACTATTTCAGACTGTCTTGCGTAATGCTGCTCCTCCATGCTTAAATCCTAAGGTGGTTAAAAACCTTGCTGCTTCTTTCTGCAAGGTCAAGGAAGGAGAGCTGGACAAACGGCTGCTCAAGAAGGTAAAAGTAACTGAGATTGCCATTAAGGCCCCTGCAAAGGGCACCAATAAAGGAAATGGCGCCTCAAGTCTAAGCCTGGGGGGCAAGAAGAAGCCTGGGGCTGCTGGTACCTATGGACAGCAAGCCAAGAAAAAGTCTCCCAAATAGGTGTCAAACGTGTCACACAACTTATTTTGTTGGGACCTTGTTGGTTCCCTATTTATGGCCATGTAATATAATTTCTATGGTTAGACTTCTGCAAGTTGTGACTTTTGGTGTGTACCTTGACTTTGTGATTGACTTCTGGAGTTTCATCTGGTTATATCTTTTTCGTCAATGCTGTTGGGTTGTTTCCTTCGTTGTGCCACCCCAAAATCAATCCTGCTTTGTGGTTTTTATGGATAACAAAAGAAAATGGAAGATTTTGAATTGGAATATTAGGGGCATAAATTCTGAAAAAAAATGGGTGGCCCTCAGAAATAAGATTGATGAATCTGAATGTGACATTATTTGTCTTCAAGAAACTAAAAGGGGGATTTTGATATTGCTTACCTCAGAAAATTTCGCCCTTCAAAATTTGACAAATTTGAATTCCTACCTTCCAATGGAGCTTCTGGGGGTCTGATCATCATTTGGAATAGCTCACTATTCTCTGGACAAATATCTTTTCAAAATGAGTTTTCCATTTCCATAACTTTGACTTCTCTTCTGTCAAAGGATGTTTGGATCCTTACCAATGTTTATGGTCCTTGTCAGCCTGAGAGAAAGGCAGATTTCTTGGAATGGTTTGGCGATATTGATATGCCTAATGATATGGATTGGCTCATTGTGGGGTATTTTAACTTCAAAAGAAATCCCTCTGATAGAAATAGGCAGGGTGGGGATGTTAATGATATGATCCTCTTTAATGAGGCAATTGAGCTACCCCTTAAATGAAGAAAATTTACCTGGATTAACATGCAAAAGGAGCCTCTTCTGGAGAGATTGGATTGGTCCTTTACCTCTGCCTCCTGGACAGAGAATTATCCTTCATCTTTTGTCTTTCCCCTCTCCAAACCCACCTCTGATCATTTGCCCTGTGTCATCTCTATTGGCGCAAAGATTCCAAAAGCATAGATCTTCATATTTGAGAATTACTGGATGCAGCATAATGATTCTAAAGCAATTGTTCAAAATGCTTGGAACATTCCAGTTGGTTTCAGTGACTCTTCTAAGAAAATAAATGCTAAACTAAAAAATGTCAGAAGGGGACTGAAGCTTTGGGCAAAGAATTTGCCTTGTCTAAAATCACAAATTAGCAATGTTAATGCAACTATTGAGCTTTTAGATATCCTGGAAGAAATGAGAACTCTTACTATTCTGGAGTGGAACCTGAGAGACTTGCTAAAAACTCATGTAATTTCCTTGCTTCAAGATCAGAATGCTTATTGGGATCAGAGAGGAAAAGTTAAGTGGGTCAAACTTGGAGATGAAAATACCAAATTCTTTCATTCAAAAGCCACCATCAGGTTTAGGCATAATTATATCTCAATGCTTAAAATTGAAAGTAATGAGGAAGTTCAGGATCACTCTAACAAAGCTGATCTTATTTGGCATGCCTTTAAAGAAAGAATGTGCACCTGTGATAAACCTGACATGCATTTTAACCTGAATGAACTTTTTGGTGGAGGTATGACTTCTGAAGATAGAGATGTTTTGGAATAGCATTTCTCTGACAAAGAGATTGAAGATGTGACCAGGGACCTCCCCAATGACAAATCTCTTGGTCCTGATGGTTTTAATAATGAATTCATCAAGCTCTGTTGGCCTATTATTAAAGAGGATGTTAAGCAGCTTATTGTGGAGTTCTATGAAGGCAGGATTTATTTGGAAAGCATTAATGCCTTTTTTGTCACTCTAATTCCAAAAAATGAGAATCCTAAGACACCTGCAGATATCAGGCCTATTTCTCTGTTAAATAGTGTGTCCAAGATTATCACCAAAATTATGGCCAACAGACTTCAGAAAATTATCCTTAAGCTTGTTCACAAAAACCAATATGGCTTCTTAAAGAAAAGATATATTCAGGACTTCTTAGGATGGGCCTTTGAGTTTCTATATCAGTGTCATAAATCCAAAGAATAAATTCTTGAAATTGGATTTTGAAAAAGCTTTTGATATGATTGAGCACTCTACTATCATTAGTATTCTTAGAGCTAAAGGCTTTGGTGAGAAATGGATTAATTGGATTCAACTGATCATTGGCTCGGTATCCTCTGTTGTCCTGCTAAATGGAGTGCTCGGGAAAAAATTCTACTGTAGAAGATGGGTCAGGCAAGGGGAACCCTTATCCCCCCTTCTGTTTGTTCTTGATGCTGATCTTCTTCAGTCCATTCTCAACAAAGCAATGCACCAATGGTTGTTGTCTCCACCTTTAGGAGGTGCTTTCTGTCCTGACTGACCTTTTATTCAATATTCTGATGACACTTTGTTGGTTCTCAAAGCTGACTCCGCCCAACTTCTCTGTCTTAAAGCCTTGCTTCATACTTTTTCTATGTCCACCGGTCTCAAAGTAAATTATTCCAAATCGAGTATGATGCCAATTAATTTGGATTCTGATAGGCTTAGCCATTTTGCGAATACAATATCCTGTCAGGAAGGATCCCTACCTTTCACATATCTTGGCTTGCCTTTAAGCATTAACAAGCCTACTGTGGAGCAATTTTTGCCTATTGTGCAACAAGTTGAGAGATGACTCTGTGGTATTGCTAATTTTCTTAATTATGGAGGAAAGTTGCAACTTTTGAAATCTGTCTTGTCCTCTCTCCCCATTTATTACATGAGTTATTTTGAGCTTCATGTTTCTATTAAGGATCAGTTGATCAAATACATGAGACACTGCTTGTGAAGGAACAAGACTATTGATGTCCAAGCTAGAGGGCAAGCTTTAGTGGCCTGGAATAAAGTTTGCAGACCAAAGACTCAAGGTGGTTTGAGAGTTCTTGACCTTAACATTCAAAATTATGCTCTCCTTTTGAATAACCTAGACAAATTCTTCAATCATAATGACATCCCTTGGGTGCATCTTCTTTGGAGCACTTACTATAATGATGGAAAGTTACCAGGAAGATGTATGGAGGGGTCTTTTTGGTGGAAATCACACCTGAAGTTAATTGACATCTTTAAATGAATTGCAAAATGCTCGGTGGGGGATGGTAAAACCACTCTTTTCTGGTCTGATATGTGGAGGCAAGAATGTCTGCAGCATAAATTTCCTCACCTGCTATCCTTTGCAAAAAAAATCAAGTATTTATGTCAAGGAGTTCATCCAGATCCCCAATATTCAGGACCATTTCTTTGTACCTCTTTCTCAGGAGGCATACTCTGATTTTCTATGCCTACAGCAGATTTTCCAAAACATCAGCAGTTCTGGGCAGCAGGGAGAACCAGATAAGTGGAGCTACATTTGGGGAAGTGAATCATTCTCAGTCAAAAAGGCATATTCTATTCTCTATGGGCATATTATTGTTCCATCTCACTTCTCTTGGTTATGGGAGTCTTCTTGTCAGCAAAAACACAAGTTATTTTTCTCGCTGCTCCTTCTAGACAGGCTAAATACTAGGAACTTCTGAAGAGAAAAAAGTTATCACTGCCTTCTTGTAATTGTGTGACTTCTGGTTTCCCTGCTAAGGAATCTATGGATCATCTGTTCTGGGATTACCCTTTTGCTAAAGCATGCTGGGACGAAATTTGTCCTTCCAGGAATATCTCTCTCTCTAAATGAGGCCTTTGCAAACATAAAATGCAAGTTGAATGTTTCTTTTGCAATGGAGATTATTATTTTGGGATCCTGGGGCATCTGGATTTGCAGAAATAATGTGATATGCAATAACAAGCATGCTTCTCTGGAAGAATGGAAGGCCTTAGTTTCCCAGGAATTGAGATGCGTGCTGTTTAGAATTAAGAAAAAAATACTACCAGGACTTGAAAGCCTGGATCAACCTCCATTTAGATTGGAGATAGCTAGCTTTGCTGTGTAATCCCTCAATGAGGTGGTCTTAGACTTGTAAATATGTACACAAATATCCCTTTATAATTATATAAAAATTGCAGTGGGGGCTTTCCCTACTGTTTCACCCTAAAAAAAGGTGAAACGGGGATTGGACCAAAACCAGACATGGTAGCAACTAGAGCAGGAACAATTTTTTTGTGTTTTTGATAAGGGAAAGCAAACCAAACTAAACTATTTTTTTTTGGAGTTTTTGATAAAAAGAGGCAAACAAAACCAAGAAAAACAAAAACAAAGTAAAGAGAAAGGTTGAGAAGGACTCCCCTTGTGAAGACGTCCTTGGCCTCCCCGGCAACGGTGCTAGAAAAAGCTTGTTGGCACTCTAGTGACGTGGGAGCGCTTCGTCAGGAAACCCCAAGAGCAAGGTGTGAAGAGCACATCAGCGAGTTTTCCCTCAGTAAGAAACCGAGGTTATCGAACCAGTAGGAGGAAGGAAATGTCTCAAAGGTGTTGCAAGCAACTTGGAAACCTGCACAACACAAACTCAAGACTTTGCCCCAACAAACAATGAGGTTTTCAATCTCATCGGCTGCTGTAACAAAGGATTAACTATATGGTGTGGAAGGTAATAGTGGTTTGCAGAAAGTGAACAGTAACAGTGGAAGATGTATCAATGGTAAAGATTGGACCGGGGTCCATAGTTCACTTGAGGTGTTCTACTTAGATAAACAAACATGGCATGCTGGGTAAACAAATTATAGCGGGGCAATTGACAGGACTGAGCAAGGCATAACAATTCAATACTAGACATCAAGTTCCTATGAGATTCGACTGGGCAATACAACAAGATACATAGACCGCCATCCAACTGCATCTATGACTAGAAGTCCACCTTTGGGTTATCATCCGAACCCCCTCCAGTATTAAGTTGCAAGCAACAGACAACTTCTTTAAGCAAAGTGTGTAAGGTAAACAATCCACTTGTTCCATGAACAAGAGACCATTGTTTTGTCCCTAGTGGCAACAACACATCTACAACCTTAGAGATTTCTGTCACTTCCCTTAGATTAAATAGAGGCATGAACCCACTATCAAGCATAAATACCCCCTCTTGGAGTCACTAGCAACTACTTGTCCAAGATAGCTACTAACAACGGAGAGCATGCAAGATCACAAACAACACAGACATGATATAATCAATAAGGCAAAACCATTAATCAATCTGACATAGTAATCTCAATATCCATCGGATCCCCGCAAACACAACATGCATGATTACAAATAGATGAGATCTTGATCATGAACGAAGCTCACAAGATCTAGACATGAAAGCACAAAGTAGGAGATACAACCATCTAGCTACTATATGGACCCGTAGTCCAAGGTGGAACTACTCACGCTTCATACTGGAGGCTGGCATGATGAAGAAGAAGGCCTCTGGGATGATCTCCCCTCTGGCAGGGTGCAAGGAAGAGCTTCATATCCCCCGATCTAGGGACGATGATGGCGGCGGCTACAGACGGTTTCGTGGAATATTGATCGGGTACTTAGGGTTTAGGCATCAGGGGATTCTTATAGGCGAATAGGCGAGGCAAGGGGGCGGCCATGGGGCCACACCCTGCCTAGGCACGGCCTAGGGGGTGTGGCCACCCTGTGGCTCCCCTCCGTCTCTCCTCTGGACTCCGTGTTCTCCTCGGTGAAATATTAACTTTGGCTTTTGTCCCGTCCAATTCCGAGAATATTTCCTTACTAGCTTTTTTGAAACCAAAAACAGCAGAAAACAGGCAACTGGCACTGCGGCATCTTGTTAATAGGTTAGTACCAAAAAAATATAAAAACACCTCAAAGTGTAGACAAAGCAAAGTAGATATTAAACAAGTATGGAACATAAAAAATTATAGATATGTTTCCGATGTATCACTCATCATGTTAACACATGATGATGTATATGAAGAAGTAGTATATCTAGGAAAGTAATTACTTAATTAGAAGTCAAGAATTATGAAGTATGGAAGATAGGAATTCTTGGTAAACACTCAACCTTAAATCTATAATCAAGCTCAATATCTATCTCATATGTTTGATCAATCATCTTATTTCCACAATGGCTTGTAGTAATATTTTTCTATAACAAATCACTTAAGCATAGCTTTCCACTTCAAAACATTAAAATTATATGTGCCTAGAAACTATAATTATCAATTCTATCTCTTAAGCCATCCTAGAGAACAACCCCACTATTTTATCTTGGATGGTGATACCATTCATGAACACAAGCATGAAAACAATATGTCTTAACCCTTACTCTTTATTCACATCTATAAAAAACATAAGTATATTATATCTCCTAAATCTCATGGTAAACATTTATAATTTTAAACCCTAACTTGTATGCAAGTTATAACAAAACATATACCTTCATATCACCCAAGCTCATGTGATTAATATTAATCATATTAATTCCTTAGAATATCATGCATCAAATAATGATGTAAGATTACTATATAAAAGTTCCCTTAAAAACTATAAGTTAATGAGAATCAAGTTTTATGAATAAGTAGTAATATACCCTTTAATAAATTCATGGTATATTACGTAAATAAATTCATAATAAAGGTCTCTACAAAATATTAAAAGGAAAAGTACTTATATAAAGAAAATAAAGAAACTATAAAATTATATAATAAAAGCTCATAAAATGATTCTAAATACACTTTATTATTGCTGCAAGTATGTAGCAAATAAATTTCTAGGGGAAAATTCAAATCAAATGTGAAAATACAAATCAGAAAAACAGAAAACAGAAAATGTAAAAAGGAAAAGAGAAAACCAGTAGTACCAGCCACGGCCCACTTTATCTTCGCGTTATCCATCGCTCGCATGCGTGCCTTGCAACATCTCGCTCACTGCGTCGAAGCCCAACAATGGCCCAGTCCCACATAACACCTCGCGCAGCCACCGAAGCAGTTATGTGGCGCGAGCGCCATTGCTCGCCAGCGTCAAGATGCTCGTCGTTGTCTGCTGGGAGGATAAGAACGCCACCATGATGTCCTTCCGTCCTCATCCTCTCATTCGTTCGCCCGCACTCTCTCTGTCTCCTCTCAGATGTCAAAACCCTAGCCGGTCAGAGCCGACCACCGTAGTCAATAGATGTTCTCCCAGAGACCTTGGAGTAGTCGAGGAGAAGCGCCTCGCCGTCCTTGTCGCTTGAGGGGTAGTAGTGAAGCAAGGGCGCTCGGAATCATGGTGATTTTGCCGTTCCCTTTTCCCATTGATCGTCGAAGTCCGTGAAGGTTAGGACGTACCGGAGCGCCATCGTCGTCATCAACCATCGCAACAACATCAGGGTGAGCTACCGGTACCTATGGACCTCTCCAATCTCTACCTCTCGCTCTGGAACGTCATCGCATTGTGTACCACCGTCAGCCGCCATAGAAGCTCGTTGCTGGTGCACTTCTCGTGCCCAATAGGTAGCGGCGCCACCACTATTAGGTTCGCCTCGGCCTCCTTGTTCCAATACAACCCTCCGCAGCCGCGCGCATCCACCCAATCGGCCGATCGATCCTCGATCTGTGAGGATCTCGTGCTGACGTCACGATGACGTCGTGCTCACGTCGCCCCTCGCCAAGTCAACAGGTTTGACTGGTCCACTGCCCATGTGGAGTATTATGTTGTCCTGACCCCACTGGTTAGTGACCTAGGGTAGGTCTGGCCTCGATGTAAAAAGGTATTTGCTTATTTAAATTTTAATGAGAAAATGGATAAACATTAATAATTCAATATCTTTTGTTTTATAATTCTGAAAAATGTGTTTAATATATAAAAATATTCAGAAAAATAAAATATATAACTTAATTTTATTAACAAACATTATTATGTTAACAATTTAAATAATTAATATTTAATAGAGATTTTATAAGTAATAAAACTTTGAAAATTCATATTTTAATATTGGTAAATAAGAAAAATATAAATAATATACCAAAAATCTTTAAAAAATAAGAACTATAATTTAAAACTATAATCATGTATTATTATTTCACTTAAATAAATATCTATTATTAATTAAGTATTTATAAAGTAATAAATCTTATAAACATCATATCTTAATATTTAAAAATCACAAAAAATACATATAATATACCAAAATGATCCCAAAAATAATCTATACATGTTAAAAATATAACATTACACTTTTGAAGTAATTACAAATTTATTTCCCAAATAAATTCAATTCAAACTTATTTCTTTAGTTGATAATTCATAAAATAAGTATAAAATTGCTAATACCTCTAGTATTGTTCATTTGAGGTTTATAAATACTATTTATCTTAAATATAGTCAGTATGAAGTTCAAATAGTCCAAAAACATCTTTGATACAATTTTATTAAATTATCATTCACAAATAGGTGAATATTACTTTCCAAAAGGAGTTATGAAATATTAAATCTTCAAGATTATTATTTTGACTTAATCAAACTTCTTACCATTATTTCACTCACAACTTTATAAAAGGATTCAAATCCAAAGATAGTTTATAAGTAGTTAAATACTATTATTTCCATATTTATAAATTATAACCACTCATTTGTAAGAAGTATAAATGATTAGATACAATCATAAAGTTGATAAACCACTACTGAAATAGAAATAATACCACTCTTAATTAACCTTAAAGAAACATCATGAAGTGAACAAATTATAATACCATTTAATGACCAAGATATGAAGTGAACAAATTATAATACCATTCAAATGAAGAAATCTTTATTCCTTAAGAACTATAGCTTGTAATATAACCTAAGAATGTTAACTTAAAGTTTAAATACTTTTTTTAGTTAAGTAAGATTTTCTTCAAAAGTTATTCTTTTAAGATACATTATAAAGCAAGACATAAGTATTTCTACGAAGGCTCTAAATGAAGAACAACCCTTATATACACACTCTTTAGATATATTCCACACTTGAGTATTCTATTATTGTGTGTACTTTATTATACTTACATGTTGCTTCTCACACACACACTCACAAGCCTTAATAAGAAGCACAAGTGTGAAACTTAATCTAAAAGGGCAACATGTTATAAATGAACCATCTCCAATTCCCAAACCCTAGATCAACGATGTTTATTCCAGGAATTCGAGTTTACCAAATTGCATTACATTACTTATGCATAATAACATCTTGCTTCTTTAAACATTAGTCCTTACTGGACCAATGATGCTGTTTTCAGATATTGGATCTTATATTGTATCGAAGACCGTGAGTGCATAATCTTGCAATCACAAGTTCACACTTGCTCATGTCTTCGATTATTTTCTATAAAGTATTTTGCAAATCCAGTATTGTAATCACCTGCATTTCAAAAAGGTCAGAAAACACTATCTTCATAATAATATGATTATAGGTTATTTACCATGAGGTAATAACCTACTATAAAAGTTCCAGTGGTAAAGGAACATATTACCTAGGAGTTAACAACCAATGTCGCCAGTGATTCTTGCGCCGTATATCACGCGTTGACCATGAGATTTGGAATGGGACAGAGAAGTCAGTTGTATTATTTTCCTTATGTATGTATGTCAAGACGACCTTAACGTGACACTGTGTTTCCTTGCGAGAACCCAGCATATGGCTGGGCACCCTTAGGCCCCACGATTTTGGTGTCTAGATTATCTATGAGTGGCTGTCAGTGGTATAGTTAGCCCTATATGGAACTTTCCAGGGAATCACCTGCTCATAGAGTCTTCGGGAACTCATCATGGTTATAGCTTACCCGGGAGGGGTCTTAACGTAGGTGTAGTCAGCCCCGGAGGATCGTGCAGACATGCGGGGTCGTGGAGAGGGCAGTGATTGGCTTGGATCTAAGGTTGGGCCTCAAACCATGGAATTTTGAACGGGTACATACTCCCGGTCGTGCAACAAAGATTAGGATCTCTCATGGGTAAAGTAACGCACCTCTGCAGAGTGTAAGAACTATAACTCGTTACTCCCTGTTCTGGGAAGGAGCTACGAACACGGCAGGAAAGGAACTCCATAAAAGTTCTGGTAAACCTGTGAAGGCCGACGGACATAGCTTTTCAGAATAAAAGAAAAATTTAAAGAAATGTTTATAAAAACCTACATTGCCTACGACCTATGGTCTGTGGCTGTAGATATAGTGCATGAAACAGTCCTTTTAGTGAACTTGCCGAGTATGCTCGTACTTAACGTATCTTCTTAACCCTTGCTAGATTTTGAAGTCAATACAGATGACATCTACATCAACTTATGCTCCAGGAATCATCATAAAAAGCTCAAGATCTTCAACAAAGTCAAGGAAGTCAACATATACAACACCTAAAGTGAAGACAGAGTTGTTGATTAGATAGAAGTATAATCTCTAGCCATATAACCTAATTCTGTAGAGTATTGCAATAGCAGCAATGCAAGCCCAATAGTTGAAAAACTAATCTATTAGTATGATAGTTATGAGTTGATTATTTCTAATTCTTATTTTTAAATAAGTTTCTTTATCTCTCTTTAACCTAGAGTGTTCTCTATATCTTTTGTAAAAAGTCGAGTTGTAACCTATAGTCATGTCTTGGACCTATTGTGTTTCTGTTGTACCACTCTGAGGGATATAATACTTATGAACGGTGTTTCATTGGTATTATGTCAACGACTATTCACATGGATATACCCTACGGGTGCATAACATTGGTATACCCGGTCCACCCCAAGGAAGGACCACGTGAAGACTTGCAACCCAGGAAGATTTCGGGTGGTCCAAGCCCATGGTGAATTCGACTCCTTGGAGGACAAGTCTAGATTAGATAGAATTTCAAAGGGTTTAAACCCTAATCTGTAACCGACTCAACCTATCCAGGGACCTGTCCTATCTATATAAAGGCTAGGAAGGTGCGGAGAGAAGGATATCAACACCTCATACACACACCTCCATGCCAGATTGCATCTGCGCACCCGCCGTAATCAAGAACAGACAAGCAGGAGTAGGGTTTTACCTCCGGGGGCATGAACCTGGGTAAACTTCATGTCCTCGTGTTGCTTGCCTGTTAACCGTCTCACGACTTCCAGCATCCCCATCTTCTCCAAAACCCAAGTCCATAACAATGGGCATTGACAAGTTGAACCCTCGTCAATTGGCGCCGTTTGTGGGAAGCGTGGACGCTGATTGTGTGGTCGTGACGGTTCCATCTGGAGCGATCTATGATTCATCGGCAACGGAGAACGATACGTCGGAAACGTATCTATAATTTTTTATTCCATGCTTGTTTAGTATCTACTTGGCTTTGCTTTGTCCACACTTTGAGGTGCTTTTTATATGTTTTCTGGTACTGACCTATTAACAAGTTGCCACAGTGTCAGATGCCTGTTTTATGTTGTTTTTTGGTTCTAGAAAAGCTAGTAAGGAAATATTCTTGGAATTGGACGGGACAAAGGCCAAAGTAAATATTTCACCGAGGAGAACACGGAGTCCAGAGGAGAGACGGAGGGGCGCCATAGGGCGGCCGCACCCCCAGGCACGGGCCCACCCTAGGTCGCGCCTAGGCAGGGTGTGGGCCCCCTGGCCGCCTCCCAGCCTCGCCTCTTCGCCTATAAGAATCCCCCGATGCCTAAACCCTAAGGACCCAATCAATATTCCACAAAACCATTTGTAGCCGCCGCCACCATCGTCCCTAGATCGAGGGGATCTGAAGCTCTTCCCGGCACCCTGCCGGAGGGGAGATCATCCCAGAGGCCTTCTTCTTCTTCATCATGCCAGCCTCCGGTATGAAGCGTGAGTAGTTCCACCTTAGACTATGGGTCCATGTAGTAGCTAGATGGTTTTATCTCCTCCTTGTGCTTTCTTGTCTAGATCTTGTGAGCTCCGTTCATAATCAAGATCTCATCTATTTGTAATCATGCATGTTGTGTTTGCGGGGATCCGATGGATATTGAGATTACTATGTCAGATTGATTAATGGTTTTGTCTTATTGATTATATCATGTTTGTGTTGTTTGTGATCTTGCATGCTCTCCGTTGTTAGTAGCTATCTTGGCCAAGTAGTTGCTAGTGACTCCAAGATGGGGTATTTATGCTCGATAGTGGTTTCATGCCTCTATTTAATCAAGGGAAGTGACAGAAATCTCTAAGGTTGTAGATGTGTTGTTGCCACTAGGGGAAAACAACGGTCTCTTGTTCATGGAATAAGTGGATTGTTTACCTTACACACTTTGCTTAAAGCAGTTGTATGTTGCTTGCAACTTAATACTGGAGGGGGTTCAGATGATAACCCAAAGGTGGACTTCTAGTCATAGATGCAGTTGGATGGCGGTCTATGTATCTTGTTGTATTGCCCAATAGAATCTCATAGGATCTTTATGTCTAGTATTGCATTGTTATGCCTTGCTCAGTCCTATCAATTGTCCTACTATAATTTGTTTACCCAGCAAGCCATGTTTGTTTATCTAAGGAGAACACCTCTAGTGAACTATGGACCCCGGTCCAATATTTACCATTGATACATCTTCCACTGTTACTGTTTACTTGTTGCAAACCACTTTCACCTTCCACACCATACAGTTAATCCTTTCTTACAACAACCAGTGAGATTGACAACCTCACTGTTAGTTGGGGCAAAGTCTTGAGTTAGTGTTGTGCAGGTTTCCACGTTGCTTGCAACACCTTTGAGACGTTTCCTTCCTCCTACTGGTTCGATAGCCTCGGTTTCTTACTGAGGAAAAACTTGCTGTTGTGCTGCATCATACCTTGATCTTGGGGTTTCCCGACGAAGCGCTCCACGTTGACGCAACTCCATCAAGACTTTTTGGCATCGTTTCCAAGGAGGCTAAGGACGTCTTCACAAGGGGAGTCCTCCTCAAATTTTCTCTTTACTTTGTTTTTGGTTTGCTTAGTTTCTTTTGCTTGGTTTTGTCTACCTCTTTTTATCAAAAACTAAAAAAAAATAGTTTAGTTTGGTTTGCTTTCTCTTATCAAAAACACAAAAAAATTAGTTCCTGCTCTAGTTGCTTATCTGTTATTGTCTTGCTTTGTCATGCTTTCTATCAATGGATGGTTTCTTTGAAACTAGTTCTTATTGGCAAGGTGGGTTCACGGAATAAGAAAAGTATTATTATAAGGAGCACCATTTGTCACAAAAAGGGAAACACTTATGGGAACAAATTGATAAATTGAATACTATTGCTAGAGAGGTGTGCTCTACTTATAATGTTACTTATTGCTTTGATAAATCTTGTTGCTTTAGGAGGTATAAACACCTGCCTTTTTAATGTGAGTATAATGATAATGTTACCATATCTTATTATGTTAAAGGAAATTATGACTTTTATGATGTGGAACAAATTGAAGAATTTATTGCTTTCAAGGGTGCATTTGAACTTGCAAGTTTGCTTGAAAATACTGATGATGCACCTTGTGAATATGAGGTTTATGAGATACTTAAATTTTGCTTTGATAATTACAAGGAAGAAAATGGCTATATTCTTGAATATTTTAATAGGCGCTTTCCACAAATGGAAGAGACTAATGCCTTGCAGGAGCCTATGGAAGAAGAAATTGCTGAAACTGAAAGCTCATTAGATGAAAAAGAGGAGCAGAGTGATGGTCAAGTGGAGGAAGAATGGATCTACCCATGTTTACCTTCTAATGAGAGTAACTCTTTACCTCTTACATTATTTGATTATCCCCCATGTTTACCAAAGGAGGATGAATGTTATGTTCATGTGGATTATTTTGAAATATCTGCTATGGGTAAAACTTGCGATAATAGTTATGCTCCTGTTATCTATGATAATCCTATATTTGTGCCTAACTTTGAAATGCATCGTACTAAGGAGTTTTGCTTAGAAAATGTTTATGATAAAGCTCTAGATGATGGTCCTATGTTTAATGATCAGTTACCTTATTATAAAACTGCTAAAAGTGGGTTTGAAGGTTTTAATCCCACTATTTTTGAGCTTGATTAAAATTATGTGTTTGTAGATCATGAAAAGCATGCTTTATGTGATAGTTATATTTTTTAGTTTATTCATGATGCTACTAAAATTTATTATGGGAGAGGGAAGCATGGTCTTATGTATCTCAACAATATTAAGTTTCCCCTCTTTATGTTGAAAATCTTGAAGTTGCACTTGTTTTGCTTTCCTATGCTTGTTGCTTTGGGCTTCTTTGATTTATTTTATTACAAGATTCCTATGCATAGGAAGTGGGTTATACTTTGTGTTTTGAATTTGCTTCTTGATGCTCTCTTTTCCTTCGATTCATATTTCTTATGTGAGCATCTTCTCAAACTATCATGCCTAACTTAAAGGCGTTAAAGAAAAGTACTTGTTGGGAGATAACCCAAGATTTTTCTTGAGTCTTGGAAGTTATTACTTCAGTAATGATCTCTTCTTATCCTTTTTGTTTGCTTTTTCTGCCAAGAATGGACTCTAATGAGAGGGAACTAAGATTTGGGGAGTTGCTGCCCCGAAACAGATTTTTGTGCTCCACCATAAAAATTCGTGAGGAGTCTCTGTAACTCGGATTGAGCTGACAATTTATGAATAAACCCCCCAGTATGTTATCTAAATTTCATTAGTTCAATAATGTTTATTTGAGCAACAGAAGGTCTTCAAAAAAATCGGTTTCTACCTGCTAGTCTGTTTTAACATATTTTTGCCATTATTTGCATTTGCTTCTTATTGATTCCTTTTTGGGTTCTTTTTGGGAAATTGAGCTTTTTGAGGTAATTGCTTCAGTATATTGTGTTTTTAGTGAAAGTTTTGCTTTTCTAAAAGCTAAACCCAAAGGTCTATTATCTTTTCAATACACTAATGTTGCTAATGAAGATTGTGTGAAGTTTTGTATGAAGGAAAAATTCCAAGTGTAGAAAGAGAATGATGTGAGGTAAAGAATGGAAAAAAGCTCAAGCTTGGGGATGCCACCCCGGTGTCACCCCAAGAAATATCCAAGAGGTACAAGCGTCAAAGCTAGGGGATGCCCAAGGCATCCCCTTCTTCATCAATAAAAATCTCAGGTCTTTCTAGACACTTCATTTTTATTGTTTCATGCACTATTGTGTTGTTCTTGGAGCGTCTTAGTTTTTGTTTGATTTGCTTAGTTTGTTCAGTTTGCTTGAATAAAGTAGTTTGGACCCCCGCTCCTGCTGTGTTGTTTCAAATAAGTTGATTGGTGTTCGAAAGGAGTAGAAAGTTCTTGCTTAAAAAGTGCAAGAGGAGCTTTATTTGACTGTGACTTAGACTTTATCATGGCATGCTAGGTGTTTTTTTGACCTTATGCTTAGTGATTATTGTTGTAGCATGACTTGTTCCAAACAATTGGGATTGCTTACCGTGCCTTGAAAGATTCATGTGTTGTTTTAGCATGCAAAAGCATAGTATTGTGGTATTCTCCTTTGATGCTTTGTTTGGGTTGACTTGGCACATGCTCACACCATGTTATGACTTTGAACAAGTCACCATAGCCTCTATGATCATTTAGTCCTTGACTTGTAGTACCACTCTATGCTTTGATTAGTAATGTTTTGTCGTTCTGCATGATTATGGCCATTATTGCTCTCTTAGTTGGTCGCTCCCAGTCTTTTGCTGGCCTCAACTTGTATGAGTAAGCTCTACTCATGCTTCCAACTCCCAAGAAACCAAGTTATTCCAAAGTGTCCACTATTAATTCCTATGCATCGTGTGTTACACCATTCCAGGTATATTCTTGTTTTCAGCTGTCTTCTAATTAAAAAGTATTTTGTTATGTGAAAACTTAGTGATTAAAGCTCTCACGAACTTGATGGCACACTTTATTTTTCTTGTCCCTAATAAACTTGAACCATTGTGTCATCTATGTTGTATATGCTTGCACTTATACGTTGGAATTAGCAGAACCATATTTTCATGGGGAACGCTTTCAACATTGCACTTGTGCTTTGTACATAGTTGATATCATGCTCCTTTGTCTATGGATGTCATCGGTGTAAAATGAAAAGGGAGCTTGTAATTCCATGGAGTTATGTATTTTGTGTTAGAGAAACGCTTGGGCCGCTAGCCTAAGCCATGCCTAATCATGGTGGAAACTTGCAGCATCACCATAGTGACATCTATGAACCATTCTTCTTATAAAAAAGAGATTGAGAAAAAGACATATGAGAAAAGAGGAAAGAGATAAAAAAGCACCATATCCCATGGTAAATAAGAAGAATGCTGAGATGTTCATTGTCTGCTTGCCTTGTCATTTTGGTTATGGGAAAGCTCTTGTACCATGTGCAAGGGGTACCCTGTTGGCGGTTCTCTATGATACACATGTACTTACTATGACAATAACTTGCAAGTAACTAAACTTGAGTAGCATGAGGAGCGGCCCTCATATTCAAGGGACATGAGATTGCCAACTTATACTTTGTCAAGCATATACTCCATAGTTTGTTCACTTTAACCTTAATCACTTCAAGATGCTTATGATAGGGGCAATGAGGGCTGAAAGGTAACAAGTACCATAATTTTTGGAAGCTCTTTTTGAAACTTGAAATCCCTACTTCCCTTTATGAAGGGCCTTTCTTCCACCATTATCTTGAGTCTCCACCTTCTACCTTTAGGCACTAGTTAAGAGAGCATAGTTGCCATTCTAAGTTCTATGTGCATTGTCCCAAAACTTGTTGATTGATGCATATTGTTGTGTTACTTGATCTTGTCCTATTTGCATCTAGTCACTCTTATGAACTTTGAAGGTGTCTTATGCATCTATTTGCTACTCCATGAGGGACAAGCTGAATGCCACTATGCCATGTTTTCTGTATATGAAACAAACAAACAATTTTCAATGCATGTTATTCATGATCTTTGTTTGTAGCCTTTCATGTTGCATGCTTAGTTACTTTGTCTTATTGTTAGAACTCCATCTTTCATGCACATGTTTAGAGTTCTTTGATCCTAGCTTTCATTGCTTGCAAATGGTTTGATCTTGGTTTTGATGGTGCATGTCACCTAAAAAATTATTCTTTTATCACTTACCTACTCGAGGACAAGCAGGAGTTAAGCTTGGGGATGCTTGATACGTCGGAAATGTATCTATAATTTTTGATGTTCCATGCTTGTTTAGTATCTACTTTGCTTTGTTTTGTCCACACTTTGAGGTGATTTTTATATGTTTTCTGGTACTAACCTATTAACAAGTTGCCACACTACCAGTTGCCTGTCTTTTGCTATTTTTGGTTCTAGAAAAGCTAGTAAGGAAATATTCTCGGAATTGGACGGGACAAAAGCCAAAGTCAATATTTCACCGAGGAGAAGACGGAGTCCAGAGGAGAGACGGAGGGGCGCCACAGGGCGGCCGCCCGCAGGCGCGGGCCCACCCTGGGCCGTGCCTAGGCAGGGTGTGGCCCCCCTGGCCGCCTCCCAGCCTTGCCTCTTCACCTCTAAGAAGCCCCTGATGCCTAAACCCTAAGGACCCGATCAATATCCCACGAAACTGTCTGTAGCCGCCGCCACCATCATCCCTAGATCGAGGGGATGTGAAGCTCTTCCCAGCACCCTGCCGGAGGGGAGATCATCCCGGAGGCCTTCTTCTTCATCATGCCAGCCTCCGGTATGAAGTGTGAGTAGTTCCAACCTGTACTACGGGTCCATGTAGTAGCTAGATGGTTGTATCTCCTCCTTGTGCTTTCATGTCTAGATCTTGTGAGCTTCTTTCATGATCAAGATCTCATATTTTTGTAATCATGCATGTTGTGTTTGCGGGGATCCAATGGATATTGAGATTACTATGTCAGATTGATTGATGGTTTTGTCTTATTGATTATATCATGTTTGTGTTGTTTGTGATCTTGCATGCTCTCTGTTGTTAGTAGCTATCTTGGCCAAGTAGTTGCTAGTGACTCCAAGAGGGGGTATTTATGCTCGATAGTGGGTTCATGCCTCTATTTAATCAAGGGAAGTGACAGAAATCTCTAAGATTGTAGATGTGTTGTTGCCACTAGGGGGAAAACAACGGTCTCTTGTTCATGGAACAAGTGGATTGTTTACCTTACACACTTTGCTTAAAGCAGTTGTCTGTTGCTTGCAACTTAATACTGGAGGGGGTTCAGATCATAACCCAGAGGTGGACTTCTAGTCATAGATGCACTTGGATGGCGATCTATGTATCTTGTTGTAGTGCCCAATTGAATCTCATAGGATCTTTATGTCTAGTATTGCATTGTTAATGCTTTGCTCAGTCCTGTCAATTGCCCTACTGTAATTTGTTTACCCAGCATGCCATGTTTGTTTATCTAAGGAGAACACCTCTAGTGAACTATGGATCCCGGTCCAATCTTTACCATTGATACATCTTCCACTATTACTGTTTACTTGCTGCAAACCACTTTCACCTTCCACACCATATAATTAATCCTTTGTTACAGCAACCGGTGAGATTGACAACCTCACTGTTAGTTGGGGCAAAGTCTTGAGTTTGTGTTGTGCAGGTTTCCACGTTGCTTGCAACACCTTTGAGACGTTTCCTTCCTCCTATTGGTTTAATAACTTCGGTTTCTTACTGAGGGAAAACTTGTTGCTGTGCTACATCATACCTTTCTCTTGGGGTTTCCCGATGAAGCGCTCCACGTTGACGCAGCGCCATTAGAGAATCACCTCCTCTTCGGCGCTTTCGACTTCAACGCCCACTCGCCGGCCACCCGCAAAGATTTTGAGACCGTAGGCAATGGAATCGAGATGCTGTTCGGAGATTTTGCTTCTAGGTGGGGCAGACCGGAACTCTCCGCCTCCCAGAGCGGGTGCCACTTCCATCCATCAGGCCCGCTTTGTGGGTCACACCCATCGACGCCCTGCGTATGTCGATGCTGACGGGCAATTCAGATGACAGCAACAACTGCAACTCCGATCTGTGTGATCCCCCCTTGGATGAAGGAACCTATGGTTCTGAATCTGAGAGCTGCGGCAGCAGCGACCCACTCCGTGAGCGTTACCTGTGCACCGTCATCCACGATGGCGACGTCAACAACGGACTCTCTTTCTTCATTAATTATCATGCCATGTCACCAATTTGCCTAGTTGGCATTGCATGTACATGCATGTTACTAGCTAAGTTACTCCCACTATGAGTAGCCTCATGAGAACTTGAAACATGCGGAAGTTGTTGTTCGACTCTAGAAAATTGTTTGGACATTCCAGAGTATTAACAAATTTCTGGTCACCAATGCATGTCCACCCACCCCTTTTGCGGCATTCACTTCGGTGCCAGCTGAACCCCAACCTGTGACCAACACGACAGCAACAGGAAAGCAATACTAGGAATATATGCATGGGGCCCGCCCCTTCCCGCACGAAACGAGAGGCAACTTCTGAGAGCTCTTCTGTGCTTCCTGGCTCCTTCCCCCTTCCTCCTCCGGCGGCCTCGCCGGCCGGAGGGGAGGGGGGAGGATCCTCGCCTGTAGATAGGGTGTGTAGCGAGCTATCATGTTTGGGCTCAATGCCCGTAGAGAGAAGCTCCACCTGGAGTTTGAGCAGCCAGATCTGGGGAGGCATAGGGGTCTTTTCCTTCTTCCTTCTTCTGCCCAGGTGAGTGGGCGACGACGGAGGAGACCATAGCTTCTCGGCGGGGATGGTTTGCTGTAGACCAAGTGCTCTCTTCTGCTGGCCGGCCATGGTGGGGGGGGGCGTGGAGAGGACGACGACGTGCGAAAAGTCCATCTGCTGCTGCCGAGTTACTTCTGGACGCGCTAGAGCAGCTCCAGGAGTTTGCTATGCAGGCCCTTGTTCGACGCTCATATGGTGGGAGCCGGTGGCAGGTGGGTTGGCGTATGCAGCTCGGAGGATCTGCTTGTGGTTCACCGGCGGAACAACAAGAGCAGCTCCCTTCTTTGGCTCGCGGCCGGTTGTGGAGGCGAGGGCGGGAGAAGGGGTGGAGTTGGGAAGGTGGTTCTGGTTGGTGATGCTCTTGGCCCGGCGACCCCGGGCGACTCTGCTTCTTCTTCGGCGCTTTACCAGCGGAGCCCTAGATGGGTATCTACTATCTTAGGCCAAGTTTCAGGCCAAGCCGGGCTCGATGGCCATGTTGGCCAGATCTTCTTCAACCTCCATCATGGGAGGCCTTTTCTCTCCCACTGTCCGACGTTCGTCGCTGCTGCAGGCCCAAGTGGTGTCGTCCCCGGTGCTAGCAGTGGTGGCCGGATCCAGAGGCGAGCCTTCAGCGGCGTCCTTGGACTCGATCGCGTTTCTGTGGTTGATTGTTGGGTGTTAGGTGTAAAAGTCTTGGACCATGGTGTTTTTTTCTTATTTCCTAGGGTCCTCTTTGTAATTTGTACACCCCTTGGCGCTTAAGGGTGTGTTCAGTTGCTGTCACCAAGTAGAACGTAATGGAACTGTTCCGCACCCAACACCTATCCTTGCGTTCGGTTGAGAGAAGGAACGGAACAGAGCCGTTCCTCAAAACCGAATATTCGCTCCAGATGCGGAATACGCTCGTACCACTGAATCGGTGGAATCGACTCGTTCCCTCAATACTAATCGCCCACACAGAAAAAAACGACCCAAACACCCTCACCGAACCCTATCCCGTACCCCCTCGTCTCACTCCCCCGCTCCCTCACCCATCGCCCCTGCCCTTTCTCTCCTGGCGGCGCACGCAAGCAAGCAGTAGCGGCGGCACACGCAAGCAAGCGGGCGGCGGTCGGGCAAGCGGGCGGCGGCGGGGGCAAAAAGTTCAGATCGATTTTGTTTTGTTTTGCAAGCATGTCTCTCTCCAGATCCATTTTCTGCAAGGTGAGAATGGTTCCTGTTTTGTTTTGCAGCTATTGCCTGTCCAAATCGATTTTTATTTGCATGTATTGAGTATGTGAGTTTGATTTCTGTGGAGGAAAGCAAAAAGTTGGTCTGAAATTGTAGTTTGTTCTTGAAGTATGTGGTGTTATATGCTGCAGTTTTGTATATTAGCCATGCAACTGGTCTCTGCATATTTGTATTGTTTTTATTTATGATTGCATACATGGATTGTAGATGGGCAAAAGGATGGATAAAAGGAAAAAGATGAGTAGGGAAGCTGATGTGTATGTCGCTCTTGCCGTGGTGGTTGTACTTGCTCGATCTATTGTAAGGAAGAGAAGACCACACATAACTTATGGCCCCATGCATGGAAGAGATAGTTAGAGAATTGACTATCTAAACAATAAAAATTGGCAATGTGATGTGACTTGTAAAAATATGTTAAGGTTTGAAAGAGCACCTTTCTTTCGGCTATGTGATATATTGAGAGATCGTGAGTTGCTAGAAAACGGTCCACATTTGTGCGTGGAGCAACAAGTTGCGATGTTCTTGCATACTATTGGACATAACCTTCGGAATAGGGTTGTGGCAACCAATTTTACAAGATCATTTGCGACAATTAGCATCTATTTTAGACGGGTCCTGCACGCCATAGAGCTACGTAATGAATATATCAGGCCACCTTCTTTGGAGACCCCAACAAAAAATGCAGGGAATCATCGGTTTGACCCATATTTTAAGGTATTTCCTCAAACTATTCCTTAGCTATGTAGGATGGAAATTCATGTCAATTAATATTATTCACAATATAGGAATGCATTGGAGCTATCGATGGTACACATGTGCGAGCATCTGTTACCAAAGATGTGGAACATTCCTTTCATGGTAGATAGGCTTTTGCTACTCAAAATGTGATGGCGGCGGTAGATTTTGACCTCCGGTTCATATATGTGTTGGCTGGTTGGGAGGGGACTGCACATGATGCCCTTGTTTTAGCTGATGCAATAGAGCGCGAGAGAGGCCTACAAGTACGACAAGGTAAGAGATAGCCCTAGACAGAGTTGTCCATATATTGTGCAAACCAATGTCAACCATTTTTGTTCTTTTTGTTTAGGAAAATTCTACCTAGTTGATGGTGGTTATGGAGCCAAGCCTGGTTTTTTACCACCTTTTCGGCAAACAAGATACAATTTGAACGAGTGGGGCAGCAACCTAGTCCAAAATGAAAAGGAGCTATTCAACCTTAGGCACTCGTCTCTACGGGTGACGGTAGAGCGAGCTTTTGGATCCCTCAAGAGGAGGTTCAAATTTTTGGATGATGCCAAACCATTCTTTCCTTTTCCGGTGCAAGTTGACATTGTTGTGGTTTGTCGCATTCTTCATAACTATGCACTATCTCAAGAGATTGATGAATTTATTACACCGGAGGTTACTTGGACAACCCAACCAAATGCGGGTGAGTCTTCCTACAAAGTACCACCAAAAAATAAGGCTAAGGTTGTGAAAATTGAAGATGATCCACTACTGACCACTCTCAAAGATGGATTCAAAATGATGGCTGAAGGTCTTGTGAAATCTGGTGGAGACGATGATGCTGTGCCGGATGGCTTGTGGGATGCTTTGGTTGCAATTCAGGGATTCAACGAGGCTCATATTGCTCACTACTATGCTCATCTGGTTGACACTCCGAAGACATCAAAAGCATTCACGACGCTTAGCCTTGCCAACAAGTTGGTTTGGATTACTAGGTATGTGGAGAAGACCTTCGGAGTGCTCTACGATCTAAATTGATTGGATGAACTTGACATGGCTACTATGTTATGAACTTGATATGGTTAATGGACTGTAAGTCTGTAACGTATTTGAACTATGTTCTTTTGGATGGCTTGTATGCCATTAGACGTACATTACTGGACTGTAATGTATTGCAACTGTTTGGTGTCCGTATGGTTCTATGGATTTAAAACTGAGTTGTGCTTGCTGTCATTTTTGCTATGATTGTGATTGAATATTTGATATTGTATATTGTCCAAAATATAAACGGAATGCTGCCAAAATTTTGATTGTGAACAACATATTTTGCATATGCAGAGGTAATCTCACCATGCATGTGAAAAAGGTGTGCTGAATTAAAATCATGCTATTCTGTTCTACTTTTTTTGTCTAAACCAAACACTGGGTGGAACTATTCCATTCCACTTTTTATCCTAACTAAACACACGAATAAAACCAACTCATTCTAATAGAACGGAACCATTTAATTAAGGAAACTGCTAGGCGTCCCCCGGACGATGGGAGCTCTCCCATCGTCCTGCTTCCCGTGCTAACACATGTCTATTTGCTGCAAAACATCCCGCGTTTGCTGCATATCTCCCCGCTTTTGCTTCCGAAGCAAAAAAAACGGTCCGTTTTAGAAATAGAACGTCTCGTCGGAGACCTTACCGGAGACCATGCAGCAAAAAAATTGTACTAATGCAGCAAAACCGTCTTCGTCGGAGACATCGTCGGAAACAACTCGTTGATGACCCTCGCCGGAGACCATGCAGCAAAAAAAGTTTTTGGCGAAGTCGGTTTTGCTGCATTAGCACAATTTTTTTGTTGCATGATCTCCGGCGAGACGTTCTATTTTTAAAACGAACCGTTTTTTTGCTTCGGAAGCAAAAGCGGGGACATATGTAGCAAAAACGGGTCGTTTTGCAGCAAAAATGAAAATTGGGGCGATTTTGAGGGGAGGAGGACGATGGTATAATTTTCCTTTAGGCCTTGTTCGGTTGCAGGTAATTAGATCCCCTAGTGGGTCTAACCCCTGCAGGGATTAGGTGCACCCCACTTGTCACCCTACCCCCACTAATCCCCGTTCCTATATTCCCTGTTTATTCCCTCATGCTATTGTACATTCGGTTATTCCCTGTAGTGCACACGCCAAGCAAATGTTGTGCAGCAACAAGAGCAGCTCCAAACAGCGGGCAAGCAAATACTGTGCACCAACAAGCAAGAGCAAGCAGGCAAATGTTGTGCAGCAGAAACACCGAACAGAAAAAAGACAATAACTTTGAATCTAAATAATATCTTCTTCAACATAAACTTGAGCATTGCTGAAAGCTGAAACAAAACAAGATAACAAAACAAAGTACAATGTTTTCAAAAGTATATAGATGGAACATAAGTATCTCAAAATAATCGATTATTTCAGGCTAGAGTCGATCCGTTCTTAGAAAAAATACTGACAGAACAACTGACAAAGTACAACGAATAAATATTCAGTCTTTCTGCTATAGAGCACACACGAATTGATCGCCACAGCAGCCTTGTATTTCTTCTTCTGGATCTTCTTCATGTAGAACTCCAGCTCTTTTCCCTCATCATGTACCTAATATACAGAGAAAATAATATGGAAACATGGCTCAGGCAGAAAATGGTACCAATGCTGAGAAGGAGACCACAAGATAAACCAACCGCGTGCAAAGGCAAAAGAAAACATGGCTCAGTCAGAATACTCCCAAATGTCCTCATTGTTGGTACCAATGTTGAATTATATCACTCATGTAGAGGAAAAAAGAGAAAAAAAATCATGACAATACAAAAGGTTGTCAAGCCTGAACAATTTGTAACAGCCCACCAACCGCGTGCAAAGGCAAAGGAGAAACATTTTTTATGATAATACAAATGATTGTTGTCCAAGAAGGATAGTCACTAAAGAACTCACAATTGCATCAAAGAGTAATTTGAGATTATCAGTTAGGCTACCAGTGAGCATCCTGACATTCATCTACACAATGAGGAGCTCCTAACAGAGAGCCTTTCAATAAGAAAGAAGATAAGTTTTCAACTTAGAAGTAATCATGTATTGCAGCCAGCTAGTAGCATAATAAAAACAAAAAAAGCTAGATGTGACACTATTTATGATGCGCTGTAGCCTGTAGCTGATGCAAGATATAATATATATAGGGGTATAACATAAGAAACCAAGACTGAACTCTGCTAGCAATGAAATTTACCAAAGGTACAAGCAGCTCCTTATTTGTATATCTAAACTGAAGGCCATCCCTCGTGTAGAAGTGTTCATTTTGGAGAGCCAAACATATATGTGATGATGGTAAGGTATAGTGTAATATTGCCAACTGCCAATAGGTGTAAAATAACTTCAGTTTTCTTTTCATTGACCTTTGATTCTTAGTAAAAATGGATCAGTGGCATTAACTAATAAGCAAGGAGTTACAGCCAGCAGTGCCAAGAAACCAATATATGTACTGATGTCTGCTAGTACTGCTACCGCCACAACCACACAAGCAATAAGAGATGATTTTACCTTTCCTATTCCACATGGTCTCGAGCTCTTGACACTCACGGTCTACTAAGATTAACTTCAGCTCTGCTACTCACATAACCTTGATTATTAGAACAATCGTGTAACAACCAATTGACACAAAATCGTGTAAGATATTCTCTTCCTAACAGATGCACAGAGTCGTTTCCTCTAAATACAATAGCAATCAGCTTCAGGGTGACAAACAGATCACTACCTAATGCAGAAACAAAAAAGGTGCTAAAATGGAATAGACTCGCAGCTAACATGTATAAGAAGAACAAGCAGTAGTATCAACATGCGAGTGTAACAGAATGATCTTGGAGTGTGACTGACCATGTAATTAATTTGTTAGGGTCGTAAATCTAGTTCACAGACTTCGTTTACTCTTTGAGACACATGGTGTACTCAATAATGTCGGCGTCTTACCACTACACCAAATACATGGCGGCTATTAGATCCAACAAGATCAGATCTTACAATCACCTCAACATCTTCTGAACCGCAAGAACACGAAGATACAAGAAGAGGAGAAGGGGTAGATGAACTCACCTTCTAGCAGCCACCGTCAGGGGTGGGGAAGGGAAAGACGCCCGAGATCTGGAGCTGCTAGGTCTTAGATTCAGGCTTCATGGAGGCGTCAGCGTTGAGGAAGAGAAACAAGACTAGGAGACCTCCTCTCCTTCAGTTGCTCACGCAGAACCGCCGTCCCCTCCGTTCCCGTAGCAGCCATTGCCGCCGCCGCTGTCGTGAGAGGGTCAAAGATCTCGATTCACTTCAATTTTCTTCGTACCGTTACGGGATTCTATCCACGGATAGGAGGAAGAGTTTTCTTAACCCGGCGAAACAGCGTGGTTTTGGGAGAAATCGGACGGGGTGAAATTCCAATATGGTTTAACCGAATAAGCAATAAGAATGGGCCGGTATTATACCCGGCGGGTCTGATCCCGGCTCACCCACGGGGCGGCCCGATCCCCGTCGGGATGGGATAAAACGAACAAAGCCTTAATTAAGTTCCACTCCATTCCCGAAGCGAACCCACACTAATGGAATGCAGAGTCTCGGCCCTTCCGGGCTTTTCCCGTTTTTAAAAAAAAAAACACGACAGCAGCAGAGGTCAGCGGAGAACACGCCCTCACCGGCCAACACCACGGCTCACTGCCCCACCTTCCTCTTTCTTCCCACCCTTGTCCCTTGCCTCCCCCAATGGCGTGATTCCAGCGCCGACCTGCTGCACAAAACCCTAGCCACCGCCCCATATCCCCACCCACACCCTCCAGTCCTTCTCCTTCCCCACCTTGCATGCTCGTCCGCTCCCTCTTCTCCCGAAACCGCAGCCTCGTGCTCCTCCCCGGCGCTCTTCGCATCGTCCGCGCTACAATGTCGACCTCGCCGACGGCGTCCGCCGCCAAGGAGACCGTCTCCGTCGAGTACGCCAAGTCCGCTCGCTCCGTCTGCAAGGGCTGCAGCGCCGCCATCGCGAAGGGAGCGCTCCGCCTCGGCACCCATGCCCACGACCCCCGTGGCTTCGACAGCACCAAGTGGTACCACATCGCTTGCTTCCCCACCTCCTCGCACTCGCTTGGCCCCGTCGAGAATCTCCCGGGATTCGACACCATTAAGGTCTGGGGGTTTTTGTTCCATCGTATTTTGTTCTGTTCTGTTCTGTTCTGTTTTGTCCTTTGGGGATATAAACTCCCAGGTTTTGGGTTGTCTGCAGGATGCCGATCGTGAGGAGTTGCGAGGGCTTGAGAAGGTAAATCACTCGTCACTTGTTGAAATGCTTGTTCTATTAGTTGTGTTCCTGCTATACCATGTATTGAATATTTCTGCCTACTAGATGGAAATTTCGAGTAATGTAGAATGACGTTAAATTGCAAGCTGGAACGTTTGTGTATCATTCAGTAGAAATGATAAATTTTATGACGAGTAAATGGATACTTGATATGACTTGTTTCCCCAATATATTTTAGTTTTGCTCCGTAAAAGATATGTACAGTTCCATGAAACCGAGAAATCCACTATTTTCAGAACGATAAGAGAGACCGGACTGCAGTCAGTCCATTGGAAGAGCCGAGTCTGAAGAAAGCAACGGCAGATCTATCTTCGCCTGAAGCGGAGGTGGCAGAAAATGGAACTGTCTCTGTTCAATACGCCA
Source organism: Avena sativa (assembly GCA_916181665.1). Taxonomy (NCBI): domain Eukaryota; kingdom Viridiplantae; phylum Streptophyta; class Magnoliopsida; order Poales; family Poaceae; genus Avena; species Avena sativa. The sequence continues at coordinate 2,234,213 of OV702285.1, read as the reverse complement.
AGTCTGCCCGTTCCACCTGCAAGGGCTGCAACGTAAGCATCGAGAAGGGCACACTTCGCCTTGGTGTATCAGCTCACAACCCCCGTGGCTGGGACAGCACCAAGTGGTACCACGCCGCCTGCTTCCCCATCTCGTCACATCCGCTGGGTCCTGTTGAGAAGCTCGACGGGTTCTGACTCCATTAAGGTTTGGGCTCTGTGAGGCTTCATTTCATTCATAGTATTTAGTGTTGCTCTGTTTTTTCCTGGGGGCTAAACTCTAGACTTCGTGAGGGCCTTCAGGATGGCGATCGCGTGGAGTTACAGGAGCTAGAGAAGGTAACACATTCCCCACTTGTTGAATTGCCTATTCTACTTGGTAGTGTTTCTGCTGCCGTATGCTGAATACTTTTGACTACTAAATTCCAAATTTTGCTTAGTTTTGTAGAAGCGTGTGTAGGTCCATAAAATGTACTCACTTTTCGGAATAATAAGAGAGATTTCAGTAGAAATGATACATTTTATGACAAGCACATGAGTACTTGATATAGCTTTGTTTCCCCAATATATTGTAGTTTTGCTCCGTAAAAGATATGTACAGTTCCATGAAACTGAAAAATCCACTATTTTCAGAACAATACTAAGAGAGACCGGACTGCAGCGGCTCCATTGGAGGAGCCGAGTCCGAAGAAAGCAAAGGCAGATCTATCTTCGCCTGAAGCAGAGGTGGCAGAAAAGGGAACATTCTCTGTTGAGTACGCCAAGTCTGCCCGTTCCACCTGCAAGGGCTGCAACGTAAGCATCGAGAAGGGCACACTTCGCCTTGGTATATCAGCCCACGACCCCCGTGGATGGGACAGCACCAAGTGGTACCACGTCGCCTGCTTCCCCACCTCATCACATCCGCTGGTTCGTGTTGAGAAGCTCGACGGGTTCGACTCCATTAAGGTTTGGGCTCTGTGAGGCTTCATTTAATTCATATTTAGTGTTATTCTGTGTTCTCCTTTGGGGGCTAAATTCCTGACTTTGTGAGGGCCTTCAGGATGAAGATCGTGTGGAATTACAGGAGCTTGAGAAGGTAACACATTCCCCACTTGTTGAATTGCCTATTCTGCTTGGTGGTGTAAATCCGTACGCTGAATATTTTTGACTACTAAATTCCAAATTTTGCGTAGTTTTCTAGAAGTAAGTGTATGTCCATAAAATTTACTCACTTTTCAGAATAATAAGAGAGACCAAGATGCAGCCGGTCCACTGGAAGTGTCAAGTCCAAACAAAGCAAATGCCCATATATCTTTGCCTGAAGTGTCAGTGGCCGAAAAGGCAAGTCACGTCATCTGAAGTACCTGTCTAAGATCCCAAAGGCTCCTCTGAAGAACAAGACGCAATGGATCATACCCTGCAGCGAGTTGCCACCTATGTGAATCTCAACTTGTCACCTCCATTTATTGTGCCTGTCTCTAGTAATACTCTGTAGTATGTAGCTGCGGTGTGCTGGTCTTTTTATGAAGTGGAGCCATGCCAGCTGAAAACTGTTGATCTTAATTTTTATTTATTTTCCAACTTTCAGCATTGCTACTCTTTCCTCTGAGACACAAATATTATGGTATTATCAATTTATAATTGCTCTAGTGCCTACTAGAACTTTGTGTTGGAGATATGCCCTAGAGGCAATAATAAATGTAGTTTTTATTATATCTTTGTGTTTATGATAAATGTTTACATTCATGCTATAATAGTATTAATAAGGAAATATTAATACTTGTGTGATTTGTAAACTAAATTAGAGTCCCTAGTAAAGTCTTTTTATAATACTAGCTTGCTGGTTAATAAATGATTATAGTTTCCCTATTATAAACATTGAGATGTTATTAACAACAAGATCATATCGTTAGGAGAATGGTATGATGGACATACTACTATAGATAAGCGTAGCATAAAGATCAAGTCATTTTAATAATTCAATTGCTATATGCTTTCTGATACATGGTAACCTAATTCCATCGACCATGAGATCATGTTTATCACCATCACCGGAAGGATGCTTTGATGACATCAAACACCACACCGTAACTGGGTGGCTATAAAGGTGGCATTGAGTGTTCGGAAAGTATGGGTTGAGACACATGGATCAAGAGTGGGATTTGTCCATCCATATGACGGATAAATATACTCTGGGCCCTCTCGGTGGAATGTCATCCAATTGGCTTGCAAGCATGTGACTGGCTCACAAGGGATCACATATCATGGGAACGAGAAAAAAGTACTTATCAGTAACGAGGTTGAACTAGGTATGCAGAGATACCGACGATCAAAACCTCGGATAAGTAAACTATCGTGAGACAAAGGGAAATTGGTATCGTATGTAAGTGGTTCATTCGATCGCAAAGTAATCGTAGAAATATGTGGGAGCCATATGAATTTCCAGATTCCTCTATTGGTTATTGTTCGGAGAACTGTCTCGATCATGTCTGCATAATTCAGGAACCGTAGGGAGACACACTTAAGGATTCAATGTTGTTGAGTAGTTATGGAATGATGAGTAAGAGACCGAATGTTGTTCGGAGTCTCGGATGGGATCCGGGATATCACGAGGAGATCCGGAATGGTCCAGAGAATAAGATTCATATAAGGAAAGTCCTGTTTCGGGGTTGGAGAATGGTTCCGGTGTTTTCATCGGAAATGTTCTAGAAGGTTCCGGAAGGTCCGGCACTCCGGAGGGGAAGGGTACATGAATGTGTCATAACAAGTTGGAATGGTTGCATCATGTACTAGGTGTCATCGCTGAGCAAAATAAAGGGATAAATCAAATCCTAGTTTGAAAAGTCAAACGCCAATTTGAAAAGTCAAACGACAAGTTTGCTTGGTGGAGGGAGAGTAGGAAACCTACTTGGGGAGTGCTGGGAATATGCCCTAGAGGCAATCATGTATGATGATATTTCCCATTGTATTCATAAAGATATTAGTCCTTGTATAAACATCTGATGTGTATCATTGAATATGTGATTCGGTTGTGGAAGTATACATCCATGTTGTTTGTACTAAATATCCTTGGTCATTGAGGTTGTGCTGGACACACAACTTAGACCAATGTGAAAGTTGGCTTGATGACTCAGTTCCACTTTTCATGGGCATGGAGATGCTATTCCAACTTACACAGACTCGGCTAAAGAGTTTAGCGAGTCGGATTGACCCATATTGAGGTACAACGAACTAGCTGTCATTTGTATATCTCAATCAATGTAATCCTTAGACCTGAGGTTGTTGCATAGTCCGAGTTGAGGATCACCGACTTAGGTTCTGTCAAACGCTAATCCATAACTGGGCAGTTATAAAGGCAGGGTTCGGGTCGACTGAGAATCAAGCTGCGTGATGTGAATAACCAAGATGGGATTTTGCCCCTCCACTCGGAGAGATATTCTCTGGGCCCTCTCGTGAGATATGATTCGGAAAGCATGGCATGCACGACTCGGTTACGTGTTAACCGAGGCGATCGACTAAGAGTTAGTCGGGTGAATCACTTATCTCGGATCGAGAAGAAAGTCGAACTATTTAAGGGATGACATGTATTCGCCTATAGTCTGACAAGGTATATCGTGAGGCAAAAGGGACTCAGACGTAAGTCGCATTGGAAAGGCAAGTCGTCATGACTCTTTGGTACTTGGAAGTCGGCACGTTTTTCTAGGAGCCGCTACCGACTGATCGATTGTGAGTCGGACTCCAATCGTGTCCAAGTAGCCATGAGCCTATGGGGTCACACACTTAAGAGCGGGAGCAAGTTCAGATTGGATATGAACATGTAATCTGGTTGGGTTGGACCTTAACCTGATTAGGACTGAGTTAGTGAGTTGGACTCACGGTGACTAGTGTTATATGGGCTTTAGTGAATGGGTCGAGCAAGCAGAGCCCACGTTCACTCCCTTTATATAGTGGAGCACCTTAACCCAAAAAGGTTAATCGTTGTTCGGTTAGGTCATTCCATGTGTTGGAAACCCTAGCTCCACGGCAATCCAGCCGTCGTTACGAACCTAGCAGTTCGCCGTCGGCGCTCCTCCTTGTACGTGTGGATACCAGCAGAGGTGTTGTGCGATCAGCACCAGGACGATCGGATTGTGAGGACTGCACTGCATCAACTGACGCGCTTCATCAGTAATCCGCAACTGCGCGTCTAGTGGTAAACCTCGTGGCCCTCTACCTCAGCTAGATCTTGGGATCACCACGTTAGAGGAAAAAGTTTTGTTTTATCTCTGTGTGGCCCAACAGTGGTATCAGAGCGATAGCTTCTGGTTTTAGGCTCGAGATCTCGCATATGTGATATGCGGTAGGATGTAGATGAGATCTATATGCTGTTTGGTGGTCGATCTATGAGATAGATCGGTTTTGTACGAAATTGATTGGATCAACTGTACTCAGGGAATGGTAGATCCGATTTCTGTGATCATACTGCTGAGGTCGTGGAACGACATACCCCTATCGGTCGGCTTCCGCCATCGGGGTAGACTGTGACACGTAAATCCAGAAACGGTGATCGAAGATCAAAGAGTTTGATCGAATCGGAACGATGGTCGAAATCCATGTCTGGATCGTAGATGAGATCTACGTTTTCGGAAAAATCGCCCTATCGTAGCGCCTTAGATGTCGTTGCGAGTTTCACAACGCCGGTAGATTTTGTATCTATACATAACTTGTTTTTGCAGGAAGTTGTGAATGGTATGGTTCATGTGCATGTGATGTATGTGTGTAATCCATACGTGATCTGCGAATCACGGTTTTTTGTCAGCCGGCTGGAGCCTAGGTGTTGTCATTTTATTGTATAACGACCTGTGTGTCGGATTCTCCTTGTAATTTACTTTACTAAGCTAGTGTAGCTGTTTGGAGAACCCGGAAGGCATGCAAGGCGTTGTACATGTCCGCGACATGGAGTAAGACGGCAAGTGACAAGAGTTGCCACGAGTCGGATTACAGGCTTTGTGGAGATGGAGATCGCCATGAAGAGAGCCATACCATTTCACATTATAATTGCTTTATTTTGTGTTATTGTTATGTCTCAGTTTTACCTCTATTAGATAGTCGGTAAAATTTAATCCCTCAAAGAAGGTCTAGTCGGTTTTCCCACCAGTGTTTGCACCATCACAAGTCGGACATTTTTGGTAGTGGGCTCATAAAATTGAGGTGCTGCCAATTCTTTCCGACTAGGTGGGTTCGAGTCGGACTCTTACTGCAGAAACACTCGGTAAGCTAGACGGGTCTATCACAACGGTTGTGGGACTCGGGGAAAAGTTGGATGGGAGCCGGGGCATGTGATGCCACCCGTCCAACAGGAGTCGCATGAGATGCGATTGACAAGGAGTTGTCTACCTAGATCACTTGGCGGCTAGCGGTGATGCTAAAGCTCACTAGCCGACTTGCTTATTTAGGATCCTGAATCACTAAGCAACCATCGGAGGGGTGTTGGTTCTAGTGGGAGCATAAAATATTAAAATGTTTAATATGCTTGCTCTTTTATGAATACATGTCTTAAATGTTTTGCATATTTTCTGTTGTAGATCATGGCACCAAGTAGCAGTCACTCTCAGATATCCGGTTTTGCATTGAGAACCATTCTTGAGAAAGATAAACTGAACGACACTAATTTTACCAACTGGTATCGAAATCTGAGAATTGTTCTCAAACAAGAAAAGAAGGACCATGTCCTAGACAACCCACTTCCAGATGAGCCGAATGAGAATGCGACTGTCGCAGCCACCAATGCCTACCGTTGGGCTAAGGATGAGTCCACGGATATTAGCTGTCTTATGCTTGATCACATGGAACCGGACTTGCAAAAGCAGTTCGAGCATGTTGAGGCCTACGATATGATCGAAAGCCTCAAAAGTATGTTCCAGGCTCAGGCGAAAAATGAGAGGTATCAAGTCTCTCAGGCTTTGCTGAGTTGCAAGCTTAAGGATGGTGATCCACTGAGTCCACATGTGATCAAAATGGTTGGTTACGTGCAGTCTTTGGAGAGGCTTGGCTACCCCATTAGCGAAGAGTTCGCTACGGATATAATTATGAACTCTCTTCCTAGTGCATATGGGCAGTTCATTTCGAACTACCACATGCATGGTATGGATAAGAAGCTCACTAAATTGCATGGGATGCTCAAGCAGGCAGAGGCGGATCTCAAGAAGGGCACCAGTCAAGTGTTGATGGTGCAAAATAAGGCTAAGTTCAAGAAGAGTTCTTGGACTAAGAAGAAGGCTAAGTCAGGAGGAAAGCAGGCTCAGGACCCGGTCCCAAGAGCTTCCTCAAGGACTAAACCATCTCCTTCAGCCGGATCCACTTGCTTCTACTGCAAGGCGGATGGCCACTGGAAGAGGAACTGCAGCAAGTACTTGGTCGACAAAGCCAAGAGTGGAGGTATGACTTCCGACTCAGGTACACTTGTTTGCAATGTTATAGACATATATCTTGCTGATGCACCTAATAGTTCTTGGGTATATGATACCGGATCAGTTATTCACATCTGCAACTCGTTGCAGGGACTGGTAAGAACTAGGAGCGTAGCAAGAGGCGAGGTTGATATTCGAGTCGGCAACAAAGCAAGAGTTACTGCGTTGGAAGTCGGCACGATGCAACTTCATTTACCTTCCGGATTCATTATGGAACTGAATAATTGTTATTATGTTCCAGTGCTCAGTCGAAACATTATTTCTGCTTCATGTTTGATGAGGCAAGGCTATGAGTCGAATATCAAGAATAATGGTTGTTCTTTGTATTTGAATGATATGTTTCACGGCTTTGCACCCGTCCAGGACGGGTTATTTATTTTGAATCTTGATGGTGAGTCGGTTTATAACATAAATGTTAAAAGGTTGAAACCAAATGATCTGAATATGACTTACTTTTGGCACTGTCGGCTTGGTCATATAAGTTGGAAACGCATGAAGAAGCTCCATGATGATGGACTCCTAACTTCGTTCGACTTGGAGTCATTCGAGACATGCGAATCTTGCCTACTCGGCAAAATGACCAAGACACCTTTTGCAAAGAGTTGCGAAAGGGCGTCCGACTTGTTGGGACTAGTACATAGTGATGTATGTGGACCAATGAGCACGACAGCCAGGGGTGGTTATGAGTACTTCATTACCTTCACTGATGATTTGAGTAGGTATGGATATATCTACTTGATGAAACATAAGTCGGAAGCCTTTGAAAAGTTCAAAGAATTCCAGAATGAAGCACATAATCAACTCGGCAAGAAAATAAAGTTTCTTCGGTCGGACCGAGGAGGCGAGTACATGAGCCATGAGTTTGATGACCATCTGAAAAGTTGTGGAATAGTTTCTCAACTTACTCCGCCAGGAACGCTGCAAAGGAACGATCTTTCGGAAAGGCGGAATCGGACCTTGTTGGACATGGTACGGTCAATGATGAGTCGGAGAGATCTGCCTTTATCATTTTGGGGTTATTGTCTAGAAACACCGGTGTTCACACTAAACAGAGTACCATCAAAATCGGTAGAGAAGACACCGCATGAGATGTGGACAGGCAAAAAGCCAAGTTTGTCTTTTCTTAAGATTTGGGGTTGTGAAGCATTTGTCAAGCGACTTCAGTCGGACAAGCTTACAGCCAAGTCGGATAAGTGTATTTTCGTGGGGTATCCAAGGGAAACCTTGGGTTACTACTTCTGCAACCGAGAAGAGGGCAAAGTGTTTGTCGCTCGGAACGTGTCTTCCTTGAGAAAGAGTTTCTCAGTCGGGGAGTAAGTGGGAGCACGGTGCAACTCGAAGAAATTCGAGAGGAACCGGCTAGTTGCGAGTCGGCAAAAACCTTGGAGGATGAGCCGGTCGTGGTAGCTGAGCCGGCAGCAGCACCTGTACTACGAAGATCGGCAAGATTACGAAGTGTTCGTGATGTGTTACTGTTAGACAGTAATGAACCGGCAAATTATTCGGAAGCGATGGTGGGATCTGATTCCGAGTCATGGCTTGGAGCCATGAGATCCGAGATAAAGTCCATGGATGAAAATCAAGTTTGGAACTTGGTTGATCTGCCAGACGGTGCAAGACCCGTCGAGTGCAAATGGGTCTTTAAGAAGAAAACTGATATGGATGGAAATGTTTCAATCTATAAAGCACGCCTTGTCGCGAAGGGGTTCCGACAAGTTCAAGGAGTTGATTACGACGAGACTTTCTCGCCCGTAGCGATGCTTAAATCAGTTCGGATCATGTTAGCTATAGCGGCGTATTTCGACTACGAGATATGGCAGATGGATGTCAAAACGGCTTTCCTTAACGGAAATTTAACCGAGGACGTGTATATGATACGGCCCGAGGGTTTTGTCGATCCAGCTAATGCTGACAAGGTGTGCAAACTTTAGAAATCCATTTATGGGTTGAAGCAAGCATCTCGGAGTTGGAATATTCGCTTTGATGAGGTAGTCAAATCGTTTGGCTTCATCAAGAGTGATCATGATTCTTGTTTATACAAGAAGTTTAGTGGGAGCAAAGTAAACTTTCTAATCTTATATGTGGATGACATATTACTGATTGGAAATGATGTCCAGATGTTGCAATAAACCAAGGAATCATTGGAAAGGAGTTTCTCAATGAAAGACTTGGGTGAGGCAACATACATCCTCGGAATCCGGATCTATAGAGATAGATCAAGGAGGCTCATTGGATTGAGTCAGAGTACTTATTTGGATAAAGTGTTGAAGAAGTTCAACATGGAATCGTCTAAGAAGGGGTTCTTACCGATGTCCCATGGTGTAAAACTTAGCAAGACTCAGTGTCCTTCGACAACTGATGAGCGAAGTCGGATGAGTGCGATTCCATATGCTTCTGCAGTCGGATCCATCATGTACGCCATGATTTGTACTAGGCCGGATGTTTCCTATGCTCTAAGTGTTGTGAGCAGATACCAGGCTGATCCTGGAGAGATCCACTGGACAGCGGCTAAAAATATCCTAAAGTACTTGAGAAGGACTAAGGATATGTTCTTGGTTTATGGTGGTGAAGATGAACTCAGTGTAAAGGGTTACACGGATGCGAGTTATCTTACCGACTCTGATGATTCTCGTTCGCAATCCGGATACGTGTTTATTTTAAACGGAGGTGCTGTGAGCTGGAAGAGTTCCAAGCAAGAGACTGTGTCAGCGTCTACAACAGAGGATGAGTATATTGCCACCTCGGAGGCAACAAAGGAAGCTGTTTGGATGAGGAATTTCCTCATGGATCTTGGTGTGGTTCAGGGCTCGTCCAATCCGTTAGACGTGTATTGTGACAACAATGGTGCTATTGCACAAGCCAAGGAACCTAGACAGCACCAGAAGAACAAGCACATACTCATGCGGTACCACCTGATTCGCCAGTTCGTGGATCAGGGTGATATCAAGTTATGCAAGGTACACACGGATGCAAATATTGCGGATCCGTTGACAAAGCCGTTACCACAGCCGAAGCATGAGGCGCACCTGAGAGCCATGGGCATTAGATGCTTAGACATGTGATGTCGGAAGATTGACTCTAGTGCAAGTGGGAGACTGTTGGGAATATGCCCTAGAGGCAATCATGTATGATGATATTTCCCATTGTATTCATAAAGATATTAGTTCTTGTATAAACATCTGATGTGTATCATTGAATATGTGATTCGGTTGTGGAACTATGCATTCATGTTGTTTGTACTAAATATCCTTGGTCATTGAGGTTGTGCTGGACACACAACTTAGACCAATGTGAAAGTTGGCTTGATGACTCAGTTCCACTTGTCATGGGCATGGAGATGCTATTCCAACTTACACAGACTCGGCTAAAGAGTTTAGTGAGTCGGATTGACCCATATTGAGGTACAACGAACTAGCTGTCATTTGTATATCTCAATCAATGTAATCCTTAGACCTGAGGTTGTTGCATAGTCCGAGTTGAGGATCACCGACTTAGGTTCTGTCAAATGCTAATCCGTAACTGGGCAGTTATAAAGGCAGGGTTCGGTTCGACTGAGAATCAAGCTGTGTGATGTGAATAACCAAGATGGGATTTTGCCCCTCCACTCGGAGAGATATTCTCTGGGCCCTCTCGTGAGATATGATTCGGAAAGCATGGCCATGCACGACTCGGTTAAGTGTTAACCGAGGCGATCGATTAAGAGTTAGTCGGGTGAATCACTTATCTCAGATCGAGAAGAGAGTCGGACTATTTAAGAGATGACATGTATTCGCCTATAGTCTGACAAGGTATATCGTGAGGCAAAAGGGACTCGGACGTAAGTCGCATTGGAAAGGCAAGTCGTCATGACTCTTTGGTACTTGGGAGTCGGCACGTTCTGCTAGGAGCCGCTACCGACTGATCGATTGTGAGTCGGACTCCAATCGTGTCCAAGTAGCCATGAGCCTGCGGGGTCACACACTTAAGAGCGGGAGCGGATCTGAACATGTAATCTGGTTGGGTTGGACCTTAACCTGATTAGGACTGAGTTAGTGAGTTGGACTCACGGTGACTAGTGTTATATGGGCTTTAGTGAATGGGTCGCGCGAGCAGAGCCCACGTTCACTCCCTATATATAGTGGAGCACCTTAACCCAAAAAGGTTAATCGTTGTTCGGTTAGGTCATTCCATGTGTTGGAAACCCTAGCTCCACAGCAGTCTAGCCGTCGTTACGAACCTAGCAGTTCGCCGCCGGCGCTCCTCCTTGTATGTGTGGATACCAGCGGAGGTGCTGTGCGATCAGCACTAGGACGATCGGATCGTGAGGACTGCACTGCATCAACTGACGTGCTTCATCAGTAATCCGCAACTGCGCGTCTAGTGGTAAACCTCATGGCCCTCTACCTCATCTAGATCTTGGGATCACCACGTTAGAGGAAAAAGTTTTGTTTTATCTCTGCGTGGCCCAACAGGGAGGAGTTCCTCTCCCTCCACCGCCGGCCTTGGAAGCCGAGTTGGGGGAGGACTCCCTCCCCCTTGGCCGGCGCCCTCCACCTATAAAAGGAGGGGCAGGGCTGCCCCTCTAGACCTACACCTCCACCACCCAAAACCCTAGCCCTAGCCGCCGGCCCTCCTACAGCCGCCGCCGCCCTAGGGCAAACCCTAGCCGCCGACTTGGGGCTTTCCCCAAGCCCTAGCCGCCGGCCTAGCTCTATCTCCTTGGTGTGTCTAAACCCTAGATCACCGAGGCCTCTCTCATAGTCCACCATACTCGCTCCGGCTTAAGGCGAAGCCCTGCGAGATCTCCCCTCTACTTCCGGTACCACGCCGTCGTGCTGCCGGAATCACGAGGAGAGTGCTACAACCTCCGCTGCCTGCTAGAACAAGGGAGAGGAAGGTCTTCATCGAGTACCAAACGTGTGACCGACTGCGGAAGCGCTGCCGGAACGCAGCGCCGGAAGGATCGTCTACACGATCTTGAGATCAGCAAGAGTACGACTACATCACCCACGAGAATCCGCTCTCGTTAAACACTTTGGAATCTTCGAGGGTGAGTTATTCTATCGACTCGTTGCTACAATCTAGTAGATGTAGAGGTTCGTAGTATGGAAAACAAAAAAATTCTATCGCATGCAAACAAACAAGCCAAGATCTATCTACTAGATTGTAGCAACGAGTTGATAGATGAACTCACCCTCGAAGATTCCAAAGCGGTTAACGAGAGCAGATTCTCATGGCTGATGTAGTCGTACTCTTGCCGATCTCAAGATCGTGTAGACAATCCTTCCGGCGCTACGTTCCGGCAGCGCTTCCGCAGTCGGTCACACGTTCGGTACTCGATGAAGACCTTCCTCTCCCTTGTTCCAGTAGGCAGCGAAGGTTGTAGCACTCTCCTCGTGATTCCGGCAGCACGACGGCGTGGTACCGGAAGTAGAGGGGAGATCTCGCAGGGCTTCGCCTTAAGCCGGAGCGAGTATGGTGGACTATGAGAGAGGCCTTGGTGATCTAGGGTTTAGAGGCACCAAGGTGAGAGCTTGTACGACGGCTAGGGTTTGGGGAAACCCTAACTCGGCGACTTAGAGGATGCCCTAGGCGGCGGCTGCACTGGAGGTGGCCGGCGACTTGGGGCTAGGGTTTTGGGTGTGAGAGGTGTAGGGAAGAGGGGCACCCCTGTCCCTCCTTTTATAGGTGGGAGGGAGGCGCGGTTGGGAGGAGGGAGTCCTCCTCCAACTCCTCCTCCTTGGCCGGCGGGTGGAGGGAGTAGGACTTCCTCCCTAAGTAGGTTTCCTACTCTCCCTCCACCAAGCAAACTTGTCGTTTGACTTTTCAAATTTGCGTTTGACTTTTCAAACTAGGATTTGATTTATCCCTTTATTTTGCTCAGCGATGACACATAGTACATGATTCAACCATTCCAACTTGTTATGACACATTCATATACCCTTCCCCTCCGGAGTGCTAGACCTTCCGGACCCTTCTAGAACATTCCCGGTGAAAACATCGGAATCATTCCCCAACTCCGAAACAGGACTTTCCTTATATGAATCTTATTCTCCAGACCATTCCGGATCTCCTCGTGATATCCCGGATCCCATCCGAGACTCCGAACAACACTCGGTCTCTTACTCATCATTCCATAACTACTCAATACATTGAATCCTTAAGTGTGTCTCCCTACGGTTCGTGAATTATGCGGACATGACCGAGACATTTCTCCGATCAATAACCAATAGAGGAATCTGGAAATTCATATGGCTCCCACATATTTCTACGATTACTTTGCGATCGAATGAACCACTTACATACGATACCAATTTCCTTTTGTCTCACGATAGTTTACTTATCTGAGGTTTTGATCGTCGGTATATCTGCATACCTAGTTCAACCTCGTTACCGATAAGTACTCTTTTCTCGTTCTCGTGGTATGTGATCCCTTGTGAACCAGTCACATGCTTGCAAGCTCATTGGATGACATTCCACCAAGAGGGCCGAGAGTATATCTATCCGTCATATGGATGGACAAATACCACTCTTGATCCATGTGTCTCAACCCATACTTTCCGAACACTCAATGCCATCTTTATAGCCACCCAGTTACGGTGTGGTGTTTGATGTCATCAAAGCATCCTTCTGGTGATGGTGATAAGCATGATCTCATGGTCGAAGGAATTAGGTTACTATGTATCAGAAAGCTTATAGCAAATGAACTATATTAAATGACTTGATCTTTATGCTAGCTTAACTATAGAAGTATGTCCATCACATCATTCTCCTAATGATATGACCCTGTTGTTAATAACATCTCTATGTTCATGATCAGGAAACCATGATCATATATTAACCAACAAACTAGTTTAACAAGAGGCTTTACTAGGGACTCTTTTATGTTTACAAATCACACAAGTATTAATGTTTCCGGTTAATACAATTATAGCATGGTATGTAAACATTTATCATAAGTATGAAGATATGATAATAACCACTTTATTATTGCCTCTTGGGCATATCTCCAGTAGATAGATCTTGGCTTGTTTGTTTGTATGCGGTAGAATTTTTTTGTTTTCCATACTACGAACCCCTACAGTGGTATCAGAGCCGTGTCTATATGTAGATCTGTTGCACGAGTAGAACACAATGGTCATTATGGGCGGTGGTGCTTTTATTATCAATTGCTTCTTGTGTACTTTGCATCCTGCGGTATGATGGGATGAAGCGGCCTGGGCTAACCTTACATGGCATTGTTCATGAGACTTGCTCCACGCTCAACATGCAACTTGTATTGCATAAGTGGCTTTGCGGGTGTCTGTCTCTCCCATTATAGTATGGATCCAATTTACAACGGGCACTTGATAGTTCAAACATCAACGTTGTGGTTCTTGTTCGTAAGTTAGATCGACACTTATTGAAAGCCCCAAACCACGTAAAATATGCAAAGAAATTAGAGGCGTCTAACTTTGTTTTGCACGGGTGTGCTATGATGTGATATGGCCATGATTGTGATTATATTTGATGTATGCAATGTTCCTTATTGTAAGTTGGTAACCGGCAGGAGCCATATGGTTGTCTTTAATTTCTGTTAAGACCCACGTGTCTATTCAAAGTAGTTGTAATAGTTGAAGCTGGTGGACGACAATCATGGAGCAGCGTCATTGACCTTGATGCATGTAAGGTTCCCAACCTTTAATAAGGTGGAGTCCCCTGTGTTTACAATGCTAGTCCCTGGATCAATAGCTAGCATCCACAGTTAAGATGTAATATCAAGAAACAAAGGTCATAGTACAATCTTATAACCAGGAATAACATAATTTTATTACATCTTACATAGCTCATTTGGCTATTACATTACATTGCAGCAGAATATCTATAAGCATGGGGTCCTTCCTCTTCAAAGTGCCACAGGCAGACATGTTGGTTGTAGACTTGTAATCCTAATCAATCAACTTCACTAATATCAAACAAACCTTCAACATACAAGTTATAGCCACAAGGGTCAATACATTTGAATTGTATTGGCAAGTGATACTATGGTAATATAGTGGAGTCTATCATCTATATGCATTTGGCTAAGTGGAGTTTAGGCTTGCTTTGCTCAAAATAGATTTTCCTTATCATTTGAAAACACTAAGTTTTTGCTTGACAAAAATCTTTTTCCCAAGACATCTCCCAATCAGAGATTGAAGATCCTTTAACCCTTGTTCAACCACAAGTTTTTAACTTAGAAATTTGGATGATGAGATTCTTGATTGCTTCCATGTCTTGATGCTCAAATTGTCCTTTACCAGGGACATGGCTAAGTACTTAGATTTTACACTCTGCAGAGGTGGTGCACTTTCCCCACAAGACTTGGTTTCCCAAGACAAGATCTTTCAGAAGCCTTCCCTTAGACCAAAATGGACGCGCTCCAACCTATCAAACCCTACCACCAACTGTCCATATGGCTAAGTTCTTGCAACCTATATGATCCAGGCAGAGCCCAAATGCCAAGTGGTTGCACTTGAAGCTTCTCAACATTTGACATCTCAAATATCTTTGTTCCTGGGTGGCCATCCACAAGTGAGATACACAAGGTTCACCAGTCCCCTGGCCTTGTGTAACCACTCAACCAAAAACCACCAAGCAATTACCATTCCACCCAGGTGATTCATTAACTTAGTTGTTTTATTAAACAAAAACACAAGTCCTCAGACTTAGAAATTTTCCATAGTGTGAATATATTTCCACCCTTGTTTTCTATTAGCTAAGCTAAGCATGATAGTAGTAGGAGTCTTAACTTAGGAAATTTTACTAAGGTTTCATCTACTAGGATTTCCCATAGCAAGGTTTATACTTAGCAAAATTCCATGCAAGTTTTACTTAGAAAAATCACTACTGCATAGTGAAAGTAATGGGACAAAAGTATGAAGCATCACTTGCCTTTTTGGTAGAGGGTATAAGTTCACTCCTTTTCCTTGCAACAATCACACTCTTCAAGTCACTACAATTCAATCAAGCAAGGCACAATCTCAATCTACCAATCAAGCAAAACATCACATAAAATGATAAAGTCTAAGAAATGCATGCAAGCATGCCAAGCTTTGTTTTATTTGAAAGAGTGGTTCCTAATGGGTCATAAACATTTGAAAACACCTAATGGTCATTTTTGTAAAGTGGCAAAGTCATTTGCAAAAGATTTCACTTTATAAACCATTTTATAAACAAGGTATCATTTTATGTGGTGTAGAAATGTTTTTACTAAGGCATTAATCTATGGGGTTCACAAAATATGTTTTCAAACCATAGAACTTGGTGTTTAGGGTCAGAGAGTTTAAAACAAAACATTTCCCAAAAGTTTTCTTCCAAACCATTTTTAATAAATAAACCATATTTTTATTTGACTAGAAATGGTTTTAAATCAAATAATCATTCTTTTGTTTCACCAAATACATTTTTGTACCCACATAGTGTTTCCTATGGTCATTAGGTTTAAATCAATCCAATTGCCAAAGATTTTATCCCCAAAATCATTTTAGAACAATTTTTATAACCTAAACAAGCATTCAAATGTTTCTGCAAAAACAAACATTTTTACAGAAGCTTTTTACTAAACAAATTGCATGGTTGGCTAGGGCTTGCTTCACTGATTCCAATGATATAAAGTTTGCAAAATTTGGACGCGTGGAACTAAAGTTATGGAATTTACAAATTGGAACATCTAATTGATTTGCTTCTGTTTTTAAATCCAAAGGCTAGCCACGTGGCGTGATTCTACTGGGCAATACCGGTTCGCGCGGATCAAGCGATGTGAGGCGTTGGATTAAAAATAGATCGAGCGGCACAGGATCACTCGTACCCATTCGGCTAAGGATCTATCGTGAGCGTCAGATCAAGATCCTACGGGCACGGCTGCTTGGTCATCAACGGGCGGCGCTGACGGCGACTGGCGGCGGCGCACGGTCGGACGATGAGCTAGAGGCGGTTATAGGAAGCAAGGAAGCTAACGGAGATGCTTACCGTGTTCGCAGGATACTGGGGAAGCTCAAGGTGGTGCTGTCTTGGAGAGGGGCGCACTGGTTCCAGCGGGATTGCTCGCCGGAGTGGGGGACGGCGTCGGGCGGCTCTGGTCGTTGTCGAGGGCGGTGCTGCGGTTCGCCCCGAGGAAAAACGAGGACACGGTTAGATGTGCAAGATCAAGGCGAAGCTGCGTGCGTGAAGGAGAGGGCGCGGGGTGGTCTGTGCTTACCAGGGGACGTCGCCGGAGAAAGTAGCAGACGCGGCGGCGCTCAGTCGAAGTGTTGCCGATGTTCTGGGGCGCCCGCGGTTGAACGGAAGGTACAGGCAGAAGCGCCAGAGGCTGTGGAGTAAGCTCGTGTGGTTGGGGAGGTGAGGGGCGGCAGTGGTTCGCCAGAATTGACAGGAGATGCTCGTCGGAGCAGTGGCGGTGTAAACCAAATCAGGGGCAGCCTGGTGGCGTTCAGGGCGTGGAGTCTGAGGGGAAAGGAAGAGGAGGGCGAGGCGTTTAATACCGCGTGGTCGCAGGGAGAGTAATGGTTGTGGTTAACGCGAATTGATCACCGGCGTTACTGGCTTGCAACGGCAGGGCGTGGTTTGGGGGGTTGAAGACGATGAACAGGAGAGGTGGGACCTTGCCGTCAGCGAGGAAGTGAGAGGGAAAAGAGGGGCCACCGGTCAGTCGCTCTGCGGGTCAGTTGACAGGTGCGAAACGTTTTCTTCGTGGAGAGAGGGAGTGGGCTAACTGGGCTTAAGTTGGGCCGGACGAGTTGGGCTGCTTGTTTCTCTTTTTTTTATTCAGTATTCTTTTTCTTTTTCTAATTGATTTTCTGTTTTGAATTTCAAACAACAAATCAAACACTCAAATGAATTCAAATCAATCAAACATCCATCAAACTTTGCATTTGAGTTTGGTTCTGTTTAACAACACAAAACCAAAGTCCAAAGACAAAAATAATATTTTTATTCTTTTTTTAGGATCTATTTAATAATTAAATAAAATAGATCTTAATTATTAATTCAAATAGGTTTTGATTTATTTAATAAAATCTCCATTTGAAAACTAAATATTATCAAAATCAAATCAGTAGGTTTTATTTGAAAATAGAATATATTTGGAAAACTTGCTTAAAATAATTTAATAAGTTTTGATGTTTTAATTAAAATGGTAAACCCTTTTATTTAAATAAAATTGGATATTAAATCCTTATTATTTTATTTAAATAAACCTTTACTATTTTTATCAAACAAAATGTTTTATTTCAAAAGCTTGGCCAAGGTTTAATTTGGCTCTATAAAATAATCTTTATTTATAAATCTACCTTTTCTTTTGAAAACCAAATCTTTTATTAAAAGAACCAAAAATAGTAATTTTAAATATTTTTAAGTTTATTGTTTATTTAACATTTTAAATCCCTTTAGGATTTTATTTGATCAAAATAGGTTTGAAGGTTTCCAATTGGAATCAAAAAGTTTCTTCTTACCCTCAAAAACAACAAAGTTTTATTTTATTCATTTATTTTTCACATTACAAGATTTGGAAAATCTTGGGATGTGACAGGCTACCACCCTTAAAATAAATGTCGTCCCGAGATTTGGGGAGGCTAGGGGTTACAAGTTGGGTCAAAAGCATCTAGGGTACTACCACCCTTAAAAATTTTCTAACTAAATTACATATTGGCTTGCTTGGTATCTTGTTGTATCTTTCCTGGACAGAAGTTTGCATAATGGCCTAGCTCCTTGCATTCGAAACACATCACTTGGCTGATATCTCTCTTTTCCTTTGATATCATTGCCTCTTGTCTGTTTCTTTGGTTCTTCTTCTTTTCTGGGCATTCACTGGCATAGTGTCCCATCTCTTTGCAATTGTAACATTGCACTTGAGTAATATCCTTCTTGTTAGGGTTGGGGCATTTCTTCTTCTTCTTGGGTCTCTCCAAAGCTAGGAGTTCTTCTAGATCATGTTCTTCATACCTCACCTCAGAGGTGGGAACTCTTTCTCTCTTCTTGGGGCATTCATCTTCATGCTTCTTGGATGTATGATCCTTGTCTCCATAAATATTGCATGCTTGGGTTCCTTCTAGAATAACATCTTTGTCATCCTTGTTATCATTAGCTCTTTGGGAAAAAAATTCTCCCATGTTGATCATTTGAGTAACCAATCCTTGCAACAATTGGGATTGAAGTTTAAAAATCCTTTGTATGGCTGGGTCTAGTCCATTGTTATTGGCTAAAAGCTGAGTTGTCTCTTGGCTCAACTGGTTTTGGGTTGCTATGAGTTCTCTCATGTTGTCCTCTTGGTTGTTGTTGGTGTCACCATCCTTGATGTTGGAGTCTCTTGGAGAAGTATTTTTGTTACACCACATAAGTTGGTGTGTTTGGCTTAAACTAAATATGGTGGTCCATCTATATGGTTCACTTGAGATTTTTTTCCATCTTTCTTGGTTGATTCTTCTTGTTTGAGATCATGGTTTCCTTGGAAAAACTCTTGATCACAAATCCTCAAAGGTGATGATGGCTTCTTCTAAGTTATGTTTCCTTAGTCTTCAAACCTTGAGCAAGATTGCTTGTCTCATTTGTCCTTAGTGATATCCAAGGTTGAAGTCCTTGGTGAATATGCTGAAGATGTTGAAGTCATTAGAGTTGAATATGTTGAAGTCATTAGAGTTGAAGAAGTTGAAGTCATTAGAGTTGAAGAAGTCCTTTGTACATGGTGTAGTCTTTGGCCATGGGGTAGGTTTTTCCATCATGTTGAAATAGAAGAGATGTAGAATCAAAACCAAAATGGTTGAGGAAAGAGTTTACAAGATTGTTTGTAAATAAGTTTTGGAACAAATACAACTCCTATTTTCTAAGGGTTTTGTCCAATCCTAGGGTTACAAATCCTACAGGCAACACAATGCTCTGATACCATCTGTAAGGTTCCCAACCTTTAATAAGGTGGAGTCCCCTGTGTTTACAATGCTAGTCCCTGGATCAATAGCTAGCATCCACAGTTAAGATGTAATATCAAGAAACAAAGGTCATAGTACAATCTTATAACCAGGAATAACATAATTTTATTACATCTTACATAGCTCATTTGGCTATTACATTACATTGCAGCAGAATATCTATAAGCATGGGGTCCTTCATCTTCAAAGTGCCACAGGCAGACATGTTGGTTGTAGACTTGTAATCCTAATCAATCAACTTCACTAATATCAAACAAACCTGCAACATACAAGTTACAGCCACAAGGGTCAATACATTTGAATTGTATTGGCAAGTGATACTATGGTAATATAGTGGAGTCTATCATCTATATGCATTTGGCTAAGTGGAGTTTAGGCTTGCTTTGCTCAAAATAGATTTTCCTTATCATTTGAAAACACTAAGTTTTTGCTTGACAAAAATCTTTTTCCCAAGACATCTCCCAATCAGAGATTGAAGATCCTTTAACCCTTGTTCAACCACAAGTTTTTAACTTAGAAATTTGGATGATGAGATTCTTGATTGCTTCCATGTCTTGATGCTCAAATTGTCCTTTACCAGGGACATGGCTAAGTACTTAGATTTTACACTCTGCAGAGGTGGTGCACTTTCCCCACAAGACTTGGTTTCCCAAGACAAGATCTTTCAGAAGCCTTCCCTTAGACCAAAATGGACGCGCTCCAACCTATCAAACCCTACCACCAACTGTCCATATGGCTAAGTTCTTGCAACCTATATGATCCAGGCAGAGCCCAAATGCCAAGTGGTTGCACTTGAAGCTTCTCAACATTTGACATCTCAAATATCTTTGTTCCTGGGTGGCCATCCACAAGTGAGATACACAAGGTTCACCAGTCCCCTGGCCTTGTGTAACCACTCAACCAAAAACCACCAAGCAATTACCATTCCACCCAGGTGATTCATTAACTTAGTTGTTTTATTAAACAAAAACACAAGTCCTCAGACTTAGAAATTTTCCATAGTGTGAATATATTTCCACCCTTGTTTTCTATTAGCTAAGCTAATCATGATAGTAGTAGGAGTATTAACTTAGGAAATTTTACTAAGGTTTCATCTACTAGGATTTCCCATAGCAAGGTTTATACTTAGCAAAATTCCATGCAAGTTTTACTTAGAAAAATCACTAATGCATAGTGAAAGTAATGGGACAAAAGTATGAAGCATCACTTGCCTTTTTGGTAGAGGGTATAAGTTCACTCCTTTTCCTTGCAACAATCACACTCTTCAAGTCACTACAATTCAATCAAGCAAGGCACAATCTCAATCTACCAATCAAGCAAAACATCACATAAAATGATAAAGTCTAAGAAATGCATGCAAGCATGCCAAGCTTTGTTTTATTTGAAAGAGTGGTTCCTAATGGGTCATAAACATTTGAAAACACCTAATGGTCATTTTTGTAAAGTGGCAAAGTCATTTGCAAAAGATTTCACTTTATAAACCATTTTATAAACAAGGTATCATTTTATGTGGTGTAGAAATGTTTTTACTAAGGCATTAATCTATGGGGTTCACAAAATATGTTTTCAAACCATAGAACTTGGTGTTTAGGGTCAGAGAGTTTAAAACAAAACATTTCCCAAAAGTTTTCTTCCAAACCATTTTTAATAAATAAACCGTATTTTTATTTGACTAGAAATGGTTTTAAATCAAAGAATCATTCTTTTGTTTCACCAAATACATTTTTGAACCCACATAGTGTTTCCTATGGTCAGTAGGTTCAAATCAATCCAATTGCCAAAGATTTTATCCCCAAAATCATTTTAGAACAATTTTTATAACCTAAACAAGCATTCAAATGTTTCTGCAAAAACAAACATTTTTACAGAAGCTTTCTACTAAACAAATTGCATGGTTGGCTAGGGCTTGCTCCACTGATTCCAATGATATAAAGTTTGCAAAATTTGGACGTGTGGAACTAAAGTTATGGAATTTACAAATTGGAACATCTAATTGATTTGCTTCTGTTTTAAATCCAAAGGCTAGCCACGTGGCGTGATTCTACTGGGCAATACTGGTTCGCGCGGATCAAGTGATGTGAGGCGTTGGATTAAAAATAGATCGAGCGGCACAGGATCACTCGTACCCCTTCGGCTAAGGATCTATCGTGAGCGTCAGATCAAGATCCTACGGGCACGGCTGCTTGGTCATCAACGGGCGGCGCTGATGGCGACTGGCGGCGGTGCACGATCGGACGATGAGCTAGCGGCGGTTACAGGAAGCAAGGAAGCTAACGGAGATGCTTACCGTGTTCGCAGGATACTGGGGAAGCTCAAGGTGGTGTTGTCTTGGCGAGGGGCGCACTGGTTCCAGCGGGATTGCTCGCCGGAGTGGGGGACGGCTAAGGATGGCAATGGGTAGGGTATGGGCAGGGTAGAGCAATACCATACCCATACCCGTGTGGCCAATGGGTATAAAAAATTACCCATACCCGTACCCGCGGGTATAAAACTTTACCCATACCCATACCCGGCGGGTACCCGTATCCATTGGGTACCCGGCGGGTATATCCAATAGTGTACAGGTTATTCAAAATTTTACTTTCATTAATAACATATTTGAAAAAAAGACAATAAACTCTACAGACGAGTACATGAAAGTATCAAATTAAAGTGTAAAAGTCGCAATCTCATACTCGTCCCTAGGCTTCTCGGCCGAATAGGTTTGAATTCTATAGATAAGTTTGACATATCAGTTTAAACGGGTAGGGTATGGGTATACCCATGGGTACAAGTCTATACCCGTGCCCATACCCGTGACTTAACGGGTAGGGTATGGGTATTACCCATGGGTATAAAAGTGTTCCCATATCCTACCCATGTAAGTACGGTACCCGCGGGTACCCGTACCCATGGGTAAAATTGTCATCCTTAGGGACGGCGTCGGGCGGCTCTGGTCGTTGTCGAGGGCGGTGCTGCGGTTCGCCCCGAGGAAAAACAAGGACACGGTTAGATGTGCAAGATCAAGGCGAAGCTGCGTGCGTGAAGGAGAGGGCGCGGGGTGGTCTGTGCTTACCAGGGGACATCGCCGGAGAAAGTAGCAGATGCGGCGGCGCTCAGTTGAAGTGTTGCCGATGTTCTGGGGCGCCCGCGGTTGAACGGAAGGTACAGGCAGAAGCGCCAGAGGCTGTGGAGTAAGCTCGTGTGGTTGGGGAGGTGAGGGGCGGCAGTGGTTCGCCAGAATTGATAGGAGATGCTCGTCGGAGTAGTGGCGGTGTAAACCAAATCAGGGGCAGCCTGGTGGCGTTCAGGGCGTGGAGTCTAAGGGGAAAGGAAGAGGAGGGCGAGGCGTTTAATACCGCGTGGTCACAGGGGGAGTAATGGTCGTGGTTAACGCGAATTGATCGCCGACGTTACTGGCTTGCAACGGCAGGGCGCGGTTTGGGGGGTTGAAGACGATGAACAGGAGAGGTGGGACCTTGCCGTCAGCGAGGAAGTGAGAGGGAAAAGAGGGGCCACCGGTCAGTCGCTCTGCGGGTCAGTTGACAGGTGCGAAACATTTTCTTCGTGGAGAGAGGGAGTGGGTTAACTGGGCTTAAGTTGGGCCGGACGAGTTGGGCTGCTTGTTTCTCTTTTTTTTATTCAGTATTCTTTTTCTTTTTCTAATTGATTTTCTGTTTTGAATTTCAAACAACAAATCAAACACTCAAATGAATTCAAATCAATCAAACTTCCATCACACTTTGCATTTGAGTTTGGTTCTGTTTAACAACACAAAACCAAAGTCCAAAGACAAAAATAATATTTTTATTCTTTTTTTAGGATCTATTTAATAATTAAATAAAATAGATCTTAATTATTAATTCAAATAGGTTTTGATTTATTTAATAAAATCTCCATTTGAAAACTAAATATTATCAAAATCAAATCAGTAGGTTTTATTTAAAAATAGAAGATATTTGGAAAACTTGCTTAAACTAATTTAATAAGTTTTGATGTTTTAATTAAAATGGTAAACCCTTTTATTTAAATAAAATTGGATATTAAATCCTTATTATTTTATTTAAATAAACCTTTACTATTTTTATCAAACAAAATGTTTTATTTCAAAAGCTTGGCCAAGGTTTAATTTGGCTCTATAACATAATCTTTATTTATAAATCTACCTTTTCTTTTGAAAACCAAATCTTTTATTAAAAGAACCAAAAATAGTAATTTTAAATATTTTTAAGTTTATTGTTTATTTAACTTTTTAAATCCCTTTAGGATTTTATTTGATCAAAATAGGTTTGAAGGTTTCCAATTGGAATCAAAAAGTTTCTTCTTACCTTGAAAATCAACAAAGTTTTATTTTATTCATTTATTTTTCACATTACAAGATTTGGAAAATCTTGGGATGTGACAATGCAATGCCGATGATTATGGATATCATGTTCGTGCTTGAAGATGGAGATCGTAAGCACAAAGAAGAAAAGGCCATATCATATCACATATTATGAATTGCATGTGATGTTAATCCTTTATGCATCTTGTATTGCTTAGTTAACGACGGTAGCATTATAAGATGATGCCTCATGCACATGAATTTCAAGTTCTAAAGTGTTCATCCTTAGTAAGCACTATTGCTAAAGCTTGTTGTTTCGAAGCACCACGTGATGATCGGGTGTGTTACATTCTGCAAGTGTATACAACGTGAGCAAGCCGGATTTGCTCATGCGGAAGCTAAGGTTTGATCTTGATGAGCCTAGAATGTACAGACATGGTCTCGGAACACAGATCACCGAAAGGTAAAGCATGAATCATATAGTAGGTATGATCAACATGTCGATTGTTCGCCATTGAAGCTACATCAACTCTCGTGATGATCGGTTTTGATGTGGTGGATTTGGTTTGTGTGATCACTAAAACAATGTGAGGGATATTGTTTTGAGTGGGAGTTCACCTAGATTAATTTAACTATTAATTAGAACTCAATTTGTCATAAACTTAGTCTAAACTATTGCAAATATGTTGTAGATCAATGGCAGCCCCTACCATCAATTTTAATGCGTTCCTAGAGAAAGAAAAGTTGAAAAACAATGGAAGCAACTTCGCGGATTGGTTCCGCAATTTGAGGATTGTCCTCAATGCTGGTAATTTGACCTATGTGCTGGATGCACCGCTGGGTGACCCACCTGCAGCTGATGCTACCAATGAAGTAAAGAATGTTTACCTCGCTCGGAAGGATCAGTACTCCACAGTTCAGTGTGCTATCTTGTATGGTTTGGAATCGGAGCTTCAGAAAAGGTTTGAGAATTCAGACCCACATGATATTGTCCGTGAACTCAAATTGATATTTGAGACTCACGCGGCAGTTGAGAGCTATGAGGCTTCTAAAAAGTTCTTTAACTGCAAGATGGAAGAGGGCAGCTCCGTCAGTGAGCATGTGCTTAAGATATCTGGGCACACAAACAAACTCCAAAGCTTGGGTATAGTGATTCATAATGCTTTGGGGATTTACCGTGTCCGCCAATCACTACCACCAAGTTATAAGAACTTTGTGATGAACTACAATATGCAAAGCATGAACAAGCAGTTGCCAGAACTCTTCTCTATGTTAAAATCTGTAGAAGTGGAGGTCAAGAAAGAGCACCAAGTGTTGATGGTCAATAAGACCACCAAATTCAAGAAAGGCAAGTCTAAGCTAAAGGGACACTTCAAGAAGGGTGGTAAGAAAGTTACCGCACCGACGAAGAAGACCAAGGCTGGACCTAAGCCTGATACTGAGTGCTTTTACTGTAGGGGTTCGTAGCATGGAAAACAAAAAAATTCTACCGCATGAACACACAATCAAGATCTAATCTATGATCAAGCCAAGATCTATCTACTAGATTGTAGCAACGAGTCGATAGAATACTAACCCTCGAAGATCCAAAGCGGTTAATTAGACAGATTCTCGTGGGTGATGTAGTCGAACACTTCTGATCTCAAGATCGTGTAGACGATCCTTCCGGCGCTGCGTTCCGGCAGCGCTTCCGCAGTCGGTCACACATTCGGTACTCGATGAAGACCTTCCTCTCCCTTGTTCTCGCAGGCAGCGGAGGTTGTAGCACTCTCCTCGTGATTCTGGCAGCACGACGGCGTGGTACCGGAAGTAGAGGGGAGATCTCGCAGTGCTTCGCCTTAAGCCGGAGCGAGTATGGTGGACTATGAGAGAGGCCTTGGCAATCTAGGGTTTAGAGGCACCAAGGAGAGAGGGCTAGGCCGGCGGCTAGGGAAAGGGGAGGGCCCCAACTCGGCGGCTAGGCAAACCCTAGGGGCGACGGCGACTTGGTGAGGCCGGCGGCTAGGGCTAGGGTTTAGAGGAGAGAGGTGTAGGGAAGAGGGGCACCCCTGCCCCTCCTTTTATAGGTGGGAGGGAGGCGTGGTTGGGAGGAGGGAGTCCTCCTCCAACTCCTCCTCCTTGGTCGGCGGGTGGAGGGAGTAGGACTTCCTCCCTAAGTAGGTTTCCTACTCTCCGTCCACCAAGCAAACTTGCCGTTTGACTTTTCAAATTGGCGTTTGACTTTTCAAACTAGGATTTGATTTATCCCTTTATTTTGCTCAGCGATGACACCTAGTACATGATGCAACCATTCCAACTTGTTATGACACATTCATGTACCCTTCCCCTCCGGAGTGTCGGACCTTCCGGACCCTTCTAGAACATTCCCGGTGAAAACACCGGAATCATTCCCCAACTCCGAAATAGGACTTTCCTTATATGAATCTTATTCTCCGGACCATTCCGGATCTCCTCGTGATATCCCGGATCCCATCTGAGACTCCGAACAACATTCAGTCTCTTACTCATCATTCCTTAACTACTCAACAACATCGAATCCTTAAGTGTGTCTCCCTACGGTTCGTGAATTATGCGGACATGACCGAGACACTTCTCCGATCAATAACCAATAGAGGAATCTGGAAATTCATATGGCTCCCATATATTTCTACGATTACTTTGCGATCGAATGAACCACTTACATACGATACCAATTTCCCTTTGTCTCACGATAGTTTACTTATCCGAGGTTTTGATCGTCGGTATCTCTGCATACCTAGTTCAACCTCGTTACCGATAAGTACTCTTTTCTTGTTCCCGTGATATGTGATCCCTTGTGATCCAGTCACATGCTTGCAAGCTAATTGAATGACATTCCACTGAGAGGGACCAGAGTATATCTATCCGTCATATGGATGGACAAATCCCACTCTTGATCCATGTGCCTCAACCCATACTTTCCAAACACTCAATGCCACCTTTATAGCCACCCAGTTACGGTGTGGTGTTTGATGTCATCAAAGCATCCTTCCGGTGATGGTGATTAACATGATCTCATGGTCGAAGGAATTAGGTTACTATGTATCAGAAAGCTTATAGCAAATGAACTATATTAAATGACTTGATCTTTATGCTACGCTTAACTATAGGAGTATGTCCATCACATCATTCTCCTAATGATATGACCCTGTTGTTAATAACATCTCTATGTTCATGATCAGGAAACCATGATCATATATTAACCAACAAGCTAGTTTAACAAGAGGCTTTACTAGGGACTCTTTTATGTTTACAAATCACACAAGTATTAATGTTTCCTTTTAATACAATTATAGCATGGTATGTAAACATTTATCATAAGTATGAAGATATGATAATAACCTACTTTATTACTGCCTCTTGGGCATATCTCCAACAGTCTCCCACTTGCACTAGAGTCAATAATCTAGTTTCAAACCTTTGTGTATTCAACACCTATGGCTTTCCGGTGTTGTAAGTACACATTTGCTAGTGGTCAACTGATCTCCGGATCTGACACTTCCATGTCCGTGTGTAATTGCATGTCTTTGCGTCTCTACGCATCACTCATTCTCTAATGAGATGGCTTTGTATAAATTTGGTCCTTTGGTGAGACCTTTAGTTCTTTGGGGTTAAAACATGTTGATAATATTGTCGTACAATATATCTTCATAGTATTATCCCGCTGTGAACTACACCTAGTTTGATAACAAACTACTTGACACAAATGCCCTCTTTAGCTGCTATAATAGCAGTCATATACTCGGCCTTTTGTTGCAGTATCTGTCACAATGTCTTAACTTTGGAACTCATCCAAATCCATTATGGAACTTACTTTCCATTACATTGTGCCACCCTTAGTTCAGATTGAGATAAACTTAATTTGTATTTTGTGACAAAACTAGTATCAATGTAGTACTTTTACAATGAACTAACCATCTATTTGCCACTTATACAAAATAATATACTCTTAGTTCTTCCAAAAGATCATAAGAATATCCTTACTATCGTCCAATGATCACCTTATAAATCATTCTGGTATATGCTCATAACATTTAGAGCATAGGACATATCTGGATTTGTACATATTACAGTATGATTGATATAAATACTCTTTGTGATTTCATACATCAAGTATCAATCTATACTTGAATCTTTGTTTCACTTACCAAGTGTCAATACACTTGAATATAACATCAATATTGAACTCATTCAATCCTTTCTCTGTGACAAGAACCTTTCTTGTTGTTTCTATATTGAACTCATTCAATACATCATCTATGTACTTTCGGCACAACCATATTAGCGTCTATTGATGCCAAATATTTGGGTTTTGCCTAAGTCTTTCATCGTGATGAAATTCTTAATATGTGTTAATAAAAGATACATCATTTCCAATCAACCATATGTCTTCCACATAATGTATTAGAAACATGTCTTAGCGCTCCCACTTAATTTCTTGCAAATGCAAGCATCTTCATCGTCTCCGACGAATTTAAACTCCTTTAACAGTTTCATCATGGTGAAGATTCCAACTCCGCGATGCTTACTTCAACCATTAAAGTTTGCATATGCTTTTAGCATCCTTTGAATTAACAAAACCCTATGGACCGCGTTATGCACATGTCCTAGGTAACAATTCTATTAGAAGAACTTGTTTTGTTTATTCAATTACCACATAACAAAATTATATGTAGTGGTTGCTACATTAATCCGTCTAGACTAAATATCGCTATGAAAGATCAAATCTTGTCATAGTCAACCTTTGAACATTGTTGTGAACTCTTTCTCAACATGTCGACTATTTCATAGATGTGCAACATCTGTGTCTATTTCTTTATAGATACAAACACAACTGTAAGGTCTTACACCTTTCTCGAGGGTCCTTAAAGTTCAAAACTTGATTTCTCGTGTATGGAACTATCACGGATTTTATGGCTTCAAGCCATTTTACGGAGTCAGGGGCCATCATCGCTTCTTTGCATATAGTACGTTCATTATTCTCAAATAATGATTCAACCCTCAAATCTTGGTATTTGATTGTTTACTCGACCTACTTGGTTCAATAGAAACTTTGACTTTCGTAATCACAACCTTTGAGGCACGTGAGCCATGAGCATTGTTGCTGCCTCCGGAACACTTTTCGGCGTTGCGCAACTTTGATTATATAGCTAAGGTTCTTTTAACCTTATCAAAGTTCTATTGTCCTCCCACTTATCTTTTCACGAAAAATTCCTTCTCAAAGAAACTTGACGTTCTAAGTGACAAACACTTTTGTCTCCGATGTTATGGAGGATTACTTAACAGTTATTCGAAATATCATACAAAGACAGGTTCATCCGACTTTGGTTGCAAACATCTTTCTTATGCATAGCATACCAATGTTTAAGAAAGGACAACTTGGGTTTTATCCCAAACCATAACTTTATATGGTGTCATTTCAACGGATTATTATGGAGATCTTTTCAGTGAAAAAATGGTAGTCTCTAAAGCTTTTAATCTTTAAAATATAATGGCAGTTTTATGAATTACACCTTCGATCTTACCATGTCAAACAAGGTTTAATTACATATCTCGAACGCTCCATACTCTTATGGTGTTTCGGGACATGCAAATCCATGGAACGATTCCTTAAATCTTAGGTATTATGCTAAACTTGTAACTCAAATATCTTCCTTTATGATCTTATCATAAACTATTTATATTCTTGTTACAATGATTTTGCACTTCATCTTGAAAGTCTTTGAACTTTTCAAATGTTTCATACTTCATCCTTATTAAGTAAATATTCATATATTCACTCAAATTTTCGGAGAAAGCATATGAAGTTGAAATCCATCGCTCTTGACTACACATAATGGACTTTGTACAACAATATGTACAAGTTCCAATAAGCTAGTCATTCGTTCCCTTTTGTTCTATGAACAAAGTTTTAATTATCTCTAGGAAAGTTTCAGAAGCGTCATTTGATCAAAAATCAAAAGACTCCAAAATTCCATCCACATGGAGTTTCTTCATGTTTTCTTTCCAATATAATTTAAACGGCGATGTCACTTCCTAAGTGATCTTTCAATCAATTTGTCTTTCGACATTTTTTGCACTAGTTTTATGGATGTGATTTCTCCGACGAGATTTGTGAATCATCCATCTTTTATGGATTACGGAAATTATTTGAACAACCCTTTTGTTCTCATAATACCTGATAAAACAAATCTTAAAGGCAAGCTTTGATGTTTAACAAGCAGCACAATAACCCTTTATTTGTTGTCGATGAACATCATCACATATTCTTTTGCTAGTTACTTAGGCCATTGTAGTTCATGAATTGTGTTGTTTCGTATGACGATTCACACCAACAAATTCAGTATCAAATACTTAAGAACCACATTGTTTAATAAGCAAAGAATATAGCCATAACATGTGTATCATCTATATACTTAAACTGAACAATTCTAGTATTTTCTTTTCTGCCATATATTTATGAGATTCTCTTTCAGTGTTTCCTTTTCTGTTTGAAAGAATCTATCAACATCAATAGTGGAGTCATACATATGACACATAGTCCAAAGCGTGTATAATTAAATACCAATGTCTTTGGACTTGCACTTTGAAGTAGATCACCATCATCAAATGTTTGGTGTGCTTTCAAATTCCATTCTTTAGTAATCTCTTGGTGTGGTAAATAATTTACCTACATCAAATATTCACCCTTATCATGGAATTATTCATGATCAAGCTACTTTTATCTTATAAAGATGAATCGCGAGTATAATGTTGCTCTCCAAAACCTTTTGGTGGATTAGGACAACTAGTGTCTCCAACCCTTTGCAAATTCTCATCAAATATGAGAACATGACTTTTGCCATATTATACTCTATCATGTTGCAACCAAAACTTCGTTTCAGATATCACAATATCTTCCACACATCATGGTTTCTGAAACAACTCTTTCAGATCCTAGATAACCTTGATATTAAGACAATTCTTTGAATATCAAGAATCATGGAGACAAACATGATACTCATACACTAACTCTTGGAATTTTCACTCTCGATTTAATACCAGTTATTAAACTTCATGGAGTAACCGGAACTTACTGAAAGTTTGCAATAGGACTTTTAAACTTTAGATTAACACTTCAAAACAATACGATACCAGTTCATAAAGTAACTAACCATAATTATATAGTTCTATCATCTCAATTATAACTAAGCGCAAGGTGGTAAACGGATGCCAATGACTACAACAATTATGCAAATTCACTTTGATTTAATTTATGATAAATAATGTTCAAATTTTAATCATATTGCCATTGAACTCCCACTCGAAACAATATCCCTCACATTGTTTTAGTGATCACACGAACCAAATCCACCACATCAAAACCGATCATCACGAGAGTTGATGTAGCTTCAATGGCGAACAATCAACATGTTCATCATATCTACTATATGACTCATGCTTTATCTTTCGGTGATCCGTGTTCCGAGTCCATGTCTGTACATGCTAGGCTCGTCAAGATCAAACCTTAGCTTCCGCATGAGCAAATCTGGCTTGCTCACGTTGTATACACTTGCAGAATCTAACACACCCGATCATCACGTGGTGCTTCGAAACAACGAGCTTTAGCAACGGTGCTTACTAAGGATGAACACTTTAAAACTTGAAATTGTGTGCTTGAGGGATCATCTTATAATGCTACCGTAATGAACTAAGCAATACAAGATGCATAAAAGGATTAACATCACATGCAATTCATAATATGTGATATGATATGGCCTTTCTTCTTGTGCTTCCGATCTCCATCTTCAAGCACGAACATGATCTCCATCATCACCGGCATTGCATCAAGGTCAATGACGCCGCTCCATGGTTGTCGTCCACCAACTTCAACTATTACAACTACTTTGAATAGACACACTGGTCTTAACAGAATTTAAAGACAACCATATGGCTCCTGCCGGTTGCCAACTTACAATAAGGAACATTGCATACATCAAATATAATCACAATCATGGCCATATCACATCACAGCACACCCCTGCAAAACAAAGTTAGACGCCTCTAATTTTCTTTGCATATTTTACGTGGTTTGGGGCTTTCAATAAGTGTCGCTCTAACTTACGAACAAGAACCACAACATTGATACTAGTATTGTCAATCACCCGTTGTAAATTGAATCTTAACTATGTTGGGAGAAACAGGCACCCGCAAAGCCACTTATTCAATACAAGTTGCATGTCAAGCGTGGAGCAAGTCTCATGAACGATGTCATGTAAGGTTAGCCCGGGCCGCTTCATCCCACCATCCCGCAAGATGCAAAGTACACAATAAGCAATCGACAACAAAAGCATCAACGCCCACAATGACCATTGTATTCTACTCGTGCAACAGATCTACATATAGACACGGCTCTGATAGCACTGTAGGGGTTCGTAGCATGGAAAACAAAAAATTCTACCGCATGAACACACAATCAAGATCTAATCTATGATCAAGCCAAGATCTATCTACTAGATTGTAGCTACGAGTCGATAGAATACTAACCCTCAAAGATCCAAAGCGGTTAACGAGAGCAAATTCTCGTGGGTGATGTAGTCGAACACTTCCGATCTCAAGATCGTGTAGACGATCCTTCCGGCGCTGCGTTCCGGCTGCGCTTCCGTAGTCGGTCACACGTTCGGTACTCGATGAAGACCTTCCTCTCCCTTTTTCCAGCAGGCAGCGGAGGTTGTAGCACTCTCCTCGTGATTACGGCAGCACGGCGGCGTGGTACCGGAAGTAGAGGGGGGATCTCGCAGTGCTTCGCCTTAAGCCGGAGCGAGTATGGTGGACTATGAGAGAGGCCTTGGAAATCTAGGGTTTAGAGGCACCAAGGAGAGAGGGATAGGCCGGCGGCTAGGGCAAGGGGAGGGCCCCAACTCGGCGGCTAGGCAAACCCTAGGGACGGCGGCGACTTGGTGAGGCCCGAGGCTAGGGCTAGGGTTTAGAGGAGAGAGGTGTAGGGAAGAGGGGCACCCCTGCCCCTCCTTTTATAGGTGGGAGGGAGGCGCGGTTGGGAGGAGGGAGTCCTCCTCCAACTCCTCCTCCTTGGCCGACGGGTGGAGGGAGTAGGACTTCCTCCCTAAGTAGGTTTCCTACTCTCCCTCCACCAAACAAACTTGCCGTTTGACTTTTCAAATTCGCGTTTGACTTTTCAAACTAGGATTTGATTTATCCCTTTATTTTGCTCAGCGATGACACCTAGTACATGATGCAACCATTCCAACTTGTTATGACACATTCATGTACCCTTCCCCTCCGGAGTGCCGGACCTTCCGGACCCTTCTAGAACATTCCCGGTGAAAACACCGGAATCATTCCCCAACTCCAAAATAGGACTTTCCTTATATGAATCTTATTCTCCGGACCATTCCGGATCTCCTCGTGATATCCCGGATCCCATCCGAGACTCCGAACAACATTCAGTCTCTTACTCATCATTCCATAACTACTCAACAACATCGAATCCTTAAGTGTGTCTCCCTACGGTTCGTGAATTATGCGGACATGACCGAGACACTTCTCCGATCAATAACCAATAGAGGAATCTGGAAATTCATATGGCTCCCACATATTTCTACGATTACTTTGCGATCGAATGAACCACTTACATGCGATACCAATTTCCCTTTGTCTCACGATAGTTTACTTATCCAAGGTTTTGATCGTCGGTATATCTGCATACGTAGTTCAACCTCGTTACCGATAAGTACTCTTTTCTCGTTCCCGTGATATGTGATCCCTTGTGAGCCAGTCACATGCTTGCAAGCTAATTGAATGAAATTCCACCGAGAGGGACCAGAGTATATCTATCCGTCATATGGATGGACAAATCCCACTCTTGATCCATGTGCCTCAACCCATACTTTCCAAACACTCAATGCCACCTTTATAGCCACCCAGTTACGGTGTGGTGTTTGATGTCATCAAAGCATCCTTCCGGTGATGGTGATTAACATGATCTCATGGTCGAAGGAATTAGGTTACTATGTATCAGAAAGCTTATAGCAAATGAACTATATTAAATGACTTGATCTTTATGCTACGCTTAACTATAGGAGTATGTCCATCACATCATTCTCCTAATGATATGACCCTGTTGTTAATAACATCTCTATGTTCATGATCAGGAAACCATGATCATATATTAACCAACAAGCTAGTTTAACAAGAGGCTTTACTAGGGACTCTTTTATGTTTACAAATCACACAAGTATTAATGTTTCCTTTTAATACAATTATAGCATGGTATGTAAACATTTATCATAAGTATGAAGATATGATAATAACCTACTTTATTATTGCCACTTGGGCATATCTCCAACACTTACTGCAAGGGAGAAGGTCACTGGAAGCGGAATTGCCCAAAGTACTTGACGGATTTGAAGAACGGCAACATCAAGAAGAAAGGTATATCCGATATACATGTTATTGATGTGTATCTCACTAGTACTCGTAGTAGTGCCTGGGTATTTGATACTGGTTCAGTTTCTCATATTTGCAACTCGAAACAGGTGCTGCAGAATAAACGGAAGCTAGCGAAGAACGAGGTGACGATGCGCGTAGGAAATGGATCAAAGGTTGATGTGATCAGGTCGGCACGCTACCTCTTCATCTACCATCGGGATTAGTTTTATACTTAAATAATTGTTATTTGGTGCATGCGTTAAGCATGAACATTATATCGGGATCTTGTTTATTGCGAGACGGTTACTTGTTTAAGTCCGAGAAAAATGATTGTTCGATTTATATGAGTAATATGTTTTATGCACATGCACCTTGGATAGATGGTCTATTATTATTGAATCTCGATAGTGGAAATACACATATTAATAACATTGAAGCTAAACGTTTGAAATTGAGCGATAACTCGACCTATATGTGGCACTGTCGTCTTGGTCACATTGGAGTGAAGCGTATGAAGAAACTCCATTCCGATGGACTTCTTGAATCACTTGATTTCGAATCACTTGAAAGATGCGAAGCATGTCTGATGGGTAAAATGACTAAGACTCCATTTTCTGGTATGATGGAGCGAGCTATGGACTTATTGGAAATCATACATACCGATGTGTGTGGTCCAATGAGTGTAGCATTGCGCGGTGGTTATCGTTATGTTCTTACCTTCACGGACGACTTGAGTAGATATGGGTATATCTATTTCATGAAACATAAGTCCAAAACTTTCGAGAAGTTTAAGGAATTTCAAAGTGAGGTAGAGAATCAACGTAACAAGAAGATTAAATTTCTACGTTCTGATCGTGGAGGTGAATATCTAAGTTACGAGTTTGGCGAGCATTTGAAGAAATACAGAATACTTTCACAATTGACAACGCCGGGAACACCACAGCGTAATGGTGTGTCCGAACGTCGTAATCAAACTCTCTTAGATATGGTTCGTTCTATGATGTCACTTACAGATTTACCGCTATCATTTTGGGGTTATGCATTAGAAACAACCACATTCACTTTAAATAGGGCACCATCTAAATCCGTTGAAACGACACCGTATGAATTATGGTTTGGTAAGAAACCTAAATTGTCGTTCCTTAAAGTTTGGGGTTGCGAAGCCTATGTAAAGAAGTTACAGCCGGACAAGCTTGAACCCAAAGTGGAAAAATGCGTCTTCATAGGATACCCGAAGGAAACTATTGGGTATACCTTCTATCACAGATCCGAAGGCAAAATCTTCGTTGCCAAGAATGGATCCTTTCTAGAGAAGGAATTTCTCTCGAAAGAAGTGACTGGAAGGAAAGTAGAACTCGACGAGGTTGTCGAACCTTCTCTCGAACTTGCGAGTAGCACAACACCGGAAGAAGTTCCTGTGGTGCCTGCACTAATAAGACAGGAAGCTAATGATGATGATCATGAAACTTTGGTTGTAGTTGCTACAGAACCTCGCAGGTCAACGAGAACTCGTACCACTCCTGATTGGTATGATACCGTTATGAGTGTCATGTTGGTGGACAACACCGATGACCCTGTGACATATGAGAAAGCGATGATGAGCCCCGATTCCAATAAATGGCAAGAAGCCATGAAATCTGAGATTGGATCCATGTATGAAAACCAAGTATGGACTTTGGTGGACTTACCGGATGGCCGGAAGGCTGTCGAGAACAAATAGATTTTCAAGAAGAAAACAGATGCTGATGGTAATGTTACTGTCTATAAAGCTCGACTTGTCGCAAAAGGGTTTCGATAAATTCAAGGAGTTGACTACGATTAGACTTCCTCACCAGTAGCGAAGCTAAATTCTGTAAGGATTTTGTTAGCAATCGCTGCATATTATGATTATGAGATATGGCAAATGGATGTCAAAACAACATTCCTCAATGGAGACATTGATGAAGAGTTGTATATGATGCAACCCAAAGGTTTTGTCGATCCTAAAGATGCTAACAAGGTATGCAAACTTCAACGGTCCATATATGGATTGAAGCAAGCATCCCGAAGTTGGAATCAACGTTTTGATAAAGTAATCAAAAGTTTTGGATTTATACAAATTTATGGAGAAGCTTGTATTTACAAGAAAGTGAGTGGGAGCTTTGTAGCATTCTTAATACTATATGTAGATGACATATTGTTGATTGGGAATGATGTAGACCTTCTTAATAATGTCAAGGAATATTTGAATAATAGTTTTTCAATGAAAGATCTTGGCGAAGCAGCTTACATATTAGGCATAAGGATTTATCGAGATAGATCGAGACGCCTAATATCATTGTCACAAAGTACATATTTGGACAAAGTTCTAAAGAGGTTTGGAATGGAAGATAGCAAGAAAGGGTTCTTGCCCATGTTGCCCAATACGACCTTGAGTAAAACTCAAAGTCCAGCAACGGCAGAAGATAGAGAAAGGATGAGTAAGACTCGCTATGCCTCAGCCATAGGATCTCTAATGTATGCCATGCTATGTACTAGACCCGACATTGCATATGCTGTTAGTTTGACTAGCAGATATCAAAGTGATCCAGGAGTGGATCATTGGACAGCGGTCAAAAACATCCTTAAGTACTTGAGAAGAACTAAGGATATGGTTCTTTCTTATGGAGGTGATAAACATCTCGTTGTTAATGGTTACACCGATGCTAGTTGGAACACCGATCCGGATGATTCTAAATCTCAATCTAGATACGTATTTACTTTGAATGGTGCAGCAGTTAGCTGGAGGAGTGCAAAGCAAAGCGTTGTGGCGAGATCTTCAACTGAATCGGAATACATAGCTGCTTCGGAGGCTTCACAAGAAGCGATATGGATGAAGGAGTTCATTACAGAGCTCGGTGTAGTTCCAAGTGCGCTAGACCCAATGTCTATCTACTGTGATAACATGGGCGTCATAGCCAATGCGCAAGAACCAAGGTCACACAAGAAGCTGAAGCACATCAAGCTACGTTTTCACGCTATTCGAGAACATGTCCAAGATGGTGACATAAATATTTGCAAAGTACACACAGATCTGAATGTGGTGGATCCGTTGACTAAACCTCTCCCGAGGGCAAAACATGACCAACACCAAACTGCCATGGGTGTTCGGTATATTACCTTGTAATCTAGATTAGTTGACTCTAGTGCAAGTGGGAGACTGTTGGAGATATGCCCTAGAGGCGATAATAAATGTAGTTATTATTATATCTTTGTGTTTATGATAAATGTTTACATTCATGCTATAACAATATTAATAAGGAAACATTAATACTTGTGTGATTTGTAAACTAAATTAGAGTCCCTAGTAAAGCCTCTTTATAATACTAGCTTGTTGGTTAATAAATGATTGTGATTTCCCTATCATGAAATTGAGATGTTATTAACAACAAGATCATATCGTTAGGAGAATGGTATGATGGACATACTCCTATAGATAAGCGTAGCATAAAGATCAAGTCATTTTAATAGTTCAATTGCTATATGCTTTCTGATACATAGTAACCTAATTCCTTCGACCATGAGATCATGTTTATCACCATCACCAGAAGGATGCTTTGATGACATCAAACACCACACCGTAACTGGGTGGCTATAAAGGTGGCATTTAGTGTTCGGAAAGTATGGGTTGAGACACATGGATCAAGAGTGGGATTTGTCCATCCATATGACGGATAGATATACTCTGGGCCCTCTCGGTGGAATGTCATCCAATTGGCTTGCAAGCATATGACTGGCTCACAAGGGATCACATATCACGGGAACGAGAAAAGAGTACTTATGAGTAACGAGGTTGAACTAGGTATGCAGAGATACCGACGATTAAAACCTCGAATAAGTAAACTATCGTGAGACAAAGGGAAATTGGTATCGTATGTAAGTGGTTCATTCGATCGCAAAGTAATCGTAGAAATATGTGGGAGCCATATGAATTTCCAGATTCCTCTATTGGTTATTATTCGGAGAAGTGTCCGATCATGTCCGCATAATTCACGAACCGTAGGGAGACACACTTAAGGATTTGATGTTGTTGAGTAGTTATGAAATGATGAGTAAGAGACTGTATGTTGTTCGGAGTCTCGGATGGGATCCGGGATATCACGAGGAGATCCGGAATGTTCCGGAGAATAAGATTCATATAAGGAAAGTCCTGTTTCGGGGTTGGAGAATGGTTCCGGTGTTTTCATCGGGAATGTTCTAGAAGGTTCTGGAAGGTCCGGCACTCCGGAGGGGAAGGGTACATGAATGTGTCATAACAAGTTGGAATGGTTGCATCATGTACTAGGTGTCATCGCTGAGCAAAATAAAGGGATAAATCAAATCCTAGTTTGAAAAGTCAAACGCCAATTTGAAAAGTCAAACGACAAGTTTGCTTGGTGGAGGGAGAGTAGGAAACCTACTTGGGGAGGAGTTCCTCTCCCTCCACCGCCGGCCTTGGAGGCCGAGTTTGGGGAGGACTCCCTCCCCCTTGGCCGGCGCCCTCCACCTATAAAAGGAGGGGCAGGGCTGCCCCTCTAGACCTACACCTCCACCACCCAAAACCCTAGCCCTAGCCGCCGGCCCTCCTGCAGCCGCCGCCGCCCTAGGGCTAACCCTAGCCGTCGACTTGGGGCTTTCCCCAAGCCCTAGCCGCCGGCCTATCTCTCTCCCCTTGGTGTGTCTAAACCCTATATCACCGAGGCCTCTCTCATAGTCCACCATACTCGCTCCGGCTTAAGGCGAAGCCCTGCGAGATCTCCCCTCTACTTCCGGTACCACGCCGTCGTGCTGCCGGAATCGCGAGGAGAGTGCTACAACCTCCGCTGCCTGCTGGAACATGGGAGAGGAAGGTCTTCATCGAGTACCGAACGTGTGACCGACTGCGGAAGCGCTGCCGGAACGCAGCGCCGGAAGGATCGTCTACACGATCTTGAGATCGGCAAGAGTACGACTACATCACCCACGAGAATCCGCTCTCGTTAAACACTTTGGAATCTTCGAGGGTGAGTTATTCTATCGACTCGATGCTACAATCTAGTAGATAGATCTTGGCTTGTTTGTTTGTATGCGGTAGAATTTTTTTATTTTCCATACTACGAACCCCTACACTTTGTGATAGTAGTGCCTAGTGAACTGTTGATGCTAGCTGAATTCTCATATCTCTTTCATGGGCATTGATAGGGTTTCATTTGGTTACCACAAATATGACAAACTTGATAGGGTTTCATTTCTTACCAAAAACTTGTGGATGAAATAAGTGATTTCAGCAGAGGAGTCCTCTATTATGGGCGCTCTCTAAAGTTCTAAGCTTCACAAATGTGTTAGTCGTCCTGCACAAAGATTATATGTTGTCTTTGCATTTCAATCCATGGCTATTTTACAATGGTCGAACATTATCTCACCAGTCAAGTCAAGTTCGTAAATGGATTAAGATGAATTCATGTACTCCCTCCGATTCATAATAAGTGTCGCTCATGTAGTACAAAGTTTGTACTAGCTTAGTATAAAATGAGCGACACTTATTATAGATCAGAGGGAGTACTATAGTTATTGCATCTCCCAGGTCCTTATAATGTTACTTATCGTATCTGAAACACCAATCTATTTGGATATGCCTATGAAACACTAATATATTTGGGTATGCCTAGGTTGCAGACTTTATAGACTTAACTGTCCTGACCATTTTCTTTTGCTTTTATCTGAGATTGTGAGCTGAAGTTGATCCGTTCTGTTATCTGCGTAGTTACTACGAGCATCCTATGCCTCTATATGATGTGGCTGAAAAATTGCATTTTTGAAATCTGAGTTCATTATCGTGTCTTCTTTGACAGTTGAGTTCAGTATCGCCTCTGTTCATCTGCTTCGCTATGACTGCTCTTCTCTGATACCTGCCTTTTCAATTATCTGTTCATTTATTAAAAATGAGATTTTCTTCTGCATGGTAGCATCATGAGAACAAGAAGCATGCTAAATATTATGCAATGCCAGTCAACTGGTTGAAGTTATTGTTCAACGGTGCTGTGTTAGCTTCTGAAAATTGTTTGGACATTTCAGAAATAATCTGTGTGTTCGCTTTGTGCCTAAATTTTACCTACGGTACCAAGATATTTGCAAGCCCTTCAGCTTTTGGTCTTTAATTTGTTTAGTTAACAAATTAATGGTTGCCAATACATGTCCACACACTCCTCTCCTAGATGAGAGCGGGGAATTCCTTGACCAAAATTTTGGCAAAGCCAATTCTTATCCAACTTTGATATGGTAGTCTGGGCATGAACTAAGCACACCTTTTTGGTGGGCAAAGGTAGGCTACCTTCTGGACTTGTGCAGAGCATGCGAAACAACATACCCCGGTGCCTACAATTTGGTCATCATGTTATGTGCATCCTGTAGCCTGTTCAGTTTAATGTCAATTTGCTTACATAGTAGAGTTTTGCTAGTAGAGTACGGAGGAAACATGTAGAGAGCAACTTGATGGCTAAGTTTCAGCCATGCACCAATGCGAAACCGTCGGGACATGGCAAGAAGGGCATCACCTATGTATATAGAAGAACTTGTCCATAAGTTGGGACCCACATATCACACCACAAGCTTATGGATAGCCTCACAATGTATCTAGTTGAACTTGTCTATAAGCTAGCCCCACATGTCAATTAAAGTTCTATACATGCAAGAGAGAGGGGAGAAGCTAAAATAATATTTTATTGCTTATGGACAACCCACAAGCTTGTAGGTCACCTTTAAGATTTTGAGCTTATGGATAGCTTATTGATTGCCTCTACTATGTATGTGGAACTTCTTGTAGTCTATTTTTTGCTTATGGATAGCCTTATTGCCAACATAGTGGATGCCCTTAGTGGAGCTACCTTGGCAGACATTCACTCTGGTTCGGTCTACTGGGCCAGATCCCGCAATCATCGGTTCTCCCCAGATATCGAGCAACATAACTCAGCAGATTCACGGTGTTCGTGTGTTATGCAGGACTGTCGATCAACACAAGGATTGGTATGGCGATAACCAAATGGCCCTGGAAGTAAATCTGAGAATAGTTCTCCTTTAACCGGGTGTAACAGTTCAGTTTCCGCGTGTGGGCTTTTTCAGTTTAGTTGCTGATGATAGTTCGGTTTTTATTAGATCTGGTTTAGGTATAATTAGGTATGGGTCAAAATGTTTCGGGTCCAAACAGGTCTAGCCCGTACCAGTTCTGGAGATTGGGTTCGAACCCTCCACTACGCTCGTCCCCATTCACCGCCGCCTACTCCTCCATCCCTAGCTTGGCCGCCTCCAATCCATCCCCTAGCTTGGCCTACTCCATCCCCGTCTCGTCGGCAGTGGCGACAAGAAGGAGGAGGGTTCTTCTCCGGCGGGCCGCAGCGCAGGGACTACGGGGAGATCTTCGTCCTGCTCGACCTCGGGGACCTCGCGCCGCCGACGAGCTGTTTGACCGGCGGGAGAGGGACGCGCCGGCGCCGGTGGCTGCACCGGAGATGGAGATTGAGCTCCAGGTCCGTTCCTTCCCTTCCCTTCCCTAGTGCTTTCTTGGTCTGCTTCAGTGCCGTCCATGTCCGAAATAACTCTGTTCTTGGTTCCTGTCACCCTGAAATCTATGGATTTATTTTTAAGAGAGAGAGGAGACACGGAAGGATTCTCCAATTTGGTTGTTTTTCTGCTCTTGGCATATGTGGAGTTGGAGTCCGAGTATTGTTTTCTGCTCTTGGCATATGTGGAGACACGGAAGGATTCTCCAATTTGAGAGAGAGGAGACACGGGGTAAAATTGGCTAGCAATTATTTGTGATATGTTGATTTGAGAAGAATAAGAGAATTAGAGTCAATGACATTTGGTTCCATTTTAAGTATCCGGCACTCCGGCTGGTTCCGCCTGCCGCTGTATCCATTTTAATTTTGGATGTCTTAGGTTTTTAAAATTTTGGATGAATCTATATATAAATAGTGTCTAGATTCATCCAAATTTTAGCAAATTTGAGACATCTATTTTGGGACGGAGGGAATTTGGTATATACCATCCGTTTTTGTAAGTATCATATCTGTTTCATAATTTTGTTTGGATGATTTCCGATTTCATATTTGTTTCCATAGTTTTCGTTTTCATTTCCGATTCTTGCGACACGTAAGAGAAAACGAAAATCACGTTCATCTCCGATTTCCGATTTCACGATTACGATCCATTTTCAACCCTACTGTGACCAACA
This sequence comes from Avena sativa, assembly GCA_916181665.1. NCBI lineage: Eukaryota > Viridiplantae > Streptophyta > Magnoliopsida > Poales > Poaceae > Avena > Avena sativa. The sequence goes on along the minus strand of OV702285.1, from coordinate 2,191,929 downwards.
GGCAACAACGACCCTCTCAAAAAAACAGGCAACAACGACGGCAGCAGCGGTCAGCGGAGACCACGCCCTCACAGGCCAGAACACCAGGTCTCGCTGCCCCACCTTCCTCTTTCTTCCCGCCCTTGCCTCTCCCCACGGCGTGATTCCAGCGCTGACCGCCTGCACAAAACCCTAGCCACCGCCCCATCCCCACCCGATCCACCCTCTCCTCCAGTCCATCCCCACCTCGCATGCTCCTCCGCCCCCTCTTCTCCCGAAACCCCAGCCTCGTGTTCCTCCCCGCTGCCCTTCGCATCGCCCGCGCTACAATGTCGGCCTCGCCGGCGGCTTCCGCAGCCAAGGCGACCGTCTCCGTCGAGTACGCCAAGTCCGCTCGCTCCGCCTGCAAGGGCTGCAGCGCCGCCATCGCGAAGGGAGCGGTCCGCCTCGGCGCCCATGGCCGCGACCCCCGTGGCTACGACAGCACCAAGTGGTACCACGTCGCCTGCTTCCCCGCCTCCTCACACCCACTTGGCCCCGTCGAGAAGGTCCCGGGCTTCGACTCGCTTAAGGTTTGTGTTTTTTTTTGTTCCGTTCGTATTTCGTTCTATTCTGTTTCAGTGTCTTGTTTCGTCCGTCCTTTGAGACGCCGCTGAACTCCGGGTTTATTGGGTGTGTGCAGGACGAAGAACGCGAGGAGTTGCGAGAGCTTGCGAAGGTCTTGAGCACATTACTCACTTGTTGAAATGCCTGTTCTGTTACTAGCGTTCCTGCTCTGCTACCCCTCTGCTGAACATTTCTGCCTACTAGATGCCACTTTTGAGTAATGTGGAACGATATTGCGAAATTGACAAGTTTGCAATGTCCGGGTAGCTTTCAACAGATAAAAATAGAGTTATGATGAGCAAATGAATACTGGATATCCCTTATAAAATGAAGCTTTGCTCCTTGAAAGATCATGTACAGTTCTATGACATTGAGAAATCCACCATTTTTCAGAATAATAAGAGAGACCCGAGTGCACTCGGTCCATCGGAAGAGCCGAGTCCGAAGAAAGCAAAGGCTGATCTATCGGAGGTGGCAGAAAAGGGAACTGTCTCTGTTCAATACGCCAAGTCTGCCCGCTCCACCTGCAAGGGTTGCAACGTAAGCATCGCCAAGGGCGCACTTCGCCTCGGTGTCGAAGCCCACGATCCCCGTGGCTGGGACAGCACCAAGTGGTACCACGTCGCCTGCTTCCCCATCTCGTCACATCCGCTGGGTCCTGTTGAGAAGCTCGACGGCTTCGACTCCATTAAGGTTTGGGCTCTGTGAGGCTTCATTTCATTCATATTTAGTGTTGCTCTGTTTTTTCCCTGGGGGCTAAACTCTATACTTTGTGAGGGCCTTTAGGATGACGACCGCGTGGAGTTACAGGAGCTAGAGAAGGTAACACATACATTCCCCACTTTGTTGAATTGCCTATTCTGCTTTGTGGTGTTTCTGCTACCCTACGCTGAATATTCTAAATTCCAAATTTTGTAATAATTCTGTAGAATTACGTGCAAGTCCATAAAATTTACTCATTTTCAGAATAATAAGGGTGACGAGGCTGCAGTCGGTCCACTGGAAGTGCCAAGTCCAAACAAGGCAAATGCCTATATATCTATGCCTGAAGTGGAGGTGGCAGAAAAGGTAACACATTACCCACTTGTTGAAATGCCTATTATGCTTGGTGGTGTTTCTGCTACCATACCCTGAATATTTCTGACCACTAAATTTCAAAAGTTTGCAATAGTTTGTAGAAGTATGTGTAGGTCCATAAAATTTACTCACTTTTCACAATACTAAGAGAGGCCAGATTGCAGTCGGTCCACTGGAAGTGTCATGTGCAAACAAAACAATTGCGCTGGCTGAAAAGGCAAATGTGTTTTACCATGCCGAGTATTTACTGCAGAAAACTTTGGGGTTTTGATTCTTAAAAATGTTAGGTTTAGTTTATTGCAATTGATTGGTTTTTTATTTGGTGGGATTTACAGAATTACAGAATCAGGAAATTAACAGTTTGGCCACTCATAGAGCTAGTTTAAACAGAGTGCCACTGTCGCTACTTGGATCTTTCTGCATATTAATAACTGGCGCGGTTATGATCTTCTTCAGAAGGTGTGGCATGTCATTTCTTGTATGATCATTTGTTTAGTTTGGATGTTAGTTTGATTCACCACGTGTAGAGTTTTTTTTCTCGAGAAAACGCAGAGACTTTGCATTTATTTTCATTGAACAGATAGAGTTAATGTTACCTTGTGTAGAGGTAATTTGTTAAGCCTACTTTCAAATCCCTCTACTTGTCTATCATACTATTTGGAGGCAACAGTCCTTTGGCATTTACAGTTCCAAGTTTTCGTGGAACCTTCCTGATAGGCTGTATTAATAAGCCAGACGTAGCATCAAATGTTAGCCTATGATAATTTGCACTTTATTGCAAAATTTTATGTTCTTATACCAATGCTGCGAGGTGGTGAATGTGGGCCCTTTTATTTTGGGAGTGCTTCTGATAGGAGCTACGGTCCTACCAGGCCTAGGGCGCAGGTTGGCATGACCAAGAACTCGAAGTGGCCGTGATGTGTCTGGAATGCCGTCTTCGCGATGTCATCCGGATGCATCCGCACCTGATGATAGCCGGAGCGCAGGTCGAGCTTGGTGAAGAAGCGCGCCCCATGTAGCTCGTCCACGACGGGGATGGGGAATTTGTCCTTGGACGTCACGGTGTTAAGGGCGCGATAGTCGATGCAGAAGCACCACGTGCCGTCGGCCTTGCGCACCAGAAGCACCGGCGCAGAGAACGGTGATGTTGAAATCCGGATGATGCCCTGCGCGAGCATGACCGCCACTTGGCGCTCGAGCTCGTCCTTCTGCAGCTGGGGGTAGCGGTACGGCGGTACGGCGTCAGGCGCCGTATCCAGTAGCATGTGGATGTGGTGGTCAAGGGTCGCGCCGGCGGGAGGCCCTGTGGCTCGTCGAAGATGTCGTTGTGCTGCTGCAGGAGGTCGGCCAGGAGGGGTGCGCCTCGTCGAGCGCGGCCGCCATCAGCTGAAGCTGAGGGTTCGCGGGCCCTGAAGCGCCGATGCCCGTCCACTGGACGTGGTGACCTCCCTCGCGCCAGAAGATGAGGGACAGCACGGCGAAGTCCCAAAGGATGGGGCCCAGTGTGGACATAAAGTTGACGCCGAGGATGAAGTCGTAGCAGCCCAAGTTGATGCCGACGCAGTTGATGGAGAAGTGCTCGTCACCGATGAGGATGGGAACCTGCCAAGCCACGCCTTGTCAAGCAAGGCGGTCCCCGTTGGCGACGGTGACGCTGAACTGTTCGGCTCCCGACGGCTGCAGTGCTAGACGACGCATGGTGTCCCCGGACAGGAAGTTGTGCGTCGAGCCCGTGTCCATGAGTGCGGTGAGGCGCTCACCGTTGATCGTCACCGGAAGCAGCATGGTCTTTGCCGTCTTGATGCCCGCCATCGCGTGTAGGGAGACGACGAAGGCGGTCGCGTCGACCGCCCCGTAGGTCGTGACGCCGGCCTCGGAGAGTGTCGTGGCGTCGAGCTCGGCGGTGAGGGCCTCCACCTTCCCGTCATCGACGGTCTCCAAGTAGAAGAGGCGGGCGCACACGTGACCCGACGCGTATGTCTCGTCGCAGTTGAAGCACAGACCCCTGCTGCGCCGCTCAAGCTGCTCGGCCGAGGTTAGGCGACGGAAGGGACGCTTCGGCGCCGGCGGGGCCGTGGGTGCGGCCGGCAGGGCGGGGTCGCGCGCCTCGGCCCTGGAAGGACTGCTGCATGGCTAGGGCGCGCTGCTCATAAGCGCGTGCGTAGTACATGGCCGTCTGCAGGTCCTGTGGGTCGTGCATATCCACGTCGACGCGGATGTGGTCGGGCAGGCCGCCGACGAAGAGCTCGGCGCGCTGGCGAGCCGTGACGCCCGGCGCATGGCATGCTAACGTCTGGAAGCGGTCGGCGAAGTCGTGCACCGAGGAGGTGAAGGGGAGGCGACCGAGCTCAGCCAGCCGGCTCCCGCGTATCGGGGGGCCGAATCGAAGGAGGCAAAGGTCACGGAAGCGCTCCCACGGAGGCATCCCGCCCTCGTCCTGCTCGAGGGCGTAGTACCACGTCTGGGCGGTGCCGCGGAGGTGGTAGGAGGCGATCCACGTGCGGTCGGATGCCAGTGTCCGCTGCCCCCTGAAAAACTGTTCGCACTGGTTGAGCCAGTTCAGGGGGTCGACGGTGCCGTTGTAGGTGGCGAACTCCAGCTTGGTGAAGCGGGGCGGCTACTAGATGTGCGGAGCGGCGGTGTAGGCTCCCTCGTGACGGGGGGCGAGCTGTGTGGCACCAGGGACCCCTGGAGCGTCGGTGTACCCGCCGAATCCACCGAAGGCGGCGGTCGAAGGCGACGCGGACGGCTGCAGCAACGTCGGCTGGGCGGGCGCCGTCGTGAAGACGGGCGCGTCGATCCACGCCGGTAGCGGGGACGGCGAGGGCGGGAACCTGATCTTGGTGATCGGGATCCCCTGGTGAGAGGCGGTGGCCGGCGGTGACGGTGCGAAGGCCGCGGCTGGCACTGGTGATGACAACGCGGCGGGCCCCTGGCTTGGCGGTGGCGGCACGTAGGGTCCCTGGAGGAAGGTCTGGAGGTTCGAGACCGCTAGGGTCAGATCGCGGATAGCCGTCGACATCTCCGCCGGAGAGAGGACGGGGTCCAGGTCGAGTGCCGGCGCCAAAGTGATGGAGGTGGCCGGTCCCGAGGTGATCGGCGGCGCCCCCGTGGTGGCGGCTGGCGCGCCGGTGGTGTCGGCGACGGAGGTGATGGGAAGGCAAGAAGACATCGTCGATCCTAAGCAATCTGATACCAAATTGATAGGAGCTACGGTCCTACCAGGCCTAGGGCGCAGGTTGTAGGGGTGAAAGGAAGGGTGGCAAGGCTGGAGGCGCGGCTGCCGGCGTGTCGGCGCCGTGGCCGCGAGGAAGAGGGAAGGCAGCGGCTCGGCTGGAGGCGGTGGCTAGGGTTAGGGATTCCGTCTCCTGAGGGAGACGGCAACAAATATGTTTTATTGCTTAATTGATATGGAGAGATTACATGACTTTATATTATAGTTCAACTACTCGAAACCGTATATAAATTGGTCTAGGCCCTAAACCAGCCCACTAGTGGACCTCTTCCGGTTATAGTGCAAACCGGTCATAATAGCTTCCTGAGGAATGACTATAATATATGCCTTTGTATCTTATACATTTTCGAAGAAAATTCCTACCCTTCACTGAATCAAATACGTAAGCAAGGTTATGAGGTGGCAAAATGTTGAGAGAACTACCGAGTCACTGTTTGTGCTGTATCCACCTCATTGTTTTTTCCTTTTCTTAACTTTATCTTAGAGCTCAACTGCATGGTTATTAATTTGATTCATAGTGCTTGTTCTGTTTCTCATAACAGTCGTCCCCAGGAAACAAAGGAGTTGGTACTGTAATATCCTTTTCAGCTTCTCATGTCAAGAAAAAATACGAGGTTTTGTAATTCTAGCAATTCTCACTACGGTGTTTCTGAATTTGTGCTGTTGATAAGCATTTTATTGTACTGAATTACTATGCACACCTTCTTGTCTTTGATGCAGGATGCCATCCTTCCCGCTCACTGGAAAGCTTTTGAGACAGTTATTTTCCGTGAGCAGGTCTGTTGAAAAAAGAATAACAACCCTCGAGGATTATTCTATACTTCAATACTTCATTCTAGCAATTTTGGCAACATGACGTCATGTAAAATTGTCAGGAGGTAACCTTTTGCAATTCTTATGCTCAGGATGATGGCCTTCATGCTTCAGCTAAGATTGCTGCTTTCGATTTCGACGGGTGCCTTGCCAAAACCTCAGTGAAGATGTATTATATTATATTAATTCCCTTTAAAGTATGTTACGTAATATCATTTCATGCAAGTGTTTGACATGCTTCTTCTGTGAGTACGTATTCATCAATTTATAATGTGGACACATTTTAGTTAACTTGCTAAAGGAAAGATTTGCATACAGTTGAATACTATAGGCAATGTTGCTCTGGTTGGGCAGTCATATAATGTAAATTATATGTATAACTGTTGGCCAACATGTCCTACATCCTATTATAACTAGAGGCAAAGCGAAAAATGACATGTCCATGAAAATCCAAATGGCTTATTGCTCTAATATGGAGAATTAATTAGAAAAAGTTTAATTCATGCATGCATGATGTGGGCTGTACTTAGGGTGCTCAATATCGTATATTGGTTAGAACCTGTAGACTATGATATGCTAATCTTAACGAGTCTTGAAACCTAGGAAATCACAACTTATCATCATTAACCATCCTTCTGCCTTAGCGTCCTTGACCCAAGCAGTATCCTTTTTTACAAACAGTTGTTTCTTTTTACAAATAGTTGTCTCAGCTAACCATCTCCTAAGAAAAATATTTGGTATCTAGATCAACTAGAGTTGTGAAAAAAAATTTGCTTGTCCTTTTGATGGTCGTGAGTATAGTTTTTAGTGCTCTCCTAAGATTATGCTATGTTACAAATGGAGTTTAATGCTTCTCTTCTAAGTGCTGTTGCTATACTTAAAAGACAGTAAATAACTTTTGACCTACTGCAAATGCAGCACTGGTGCAGACAAATGGTCTTTGCAGCATAAATCAATTCCTGACAAGTTGCAAAGCCTGTACAATGATGGTTACAAGTTGGTTAGTTATGTTCTTGTTTTGTTCCCATCACTGTACTCTTCTCTTGGATCTATGCACTTTGTTTCAAGATAAGTATACACATGGTATGTTTATACAAAATCATGTTGTATGGTGTTGACAGGTCATATTCACCAACGAGTCAAACATTCAGCGTTGGAAGAATAAGCGGCAACAAGCTGTGGACTCGAAAGTTGGACGCCTTGACAATTTTATTGAGTGTGTTAAAGTCCCTATTCAGGTATTTTGCAAACCTATCTTCTTTTCTCTAATATTTTTGTTAATAATTATCTGCTGAGTTTCTGATCGATCCCCTGAGTATTCATAATAATAGAACTTTAGCACTTATTTGTTTGTCTCATATTGAACAGAGCAAGTAGTTATTATCAGTCTATTGCCTGATCAACTAGATTTTTTTTCCAGTCTGCTACTGTTCATGACATTCAGAACATCACATCTTGCTTACTGAACATCACCTAGTTATTTCTTGTACTAGTCAGTAAGTTAATAATCAGAAACACATGGCTTGTGTTTTCCTGCAGGTTTTCATTGCATGTGGTATAGGGAAAGGAAAAGCAACACCAGACGATCAATTTCGCAAACCAAATTCGGGAATGTGGTGGTTGATGGCAGAGCATTTCAATTCTGGAATTGCCATCGACATGGATCAGTAATCATTCTATTCCAGACTTTGTTTTTCGATCACCATTTCAAATTGATTAGTTTCATAATGACTTAAGCTAAACTCATTTTCTTCATTATAGTTTATTATCTCTGTGCATGTATGGTTTTATGGGCAAGCAGGTGACATGCATACGTGCACAAATACACATACTTCATTTGTTTTGCAATATTTGTATTGCCCCTGCTTTTAAGGCATGCATTCATTCAGGACCATTGCTTCTTACCAATCTCCCTGTTGATGACTTGTTGTATACTCCCTCTGTTCCTTCTTATAAGCTGTATTAGTTTTTTGAAAAGTCAAACTACGCTAACTTTGACCAAGTTCCTGGAAAAAAACTATCAACCTCATTAATACTCCCTCTGTTCCAAATTATAAGATGTTTTAGCCTTTTTCGATAATGCATGTATCTAGACGTCTTTTATTGTGTAGGATTGGAGCAAATTGAGTGAACCACTGAACCTACACACTAAAAGGTGTCTAGATATATGTGTTCAGAAAAAAGCTAAACCATCTTATATTTTGGAAAGGAGGGAGTACTAAACAAGTACAATATGAAAATATTTTTTATGAGGAATCTAATGATACCAATATATTATTGTAGAGGCTGCTAGTTTTTTTAAAAAAACTTCGTCAAATTTAGCGTAGTTTGACTTTGTCAAAAACTAATACACCTTATAAGAAGGAACGGAGGGAGTATCTGTTAATAGCACTCACAAGACTGTCTTGTGATGATACATATGAAGCTACTGTTGTTATATTTGTAAAATTGACCACCTATCCTATCTTTGGCCGACTAATTGGCACATGGAGTTCCTGATTATAGTGCCTGTTGTTCTTAGTTGCTGCTAAATCCAAACAAAGAATAAGGGATCGACATCACTGTATGCATAACTGATATCAGGGTTGATCAAGCTTAAAAATGAGTTGTGCTGTTCTGCAGTAACTAATATTGCCCACCGTGTCCTTATAGCTTAAGTTTTTGGGCTAGTTCAGTATGTTGATGGATGAACAAATACCCCATCTTTCCCCCTTAAGATCTGTTCATACAACAGGCTCCCCTTCTGAGATTTGCCATGATTTTTCAGATCTTTCTATGTTGGTGATGCTGCTGGGAGAGAGAACGATCACAGTGACGCAGATTTAGAATTTGCTAAGGTATGGCAAGCATCTATCCCTTGAGCTACAGTGCACTAGCATTTCTCTATTTCAATTAAAACATTCAGCAACTCGAAAGGCCCCTTACAGTTTCACTTGTCATTTATAGAAATACCAACAACCTGGTTTACTGATATATATTTACTTAGAATCCGATAAGTGAGCACACCATACAGCAGCATTTGAACTTGTGGTATCCATTTGGAAATTATTGTCATGAGTTTGCTTTTCAACTGATTCATGGACAGTTTAGCAAGTAGCATCCCAGCCTTTAGCTAGCTATGCAACCGATTAAGGAGATGCTATTAGGAAAAATGAGAGGACCAGGCGCTGGCCTGGTGGCTGATACTCCGGGTGTGGAGACCAGCCCGCCCAGGTTCAAGTCCCAGCTGAGGCATGCTCGAATAAACCGGGTGTCTCACCTACCTAACAATGTATAACCAAGGGAGGGATCATTCCCCCGTTGGCAACGTTTTTTCTATTAGGAAAAATCACAATAGTTAATAGTTAGATACAATACAGATCTTTTAGCGTCCGCTGAGTGAGTGTTTCGCCTCCGCCTTTTCCTTTTCTGGAGGATTAAAACGCTAAGCGCAATTAAGCGTGCGCTTAGTAGTGCTTAATTTAACACTGCTTCTAATAGGAACCATCAGTTTTAACGCCTTAGAATCCATGATATAACTATGGGTTTGTCAGCCCATCTTTGTGTGTTAGGAGAACATGTGAGTTGGATATCTCTAAGCCGAGGTCTGAAGGATTTACTCTGAAATTTGCCGAGTCTATGTGAATCATCAACTATTTAAACGTCCTTTCATGATAATAAAAAGCCAATCATATAGAACTCCGTGCGCTTGCAATTTTTTCCCGAGAAAACGCGAAGGACCTTTGTGTTCATTTTCATTGAAAAGATAGACAGTTTGCTACAAGCCTACAAGGCCCTCGTAAGAAGTAGAGATTACATTTGCTGGGCATGGCTGGTAACAGGTGCAGATTGAAGTAGGTTTTAGAATTGCCTTTTGTTTAGTGATGATACCTGTTCTAGTTTAATCACCATTTTGACTACCTCACGCGGCATTTTCCTTGCATGGTTTTAAGACCCTACTCGCTTGCTGAGGCAGCATGTTATAGTGATACAAGAAAATCTCAGATACCCATTTTGCTAGTCATTTTACCAATCACAAATGTAATACGCCATAGTTGAACTTCATTTGAGTGTGAAGAATGCTGGCTCCATCTAAAATAATTTAGTTACATTAAAAAAAATTGTCCAAAGAAAACTGGGCTATCTCAAATTCTACCATCAGGTTTATGTACTTCTGTGTGGTAACCTTGTCTCGCTACCTTATATTATTTGTCCCATCAAAAGCTGTCAACTTCTTTATGTTTTTGTTCGCTTGTTGCTTCATCGATGATGTTAACTGGTGAAATTTTAATTGCTATATATTGTCTGATTCCCCATTTCTGACGTTTCTGTTATTTTTCTATTGTAGGCCATCGGTCTGAAGTTTCATGTTCCTGAAGAGTTCTTTGGTCCCTAGGGGTTCATTGTGACCAGCCACATTAGATGGTGAATAAGATGGATTACCAATTACCCTAGGTTGGTGTCTCGTGTCCGGAAACTAAGAATAGTGCTCGGCACAGTTATTCTGACATGGAAATCTAGCTCTAGCACAAAGATTGTTGTTCAAATTCCCCCGAGTTGGTCCTGAATGCACTGTTTGCAGCCGTTATATCTTAAAATATTGTGCTGTCAATGGTTTTACAGTCCTAAGTAGTACTATAGTACTGACTACCGAGACACTCACTGGCTTCTGAATGAGCAATCGACGTCTCCCTGTTTGCCACCGAGGATCGGTGTCTTACAGTTAATCAACGCCACACTGGGAACTGTTGGGATTTGAATCAACGGAGAAAATTGCAGGGAACACCATGCTTTGTGGCATCCGTTGCACAGAACACAGAAACACCTCTTTTGTTACAGCTAGTACAGCTTCGTGTCTAAATCGTTGCGCCTCGTCATCCTTCGTGCTGACTATGTCGCCGACGGTCGCTTTGGCTTCGTCGGTGTTGGGGTTCATGGCGACGTGCGGAGGCTCAGCGTGCGTTAGGGCATCTCCATCAGGGTTAGGGCATCTCTATCAGGCTAATTCAAATGGTCTGTTTCTGTCCGTTTGGATTGAGTCGTGGTCAATTTACGGTCTGTTTCTGTCCGTTTGGATTCATACTAATTTATATTCAAAATAAAAACAGAATTTAAACAAGCCTACCCTAGCTACCGATCTTCGCATGCCGGCGCCGCCTCGTCCATCTACGGGTCAAGGTTGATGTACTCTGACGGCGTCTAGAGGTTGAGCGGCCCAGGCCACGGTGCCCAATGGTGCGTGAGGTGCGCCAGTTCCATCCCCAAATCCGGCGCGATCAGAGACGCCCATCCCGGCAGCGGCGACGGTGGAGGCAGCTGGGCGTTCGCCTGCGCCACCATGCCGGTGAGATGGATGGCTTCCTCGAAGCCGACCCACTGGGCTTCCTCCTCCCGCGCGCTGGTCGCAATGGCCTGCTCGATGAAGGCGTCCTCGTCGTAGCCCCGCGTCAGCACCTCGCGGTATTCCTGGGCTGGTTCGTGGCGACGTCGTCCACCGCCTCCTGCTTGATGACGATGTCGTCGTCCTCCTCCTCGTTGTTGCCGTCCACAGCTCGGCATCAGAGTGGTTGACGGTGCCCTCGTCGTCCGAGTCGATATTGAGGACGGGGTAGACCTCCCCCGACATCAGGTCGCGGCAGATGGTGGTCGCGTGCCGTACCTTGTGCTCCCACTCGAGGAACTGTTTCCAATACGTCTCGGATTGGTAGCCAGCCTCCCACAGTTGGGCCGGCGGGAGGCTCCTAATCCTGCGACGGATCTCCTCCTCTAGCCCTTTGCCCTTCTTGGGCACGGGCGGCACCGGGACACGGTCCCGGTTGAGGTGCCAGTCGGTGGCGAGGGACACGTCGCTGTGCCTGATGCCCCGGCCCTCCCTCCAGCGGCGCTCACACTCCGTGATGCGGAAGTACTGTCGCGCGCGGCTCTCCTCCTCCTGCGGTAGCGGGTGAACCTCCACGGGGCGGCCCCGGAAATCCTCCGGCCGCGACAAAGGCGGCAGGGATGTGTCGCGGAGGAAGGCCGGCAGCCGGGAGCTTCTACAGCTAGACGCCTCGTGGTCGTTCTTGCTCCTCCCCTTCTTCAGCCACGACGGCGTCTTCATCGTTGGTGGTGACAGCGGCTAGGGTTTGCGATGGCGAGAGGGGAGGAGGGCGGCACCGTCGGGCGCAGGGTTAAATAGCCCAGCCGCCCGTGAACATGCGCAGCTTCCCGCTCCTTCGCCATCAATGCTGGTGCGGGAACGCAGGCGGCGCCCAGTGGGTCAGCGCGCCGTCTCGTCGCCATTGATGGCGCAGGCTGCCGCCGGTCAGCCTTCCGCACATCGCCCCCGAATCGCTGCCGCGGTTGCGTCTGAATCGGTGCCGATGACCGCGTCTGAATCAATGCCGCCGGTAAGCGATGGCTGACGGGTGGCCAGTGGAGATGCAAGAGCTTGGTGGAACAGCGTTGGCGCCATGAATGGAGGACAAATGATGACTTGGGATGAATTCAAACTCAAGTTTAGCAGAACCCATGTGCCACCGGGTTTGATCAAGAGGATGAGAGATGAATTCAGAGAACCGAAGCAAGGGAGGATGACAGTAGTCGAGTACCGTGACAAATTTTTGTCATTCGCTAGGTATGCACCGGATGAGATTGACACCGAATCCAAGAAGGAGAGATTCCTAAATGGTCTGTATGATGAGATGCAGACAGTGTTAGTCAATATTACGTTTGCTGACAGTGAAGCCTTAGTGGATTCTGCCATTCAGATGGAAGGCAAGATCAACCAAGCCAATGAGAACCGCAAGCATAGAATGATGCATCAACCAGGAACCCACCATACCCCAAAGTATCGCCCCAACCCATCTCCAGGATTTTCTCCAAGAACCAATAGACCCCGGATGAACCGTCCAACCTATCCCAACCATGGAGGAGGAAACCCAAGGCCCGGAGGAAACCGCAACAACAACCCGGCAACCCCAGCAATTTCAATCGTGCACCGCCAAAGTTTAACAACAACAATGTCGCCACCAACACCAACACTGCCTGATACATCGGAAATGTATCTATAATTTTTGATGCTCCATGCTTGTTTAGTATCTACTTTGCTTTGCTTTGTCTACACTTTGAGGTGTTTTTATATCTTTTCTGGAACTAACTTATTAACAAGTTGCCACAGTACCAGTTGCCTGTTTTATTCTGTTTTTGGTTCCAGGAAGGTAGAAAATCAATATTCTCAGAATTGTACGAGACAAAAGCCAAAGTCAACATTTTACCGTGAGGGACACGAAGACAGAATACGAGACGGAGAGGCACCAGAGGGCGGCCAAACCCCCATGGGTGCGGCCAAGCCTGGACCGCGCCTGGGGAGGGTGTGGGCCCTCTGGCCGCCTCCCGGCCTCGCCTCTTCGCCTATAAGAAGCCCCCGATGCAGAAACCCTAAGTATCCGATAAATATTACACGAAACCTTCTGTAGCCGCCGCCACCGTCGTCCCTAGATCGGGGGAATCTAAAGTTCTTCCCGACACCCTGCTGGAGGGGAGATCATCCCGGAGGACTTCTCTCCGGTATGATGTGTGAGTAGTTCCACCTTGGACTATGGGTCCATGTAGTAGCTAGATGGTTGTATCTCCTCCTTGTGTTTTCATGGATAGATCTTGTGAGCTTCGTTCATGATCAAGATATAATCTATTTGTAATCATGCATGTTGTGTTTGCGGGGATCTCATGGATATTGAGATTATTATGTCAGTTTGGTTAATGGTTTTGTCTTTATGATTCTATCATGTCTGTGGTGTTTGTGATCTTGCATTCTCCCCGTTGTTAGTAGCTATCTTGGCCGAGTAGTTGCTAGTGACTCCAAGAGGGGGTATTTATGCTCGATAGTGGGTTCATGCCTCTAGTTTCCAAGGAAAGTGACAGAAATCTCTTCGGTTGTAGATGTGTTGTTGCTACTAGGGAGAAAACAACAGTCTCTTGTTCATGGAACAAGTGGATTGTTTACCTTACACACTTTGCTTAAAGTAGTTGTCTGTTGCTTGCAACTTAATACTAGAGGGGATCGTATGATAACCTGAAGGTGGACTTCTAGTCATAGATGCAGTTGGATGGAGGTCTATGTATCTTGTTGTATTGCCCAATCGAATCTCATAGGATCTTTCTGACTAGTATTGCATTGTTATGCCTTGCTCAGTTCCTGTCAATTGACCTGCTATAATTTGTTTACCCTTCATGCCATGTTGTTTATCTAAGGAGAACACCTCTAGTGAACTATGGAGCCTGGTCCAATCTTTACCATTGATACATCTTCCATTGTTACTGTTTACTTGCTACAAACCACCATTACCTTCCACACCATACAGTTAATCCTTTGTTACAGCAAACCGGTGAGCTTGACAACCTCACTGATTCGTTGGGGCAAAGTCTTGAGTTTGTGTTGTGCAGGTCTCCGCGTTGCTTGCAACGCTTGTGTGACGTTTCCTTCCTCATACTTGTTCGATAACCTCGGTTTCTTACTGAGGGAAAACTTGTTGTTGTGCTGCTTCACACATTGCTCTTGGGGTTCCAACGAAGTGTCCCACTTCAACACTGGGTGCACGCATCAAGGATTTCTGGCGCCATTGCCGGGGAGGCTAAGGACGTCTTCACAAGGGGAGTCCTTCACTTCATTTCTCTTTACTTTGTTTTTAGTTTGCTTTGTTTATTTTGCTTGGTTTTGTTTGTCTTTTTTCAGAAAAAACCAAAAAAAATAGTTTAGTTTGGTTTGCTTTCTTTATTCAAAAACACAAAAAAATTAGTTCCTGCTCTAGCTGCTGCTGCTGTTTTTGGCTTGCCCACCTTTGCCAGAATGAACTCTGCTGAGAACACCAAGTTGTGTGACTTCACTAGCAACAACAACAATGATTTCCTAAGCACTCCTATTGCTCCACCTGCTCCTGATGCTACCTTTTATGAAATTAAGCATGCTTTGTTCAATCTTATGATGAGAGAGCAATTTTCTGGTGCTAGTTCTGATGATGCTGCTACCCATCTCAATAACTTTGTTGAATTTTGTGAGATGCAAAAGTATAAGGATGTAGATGGAGATATTATTAATCTCAAGCTTTTTTCCTTTCTCCTTGAGAGGAAAAGCTAAAGAATGGTTGCTATCTTTGCCTAAAAATAGTATCGATGGATATATTATTAAGCTCAATCCTTTTCCTTTCTCGTTGAGAGGAATAATTTTGGTGGTAACAATAATTATAGGCCTTATCCTCCTAATAATGTCAATTCCTTTGGAAGCTCTTACAACAATGCTAGAAGTGCCCCCTCTGAACTTGAAGTTATGCTCAAAGACTTTATTAGTAAACAAACCACTTTCAATAAGACTATAGAGGAAAAGCTTTTGAATGTTGAGAAAAATATATCCTCTTTGTCTGAAGCTCATTCGTCCTTGATTAATAAAATGGCTACTAAACCTGAAACAATGGAAAGTACCTTTGCTGCTACTCATGCCATACAAGTTACTATTGATGAAAATGTTAGGCTGTTAGCTCAACTTCATGCTAGGTGGGAAAGGCAAGCTGAAATTGATAGAAACAATAGTTTGTGCACCATCACCACTAAACCACAAGTAGTCCCTGTTCCTCCTCCGACTATGCCTAAGCCTATTGAGCCTACTACTAGTGATGCTAAGTTTGATTTTGATATAGATAATTGCAATATTTCTGAAGTGATTATGTTCCTACAAAAGCTTGCTAGAAGTCCTGATGCTAGTGATATGCTCTTGTTAAGATTAAGGAAGAGAAGCTAAAACACAAAGCTTCTATTCCTAGGAAAGTAGAAGATAGTTGGGAACCCATTATTAATATGAAAGTGAATGACTTTGATCTCAAAGCTTCATGTGATCTTGGTTCTAGTGTCTCTATTATGCCTAGGAAGATTTATGAAATGCTTGATTTGCCACCATTGGAATATTGTTATTTGGATGTCCCACTCAATGATAATGCTAAGAAGAAACTCATGGGGAGTATTAATAATGTTCTCATTTTGGTTAACAATGCTTATATCCCTATTGATTTCTATATTTTGGATGTTGAATACAATGCTTCTTGTCCTATTTCTTTGGGAAGACCTTTTCTTAGAACTGTTGGTGCTATCATTGATATGAAAGAAGGAACCATTAAATATCATTTTCCATTCAAGAAAGGTATTGAACACTTCCCTATAAGGAGAGAGAAGTTGCTTTTTTCTCCTCCTTTGAAAGCAAGATTTGATGTTAATGCTTCTTCATTTGAAAACACTTGATTCTTCTTGCTTCTTGTGCCTAACTTAAAGGCATTAAAGAAAAGTACTTGTTGGGAGATAACCCAAGAGTTTCCTTGAGTCTTGGAAGTTATTAATTCAGTAATGACCTATTCTTATCCTTTTTGTTTGCTTTTTGTGCCAAGAATGACCTCTAATGAGAGGAAAGTAAGATTTGGGGAGTTGCTGTCTCGAAACAGATTTCTGTCCTCCACCATAAATATTCGTGAGGAGTTTATGTAACTCGGATTGAGCTCAAAATTTACGAATAAATCCCCCAGTATGTTATATAACTTTCGTTAGTTCAAGACCTTTTGATTTGAGCAACAGAAGATTTTCGAAAAAATCGGTTTCTACCTGCTGATCTGTTTTGACAGATTTCTGCCTTTATTTGCATTTGCTTCTTATTGATTCCTTTTTGAGTTCTCTTTTAGGGAATTGAGATTTTTGAAGGAGTTACTACAGTAGATTGTGTTTTAGTGAAAAGTTTTGCTGTTCCAAAGCTTTGCCAGAGGTCTAATATCTTTTAAATAAACTAATGTTGCTAATGAAGATTGTGTGAAGTTTTGTATGAAGGAAAATTTTTCAGGTGTAGAGAGAGAATTATGTAATGAGATGAAGAATCGATAAAAGCTCAAGCTTGGGGATGCCACCATGGTGTCACCCCAAGAAATATCCAAGAGGTACAAGCGTCAAAGCTTGGGGACGCCCAATGCATCCCCTTCTTCATCAATAAAAAGCTCAGGTCTGTCTAGACACTTCGTTTTTATTGTTTCATGCATAGTTGTGTTGTTCTTGGAGCATCTTAGTTTTCGTTTGCTTTTCTTAGGTTGTTTAGTTTGCTTGAATAAAGTAGTTTGGACCCCCATTCTCGTCGTGTTGTTACAAATAAGTTGCTTGGTGTTGGAAAGGAGTAGGAAGTTCCTTCTTGAAAGTACAAGAGGAGTTTGCATTGACTGTGACTTAGACTTTAGCATGACATGCTAGGTGTTGTTTTGAATTTATGCTTAGTGATTATTGCTGTATCATGTCTTGTTCCAAACAATTGGGATTGCTTAGTGTGCCTTGAATAAATTATGCGTTGTTTTAGCATGCAAAAGCATAGTATTGTGGTATTCTCCTTTGATGCTTTGTTTGGGTTGACTTGGCACATGCTCACACCATGTTATGACTATGACAAGTCACCATAGACTCTATGATCATTTAGTCCTTGACTTGTAGTACCACTCTATGCTTTGATTAGTAACGTTTTGTCGCTCTGCATGATTATGGCCACTATTGCTCTCTTAGTTGATTGCTCCCAGTCTTTTGATAGCCTCCACTTGTATGAGTAAGCTCAACTCATGCTTCCAACTCCCAAGAAACCAAGTTTTTCCACACTATAAATTCCTATTCATGGTGTGTTAGACCATTCCAAGTATATTCTTGTTTTCAGCTATCTTTCAATTAAAAACTATTTTCTTATGTGAAAACTTAGTGATTAAAACCCTCACAAACTTGATGGCACACTTTATATTCTTTTCCCCTAATAAACTGAACCATTGTGTCGTCTATGTTGTATATGCTTGCACTTATACGTTGGAATTAGCAGAACCATGCTGTCATGGGGAATGTTTTCAACATTGCACTTGTACTTTGTACTCAGTTAATATCATGCTCTTTTGTCTATGGATGTCACCGGCGTGAAGTAAAGATGGAGCTTGTAAGTCCATGGAGTATGTATTTTGTGTTAGAGAAACGCCTGGGCCGCTAGCCTAATCCATGCCTAATCATGATGGAAACTTGCAGCATCACCATAGTGAGCTATATATGAAGCATCCTTAATAAAAAGCTATGCATATAGTAAATAAAAAGATCGCTAAGATGCTCATTGTCTGCTTGCCTTGTCATTTTGGTTATGGGATAGCTCATGTACCATGTGAAAGGGTTACCCCGTTGGCGGTTCTCTATGATATGCAAATACTTACAATGATAAGAACTTACAGGTGACTGAAGTTGAGTAGCATGAGGTGTGGCCCTCGTATTCAAGGGATTTGAGATTGCCAACTTATACTTTGTCAAGCATATACTCCATAGTTTGTTCATTTTAACCTTAATCAGTTCAAGATGCTTATGATAGGGGCAATGAGGGCTGAAAGCTAACAAGTACCATAATTTTTGGAAGCTCTTTTTGAAACTTGAAATCACTGCTTCCCTTTATGAAGGGACTTTCTTCCACTATTATTGAGTCTCCACCTTCTACCTTTAGGCACCATTAAGAGAGCATAGTTTCCATTCTTAGTTCTATGTGCAGTGTCCCAAAACTTATTGATTCATGCATATTGGGATATTACTTGTTCTTTTGCTATTTGTTTCTAGTCACCCTTGTGAACTTTGAAGGTGTCCTATGCATCTATTTGCTAATCTATGAGGGACAAGCTGATTGCCACTATGCTATGTTTTCTGTATGTGAAACAAACAAACGTTTTTCAATGCATGTTATTCATGATCTCTTTTTGTAGCCTTTCATGTTGCATGCATAGTTACTATGTCCTATTGTTAGAACTCCATCTTTCATGCACATGTTTAGAGTTCTTTGATCCCAGCTTTCAATTCTTGCAAATGGTTTGATCTTGGTTTTGATGGTGCATGTCACCTAAAAAATTATTCTTTTTATCACTTACCTACTCGAGGACGAGTAGGAGTTAAGCTTGGGGATGCTTGATACGTCGGAAACGTATCTATAATTTTTGATGCTCCATGCTTGTTTAGTATCTACTTTGCTTTGCTTTGTGTACACTTTGAGGTGTTTTTATATCTTTTCTGGAACTAACTTATTAACAAGTTGCCACAGTGCCAGTTGTATGTTTTCTTCTGTTTTTGGTTCCAGGAAGGTAAAAAATCAATATTCTCGGAATTGGACGGGACAAAAGCCAAAGTCAATATTTTATCGTGGGGGACACGAATCCAGAAGACGAGACAAAGAAGCAAACCAGGGCAGCCAGACCCCCCCTAGGCGTGGGTGGGCCCACCCCGCGCCTGGGTAGGGTGTGGGCCCTCTGGCCGCCTCCCGGACTCGCCACTTCGCCTATAAGAAGCCCCCGATGCAGAAACCCTAAGTACCTGATCAATATTCCATGAAACCTTTTGTAGCCGCCGCCACCGTCGTCCCTAGATCGGGGGGATCTGAAGTTCTTCCTGGCACCCTGCCAGAGGGGAGATCATCCTGGAGGCCTTCTCTCTGGTATGATGCGTGAGTAGTTCCACCTTGGACTATGGGTCCATGTAGTAGCTAGATGGTTGTATCTCCTCCTTGTGCTTTCATGTATGGATCTTTTGAGCTCCGTTCATGATCAAGATCTAATCTATTTGTAATCATGCATGTTGTGTTTGCAGGGATCCGATGGATATTGAGATTATTATGTCAGTTTGGTTAATGGTTTTGTCTTTATGATTCTATCATGTCTGTGTTGTTTGTGATCTTGCATGCTCTCCGTTGTAAGTAGCTATCTTGGCCGAGTAGTTGCTAGTTACTCCAAGAGGGGGTATTTATGCTCGATAGTGGGTTCATGCCTCTAGTTTCCAAGGGAAGTGACAGAAATATCTTCGGTTGTATATGTGTTGTTGCTACTAGGGAGAAAACAACGGTCTCTTGTTCATGGAACAAGTGGATTGTTTACCTTACACACTTTGCTTAAAGCAGTTGTCTGTTGCTTGCAACTTAATACTGGAGGGGATCGTATGATAACCTGAAGGTGGACGTCTAGTCATAGATGCAGTTGGATGGCGGTCTATGTATCTTGTTGTATTGCCCAATCGAATCGCATAGGATCTTTCTGACTAGTATTGCATTGTTATGCCTTGCTTAGTTCCTGTTAATTGCCCTGCTGTAATTTGTTTACCCTTCATGCCATGTTGTTTATCTAAGGAGAGCACCTCTAGTGAACTATGGACCCCGGTCCAGTCTTTACCATTGATACATCTTCCACTGTTATTGTTTACTTGCTGCAAACCACCATTACCTTCCACACCATACAGTTAATCCTTGGTTATAGCAAATCGGTGAGCTTGACAACCTCACTGATTCGTTGGGGCAAAGTCTTGAGTTTGTGTTGTGCAGGTCTCCGTGTTGATTGCAACACCTGTGTGATGTTTCCTTCCTCCTACTGGTTCGATAACCTTGGTTTCTTACTGTGGGAAAACTTGCTGTTGTGCTGCTTCACTCCTTGCTCTTGGGGTTCCAACGAAGTGTCCCACTTCAACACTGGGTGCACGCATCACTGCTTCAAGAACTGGAAGCAATGTTGTGCCTGTTGTAGCAAAGGACAAGTATTAGGTGACTTGTTATGAATTCGGAACCAAGTCACTATTCGAATGAGTGCCCCAAGAAGATTGCAGCAGCCCCCTGAATGCCCCAGCTCAGCAGCAGCGTCGTGTTCAGCCTGGAAGAAGATTTGCCCCAGGAAATTCGCTCAACCGCAACGGCCGTCTGTTTCTCATGAATGCTGAAGAAGCCCAAGAAGCGCCAGATGTTGTGTTGGGTATGTTTTATGTTAACTCAGTACTTGCAAGAGTGTTGTTTGATTCTGGAGCATTGCACCCGTTTGTTACTAAAGAATTTGCATGCACTAGTAAGATTCAACCAACAAAATTGAAGCATGTTATGATAGTTCAAATACCTAGTTCAACCACCAAAGCTAGACAAATTTGCAAGGCCGTACCTATCTGAATCCATGGCACAGATTTTTATGCTAATCTAATAGTACTTGGAACTAAAGGTTTGGAAGTAGTACTAGGAAAGGATTGGATTTCGAAACATAAAGGATTAATCGATTGTGCCAAGAAAGCCATAACCATGACCAGTACAGCCGAAATATCAGTAGAGCATGTATCTGAAACCTTGCCCCGTCAATTCAAGTGTAACAAGAGTCTAGCCCAACTAACCCTTGACCAAGTCAGAATAGTCTGTGAATACCCCGAAGTATTTCCAGATGTTTTGCCCGGTATGCCCCCAAATAGGGATATCGAGTTTATCATTGAACTAATTCCTGGAACCGGACCCATAGCCCAGAGACCATATAGCATGAACCCGTCTGAATTAGTGGAGCTGAAGAAGCAACTGGATGCTATGCTGGAGATAGGACTGATTCAACCAAGTGCATTGCCACGGAGATCACCTGTTTTATTTGTGGACTAGAAAGATGGAGGTAACCGTTTGTGTATGGATTATCGGAAGCTGAATGATGTCACCATAAAGAACAAGTACCCTCTGCCGAAGATAGAAGACCTATTTGACCAGTTGACCTGTGCCAAAGTGTTTTCTAAGATTGATCTTAGAACTGGTTATCATCAACTCAAGATTCGCGAAGAGGATATTCCAAAGACTGCCTTTACCACCAGATATGGACTATATGAGTACACAGTCATGTCTTTTGGATTAACCAATGCCCTCGCTTATTTCATGAACCTCATGAATAAGTTTTTTATGGACTTCCTGGATAAGTTTGTGGTTGTTTTCATCGACGACATTCCGATCTATTCCAAATCAGAATAAGAACATGAGCTACACCTGAGGACCATCCTTGGGACCCTTAGGGAGCATCAGTTGTATGTCAAGTTTAGGAAATGTGAATTCTGGTTATAGGAGGTAGGATTCCTCGGACATATTGTATCAGCCGGAGGAATTGCCGTTGATCCTGCAAAGGTTAAGGATGTTGAAGAATGGCAAGCCCCAACCACTCAAACCCAAGTTCGTGCATTTCTCGGATTAGCGGGATATTACCGCAAGTTCTTAGAAGGATTCTCGAGCATTGCAAGACCCATGACCCAATTGTTGAAAAAACATAAGAAAGTTTGAATGGACGGACACATGTGAAGCGAGTTTTCAAGAACTCAAGAAGAGATTGATATCAGCCCCAATCTTGATCATGCCGGATATTACAAAGCCTTTTGATGTGTATTGTGACGCATCCAAGATCGGTCTCGGATGTGTGCTTATGCAAGAGGGCAAAGTTATATCTTATCTATCCCAAAAACTGAAGCAACATGAGTAGAATTATCCTACTCATGACCTTGAACTAGCAGCCGTAGTTCTAGCCCTGAAGACATGGCGGAATTACCTTATGGGAAACCGTTGTGAAATTTATTCAGATCACAAGAGCCTGAAGTACATTTTTGCTCAGAAGGAGCTGAATATGAGGAAAAGGAGATGGATAGAGCTAATCAAGGACTATGATTTGGACATTCACTATCACCCTGGTAAAGCCAATGTGGTAGCAGATGCCCTTAGCAGATTGCCGTGTCGGTTGAACTCTATGATTCTGAAGGAGCAACCAAGTTTGCACAAGGAGATGTAGGATTGCAGAATGTAGCTAGTAAGTGAAGGATTTTTGGCTAGCATAGAACTTCAACCTACTTTGATCAGTCAGATCAAGGAGGCTTAGAAAGAAAATGCTAGTATCGACGGAATCAAACGTCGTATCGCTACATGCAAAGTACCCAGATTCACCGAAGATGAAGAAGGACTTCTGTGGTACAAAGGACGTCTCTATGTGCCAGCAGATTCCGAGTTAAGGCAAGCTATTTTGAAAGAAGCCCATGATACTCTTTATTCTATCCACCCCGGAGGGACGAAGATGTATCAGGACTTGAAGGAGCAATTTTGGTGGCATAAGATGAAGAGAGAATCGAAAGCTACATAGCCAAGTGTGATATTTGTTAGAGAGTCAAGGCGGACATCAGAGACCCGCAGGACTGTTGCAACCATTGCAGATTCCAGAATGGAAATGGGATTCTATAGGAATGGACTTTATCACCGGTTTGCCTACATCTAGTAGAGGAAATGACTCTATTTGTGTCATAGTTGACAGACTGTCCAAAGTCGCCCATTTCTTACCAGTAAAGACCACCTACCAGAGTTCGAAGCTAGCAGAATTGTACATTGATAGAATCATCAGTTTGCATGGAGTCCCCAAAAACATCGTGTTGGATCGAGGAACTCAGTTTACCTCGAGATTTTGGAAGAAAGTCCAAGAAGGATTACGAACCCGAATGGATTTGAGCACAGCTTATCACCCTTAGACAGATAGACAAATGGAGCGAGTAAATCAAATACTCGAAGATATGTTGAGAGAGTGTGTGTTAGAATATGGATCTAAATGGGAAGATTGTATGCCATTCGTAGAATTTTCATACAACAACAGTCATCAAGCCAGTTTGCAAATGGCCCCATTTGAATTCATGTATGGAAGGAAGTTTCGTACCCCTTTGAATTGGTCGGAAGTAGGAGAGAGTCAGATTTTTGGACCCGGCATCCTACGAGAAGCAGAAGAGAAAGTTCACAAGATCCGTGAGCACCTCAAGACCGTCCAATCCCGACAGAAGAGTTATGTCGACAAGAGACGTCGAGACCTCGCTTTCAATATCGGAGATTTTGTGTATCTCAAAGTGTCGCCTTTGAAGGGAATGCAACGTTTCCAGCTCAAACAAAAGTTAGCCCCCATATATATTGGACCGTTGATACGTTGGAAACGTATCTATAATTTTTGATGCTCCATGCTTGTTTAGTATCTAATTTGCTTTGCTTTGTCTACACTTTGAGGTGTTTTTATATCTTTTCTGGAACAAACTTATTAACAAGTTGCCACAATGCCAGTTGCCTGTTTTCTTCTGTTTTTGGTTCCAGGAAGGTAGAAAATCAATATTCTCGGAATTGGATGGGACAAAACCCAAAGTCAATATTTTACCGTGACGGAAACGAAGACAGAAAATGATACAGAGAGGCACCAGAGGGCGGCCAGACCCCCTGGGCGCGGCCAAGCCTGGCCCGCGCCTGGGGAGGATGTGGGACCTCTGGACGCCTCCCGGCCTCGCCTCTTCGCCTATAAGAAGCCCCCGATGCAGAAACCCTAAGTACCCGATCAATATTCCACGAAACCTTCTGTACCCACCACCGTCGTCCCTAGATCTGGGGGATCTGAAGTTCTTCACGGCACCCTACCGGAGGGGAGATCATCCCGGAGGCCTTCTCTATAGTATGATGCGTGAGTAGTTCGACCTTGGACTATGGGTCCATGTAGTATCTAGATGGTTGTATCTCCTCCTTGTTCTTTCATGTATAGATCTTGTGAGCTCCGTTCATGATCTAATCTATTTTTAATCATGCATGTTGTGTTTGCGGGGATCCTATGGATATTGAGATTATTATGTCAGTTTGGTTAATGGTTTTATATTTATGATTCTATCATGTCTGTGTTGTTTGTGATCTTGCATGCTCTTCGTTGTTAGTAGCTATCATGGCCGAGTAGTTGCTAGTGACTCCAAGAGGGGGTATTATGATCGATAGTGGGTTCATGCCTCTAGTTTCCAAGGGAAGTGACAGAAATCTCTTCGGTTGTAGATGTGTTGTTGCTACTAGGGAGAAAACAACGGTCTCTTGTTCATGGAACAAGTGGATTGTTTACCTTACACACTTTGCTTAAAGCAGTTGTCTGTTGCTTGCAACTTAATACTGGAGGGGGTTTGGCTGATAACCTGAAGGTGGACTTCTAGTCATAGATGTAGTTGGATGGCGGTCTATGTATCTTGTTGTATTGCCCAATCGAATCTCATAGGATCTTTTTGACTAGTATTGCATTGTTATGCCTTGCTTAGTTCCTGTCAATTGCCCTGGTGTAATTTGTTTACCCTTCATGCCATGTTGTTTATCTAAGGAGAACACCTCTAGTGAACTATGGACCCCGGTCCAATCTTTACCATTGATACATCTTCCACCGTTACTTGTTTACTTGCTTCAAACCACCATTACCTTCCACACCATACAGTTAATCCTTTTTTACGGCAAACCGGTGAGCTTGACAACCTCACTGATTCGTTGGGGCAAAGTCTTGAGTTTGTGTTGTGCAGGTCTCTGTGTTGCTTGCAACACCTGTGGTGACGTTTCCTTCCTCCTACTGGTTCGATAACCTTGGTTTATTACTGAGGGAAAACTTGCCGTTGTGTTGCTTCTGTTGGAATTATGCCCTAGAGGCAATAATAAAGATGTTATTATTATAATTCTTGTTCATGATAATGTTTATATTCCATGCTAGAATTGTATTAAGCGGAAACTTTCATACTTGTGTGGTTTGTGAACAACACCGTGTCCCTAGTATGCCTCTATGGACTAGCTCATTGATTAATGATGGTTAAGGTTTCCTAACCATGGACATGAGTTGTCAATTAATAATGAGATCATATCATTGGGAGAATGATATGGTGGACAGACCCAAACTAAGCGAAGCAATTAGATCGTGTCATCGTGTTCGTCTTTGCGAAGCTTTTCTTATGTCAAATATTGTATTCCTTAGACCATGAGATAATACAACTCCCTGGTATCGGAAGAAAGCTTTGAGGTCATCAAACGTCATCCTATGAGAGGGTGATCATAAAGGTGTCTCTCAGGTGATCGGAAAGTATCTGTTGAGTTGTATGTATCGAGATGGGATTTGTCCCTCCCAAGTCGGAGTGATATACTTCGGGCCCACTCGGTAATCGATATCAACGCCGCTTGCAAGCATGTGGTTAAAGAGTTAATCACAAAGTGATATCGGATTACGGAACGAGTAAAGTACTTGCTGTGAACGAGATTGAACTAGGTATGACGGTACCGACGATCGAATCTCGGGCAAGTAAAATATCGCAAGATGAAGGGAATATATATATGGGATTGATTGAATCCTGGCATCGTGGTTCATCCGATATGATCATCGATGAATGTGTGGGAGTCAATATGGGTGTCCAGACCCCGCTGTTGATTATTGATAGAAGATCATGTCTGCATATTCTCGAACCCGCAGGGTCACACACTTAACGTGTCTCGACGCTAGGATAGATTGGATAATTGGTTTATGAGTTTTTGTTCGGAGTCTCGGATGGGATCCGAGACATCACGAGAGGTTCCGGAGTGGTCCGGAGAATAAGATTCATATAAGGCAGTGCAGTTTTTGGAGTTCGGAATTGTTCCGGGTTAATCGGTATTGTACCGGAAGCTTCTAGAACCTTCCGGAAGGGGACCAACGTGGCCCCACCTTCCGGGAGGGGGCATGGTCCTATGAGGGAGTGCCCTGGCCGCATTGGGCCAGGGGCACAAGGCCCCATAGGGCCCAGCCGGCCAAGAGAGTTTTAAACTCGAGATAGAGCTTCTAGGAGGGGGGGGGTTTCCTTGCCCCCCACTCCTCCTCTTTTGGGGCCGCCGGCCTTGGCTTGGGGGAGGGGCTAGGGTTGCGCCCACCCCTCTATATATAGAGGGCTGTGGGCGCACCCCCCCTACACCTTCCCCTCCAACCCTAGCTGCCCTGCTGCCCTCCTCTCTCCCTCCCGACTGTTTATAGGCGAAGCCCTGCTGCAGAAATTCTCCACCATATACACCACGCCGTCGTGTTGTAGATCCAATCCGTCTCTCCACCATACTTGCTGGTCCTAGGAAGGAGGAGACGTCGAGGTGCTGCACGTGTGCATCTCACGGAGGCACCGCCACTTGTGGTGCTAGATCGGATCGGATCGCGAGGAGGAGAAGCGATTACGACTACATCACCCACGTTCCGACGAACGTTCCGCTGTGCAAATCTTCAAGGGTATGAAGATCTAATCCAATCTCTCTCGTTGTTTGCATATCCTAGATTAGATCTTGGCTTTCCCTCTGTTCGCATCCGTAGAAAATTTTGATTTACTATGCCGCGAAACCCTTCAGTGGTATTAGAGCTAGATCTATGCGTAGATGTGTTTCACGAGTAGAACGCAACATGGTTGTTGCGGGCATTGATGTTTTCTGTTGCAAGCCTCTTGTTTGTGTTCTTCTTATGACGCGGGATAGTGAGATTGAAGCGGTCCAGGCCAACCTTACGCGACGTCGTTCGCGAGACCGGCTCCGCACTTGACGTGTGGCTTGTTCCACACATGCGGCTGGTGGATGTCAGTTTCTCTCACTATAGTTGTCATGGGATTAACACCGGAGTTTGGCAACCATAATATCACCGTTGTGGCTTTTCGTAGGTAAGAATCGTTCTAAGCATCTACTCCCATAAGCCACGTAAAACATGCAACAACAAAGTAGAGGCGTCTAACTTGTTTTTGCAGGGAGTGTTTTCTGTGATATGGTATGGCCCAAGATGTGATGTGTATAATGTATGCGATGATCATGTTTTGTAATGTTTCACGACTTGCATGTCGATGAGTACACAACCGGCAGGAGCCATATGGTTGTCTTTATAATTGTGTATGACCTGTGTGTCAACTTCTTATGCGCCATGTAATAGTTTCACTTTATCGCTAAGTAGTTAGCAATAGTTGTAGTTGCTATTCGTGGTGGAGGCAATCATGGTGGAGTGATGGAGATCATGCCGAAACGCACAAGATGGAGATCATTGTGCGAATATTGGCTATACCATGTCACATTAAAGTTATATGCATGTGATGTTTATCCTTTTATGTATCTTATTATGCTTAGATCGCGACGGTAGCATTATAAGATGATTCCTCACTTAAAGATCAAGATAAAAACTGTGTTCTCCCCAAGTATGCACCGTTGCGAAAGTTCGTCGTGTCCAAGCATCACGTGATGATCGGGTGCTATAGACTCTACGCTCACATACAACGGGTGCAAGCCAGTTTTGCACACGCGGAAATACTTGGGTCTAACTTGACGAGCCTAGCATGTACAGACATGGCCTCGGAACACATGAACCGAAAGGTTAAGCATGAGTCATATGAATGATATGATCGACACTTCGTTGTCCACCATTGAAGCCACATCTCTTCTCGTGATGATCGGATTAGGTGTGGTGAATTTGGATCGTGTTCACTAAACAACTTGAGGGATGTTGAATTTAGTGGGAGTTCATCTAGTAATTTGATTAAAAGTTGAACTAGTTATCATGAACATAGTCTAATTTGTACTTGCAAATACTGTAGATCACATGGCCAAATCCAACTTCAACTTCAACGTTTTCGCTGAGAAGGAAAAGCTTAGAAACAATGGGTCTAACTTCACCAATTGGTTCCGCAATCTAAGAATCATTCTCTCTGGCGGTCAAAAGGACTATGTCCTTGGGAAAGCGTTAGGTGACCCCCCTGCTGCAACTGCGCCGGCTGATGAGAAAGCTGTCTATCAGTCGCGCAAAGATGATTATGGAGTGATTAAGAGCACCATGTTGTTTGCTATGGAACCGGAACTTCAAAATCGTTTTGAAGACTATCCCGGGCCCTTTGAGATTCTCGAAGAGCAGAAAACCATGTTTCAGACTCAGGCCCATTCTGAGAGATATGAGATCTCTGAGAAGTTCTTTAACTGCAAGATGGAGGAAGGGAGTTCCGTTAGTGAGCACGCCATTAAGATGACGGGCTACACTCAACGCCTTGAGAAACTGGAATGCACGATTCCAGAGGAGCTCAAGATTGACAGGGTTCTGCAATCACTCCCTCCCAGCTACAAAAGTTTTGTAGTGACTCATAATCAGATTGGTTCCACTGATACAATCACCGAGCTCTTCGCAAAGCTGAAGGCCGCGGAAGTGGACATCAAAAAGGATAATCATGTGTTGATGGTCAACAAGCCCACCTTTAAGAAAGGTAAGGGAGCAAAGAATCCCTTCAAGAAGGGCGGCGGCAAGCGCACTGCCGCTGCTGAGAAGAAGCTCAAGTCTGGTCCTAAGCCGGACACTGAGTGCTTCTATTGCAAGGACAAGGGTCACTGGAAGCGCAACTGTCCGAAGTACTTAGCGGACAAGAAGGCTGGCACCATCAAAGGTATATTTGATATTCATGTTATTGATGTTTTCCTTACTAGCCCTCGTTGTAGTGCCTGGGTATTTGATACCGGTTCAGTTGCTAATATTTGTAACTCGAAACAGGAGCTACGGAATAGACGGCGGCTTGCAAGGGATGAGGTGACGATGCGCGTTGGCAACGGATCAAGAGTTGATGTGATGGCCGTCAGCACGCTCTCCTTAGTTTTACCTTCGGGATTAGTTTTAAACCTTAATAAATGTTATTATGTGCCTGCGTTGAGCATGAACATTATTTCTGGATCTTGTTTATTGCAAAACGGTTATTCATTTAAATCGGAGAATAATGGTTGTTCTATTTATATGAGTAACATATTTTATGGTCATGCACCTGTTGTGAATGGTTTATTTCTTATAAATCTCGAAAGGGATGAAACACACATCCATAACATTGAGGCTAAGAGATGCAAAGTAGAGAGTGATAATACTACTTATTTGTGGCACTGTCGTCTAGGTCATATTGGTGTAAAGCGCATGAAGAAACTCCATTCTGATGGACTTTTGGAGTCTCTTGATTTTGAATCATTTGACACATGCGAACCATGCCTCATGGGCAAGATGATCAAAACCCCGTTCTCCGGTATGATGGAGCGAGCAACAGACTTGTTGGAAATCATACTTACCGATGTATGCGGACCGATGAGTGTTTCGACGCGCGGTGGATATCGCTATTTTCTCACTTTTACCGATGACTTAAGTAGATATGGGTATATCTATTTAATGAAACATAAATCTGAAACATTTGAAAAGTTCAAGGAATTTCAGAATGAAGTGGAGAACCATCGTAACAGAAAGATTAAGTTTCTACGATCCGATCGTGGGGGAGAATATTTGAGTTATGATTTTCTCACGCATCTTAAAGTAAGCGGAATTGTTTCGCAACTCACGCCACCCGGAACACCACATCGCAATGGTGTGTCTGAACGCCGGAATCGAACCCTATTAGATATGGTCCGATCAATGATGTCTCTTACTGATTTGCCGTTATCATTTTGGGGTTATGCATTAGAAACCGCTGCATTCACTTTAAATAGGGCTCCATCTAAATCCGTTGAGACGACACCGTATGAACTGTGGTTTGGTGCTAAACCTAAGTTGTCGTTTCTTAAAGTTTGGGGATGCGAAGCTTACGTCAAGAAGTTGATGCCGGACAAGCTCGAACCCAAAGCGGAGAAATGTGTCTTCATAGGATACCCTAAGGGAACTATTGGGTATACCTTCTATCACAGAACCGAAGGCAAAGTGTTTGTCGCAAAGAACGGTTCCTTTCTTGAGAAGGAGTTTCTCTCGAAAGAAGTGAGTGGGAGGAAAGTAGAGCTAGAGGAGGTTGTTGAACCTTCTCTTGAATTGGAGAGTAGCGCAGCACCTGAAATTGTTCCAGTGCCGCCTGCACCAACAATAGAGGAATCTAATGACAAGGATCATGAAGCTTCGGACGATGCTGCTACTGAACGTCGCAGGTCGACAAGGTCGCGTGCCCCTCCTGAGTGGTACGGCAACCCTGTCTTGACTGTCTTGTTAGTAGAAGACAGTGAACCTACGAACTATGAGGAAGCGATGATGAGCCCAGACTCTGAGAAATGGCTAGAAGCCATGAAATCCGAATTGGGATCCATGAGCGAAAACCAAGTATGGACTTTGGTGGACCCTCCTAGCGACCGAAAGGCCGTTGAGTGCAAATGGATCTTCAAGAAGAAAACAGACGCGGATGGTAATGTTACCGTCTATAAAGCACGGCTTGTTGCGAAAGGTTTTCGACAAGTTCAAGGTGTTGACTACGATGAGACTTTCTCTCCCGTAGCGATGTTTAAGTCCATTCGGATTTTATTAGCAATTGCTGCGTTTCATGATTATGAAATATGGTAGATGGATGTCAAGACTGCGTTCCTCAATGGCAACATTGATGAAGAGTTGTATATGATGCAACCCAAAGGTTTTGTCGATCCTAAGGATGCTGGTAAAGTATGCAAACTTCAGCGTTCCATTTATGGACTGAAGCAAGCATCTCGGAGTTGGAACCTTCGTTTTGATCAAGTGATCAAGAGCTTTGGATTTGTTCCAAATTGCTACGAGGCTTGTATCTACAAGAAAGTGAGTGGGAGCTCGGTGACGTTTCTGGTACTATATGTGGATGACATATTGATTATTGGAAATGACATCAACATGCTTAACGATGTGAAGAGTTATTTGAACAAGTGTTTTTCAATGAAAGACCTAGGTGAAGCTGCTTATATATTGGGCATCAAAATCTATAGAGATAGACAAAGACGCCCGATAGCTTTAAGCCAGAGTACATACCTAGACAAAGTTCTGAAAAGGTTCAGAATGGATAAGGCAAAGAAAGGTTCAGTGCCTATGTTGTCAGGTAAGATATTGAGCAAGGCTCAGTGTCCAGCTACGGTAAATGATAGGGAAGCTATGAGAAAAGTGCCTTATGCCTCGTCCATAGGTTCTATCATGTATGACATGCTGTGTACTAGACCAGATGTGTCCAATGATCTTAGTTTGACGAGAAGATATCAAAGTGATCCAGGAGTGGAACACTGGACAGCCGTGAAGAACATCCTAAAGTACCTAAATATGACTAAAGAAATGTTCTTAGTCTATGGGGGTGATGAACAGCTCGTCGTAAAAGGTTACGTCGACGCTAGTTTCGACACCGACAAGGATGATTCTAAATCTCAGACAGGATACGTGTATATTTTGAATGGAGGAGCTGTGAGCTGGAGAAGCTGCAAGCAAAGCGTGATCGCGGGATCTACAGTAGAAGCGGAATACATGGCTGCTGCAGAAGCGTCAAGTGAAGGAGTTTGGATCAGGAACTTCATCACTGAGCTTGGCGTGGTTGCAAGTGCATTGGACCCACTGGAGATATTGTGTGACAACACTGGCGCCATAGCACTTGCTAAGGAACCAAGATATCATCCAAAGACCAAGCATATCAACCGCAAGTTTCATATAATCCGAGATTATATAGCAGATGGAGATCTGAAGATCAGCAAAGTACATACAGATCTGAATGTCGCAGATCCATTGACTAAACCTCTTCCACGTGTAAAACATGATCAACACCTCAGTGCCATGGGTGTGAGATTGTTGCCAAATGTAAACTAGATTATTGACTCTAGTGCAAGTGGGAGACTGTTGGAATTATGCCCTAGAGGCAATAATAAAGATGTTATTATTATAATTCTTGTTCATGATAATGTTTATATTCCATGCTAGAATTGTATTAAGCGGAAACTTTAATACTTGTGTGGTTTGTGAACAACACCGTGTCCCTAGTATGCCTCTATGGACTAGCTCATTGATTAATGATGGTTAAGGTTTCCTAACCATGGACATGAGTTGTCAATTAATAATGAGATCATATCATTGGGAGAATGATATGGTGGACAGACCCAAACTAAGCGAAGCAATTAGATCGTGTCATCGTGTTCGTCTTTGCGAAGCTTTTCTTATGTCAAATATTGTATTCCTTAGACCATGAGATAATACAACTCCCTGGTATCGGAAGAAAGCTTTGAGGTCATCAAACGTCATCCTATGAGAGGGTGATCATAAAGGTGTCTCTCAGGTGATCGGAAAGTATCTGTTGAGTTGTATGTATCGAGATGGGATTTGTCCCTCCCAAGTCGGAGTGATATACTTCGGGCCCACTCGGTAATCGATATCAACGCCGCTTGCAAGCATGTGGTTAAAGAGTTAATCACAAAGTGATATCGGATTACGGAACGAGTAAAGTACTTGCTGTGAACGAGATTGAACTAGGTATGACGGTACCGACGATCGAATCTCGGGCAAGTAAAATATCGTGAGACGAAGGGAATATAGATATGGGATTGATTGAATCCTGGCATCGTGGTTCATCCGATATGATCATCGATGAATGTGTGGGAGTCAATATGGGTGTCCAGACCCCGCTGTTGATTATTGATAGAAGATCATGTCTGCATATTCTCGAACCCGCAGGGTCACACACTTAACGTGTCTCGACGCTAGGATAGATTGGATAATTGGTTTATGAGTTTTTGTTCGGAGTCTCGGATGGGATCCGGGACATCACGAGAGGTTCCGGAGTGGTCCGGAGAATAAGATTCATATAAGGCAGTGCAGTTTTTGGAGTTCGGAATTGTTCCGGGTTAATCGGTATTGTACCGGAAGCTTCTAGAACCTTCCGGAAGGGGACCAACGTGGCCCCACCTTCCGGGAGGGGGCATGGGCCTATGAGGGAGTGCCCTGGCCGCATTGGGCCAGGGGCACAAGGCCCCATAGGGCCCAGCCGGCCAAGAGAGTTTTAAACTCGAGATAGAGCTTCTAGAAGGGGGGGTTTCCTTGCCCCCCACTCCTCCTTTTTTGGGGCCGCCGGCCTTGGCTTGGGGGAGGGGCTAGGGCTGCGCCCACCCCTCTATATATAGAGGTCTGGGGGCGCACCACCCCCCTACACCTTCCCCTCCAACCCTAGCTGCCCTGCTGCCCTCCTCTCTCCCTCCCGACTGTTTGTAGGCGAAACCCTGCTGCAGAAATTCTCCACCATATACACCACGCCGTCGTGTTGTAGATCCAATCCGTCTCTCCACCATACTTGCTGGTCCGAGGAAGGAGGAGACGTCGAGGTGCTGCACATGTTCATCTCACGGAGGCACCGCCACTTGTGGTGCTAGATCGGATCGGATCGCGAGGAGGAGAAGCGAGTACGACTACATCACCCACGTTCCGACGAACGTTCCGCTGTGCGAATCTTCAAGGGTATGAAGATCTAATCCAATCTCTCTCGTTGTTTGCATCTCCTAGATTAGATCTTGGCTTTCCCTCTGTTCGCATCCGTAGAAAATTTTGATTTACTATGCCGCGAAACCCTTCAGCTTCACACCTTGCTCTTGGGGTTCCAACGAAGTGGCCCACTTCAACACTGGGTGCACACATCAAGGATTTCTAGCACCGTTGCCGGGGAGGCTAAGGACGTCTTCACAAGGGGACTCCTTCACTTCCTTTCTCTTTACTTTATTTTTAGTTTGCTTTGTTTCTTTTGCTTGGTTTTGTTTGCCTTTTTGCAAAAAACCCAAAGAATTAGTTTAGTTTGGTTTGCTTTCTTTATTCAAAAACACAAAAAAATTAGTTCCTGCTCTAGCTGCTGCTGCTGTTTTTGGCTTGCCCACCTTTGCCAAAATGAACTCTGCTGAGAACACCAAGTTGTGTGACTTCACTAGCAACAACAACAATGATTTCCTAAGCACTCCTATTGCTCCACCTGCTCCTGATGCTACCTTTTATGAAATTAAGCCTTCTTTGTTGAATCTTGTGATGAGAGAGAAATTTTCTGGTGCTAGTTCTGATGATGTTGCTGCCCATCTCAATAACTTTGTTGAACTTTCTAATATGCAAAAGTATAAGGATGTGGATGGAGATATTATTAATCTCAAGCTTTTTTCCTTTCTCCTTGAGAGGAAAATCTAAAGAATGATTGCTATCTTTGCTTAAAAATAGTATTGATGGAGATATTATTAAGCTCAAGCCTTTTCCTTTCTCCTTGAGAGGAATAATTTTGGTGGTAACAACAATTATAGGCCTTATCCTCCTAATAATGGAAATTCCTATGTAAGCTCTTACAACAATGCTAGAAGTGCCCCCTCTGAACTTGAAGTCATGCTCAAAGACTTTATTAGTAAACAAACCACTTTCAATAAGACTATAGAGGAAAAGCTTTTGAATGTTGAGAAAAATAGATCCTATTTGTCTGAAGCTCATTCGTCCTTGATTAATAAAATGGCTGCTAAACCTGAAACCATGGAAAGTACCTTTGCTGCTACTCATGCCATACAAGTTACTATTGATGAAAATGTTAGGCTGTTAGATCAACTTCATGCTAGGTGGGAAAGGGAAGCTGAAATTGATAAAAACAATAGTGTGTGCACCATCACCACTAAACCACAAGTAGTCCCTGTTCCTCCTCCGACTATGCCTAAGCCTATTGAGCCTACTACTAGTGATGCTAAGTTTGATTTTGATATAGATGGTTGCAATATTTCTGAAGTGATTATGTTCCTACAAAAGCTTGCTAGAAGTCCTGATGCTAGTGATATGCATGTTGCTTTCACCAAACACGTTACATATGCTCTTGTTAAGATTAAGGAAGTGATGACCCACAAGTATAGGGGATCACAACAATCTTCGCGGGTAGTATTATCCAATTTATTGATTCGACACAAGGGGAGACAAAGAATACTTGCAAGCCTTAACAACTGAGTTGTCAGTTCAGCTGCACCTGGAAATAGTTCTTGCTCACAGAAGTTTATCAGTAGCAACAGTTTGGTAGTAGCAACAGTAAAGCAACAAAAACAGTGAAATAGTGCAATAGTAACAGTAACGGTAACAGTGGGATTCGAGTGCGGTAGGCATAGGGATGGATGGACGGGCGTTGCATGGACGAGTCTAAACATGTAACTTCAAGATCTAGGGCATTGCAGATAAATAAAAATAAGCATCCAAGTACTAAACAATCCTAGGCATGTGCTCCAAATATAGTCATACATGCTCGCAATGAGAACTTGCACAACATCTTCTGTCCAGCCAGCCCGTGGCAGCGGGGCCTCTAGGGAACTACTAGCAATTAAGGTTCTCCTTTTAATAGAGCACTAGAGAAAAACATTAACACTCCATGAACACATGTGATCCTCACACCACAGCCATCCCCTCCGGTTGTCCCAATTATTGTCACTTTCGGGCCTTTGGATCCGAACAATGATATGTGTACACAACTTGCAGATAAGATCACAAACAATACTATCATAATGATTCAATAATAAGTTCAGATCTGAGATCATGGCACTCGGGCCCTAGTGACAAGCATTAAGCACAACAAGTTGCAACAAAGTCAAATAGCACCAATAGAGATACTAGGAACTATGCCCTAACAATCTTATTCGATTACATGATAGAACTCATCCAATCCCTACCATCCCCAAGCCTACAACGGGGGATTACTCACTCATGGATGAGGGAAACATCGGTGGTTGATGGAGATGCGTTTGTGATGACGATGGCGATGATCCTCTCCAAATTCCCCATCCCGGCAGGGTTCCAGAATGGAGTTTATGGATCCGAATCTTGGTTTCTGGTGGCGGCGGCGGAGCGGAACTCTTTCTGGAAAACTATCGAACCCACCCTCGGTTTTTAGGTCAAAAGGCAACTTACAGGCGCAGAGGGAGGCCGAGGGGGTACTTGGGGTGCTTGCACCCCCCTGGCGCAGGCAGGGCCCACCCACACCTGGCATGGGTGTGCCCCCCAGGCTCCTTCTCTGTCTCTTCTTCTGGCTCCATGGATCTTTCGGTGAAATATAATCTTGGCATATTTTCCGAGATTTTTCCTGATAGTTGAATTTCTGCACAAAAACAAGACACCAAGGTAATTCTGCTGAAAACAACGTCAGTCTGTGTTAGTTGTATCCAAATCACAAGTTTAGAGGAGAAACAATAGCAAAGTGTTCTAGAAAGTAGATACGTTTTGGACGTATCAGGAAGAGAATCTAAAACACAAAGCTTCTATTCCTAGGAAAGTAGAAGATAGTTGGGAACCCATTATTAATATGCAAGTGAATGACTTTGATCTCAAAGCTTCATGTGATCTTGGTTCTAGTGTCTCTATTATTCCTAGGAAGATTTATGAAATGCTTGATTTTCCACCATTGGAAGATTGTTATTTGGATGTCCGACTTAATGATAATGCTAAGAAGAAACTCATGGGGAGTATTAATGATGTTCTCATAGAGGAAAAGCTTTTGAATGTTGAGAAAAATATATCCTCTTTGTCTGAAGCTCATTCGTCCTTGATTAATAAAATGGCTGCTAAACCTGAAACCATGGAAAGTACCTTTGCTGCTACTCATGCCATACAAGTT
The DNA here is from genome assembly GCA_916181665.1 of Avena sativa. NCBI lineage: Eukaryota > Viridiplantae > Streptophyta > Magnoliopsida > Poales > Poaceae > Avena > Avena sativa. The sequence goes on along the minus strand of OV702285.1, from coordinate 2,155,280 downwards.
ACTATTGATGAAAATGTTAGGCTGTTAGCTCAACTTCATGCTAGGTGGGAAAGGCAAGATGAAATTGATAGAAACAATAGTGTGTGCACCATCACCACTAAACCACAAGTAGTCCATGTTCCTCCTCCGACTATGCATAAGCCTATTGAGCCTACTACTAGTGATGCTAAGTTTGATTTTGATATAGATAGTTGCAATATTTCTGAAGTGATTATGTTCCTACAAAAGCTTGCTAGAAGTCCTGATGCTAGTGATATGCTCTTGTTAAGATAAAGGAAGAGAAGCTAAAACACAAAGCTTCTATTCCTAGGAAAGTAGAAGATAGTTGGGAACCCATTATTAATATGAAAGTGAATGACTTTGATCTCAAAGCTTCATGTGATCTTGGTTCTAGTGTCTCTATTATGCCTAGGAAGATTTATGAAATGCTTGATTTGCCACCATTGGAATATTGTTATTTGGATGTCCCACTCAATGATAATGCTAAGAAGAAACTCATGGGTAGTATTAATGATGTTCTCATTTTGGTTAACAATGCTTATATCCCTGTTGATTTCTATGTTTTGGATGTGAATACAATTCTTCTTGTCCTATTACTTTGGGAAGACCTTTTCTTAGAACTGTTGGTGCCATCATTGATATGAAAGAAGGCACCATTAAATATCATTTTCCATTCAAGAAAGGTATTGAACACTTCCCCATAAGGAGAGAGAAGTTGCTTTTTGCTCTTCCTTTGAAAGCAAGATTTGATGTTAATGCTTCTTCATTTGAAAACACTTGATTCTTCTTGCTTCTTGTGACTAAGTTAAATGCGTTAAAGAAAAGTAATTGTTGGGAGATAACCCAAGAGTTTCCTTGAGTATTGGAATTTATTACTTCATTAATGAACTCTCCTTATCCTTTTTGTTGGCTTTTTATGCCAAGAATGACCTCTAATAAGAGGGAAGTAAGATTTGGGGAGTTGCTGTCCCGAAACAGATTTCTGTCCTCCACCATAAATATTTGTGAGGAGTCTCTGTAACTCGGATTGAGCTAAACATTTACGAATAAATCCCCCAGTATGTTAGCTAACTTTCATTAGTTCACCACCTTTCGATTTGAGCAACAGAAGATTTTCGAAAAAATCGGTTTCTACCAGCTGGTCTGTTTTGACAGATTTCTGCCTTTATTTGCATTTGCTTCTTATTGATTCCTTTTTGAGTTCTCTTTTGGAGAATTTAGCTTTTTGAAGGAGTTACTACAGTAGCTTGTGTTTTTAGTGAAAAGTTTTTCTGTTCCAAAGCTTTGCCAGAGGTCTAATATCTTTTGAATAAACTAATGTTGCTAATGAAGATTGTGTGAAGTTTTGTATGAAGGAAAATTTTTCAGGTGTAGAGAGAGAATGATGTAATGAGATGAAGAATCGATAAAAGCTCAAGCTTGGGGATGCCACCATGGTGTCACCCCAAGAAATATCCAAGAGGTACAAGCGTCAAAGCTTGGGGATGCCCAAGGCATCCCCTTCTTCATCAATAAAAAGCTCAGGTCTATCTAGACACTTCGTTTTTATTGTTTCATGCATAGTTGTGTTATTCTTGGAGCATCTTAGTTTTCGTTTGCTTTGCTTAGGTTGTTTAGTTTGCTTGAATAAAGTAGTTTGGACCCCCATTCTCGCCGTGTTGTTACAAATAAGTTGCTTGGTGTTGGAAAGGAGTAGGAAGTTCCTTCTTGAAAGTACAAGAGGAGTTTGCATTGACTGTGACTTAGACTTTAGCATGACATGCTAGGTGTTGTTTTGAATTTATGCTTAGTGATTATTGCTGTAGCATGTCTTGTTCCAAACAATTGGGATTGCTTAGTGTGCCTTGAATAAATTATATGGTGTTTTAGCATGCAAAAGCATAGTATTGTGGTATTCTCCTTTGATGCTTTGTTTGGGTTGACTTGGCACATGCTCACACCATGTTATGACTATGACAAGTCACCATAGCCTCTATGATCATTTAGTCCTTGACTTGTAGTACCACTCTATGCTTTGATTAGTAATGCTTTGTTGCTCTGCATTGATTATGGTCATTATGCTCTCTTAGTTGGTTGCTCCCAGTCTTTTGCTAGCCTCCACTTGTATGAGTAAGCTCTACTCATGCTTCCAACTCCCAAGAAACCATGTTTTCCAAAGTGTCCACTATAAATTCCTATGCATGGTGTGTTACACCATTCCAAGTATATTCTTGTTTTCAGCTATCTTCCAATTAAAAACTATTTTGTTATGTGAAAACTTAGTGATTAAAGCCCTCACAAACTTGATGACACAATTTATATTCTTTCCCCTAATAAACTTGAACCATTGTGTCGTCTATGTTGTTTATGCTTGCACTTATACGTTGGAATTAGCAGAACCATGCTGTCATGGGAAACGTTTTCAACATTGTACTTGTACTTTATACTCAATTGATATCATGCTCTTTTGTCTATGGATGTCACCGGTGTGAAGTAAATAGGGAACTTGTGAGTCCATGGAGTATGTATTTTGTGTTAGAGCAACGCCTGGGCCGCTAGCCTAAGCCATGCCTAATCATGGTGGAAACTTGCAGCATCACCAAAGCGAGCTATCTATGAAGCATCCTCAATAAAAAGCTATGCATATAGTAAATAAAAAGATCGTTGAGATGCTCATTGTATGCTTGCCTTGTCATTTTGGTTATGGTATATCTCCTGTACCATGTGCAAGGGGTACCTCGTTGGCAGTTCTCTATGATATGCAAATACTTACAATGACAAGAACTTACAGGTGACTGAAGTTGAGTAGCATGAGGTGTGGCCCTTGTATTCAAGGGACTTGAGATTGCCAACTTATACTTTGTGAAGCATATACTCCATAGTTTGTTCATTTTAACCTGAATCACTTCAAGATGCTTATGATAGGGGCAATGAGGGCTGAAAGCTAACAAGTACCATAATTTTTGGAAGCTCTTTTTGAAACTTGAAATCCCTGCTTCCCATTATGAAGGGCCTTTCTTCCACTATTATTTGAGTCTCCACATTTTACCTTTAAGCACCATTAAGAGAGCATAGTTGCCATTCTGTGTGTAGTGTCCCAAAGCTTATTCATTGATGAATATTGTGATATTACTTGTTCTTGTGCTATTTGTTTCTAGTCATCCTTATGAACTTTGAAGATGTCCTATGCATCTATTTGCTACTCTATGAGGGACAAGCTAATTTCCACTATGCTATGTTTTCTGTATGTGAAACAAACAAACGTTTTTCAATGCATGTTATTCATGATCTTTGTTTGTAGCCTTTCATGTTGCATGCATAGTTACTTTGTCCTATTGTTAGAAATCCATCTTTCATGCACATGTTTAGAGTTCTTTGATCCCAGATTTCAATGCTTGGAAATGGTTTGATCTTGGTTTTGATGGTGCATGTCACCTCAAACATTATTCTTTTTATCACTTACCTACTCGGGGATGAGAAGGAGTTAAGCTTGGGGATGCTTGATACGTCGGAAATGTATCTATAATTTTTTATGCTCCATGCTTGTTTAGTATCTACTTTGCTTTGCTTTGTCTACATTTTGAGGTGTTTTTATATCTTTTCTGGAACTAACTTATTAACAAGTTGACACAGTGCCAGTTGCCTGTTTTCTTCTGTTTTTGGTTCTAGGAAGGTAGAAAATCAATATTCTCGGAATTGGACGGGACAAAAGCCAAAGTCAATATTTTACCGTGAGGGACACGAAGACAGAAGACGAGACGGAGAGGCACCAGAGGGCGGCCAGACCCCCTGGGCACGGCCAAGCCTGGCCCGCGCTTGGGTAGGGTGTGGGCCCTTTGGCCGCCTCCCGGCCTCGCCTCTTCGCCTATAAGAAGCCCCTGATGCAGAAACCCTAAGTACCCGATCAATATTCTACGAAACCTTCTGTAGCCACCGCCACCGTCGTCCCTAGATCGGGGGGATCTGAAGTTCTTCCCGGCACCCTGCCGGAAGGGAGATCATCCCGGAGGCCTTCTCTCCGGTATGATGCGTGAATAGTTCCACCATGGACTGTGGGTCCATGTAGTATCTAGATGGTTGTATCTCCTCCTTGTGCTTTCATGTATAGATCTTGTGAGCTCCGTTCATGATCAAGATCTAATCTATTTGTAATCATGCATGTTGTGTTTGTGGGGATCCGATGGATATTGATATTATTATGTCAGTTTGGTTAATGGTTTTGTCTTTATGATTCTATCATGTTTGTGTTGTTTGTGATCTTGCATGCTCTCCGTTGTTAGTAGCTATCTTGGCCGAGTAGTTGCTAGTGACTCCAAGAGGGGGTATTTATGCTCGATAGTCGGTTCATGCCTCTAGTTTCCAAGGGAAGTGACAGAAATCTCTTCGGTTATAGATGTGCTATTGCTACTAGGGAGAAAACAACGGTCTCTTGTTCATGGAACAAGTGGATTGTTTACCTTACACACTTTGCTTAAAGCAGTTGTCTGTTGCTTGCAACTTATACTGGAGGGGGTTCGGATGATAACCTGAAGGTGGACTTCTAGTCATAGATGTATTTGGATGGCGGTCTATGTATCTTGTTGTATTGCCCAATCGAATCTCATAGGATCTTTCTGACTGGTGTTGCATTGTTATGCCTTGATCAGTTCCTGCCAATTGCCCTGCTGTAATTTGTTTACCCTTTATGCCATGTTGTTTATCTAAGGAGAGCACCTCTAGTGAACTATGGACCCCGGTCCAATCTTTAATATTGATACATCTTCCACTGTTACTTGTTTACTTGCTGCAAACCATTACCTTCCACATCATACGTTTAATCCTTTGTTACAGCAAACCGGTGAGCTTGACAACCTCACTGAATCGTTGGGGCAAAGTCTTGAGTTTGTGTTGTGCAGGTCTCCACATTGCTTGCAACACCTGTGCAACGTTTCCTTCCTCCTACTGGTTCGATAACCTTGGTTTCTTACTAAGGGAAAACTGAAGGGTTTCGCAGCATAGTAAATCAAAAAATTTCTATGGATACGAATGGGAAAGCCAAGATATAATCTAGTAGATGCAAACAACGAGGGGGGATAGATGAGATCTTCATACCCTTGAAGATTCACACAGCAGAACGTTCGACGGAACGTGGGTGATGTAGTCGTACTCGCTTCTCCTCCTCGCGATACGATCCGATCTAACACCGCAAGTGGCGATGCCTCCGAGAGATGCACACATGCGGAACCTCGACGTATCCTCCTTCCTCGGTCCAGCAAGTAGGGTGGAGAGATGGGTTGGATCTACAACGCGACAACGCGGTGCAAGCGGTGGACAGTTTCTGCGGCAGGGCTTCGCCTACGCGCAGTCGGGAGGAAGAGAGAGAGGAGGGGCAGCAGGGCGGCTAGGGTTGTGGAGGAGGTGTGTGAGGGGTGTGCCCCCATAACTCTTTATATAGAGGGGTGGGCGGCTGGCCCTTTCCCCTCCCCCAAGCCCTAGGCCGGCGGCCAAAGGAGGGAGGAGTGGGGGGGCAAGTCCCCCACCTTCTAGAAGCTCCCCTAGGGTTTCCCTAGGGTTTGGCCGGCTGGGCCCTATGGGGCCTTGTGCCCCTGGCACAATGCGGCCAGGACACTCCCTCATAGGCCCACGCCCCCTCCCGACAAGTGGGGCCACGTTGGTCCCACTCCGGAAGGTTCTAGAAGCTTCCGGTACAATAACGAATAACCCGAAACAATTCCGAACTCCCAAAACTGCATTGCCTTATATGAATCTTATTCTCCGGACCATTCCGGAACCTCTCGTGACGTCCTGGATCTCATCCGAGACTCCGAACAAAAACTCATAAACCAATTATCCAATCAATCCTAGCGTCGAGACACGTTATGCAGACATGATCTTCTATCAATAATCAACAGCGGGGTCTGGAAACCCATATTGACTCCCACACATTCATCGATTATCATATCAGATGAACCACGATGCCAGGATTCAATCAATCCCATATATATATTCCCTTCGTGTCGCGATATTTTACTTGCCCGAGATTTGATCGTCGGTACCGTCATACCTAGTTCAATCTCGTTCACAGCAAGTAATTTACTCGTTCCGTAATCCGATATCACTTTGTGATTAACTCCTTAACCACATGCTTGCAAGCGGTGTTGATATCGATTACCGAGTGGGCCCGAAGTATATCTCTCCGACTTGGGAGGGACAAATCCCATCTCGATACATACAACCCAACAAGTACTTTCCGATCACCCGAGAGACACCTTTATGATCACCCTCTCATAGGATGACGTTTGATGACCTCAAAGCTTTCTTCCGATACCAGGGAGTTGCATTATCTCATGGTCTAAGGAATACAATACTTGACATAGGAAAAGCTTCGCAAAGATGAACACGATGACACGATCTAATTGCTCTACTTAATTTGGGTCTGTCCATCATATCATTCTCCCAATGACATGATCTCATTATTAATCAACAACTCATGTCTATGGTTAGGAAACCTTACCAATCATTAATCAATGAGCTAGTCCACAGAGGCGCACTAGGGACACGGTGTTGTTCATAAACCACACAAGTATCAAAGTTTCCGCTTAATACAATTCTAGCATGGAATATAAACTTTATCATGAACAAGAATTATGGTAATAACATCTTTATTATTGCCTATAGGGCATAATTCCAACAAAAACTTGCTGTTGTGCTCATCATACCTTGCTCTTGGGGTTTCCAACAAAGCATCCCACGACAATATTGGGTGCGCGCATCAACCGTTCAAGATTCTGAATCTCCGAGGAGAAGTATCGTATCAACTGGAACTGCCAGAGGAGTTGTCAGCCGTGCATAATGTGTTCCATATATCGTTACTTCGCAAATGCCTAGAGGTCCCAGAGAAGACCAAAGTATTCAAGAATATTGATCACCGAACCATCGAGATCAACGATGACCTGACGTATCCCGAAGTACCCATCCGTATTTCGGAGGAAGCTTTCAGAACCACCAGGACCCGGAGTATAAAGTTTCTCAAGATCCAATGGAGCAACCACACTGAAGAAGAAGCTACCTGGGAGCAAGAAGACTACATTAGGACAGAGTTTCCAGATCTCTTTAAATCCTAGTTTTCCTTTTCTCAAATCTCGGGACGACATTTTGTTTAAGGAGGGAAGGTTTGTAACATCCCAAAAATATTGATCAAGGTTATCAAATTCCAATCACTAAAATTAGGGTTAACAAAAACTTTTGTTAATTAAAATCAATATGAAATCATGTGTGTATGTGATGATTGTATGAATGCATGGTTGGACTTGTGTGATTGTTGTGAATAGCAAGGAATGGTTTAAAGATGAAAACAACATCATCTAAATCATTTCCAAGCAGAAACAAATCAAGAGAAATTCAAAAACAAACAAAACAAGCAAATGGTCATTTTTGCCAATCTTGCTCACTAGACCACTTTGAGTGTTTCTAGTCCAAGATTTCAAACATAAACAATTAAATTTCTTTTCACCCCTTGCTAGACCAAGTCAAAGTGAACCCAAGCCCACCTTTCAAACCCATAGAAACATTTGGCAACTTGACTCAAATGACAATTCAAAATTGAATCTATATCATATGTGAAGATCACCATTTCTCAAAACCCCACCAAACCAGTTCACCTTGACAAATCCAAGCAACCATAGACTACCTAGTATATGACTAGTACACCCACCAAGTTTCACTCAAAATTTCAAATTCAAATCTCTTGCGGCCATTTTATCAAACACCTTCTGGACACAAATCAAATTTGACAACAAACACTATAGTGAGCAGTGTTTGGCCAACCTTGTACCCTCTCTAGCTCACAACACTCTCAGTAGATGATCTAACTAATTTAACAAGCCCTAGCTCACTGTAAAATTGACAATGTCATCAATGGTGAGCATGGCCGAGCCCAACTTGTCATCCCATTGTCGACAACAAGCTAGGAGCCTCTCTAGCCTCGCCGACCTTGTCTAGCCAGCAAGCCACCGTCCACCGCCACCCCCTGTCCAGTGCCCAAGCCTTGCCAGCCCCTGGACCACTCAGAACGAGCGCGCCTAGTCGCTCTGCAAGCATGCCGAGAGCGCGCCAAAGCGCCACGCTCGACAGGCAAGCACAGACATCGCCCCGCCTTTGCCGCTTGCATGCGTGATCACCATCGCCCCAGGAACCGCCTAGACATGCCCGTTCGCCGCCGCGCGACCAGGAGAGCCCGTGCGCCATTAAATTTACCTTCGGACCCGCCTAGAGCATCGCAGTGTTCCGACCAGTTTGCACCGCCCCACGCCTCGCCACCATGCCATTGAGCTTCGCCAGGAGGCAGCGCACCATCCCCTAGCTTTGCCCATGCCATTAGCTCGTTGTGCCGATGACCACGATGAGCTCCACCCGCACCCTTCGGTCCCCTCGTCGCACTATAAATAGAGGCCTTCCCCGTTCGATTTCAGCACACCATCTCACTCCCCTCTCTCTCAGAACCATCCCACCTCATCCCTGGAGCAAGGCGAGCACCAGGTGGCCGGAATTTCACTGGAGTCCGCCGCTGCTGCAGGAGAAGGGTGCCGTTGATTGGAGCATCCCCAGGAGGAGCCACCGGTACCAGGAGGATCGCCGTCGTTGACTTCGTCGTTTGCCCCCATCACCGGAGCCCCGATGAGCCACCACTGACCCCCACGGGCCACGCTAGGGTTCGACCTCGCCGCGCATTGTTCAGGCGTGGACGATGAACCACAACCATAGATCTAGCTTCTAATCCTACGACCCAAATCACCCTATACCCCTTGGCACCCCCTGTCTCACTGACTGGTGGGGACAGCCACTTAAACCCACCCCCACACGCGTTGTGCGCAGTGGGCCGGCCCAGTTACACTCCCGCGCAACCTAGTAATTCAAACTTAGGGTTTTCCATTTGGTTTCAAACTTAGTTCTGTCCCTAGATTAAAAAATCAACCCAGATCGATTCACTGAACCAAATTGCATGAGACTAATTTTGCTAGCAAGGTACTGAAATTCTTAATCCAAACCCGTTGGATTCAAATCATTTGGAACTATAGATCACCTCTAGTAAAAATAACAAGGCAGAGACTTTTCTGCATTCACACATTTTTCAAAATTCAACCATAAAAGCTTTTGGGTTGATTCCAACTCTCAAAAATCAATTTGATAAGACCTTTCTGAATATATAAAAATATATAGGTTTACTTACAGAAATAATTGGCAAGTAATAAAAGAATTCCCCATAGGCATTTCTAGTGACTATACTTAATTAAATTAAAAGGTTAGACCTTATTAAATCGTGACACCACTTTAAATCATATTCCCAAGTACTGAAATATGTGGTGATGACATGTGTCAACATGATCCCATGTTTTAGTTGGAGAATATTAACTCTTGAGTAGTTTTTCAATGAGTAGAAATTACTTTTCTAAAATAAAATAAATTAAACTTTTGCCTTAATGTTTGTAATGTTTGTGATGATGCTAGATCATCTAGTGAAAACCCTGGTGTGATAAATATAAGTAGTTAAGTATTGTTTGGTGATTGTGTACCTCGTATTTATTTATAGACGCTAGTACCGATCAAGGATACGAAGAAGGAGACTACTACGAAGAGGAAGCAGAGGAGAACTTCAACCACTGCACTACACAAGGCAAGCTACTGACTAATCAAGCTAACACTTGCAAATGTTATAGCTAGATAACCTATGCAATGCATTAGGCATGTCTTGGTTATATCAACTAATGATACCAAATACCAGTTTTACTTGCAAGCTTAGTTATTTTATTTCTTTATCAAAGCTGTCTATTTGTGTTACTTAGTGACTTATAGATTTTAGAAAGATATTTTTTAAGGTAGCATAAAGAGCATAAAACTTGGCCTAAGTTAGATAATCTTGATGTCATCCTGAGGCATGATATTGAACTTAGATAATTCACACTTGATTACCACCCCTCATTAGTGTTTACCCCCAACTTTAGTGGCTAGTGCTAAGCATAAAACTTGATCACTTTAGATGGGATTACTTGGTGAAAATGGTTATGAAAACCTTAGAATGATGAGTCATTCTACTGAAATGTTTTGACATGTGTTCTTGAAACACCAGATGATTTTGATTATGAAAATGTTGAGGCATGAGCCTTAGCCCTTTATAAAAGTGATGGTTGTCTGGATGCGATACCATTCCAATTTTACCGTACAACCACAATACCCGAAATTTGGGTAGGGCTTGACTAGAAGTTTATATACCTTAGTATGGGTTCCCTTGCGGCCAAGGTTTGAGCTGAGGCTACCTTGTGAATATTTTCCACCTATACAGTTCCCAAGATGATAGATGGTCATGATTGGGAGGCCAAACTCATAGGAGAGGTGCTTATACTAGGGCGTGTAATTGAAAGGTTAAGATTGATTATCCGCATACTAAGTATGGTGAATTCAGGATTGTTCCTGACGGATGTATCGAATATTGTGGTGAAAGTGTACCACCTCTGCAGAGTGTCAAACTATTCGAATAGTCGCGTCCGCAATTATGGACAGTTGGAGTGACCATACTATTCCGTCGTTAGATGTTTTCAAAATGACCTGTGATTTGAATCATGACTTTGACTTGACCACAACAGGGTTGTGATATGAAAACTCAAGTTCCCACTTAGGTGTTATAAAACTTTCAACTAGCTTTCTTTGCTTCTGAACTTAGTTAAGGTAAACCTGGATTTTTGCAAATCAACCTAGAGCTTAGTGTTCCTATTCAAAACCACTTCACTTGTTAGTCTTAGTTTGCGAGTACTTAAAGAGTACTCATGGCTTTGTCCCTGGCTATTCTCGTGGCCAAACTATAAAGATGACTATCACGAGGATGGACTGCAGGAAGGTTACGACAACTAGGATCATCTCCCATCGTCAGCATTGCCTGTGACCATGAAGGTGGAGTCTCGCCCACGCTACCGTTATTATTATATTATTCCGCTGCTTGATTTGTACTAAGACTGGATCATGAGATTCTTTATTTGTTGTAAGACCTTATGTATGGTTTGTAATGGATGATGTACTGTGATATCCAATCTGTTATGTCTCGCAAAAATGGTAATCCTGGGATTGCGATGTATGGCATAACAGGCATCTGGGATTAAAAATCTGGGTGTTGACACCTCCACTCATAGATCAGGTCCCCTGTCCCTCCCGAGACCTACGGATGGAGGAGTTTCTGGAGGAGACAACAGCTAGGGTTTCTTTTTGGGAATACTCAAAACAAAAAATCCTAATCTTTCAAAAATAGTAACACTATTCTAGCGTCTTTGTAGCTTTCCTATCCAACATCCAGAGGACGAGGGAAACCGCAGCCTAGCAGGCTCTCATCGTGCACGTACCCATTCTGAATCAAGTCATACACATTTATGTTGTTCCAAATAAAAAGTCATACACGTTTATGTGGTTCAAATGCTTGCTAGCATACAACGATACAACAAACAGACACATGCATTGCAAAAATATTTTTGTCTTTTACACAAGCCATTACCCATGCAAACAGGAGAAGTGCCATAGACTGCCCTAGCTATCTGTAACTGTGATTGTAAATGTCTACATTTTGTCATTCTCCTGAAAAGAACTCATGGGCATCATCGTATTTGTCTAGTACAACATTGTAGAGTGGGTGAATCGGCTCTAGCAAGTTCGAGTATGGGCCAAGCATGTGCTGAGGCAAGGGGCATGAATCGGAACCAGTCATTGCGTTGTGCTGACTAACCGAGAGTCCACTGAGGCAGTAGCATGAGTGGTAGTGGTCTCTGTTCTTTCCAGGTTTATCCCTCAATCCACCCTCCAGCACTTGTGTGTTACCGAGATCGTCCCCGCAACCATAAGGCTCCCACTCCACCTATAACATATCACAAGAACATGTTTGCTATCAATTTTGACTCGTGGGGTAAACATTGTAAGTCGCCCTGGAACCCAAAACTATGGGCAATAGCTCATGAAACCGACCATAAAACATGAAAACGATCAGTTTTTGGTATAACTTTCAAACATGTATTGGCTCTTATGGTCGTTGTAAATAGCCCTAGAACCAGAAAACTAAGGGTAATAGGTCATGAAAACAGGCCATAGAATGCTAAAACGACGAGTTTTTGGTCACATCTCTCAAACATGTATTGGTTCTTACGGTCATCATAAATCTCCCTGGAACCCCAAAATAGTGGCCAATAACTCATGAATTTGCCCATAAAACGCGAAAATGATGAGTTTTTTTGTCACATCTCTCAAACTTGTATCGGGTCTTTGGGCCATGAAACTCGCCATGGAACCGCAAAATGTGGGCAATATCTCATGAAAACGGCCAAAAAATAAAAACAACTACAAGTTTTTAGTCATATCTCTCAAACATGTAACATGTCTTAGAGGCCATGTAAATCCGCCTCGAAACCAAAGACTGTGTGCAATAATTCGTTAAAATGGCCATAAAACACGAACATGAGGAGTTTTTGGTGGCCATGCAAATCCGCTTATAACCCAAAATCTGTGGGCAATAACTCATGAAAATGGCCATAAACCACGAAAACGATGACTTTTTGGTCATAACTCTCAAACATGTAACGGGTCTTATGGTCATTGTATGTCGCCCTGGAACCCAAAACTATGGGCAATAGCTCATGAAATCGACCATAAAACATGAAAACGATCAATTTTTGGTATAACTTTCAAACATGCATTGGCTCTTATGGTCGTTGTAAATAGCCCTAGAACCGCAAAACTAAGGGTAATAGGTCATGAAAACAGGCCATAGAATGCTAAACGACGAGTTTTTGGTCACATCTCTCAAACATGTATTGGTTCTTATGGTCGTCGTAAATATCCCTGGAACCCCAAAACAGTGGCCAATAACTCATGAATTTGCCCATAAAACGCGAAAATGATGAGTTTTTTTGTCACATCTCTCAAACTTGTATCGGGTCTTTGGGCCATGAAACTCGCCATGGAACCGCAAAATGTGGGCAATATCTCATGAAAACGGCCAAAAAATAAAAAAACTACAAGTTTTTAGTCATATCTCTCAAACATGTAACAGGTCTTAGAGGCCATGTAAATCCGCCTCGAAACCAAAGACTGTGTGCAATAATTCGTTAAAATGGCCATAAAACACGAACACGAGGAGTTTTTGGTCATAACTCTGAAACAAGTATCTGGTCTTACTAGCCATGCAAATCCACCTGGAACCTAAAAACGGTGGGCAATAACTCATGAAAACGGCCATGAAACACAAAAACGACAAGTTTTAGTTCATAACTCTCAAACATGTATCGGGTCTTAAGGATGCTGTAAATCTTCCTCGACCATAAAACTATGGGCAATAGCTCATGAAAACGGCCATAAAACGCGAAAACTACGAGTTTTTAGTCAAATCTCTCAAACATGTAATGGGTCTTACGGTCGTTGTAAATCGCCATGGAACCCCAAAACAGTGGGCAATAGCTCACGAAAACGGCCATAAAACCGAAAACTATGAGTTTTTAGTCATATGTCTCAAACATGTAACGGGTCTTACAGGCTATGCAAATCCGCCTGAAATCCAAAAACTATGGGAAATAACCCATGAAAATGGCCATAAAACACGGAAACGACAACTTTTTGGTCATAACTCTCAAACATGTAACGATTCTTATGGTCATTGTAAGTCGCCCTCGAACCTAAAACTATGGGCAATAGCTCATGAAACCGGCCATAAAACGTGAAAACTACGATTTTTGGGTCCTATCTCTCACACATGTATCGGGTGTTACGGTCGTTGTAAATTGCCCCGGAACCCCAAAACAATGGGCAATAGCTCATGAAAACGGCCATAAAACGCGAAAACTATGAGTTTTTCGTCATATCTCTCAAGCATGTAACGGGTCTTATAGGCCATGAAATTGTCCATAAAACATGAAAATGATGATTATTTGGTATAACTCTCAAACATGTATCGGGTCTTACGATCGTTGTAAATCGCCCTAGAACCCCAAAACTATGGGCAATGGCTAATGAAACAGCCATAAAATGCTAAAACGGCGAGTTTTTGGTTACATCTCTCCAATATGTATCGGGTCTTACGGTCGTTGTATATCTCCCTGGAACCCCAAAACAGTGGGAAATAGCTCAAGAATTTGGCCATAAAATGCGAAAACGACAAGTTTTTGGTCATATCTCTCAAACATGTATCGGGTCTTATGGGCCATGAAAATCGCTATGGAACCCAAAAAATGTGGGCAATAGCTCATGAAAACGGCTAGAAAACATGAAAACGATGAGTTTTTGGTCATAACTCTCAAACATGTATCGGGTCTTAAGGTCGTTGTAAATCGCCCTGGAACCCCAAAACTGTGGGGCAATAGCTCATGAAAACAATCATAAAATGCGAAAACGACGAGTTTCTGGTCATATCACTTAAACTTGTAGCGGGCTTACATGCCATGCAAATCCGAATGGAACCCAAAAACTGTGGGCAATAACTCATGAAAAGGTCCATAAAACACGAAAACGACGAGTTTTTGTTCAGAACTCTCGAACATGTATTGGGTCTTAAGGTTGCTGTAAATCGCCCTGGAACCCCAAAATAATGGGCAATAGCTCATGAAAACGGCCATAAAACGCGTAAACTACGAGTTTTGGGTCATATCTCTCGAACATGTATCGGGTCTTATGCTTATTGTAAATCACCTTGAAACCCCAAAACAGTGGGCAATAGCTCATGAAAACGGCCATAAAACGGGAAAACTATGAGTTTTTAGTCATATCTCTCAAACATGTAACGGGTCTTACAGGCCATGCAAATCCGCCTGAAATCCAAAAACTATGGGCAATAACTCATGAAAATGGCCATAAAACACGAAAACGACGACTTTTTGGTCATAACTCTCAAACATATAACTGGTCTTATGGTCATCGTAAGTCGCGGTAGAACGCAAAACTGTGGGCAATATCTCATGAAACCGGTTATAAAACGTAAGAAGGATGAGTTTTTCTGTAATTGTCAAACATTTATCAGGTATTACGGCCGTTGTAAATCGCCCTAGAACCCCAAAATTAGGTGTAATAGCTCATGAAAATGGCCATAAAACGCTAAAACGACGAGTTTTTGGTCAAATCTCTCAAACATGTATCTGTTTTTATGGTTATTGTAAATCGCCTTTTAACCCCAATAAGTAGGAATAGCTCATGAATTTGTCCATAAAACACGAAAATGAAGAGTTTTTAGCCATATCTCTCAAACATGTCTTACTGGCCATGCAAATCCACCTGGAACCCAAAAACGGTGGGCAATAAGTCACGGAAATGGCCATCAAACACGAAAACTACAACTTTTTATTCATAACTCTCAAACATATATCGGGTCTTAAGGTTGTTGTAAATCGCCCTGGAACCATAAATCTATGGGCAATAGCTCATGAAAACGGCCATAAAATACGAATACTCCGAGTTTTTGGTCATATCTCTCAAACATGTATCGGGTCTTACGATCATTGTAAATCGCCCTGAACCCCAAAACAGTGGGGTATAGCTCATGAAAATGGCCATAAAACGCGAAAACTACGAGATTTTAGTCATATCTCTCAAACATGTAACGGGTCTTACATGCCATTTTCCTGGCACCCCAAAAATGTGGGCAATAGCTCATGAAAACGGACAGAAAACACGAAAATGACGAGTTTTTAGTCATATCTCTGAAACATGTATCGGGTCTTACAGTCGTTGTAAATCACCCTGCAATACCAAAAGAGTGGGCAATAGCTCATTAAAACGACCATAAAACGTGAAAACGACGTGTTTCTGGTCATATCCCTCAAACATGTAACAGTGTCTTACAGGCCATGCAAATCCGCTTATAACCCAAAATCTGTGGGCAATAACTCATGAAAATGGCCATAAACCACGGAAACGACGACTTTTTGGTCATAACTCTCAAACATGTAACGGGTCTTATGGTCATTGTAAGTCGCCCTGGAACCCAAAACTATGGGCAATAGCTCATGAAACCGGCCATAAAACATGAAAACGATCAGTTTTTGGTATAACTCTCAAACATGTATTGGCTCTTATGGTCGTTGTAAATAGCCCTAGAACCGCAAAACTAAGGGTAATAGGTCATGAAAACAGGTCATAAAATGCTAAAACGACGAGTTTTTGGTCACATCTCTCAAACATGTATTGGTTCTTACGGTCGTCGTAAATATCCCTGGAACCCCAAAACAGTGGCCAATAACTCATGAATTTGTCCATAAAACGCGAAAATGATGAGTTTTTGGTCACATCTCTCAAACTTGTATCGGGTCTTATGGGCCATGAAACTCGCCATGGAACCGCAAAATGTGGGCAATATCTCATGAAAACGGCCAAAAAATAAAAAAAAACTACAAGTTTTCAGTCATATCTCTCAAACATGTAACAGGTCTTAAAGGCCATGTAAATCCGCCTCGAAACCAAAAACTGTGTGCATTAATTCATGAAAATGGCCATAAAACACGAACACGAGGAGTTTTTGGTCATAACTCTCAAACATGTATCTGGTCTTACTAACCATGCAAATCCACCTGGAACCTAAAAACGGTGGGCAATAACTCATGAAAACGGCCATCAAACACAAAAACGACAAGTTTTAGTTCATAACTCTCAAACATGTATCGGGTCTTAAGGTTGCTGTAAATCTTCCTCGACCATAAAACTATGGGCAATATCTCATGAAAACGGCCGTAAAACGCAAAAACTACGAGTTTTTAGTCAAATCTCTCAAACATGTAATGGGTCTTACGGTCGTTGTAAATCGCCCTGGAACCCCAAAACAGTGGGCAATAACTCACGAAAACGTCCGTAAAACACGAAAACTACGAGTTTTTAGTCATATGTCTCAAACATGTAACGGGTCTTACAGGCTATGCAAATCCGTCTGAAATCCAAAAACTATGGGAAATAACCCATGAAAATGGCCATAAAACACGGAAACGACAACTTTTTGGTCATAACTCTCAAACATGTAACGAGTCTTATGGTCATTGTAAGTCGCCCTCGAACCCAAAACTATGGGCAATAGCTCACGAATTCGGCCATAAAACGTGAAAACTACGAGTTTTGGGTCCTATCTCTCACACATGTATCGGGTGTTACAGTCGTTGTAAATTGCCCCGGAACCCCAAAACAATGGGCAATAGCTCATGAAAACGGCCATAAAACGCGAAAACTACGAGTTTTTCGTCATATCTCTCAAACATGTAACGGGTCTTATAGGCCATGCAAATCTGCTTAGAACCCAAAACTGTAGGCAATAACTCATGAAAACGCCATAAAACACGAAAACGACGACTTTTTGTCATAACTCTCAAACATGTATCGGGTCTTACGATCGTTGTAAATCGCCCTAGAACCCCAAAACTATGGGCAATAGCTCATGAAACCGTCCATAAAACGTGAAAATGATGATTTTTTGGTATAACTCTCAAACATGTATCAGGTCTTAGGATCGTTGTAAATTGCACTAGAACCCCAAAACTATGGGCAATGGCTAATGAAAACAGCCATAAAATGCTAAAACAACGAGTTTTTGGTTACATCTCTCCAATATGTATCGGGTCTTACGGTCGTTGTAAATCGCCCTGGAACCCCAAAACAGTGGCCAATAGATCAAGAATTTGTCCATAAACGCGAAAACGACAAGTTTTTGGTCATATCTCTCAAACATGTATCGGGTCTTATGGGCCATGAAAATCGCTATGGAACCCCAAAAATGTGGGCAATAGCTCATGAAAACGGCTAGAAAACACGGAAACGACGAGTTTTTGGTCATAACTCTCAAACATGTATCGGGTCTTAAGGTTGTTGTAGATTGCCCTGGAACCCCAGAACTATGGGAATAGCTCATGAAAACAATCATAAAATGCGAAAACGACGAGTTTCTGGTCATATCTCTTAAACTTGTAGAGGGTCTTACAGGCCATGCAAATCCGAATGGAACCCAAAAACTGTGGGCAATAACTCATGAAAAGGTCCATAAAACACGAAAACGACGAGTTTTTCTTTAGAACTCTCGAACATGTATTGGGTCTTAAGGTTGCTGTAAATCGCCCTAGAACCCCAAAATAGTGGGCAATAGCTCATGAAAACGGCCATAAAATGCGTAAACTACGAGTTTTGGGTCATATCTCTCGAACATGTATCGGGTCTTATGCTCATTCTAAATCGCCCTAAAACCCCAAAACAGTGGGCACTAGCTCGTGAAAACGGCCATAAAACGCGAAAACTATGAGTTTTTAGTCATATCTCTCAAACATGTAACGGGTCTTACAGGCCATGCAAATCCGCCTGAAATCCAAAAACTATGGGTAATAACTCATGAAAATGGCCATAAAACACGAAAACGACGACTTTTTGGTCATAACTCTCAAACATATAACGGGTCTTGTGGTCATCGTAAGTCGCGCTAGAACCCAAAACTGTGCGCAATATCTCATGAAACCGGTTATAAAACGTAAGAAGGATGAGTTTTTTCTATAATTGTCAAGCATGTATCATGTATTACGGCCGTTTTAAATCGCCCTAGAACCCCAAAATTAGGTGTAATAGCTCATGAAAATGGCCATAAAACGCTAAAACGACGAGTTTTTGGTCAAATCTCTCAAACATGTATCTATTTTTATGGTTGTTGTAAATCGCCTTTTAACCCCAATAAGTGGGAATAGCTCATGAATTTGTCCAGAAAACACGAAAACAAAGAGTTTTTAGTCATATCTCTCAAACATGTCTTACTGGTCATGCAAATCCACCTGGAACCCAAAACCGGTGGGCAATAAGTCACGAAAATGGCCATCAAACACGAAAACTACAACTTTTTGTTCAGAACTCTCAAACATATATCGGGTCTTAAGGTTGTTGTAAATCGCCCTAGAACCATAAATCTATGGGCAATAGCTCATGAAAATGGCCATAAAATACGAAAACTCCGAGTTTTTGGTCATATCTCTCAAACATGTATCGGGTCTTACGATCATTGTAAATCGCCCTGAACCCCAAAACAGTGGGCAATAGCTCATGAAAATGGCCATAAAACACGAAAACTACGAGTTTTTAGTCATATCTCTCAAACATGTAACGGGTCTTACATGCCATTTTCCTGGCACCCCAAAAATGTGGGCAATAGCTCATGAAAACGGACAGAAAACACGAAAATGACAGAAACCGGTCATAAAACGTGAAAACTATGAGTTTTGGTTCCTATCTCTCAAAGATGTATTGGGTCTTACGGTCATTGTAAATTGCCCTAGAACCCAAAAACTATAGGCAATAACTCATGAAAACGCCCATAAAACATGAAAACGACGAGGTTTTGGTCATAACTCTCAAACATGTATCAGGTCTTACGATCGTTTTAAAATGCTCTAGGACCCAAAACCGTGGGCAATAGCTCATGAAACCGTCCATAAAATGTGAAAACGATGATTTTTTGGTATAACTCTCAAACATGTATCAGGTCTTACGATCGTTGTATATCGCCCTGGAATCCCAAAACTAAGGGAAATAGCTCATGAAAACAACCATAAAACGCTAAAACGATGAGTTTTTGGTCACATCTCTCCAACAGGTATAAGGTCTTACAGTCATTGTAAATCGCCCTGGAACCCCAAAAAGTGGGCAATAGCTCATGAAAATGGCCATAAAACGCGAAAACTACGAGTTTTTAGTCATATCTCTCAAACATGTAACGGGTCTGACATGCCGTTTTCATGCAACCCCAAAAATGTGGGCAATATCTCATGAAAACGGACAGAAAACACGAAAACGTCGACTTTTTAGTCATATCTCTCAAACATGTATTGGTTCTTACAGTCATTATAAATCGCCTTGGAACACCAAAAGAGTGGGCAATAGCACATGAAAACGACCATAAAATGTGAAAACGACGTGTTTCTAGTCATATCTCTCAAACATGTAACGGGTCTTACAGGCCATGCAAATCCGCTTGGAACCCAAAAACTGTGGGCAATAACTCATGAAAATGGCCATAAAACACGGAAAGGACGACTTTTTGGTCATAACTCTCAAACATGTAACAGGTCTTATGGTCATTATAAGTCGCCCTGGAACCCAAAACTATGGACAATAGCTCAGGAAACAGGCCATAAAACGTGAAAACGATCAGTTTTTGGTATAACTCTCAAACATGAATTTGATCTTATGGCCGTTGTAAATCGCCCTAGAACCGCAAAACTAAGGGTAATAGGTCGTGAAAACGTCCATAGAACGCTAAACCGATGAGTTTTTGGTCACATCTCTCAAACATGTATCGGTTCTTACGGTCGTTGTAAATCTCCCTGGAACCCCAAAACAGTGGGCAATATCTCATCAATTTGGCCATAAAACGCGAAAATGACGAGTTTTAGGTCACATCTCTCAAACTTGTATCAGGTCTTATGGGCCATGAAACTCGCCATGGAACCGCAAAAATGTGGGCAATAGCTGATGAAAGAGGCCAGAGAACACAAAAACTACAAGTTTTTAGTCATATCTCTCAAACATGTAACAAGTCTTACAGGCCATGCAAACCGCCTGAAATCCAAAAACTATGGGCAATAACTCATGAAAATGGCCATAAAACACGAAAACGATGACTTTTTGGTCATAACTCTCAAACATGTATCTGGTCTTACTGGCCATGCAAATCCACCCGAAACCTAAAAACGGTGGGCAATAACTCATGAAAACGGCCACCAAACACAAAAACGACAAGTTTTTGTTCATAACTCGCAAACATGTATCAGGTCTTAAGGTTGTTGTAAATCACCCTGGACCAAAAAATTGTGGTCAATAGCTCATAAAATGGCCATAAAACGCGAAAACTCCGAGTTTTGGGTCATATCTCTCAAGCATGTATCGGGTCTTACGATCGTTGTAAATTGCCCTGGAACCCCAAAACAGTGGGCAATAGCTCATGAAAATGGCCATAAAACGCAAAAACTACGAGTTTTTAGTCATGTCTCTCAAACATGTAACAGGTTATATAGGCCACGCAAATCCATGTAGAACCCAAAAACCGTGGACAATAACTCACGAAAATGGCCATAAAACAAGAAAACCACGAGTTTTTGGTCATAACTATTAAACATGTATCAGGTCTTATGGTTGCTGTATATCGCCTAGAAACCCAAAATAGTAGGCAATAGCTTATGAAAACGGCCATAAAACGCGAAAACTACGAGTTTTTAGTCAAATCTCTCAAACATGTAACATGTCTTACGGTCGTTGTAAATCGCCCTGAAACGCCAAAACAGTGTGCAATATCTCACGAAAACGGCCATAAAACATGAAAACTACGAGTTTTTAGTCATGTCTTAAACATCTAACTGGTCTTACAAGCCATGCAAATCTGCCTGAAATCCAAAAACTCTGGCCACTAACTCATGAAAATGGCCATAAAACACGGAAACGACAACTTTTTGGTCATAACTCTCAAACATTTAACAGGTCTTATGGTCATTGTAAGTCGCCCTCGAACCCAAAACTGTGGGCAATAGCTCATGAAACCGGGCATAAAGCGTGAAAACTACGAGTTTTGGGTCCTATCTCTCAGACATGTATCGGGTCTTACTCTCGTTGTAAATTGCGCTGGAACCCCAAAACAGTGGACAATAGCTCATGAAAATGGCCATAAAATGCGAAAACTACGAGTTTTTAGTCATATGTCTTAAACATGTAACGGGTCTTATAGGCCATGGAAATCCGCCTAGAACCCAAAAACTATAGGCAATAACTCATGAAAACGGCCATAAAACACGAAAACGACGAGTTTTTGGTCATAACTCGGAAACATGTATCGGGTCTTATGATCGTTGCAAATCGTCCTGGAACCCTAAAACTAAGGGCAATGGCTCATGAAAACAGCCATAAAACGCGAAAACGACAAGTTTTTGGTCATATCTCTCAAACATGTATCGGGTCTTCTCGGCCATGAAAATCACTATGGAACCCCAAAAATGTGGGCAATAGCTCATGAAAACGGCAAGAAAACACGAAAACGACGACTTTTTGGTCATAACTCTCAAACATGTATCGGGTCTTAAGGTCATTGTAAATCGCCCTGGAACCCCAAAACTGTGGGCAATAGCTCATGAAAACAATCATAAAATGCGAAAACGACGAGTTTCTGGTCATATCTCTTAAACTTGTAGCGGGTCTTACAGACCATGCAAATCCGAATGGAACCCAAAAACTGTGGGCAGTAACTCATGAAAAGGTCCATAAAACACGAAAACGACGAGTTTTTTTGTTCAGAACTCTCGAACATGTATTGGGTCTTAAGGTTGCTGTAAATCGCCCTAGAACCCCAAAATAGTGGGCAATAGCTCATGAAAACGGCCATAAAACGCGAAAACAACGAATTTTGGGTCATATCTCTCGAACATGTATCGGGTCTTATGCTCATTGTAAATCGCTCTGAAACCCCCAAACAGTGGTCAATAGCTCATGAAAACGACCATAAAACACTAAAACTACAAGTTTTTAGTCTTATGTCTCAAACATGTAACAGGTCTTACAGGCCATGCAAATCCGCCTGAAATCCAAAAACTATGGGCATTAACTCATGAAAATGTACATAAAACACGAAAACGACGACTTTTAGGTCATAACTCTCAAACATGTAACGCGTCTTATGGTCATTGTAAGTCGCACTGGAACCAAAACTGTGGGCAATATCTAATGAAACCGGCCATAAAACGTAAGAAGGATGAGTTTTTTCTATAACTATCAAACATGTATCGGGTCTTACGGCCGTTGTAAATCTCCCTAGAACCCCAAAACTAAGGTAATAGCTCATGAAAATGGCCATAAATTACTAAAATGGCGAGTGTTTGGTCACATCTCTCAAACATGTATCGGTTTTTTATGGTCGCTGTAAATCGCCCTAGAACCCCAAAACAGTTGGCAGTAGCTCATGAATTTGGCCATAAAACACGAAAACGACGAGTTTTTTGTCATATGTCTCAAACATTTCTTACTGGCCATGCAAATCCACTTGGAACCCCCAAAACGGTGGGCAATAATGCACGAAAATGGCCATCAAACCGAAAACGACAAGTTTTTGTTCCTAACTCTCAAACATGTATCGGGTCTTAAGGTTGCTGTAAAGCGCCCTGGAACCATAAACCTGTGAGCAATAGCTCATGAAAACGGCCATAAAACGCAAAATCTCCTAGTTTTTGTTCATATCTCTCAAACATGTATCGGGTTATACGATCGTTGTAATTCGCCCTAGAACCCCAAAACAGTGCGCAATAGCTCATAAAAATGGCCATAAAACGAGAAAAATACGAGTTTTTAGTCATATCTCTCAAACATGTAATGAGTCTTACATGTCGTTTTCATGGAACCCCAAATATGTGGTCAATAGCTCATGAAAACGGAGCGAAAACGACGAGTTTTTAGTCATATCTCTCAAACATGTATTGGGTCTTACGGTCGTTCTAATCACCCTGGAACACCAAAAGAGTGGGCAATAGCTCATGAAAACGACCATAAAACGTGAAAACGACGTGTTTCTGGTCATATCTCCCAAACATGTAAAGGGTCTTACAGGCCATGCAAATCCGCTTAGAACCCAAAAACTATGGGCAATAACTAATGAAAATGGCCATAAAACACGGAAACGACGAATTCTTGGTCATAACTATCAAACATGTAACGGGTCTTATGATCATTGTAAGTCACCTTGGAACCCAAAACTATGGGCAATATATTATGAAACCGACCATAAAACGTGAAAATGATCAGTTTTTGGTATAACTCTCAAACATTTATTGGATCTTATGGCCGTTGTAAATCGCCCTAGAACCGCAAAACTAAGGGTAATAGGTCATGAATACAACCATAGAACGCTAAAACGACAAGTTTTTGTTCACATCTCTCAAACATGTATTGTTCTTAAGGTCGTTGTAAATCTCCCTGGAACGCCAAAACAGTGGGCAATAACTTAAGAATTTGGCCATAAAACGTGAAAATGACGAGTTTTTGGTCACATCTCTCAAACTTGTATCGGGTCTTATGGGCCATGAAACTCGCCATGGAACCGCAAAAATGTGGGCAATAGCTGATGAAAAAGGCCAGAAAACACAAAAACTACAAGTTTTTAGTCATACTCTCAAACATGTAACAGGTCTTACAGCCATGCAAATTCGCCTCGAAACCAAAAACTGTGTGCAATAATTCATGAAAACGGCCATCAAACACGAAAATGACAAGTTTTTGTTCATAACTCTCAAACATGTATCAGGTCTTAAGGTTGTTGTAAATCGCCCTGGACCATTAAACTATGGGCAATAGCTCATGGAAATGGCCATAAAACGCGAATAAATCCGAGTTTTGGGTCATATCTCTCAAACATGTATCGGGTCTTACGATCGTTGTAAATCTCCGTAGAACCCCAAAATAGTGGGAAATAGCTCATGAAAATGGCCAGAAAACACAAAAACTACAAGTTTTTAGTCATATCTCTCAAACATGTAACATGTCTTACATGCCATGCAAATCCGCCTCGAAACCAAAAACTGTGTGCAATAATTCATGAAAATGGCCATAAAACATGAACACGATGAGTTTTTGGTCATAACTCTCAAACATGTATCTGGTCTTACTGGACATGCAAATCTACCTAGAACCTAAAAACGGTGGGCAATAACTCATGAAAACGGCCATCAAACACGAAAACGGCAAGTTTTTGTATATAACTCTCAAACATGTATCGGGTCTTAATTTGCTGTAAATCTCCCTAGACCATTAAACTATGGGCAATAGCTCATGAATACGGCCATAAAACGCGAAAACTCCGAGTTTTGGGTCATATCTCTCAAACATGTATCAGGTCTTACGATCGTTGTAAATCGCACTAGAACCCCAAAACAATGGGCAATATCTCATGAAAATGGCCATAAAACGCGAAAACTACGAGTTTTTAGTCATGTATCTCAAACATGTAACAGGTCTTACAGGCCCTACAAATCCACCTGGAAACCAAAAACCATGGACAATAACTCATGAAAATGGCCATAAAACAAGAAAACAACGAGTTTTTGGTCATAACTCTTAAACATGTATCAGGTCTTATGGTTGCTGTAAATCGCCCTGGAACCCAAAACAGTGGGCAATAGCTCATCAAAACAGCCATAAAACACGAAAACTACGAGTTTTTAGTCAAATCTCTCAAACATGTAATGGGTCTTACGGTCGTTGTAAATCGCCCTGGAACCCCAAAACACTGGGCAATAGCTCACGAAAACAGCCATAAAATGCCAAAACTATGAGTTTTTAGTCATATGTCTCGAACATATAACGGGTCTTACAGGCTATGCAAATCCGCCTGAAATCCAAAAACTATGGGAAATAACCCATGAAAATGGCCATAAAACACGGAAACGACAACTTTTTGGTCATAACTCTCAAACATGTAACGAGTCTTATGGTCATTGTAAGTCGCCTCGAACCTAAAACTATGGGCAATAGCTCATGAAACCGGCCATAAAATGTGAAAACTACGAGTTTTGGGTCCTATCTCTCACACATGTATCGGGTGTTACGGTCGTTGTAAATTGCCCTGGAACCCCAAAACAATGGGCAATAGCTCATGAAAACGGCCATAAAACGCGAAAACTACGAGTTTTTTGTCATATCTCTCAAACATGTAACGGGTATTATAGGCCATGCAAATCTACTTAGAACCCAAAACTGTAGGCAATAACTCATGAAAACGGCCATAAAACACGAAAACGACGAATTTTTGGTCATAACTCTCAAACATGTATCGGGTCTTACGATCGTTTTAAGTCGCTCTAGAACCCAAAACTATGGGCAATAGCGTGAAAACGATTGTCAGATCCCACCTTTATAAAGGTAAAGATCCCTATGATTGCAATGCTAGTCCCTGGATCAATGCTAGCATCCACAGTTTAAGATGAAGTACACAGAAACAAAGGTCATTATTACATGTCATTCCAGAGACAACATAGTCTTTTACAACTCCATGGCCATAGGCCTAATACAAGAGTTCATTGATAACAATATAAATAAGTCTTCATCTTCATGTGCCACAGGAAAGCATGTTGAGTGTAGAATCACAACCCCTAATCATCATCAGAGTAACCTACAACATCACAAGTTACAGCCAGAGTGGGTCAATACATTGGAATAATATTGGCAAGTCATACCTTAGTAGAATATTAACATCTAGTTACTACATGAATTTGGCTAAGTGTAGCTTAGGCTTGCTTTGCTCAAAATAGGTTTTACCTATCAGTTGAAAACACTAAGTTTTTCTTTGACAAAACTTTCCCAAGGAACCACCATAGAAATTGGTGAACCTTCACCCTTGTTCAACCACAAGTTTTATCTTAGAAAATTTGGATGAGGAGATTATTTATATCCTCCATGTCTTGATGCTCAAGTTGTCCAATACGAGGGACATGGCTAAGTACTTAGATTATTCCATCTGCAGAGGTTGTGCACTTTCCCCACAAGACTTGATTTTCACCAAGGCAGGACCTTTCAGAAGCCTTCCCTTAGACCAAATGGACGCGCTCCAAACCTATCATCCCACTACCACCAACTGTCCAAATGGCTAAGATATTGCAACCTATGTGATCCAGGCAGAGCCCATAATGCCATGTGGCAGCAATAGAAGCTTCTTAACATTTGGCATCTCAAATCCCTTTGTTCCTGGGTGGCAATCCACAAGTGAGATACACAAGGTAAACCATAGAAGTGGGCCTTGTGTAACCACTCAACACAAACCATTCTTTCCATTCCACCCAGGTGTTTCATTCACTTAGTTGTTTTATTAAGCAAAACACAAGTCAAGACTTAGAAATATTTCTCATAGCATGAATGTGTAATCCACCCTTGGTTGCTACTAGCTAGGCTAAGCATGGAATTAGTAAGCATCTTAACTTAGAGGAAATACTAACAATTCTACATCTACTAGGATTTCCCAAGCATAGCATATATATACTTAGCAAAATAATCATGCAAGTCCTATACAAAATATTTCTAATGCATAGGTATAAAATATTGGGACAAAAAACATGAAGCACCACTTGCCTTGGTAGTTTGGGGAGTAGCAACAATCTTCACAACCACAATCACTATTAGCACCAAAATCTACACATAAAATAATGGCACCAAATTCATATATCAAAAATATACAATCAAAATATATGAATGCATGCAAATGCCATGTGATGGTTTTCTACACCAAACAAGACAAGTATACAATACTGAATCACAAACCAGACCAAGACACACTAAACAAACTTTATTTGATCTTGAAATCATTTTTCAAATAATTTCTATACTCAAAATAAGCCTATAAATGTCTCTACAAAAATAATCAATTTTACAGAAGCAAAACATTAAACACATTGCATAAATGGATATCATTCTTTCTCCTGATTCCAATGATATAAAATTTGCAAAATTTGAACGTGTGGATCAAAAGTTATGAATTTTGCAAGTTTGAATGTTTAATAGATCTAAATCAGATTTTTAAAACAAAGAACAGGCCACGCGGCCGCGTCTGATTCAACGATACTGCTTCGCACCGGATCACGCTCGTGCACCGTTAGATCTAACTTAAATCCTGTAGCTCTGATCTGCCCGTACCTCTTCGGCCTGCATCTAATCTATACCGCAGGATCAAGATCCAGTGGATCAAAATGCTCTAACCTAAAACCGGCGGCGCAACTGGTTCCTGGCGGCGTTGCTGCCGACGGTGCTCAGGGGGTTCTAGGAAGCAAGGGAGGAACAGAGGGGCTTACCGAGCTCGTGGGGTCATCGTGGTGCTCGAGGTGGTCGAGGGAGGGACAGGGGCGCACAGACTCGGTCGCTATTGCTCGTCGGAGAACTTACAACCGTCAGATACGGTCACTCGTCGTTGTTGGCGAAGATTGAGGTCGCGCCTAGCCAAAAGGATGGAGTCGCTAGACGCGTACAAGTCTGGCGAACATGTGTGCAACAAAAAGAGAGAAGGGGGCGGTCAGGATCTACCAGGGGATGTCACCGGAGTTGAGACAGACGGTGGTGCTTGCTTGACGTTGAGGTTGCCGACGATAGAGAGCGCGCGCGGGCGAGTGTGGGATAATGGCAGGTGCAGAGGGAGATGGGGAACTCACTCGCGGTGTCTGGAAGGCAAGGGGCGATGGTGGTTGGCCGGAATTTGAGCTGGAGCTCTTCGGGGCAGTGGGTGGTTCTGGGCTAATTCCGAGCAGCCTAGGGGCAGAGAGAGGGTGTCGACTGGGGGAAAAGGAGGGGAGGACGCGGGCGATTAAGTACGCAAGGTCGGGGGCGAGAATTACTGACGCATTCATTCGAATTGATGCGAGGTTAATCACCGGAAACAGCCCACGTGATTTGGGGAAGAAGGGGTCGCGGGGTGGAGACGACGACTGGCGTGTGGGGCCTGGCGTTCAGTGAGAGAGAGATACACGGGGTGGGGTCTAGTCGTCAGCGACGGCGCGGGTTAACTCTGCGGGGCGAAACGTTTTCTGCGGAGTGGAGGGATGTTGCGCTAAATGGGCTGGTTGGGTTAGTTTTGTCATTCTGTTTTATTTTTTTCTCCCTTTCTCTTTTTCTTTTTCTGATTTGATTTTCTGGTTTGAATTCAAATGCCCAAATCAAATATGTTTCAATTGGAATTTTCTCCAAAATTTTGTTTATTGTTTCTTGCATCATGGGGTGTATAAAGCACCCATATAAACTCAGATTCAAAATGGGTTTGGAAATAAGGTTTAAAACTATGCTCTTAGTGAAATATTTTCAATAGATAAAAGAATGGTTTTGATTTCATTTTCTTGTTTGAGAACCTTGACCAAGTTTTGGAATATAACCAAACCAATTCATGAACAAACAATCTTGGTTTTAAACAAATAATCTCTCATTAGAGAGTAGCATTGGATCAATGCTTTATTTACATAAAATAATAAGCATCCAAATGTTTCTGTTTTTTGTAATGACTTTGAAAATGATAACTAAATGATAGTGAATGCATGGATGATATGCAAACTTTGAAAACATGATTTTAGGGATGTTACAACGATGATTTTTTGGTATAACTCTCAAACATGTATCTGATCTTACGATTGTTGTAAATCGCCCTAGAACCCCAAAACTATGGGCAATAGCTCATGAAACCGTCCATAAAACGTGAAAATGATGATTTTTTGGTATAACTCTCAAACATGTATCGGGTCTTACGATCGTTGTAAATCGCCCTAGAACCCCAAAACTATGGGCAATGGCTAATGAAAACAACCATAAAATGCTAAAACGACGAGTTTTTGGTTACATCTCTCCAATATGTATCGGGTCTTACAATCGTTGTAAATAGCCCTGGAACCCCAAAACAGTGGGCAATAGCTCAAGAATTTGGCCATAAAACGCGAAAACAACAAGTTTTTGGTCATATCTCTCAAACATGTATCGGGTCTTATGGGCCATGAAAATCGCTATGGAACCCCAAAAATGTGGGCAATAGCTCATGAAAACGGCTAAAAAACATGAAAACGACGAGTTTTTGGTCATAACTCTCAAACATGTACCGGGTCTTATGGGCCATGAAAATCGCTATGGAACCCCCAAAA